>CADEHL010000951.1:975000-1575000 GCA_902827135.1 Harpagifer antarcticus
TTAAAGGTATGTAGGCTATATGCTAATAGTAAGATGTTCTGTTGCGTTACAAAGTAGTAAACGACAGACTTTAACTGACTAATGCTCTATTAACTGTTCTATTAAACTAATGAGCTATAATTCCTTTAAGGTGTATGAATTAACGTTTAAAAGTAAGGGAACAACAAACCTTATCGTGGGTGAGTAGTCTTTAACCTAAATGAGTTTCACTTTCCGTTGTCTTTTCTTAGCGTTTCGACTTTCAATATGTAATGAATCTGAGTGTCATGCTGGGAATATATTCCTTAGTATGAGGCAGTGTGTTCGTGACCGGTTAGCTCAGTTGGTTAGAGCGTCGTGCTAATAACGCGAAGGTCGCGGGTTCGATACCCGTACTGGTCATCACAGTTTTTGATGATGTCTTGTCTCCCAAAGCAATAAAAAGATCGCAGATAATGCAAAAAAGCATGTGCACAACTCAATAATACAATATCAGCTGACATGGAAAGGAACTTCACTAACTGCTGCTTGAGACCCCTGAGGTTTTTATATATGTATGGTTAGCTCTAAGAATTAGACCTTCAATATCTCAGAGGATATTGTGATTACTAGTGCAGTTCAGAGGGTTAGTTTGTTTAAATCATATTACCACATCAGATAGTTTTAAAGCAGTGACATACTGTTAATGTAGAGACAAGGGGAGGACATATTGTGTGCCTATGCCTAGAAGCTTATCTACGAGCAAGGCGAAGTTTATTTTCCTACTTCCTTATCTTCACTTAGACTTCAGACTGCAGCTGGGATGCGCTCGATCTCTCCTTTGAGCACAAAATTAAATTAAATATGTTTAGCCACTTTGTGACTCTCCTATTTATTTGCAGGTCCTAATGCCACTTAATATTCTTCACACTACACAACATACTGATAAAAAGTAGGAAATGGTAAAGCTGCGGCTTTATCTGAAGGCATCACTATAGAAATGAGCTTTACTGAGTCTCTTAACAACATGGAATCATACAAAACGAAAAGACATGATGGTTTTGATGAGATTACAATGACATGTATTGGCTTGAGTTTTCGCAAATTATTTCAGTCCCATGTTTTACATACAAATATATCCCAAAAAAATGAATGTCAAATGTTGGAGAGAAAAAATATTTTTGCCTTGTCATGTGTTATGTTTTATTTATTTTATTTTTTATTTAACCTTTATTTAACCAGATAAAAGCATTGAGATAGAATCTCATTTGCAATGCTGACCTGGCCAAGAAGGCAGCAACGTTACACATAACACAAACATATAAAATACAGAGAACATAACTAAGAAAACAAAAGACAAAAAAGCAGTCACTACATTGTGCACATTAGGACAGTAAGAAAGGTGCACTACTTATTACTGCAAGAGCAGCTGGTGGTAAGGACTTCAGGCAACTTCAATTTAAAACATGCTATAGAGACAAGTGGCCTCAGTTTGAGGCGTGATTGAAGGTCATTCCAAGACCAAGGACCATAATAAAAAAGACTCCTTTCCCCAGCCTCAGTCCGCACGGCAGGAACCTGGACCCGTATCCAGGCACTGGATCTGAGGTTGTAAGAGTCACAAACTGGAGCAAATCTGGCACATATGTACAGTGGAAGCTTTCCTAAAATGGCTTTATACATTAATAAAAACCGATGCTGCATCCTACGCACAGTAAGTGAGGACCATCCAGTTAGGCTATACAGTTTGCAATGATGAGTCCTATAGGGTGCGTTTGATATATAACGCAGTGCAGCATGGTAGAGTAGTGGGTGAAGTTTGGCCAACACAGTGGGACAGGCACATCTATAAATGGTATCACCGTAGTCCAGCTGGGACAGGAATAAGCCAGAGACCAACCTTTTACGGGATGAAGTTGAAAAACAACATTTAAGTCTGAAAAAGAAGCCAAGAGTGAATTTAAATTTCTTAGTTTAGAACTTCAATATGGTGTTTGAAGTTATGTGTCCTTTGCATGTGATACACATTGCATACTATTAGAGAGCGTAATCAATACAATATATAATATGTAGAACTATAAAAGCTACAGTTTACTTAAATGACAGTTAATTCAGGATTGAGATGTTATAGGTAACTTACAAAAGATCCCAAAACACATTGAGCAGTACATATTTAAACATGTCACTATAAGTCAATATGAGAGTCAAATCTAATCATCAATCCCCCCGTCCCTCACCCCGTCAGGGTTTGGCTGGACAACGATGCTTGGACATGAGAATGCAGATGTTTTTCCCACACTCCCAGCACTGCTGCTTGATGTGTGGAGCGCCCTGCTGGGTCTTTCTCTTACACAGTGAACACACCTCTGCAGCACCAGCACCCCCTCTTCCAGAGGATTTTATCAGCCCTTTAAGTTCTTTCTGTATGGAATCATTTGGTGCCTTTGCGATGCCTACCAGTTTCACTCTTTTGGGATCAAACACACAGTCCTCCTCCAGGCCACTGCGCACTGATAGGAGGCCAATATTAGGGGGCACCCAAGCAGTGTCGTAGCCATGTGAGTGCCATGTTTTCTGCATGGGATGGTTTGTCCGTGTCAATGCGCTTGACACGGCCCACGCGCACATGTAACTGAAGGACAACTCGGTCTGCAGGACTACATAGCAAAGGGATAACCCGATGACTTCTTTATATCACGACTGACCATACACGCCCATTCCCAGCATGCCATCTGAAGACTGTTTAAAACCATTGGCAATGATGACTCGTGCGCTGGTGATGCTGGTCCCGTGGTACATGGTGTAGACGCCCCTGCCTTCGGGGTTTTCTGGGACGAGTTCAGCTCCAAACCAGGATAAGAAGCACTATCATCAATCACCTCCCAGCCGGAGAACTGCACTGACATCCTGATTCAGATATGTGGCTAATGGAGGATGTTGTAAAGATCGAAGCTCTGTAAGAAATTCAAAGGGAGATGTGGCATATGTTAGAATTAAGATCAATCAGGGTGTTAATTTAAAGGGGACCTATCATGCCCCCTCTTATTTTATTCAGTTTAAAAAAAAAAAGAAAGCTTTGTTTAAAAAACAAAAATGTAGCCTTTATTTATACAGGTGAAAAATCTCATTGAGACACAGGGTCTTCATTCTAGTTTATATCCAGAATCAGCACTTTTGGAACAGGAAGTGAAATAGAGGGATATGAGGCATGGCTAGAATGAGTGATCTGACCAAAACACTTCATAGACATGTTCTTTATATTTTTTTATATATCTGAGACCTATGCTAGTGCCTAAAACTAGCATGATAGGTGACCTTTAACTTAACCCTCCTGTAATGTTCGTCCCCCCCCCCCCCCTTACTTTGGTGATTAAACATTATTCATCACCGAACTTTATTTAACACCCCTTTTAATCTTTAAACAATGTCTCAGAATACTGGTTTACATGAATTACTGCAGTGCATATACAAAGAAAGACAATGAACATGTATTCCAAAATTAACATTTTGTTGATTTGTCCGTGTGTACTATCTGACGGATAATCTAGTAATCATAATCATCACCCATTCATTTCCAATGGCGTGTTTGACCAGGAACACTGTAGATGTTAAAAAGTTGACTAAACCTCAAAATTCAATGAAAGTGGTGATCAGCAATTGTATAAGTTCAAAAATGCCTATTGGACGCTAATCATATGGCATCAAGCAATCAAAGGTAAAACACAATATGTATCATTGATGAAGGAGGTACATCTGTCAGATTTTGCGGAAACACGACATGAGCGTTAAAAGAGGCAAGCAAAAGCAATGAGACAGTGTGGCTAGCTTGGATTACTTCTGTTAATTAATATATATATAGTGTATTTATTTCAAAATATGCCAGATGACTCTTTTGCATTCTGAATGCTTGAAAAGTTTTATACAAATGAACTTGCCTTGCCCTGTTTCGCTTCCTCCTTCTTACATGGGTTTTGACCTATGGTTTTGACGTTTGCTTCGCACTCTTATTCAGTTGGTCCGCCTTTAAAGTTCACATTCAACATTACACTAACTCTAGGGCAACATTAATGATAGTTTATTCAACCATATCTGCAGTCCGTGTGTAACAGAAAAGTAGGTTATAAGTCAAAATACAAACTCTATACATTTAGGAACACAGGACGAGTAAACATTGTAGCTTTTGTCAGCCTGAACATTATCACTCTGATAGCCATAAACTGTTGCATGACTGATGTTGTTTTATTGACTTTAATCTAGCAAAAATAACGCATTAACGTGTTTTTAAACTATGAAATCTTACCGTCCGTAAGGAGTTAACAGCCAGGAAGATTTCCCTTTCGGTTCTGTAGGTTTCGTTTATTGTTTGATTTATTTGATGACGTCACTAGTTGGCCTTTCTCATGGCCGGTTAGACTCAGTTGGTTAGAGCGTCGTGCTAATAACGCGAAGGTCGCGGGTTCGATACCCGTACTGGCCAATGTATGTTTTCTCCTTCTCACACACAAAGTTCAGTACAGTTGGACCAGAGTATCAAAACGTCGGGGGAAAGAAAAAGCGAATTAAAAGTGTAAATAACGGCAAATAAGTGTATATCTAAATAATAATAATTTAACCCTCCGGTATCACTGTGGGACGTTTTTGTCCATATGGGTCATTTTTCACTTTTCATTTTGCAATAACTTGTTGGTTGGTGCAAATGGCCTGATTTTTTGTAACAAGGCTATTTTCTCGATCTATTTTGGAATTCCAATTTACATTTTTCCATCGGTCTTTAATTCACTGTGTAACAAATTGGACTACGCAAATGAGTCATTCAAGACAAAAATGTCCACTGCAAAAGACTTTGATAAAAACATTATATTAAAAGTTTTTTTCACACGTTTTTTTGGGTTCAATCTTTAAGCAACTTCCCGCCCTAATAGAAAATACCCAAAATGTAATCATTTTCAGGATTTTAACCCTTTAAATGCCATTTTGAATACATGAAACGCTTGTTTTTTTCATGATGAAACAGAGAAAATGAGTTATTTTCCAAAAAATAATATCTGGGGACTGGCTCTTTTTTATATAACAGTCTTGGATATGTCAAAGATTAGCATCAACATTTTTTTGCACAAAATCAGATTGAACAAAAAGTCACACATTAGTCATCTTCGGTACAAAAAATGTCCACTTCCAAAACTGCTCTAAAATGACAACAGATTAATATTTTTTTAAAACTGTTTGGGGTTAAATCTTTCAATCAACTTCAGTCCTGATCAAAAATACCCAAATGTTAACTTATGTTCAGGATTTTTAACCCTTGAACGGCCCAGTTTGAAAACATGAATTTGCGTTTTCTATGAAAAACATGCACCAAAAGGCAGGTTAGTAAAAGCATTACAAATAATTAACAAAATACATATGAAAATACAATAATCTCTAAATGTATTGCTTAAGACAGAATGTATAAATGCTGATATAAATAATGAAATAGATAAATATTGACATGTTTTTTTCCTTTGGCTATGCTCAGCTCATTTTGTATATGTTTATCCTACTCTGATGATGATGATGATGATGATGATGATGTGTGATGATGATGATGATGATGATTTAACATAGATATAATGTTAAATCAGAAATGACTTTGAGAAGCTGAAGACCAAACTTGTCATTACTGGGTGGGTGTTGCTGCATGGTTGCTGCATGTTAAATTAATGCTTAGACTTCTAGGCCACCAATATAGTTTTAAAGCATGATCGCCCAACTATATGTTGCTGTGAGGTTTTCTCACGTGTATTTGTGCCTTTACGCAGCATGTGCATTAAAGCGCCATGCATCTTTTACGCAATGCTGTTTGTAGCCTTGGATACGACAACATTAATAACTATTGTACATTTCTCTGACAAGTTTTAACAAGTGTACGTAGTGAGGTGTCTTTAACAATATATTTGAATTGCCTATAATACAATTTGGAATCTTTGTGTACACAGCAAGGAGAAACACAGAGCACTTGAGCAGATCAACACATGCCTAAATAAATATTTTGGAATTGGACAATACACATAGCTGGCCCAAAAACTGAAGACAAGTGTTTCGAACCCTGCTAATTTGTTAAATCCATCTCCAGTCTGTTTCCATCTTTAGTTGGAGGAAGGACTGGAGAAAAACTCAATTATATCCAAGTGGATTCCAAGTTGTTATAGTTTTCCCGCTTCTTACTCCTTCTACATTCAACAGATTATGTTCTTTGAATGTAGAAGCCCAATTGTAAAGATTTTAATGTGATCTCTACAGGTGGCTTTAGCTCAAGGGTATGTCTATCACCATGAAGGTCACTAGCTGGTTCAATTCCAACTCATATCTTATGGAACCAACGAGGCTATGAATGTGCTATAAAAATACTGAAATTATTCCTGTATTTATTTAACTCCATATTTATTCATGTTTGTATTCATACATTTATTTATACTATTGTCATGTTCCATCCTCCATATGTGCTTAACAGTGCAATTTGTTGTTGTTGATAGGTTAACCATGTAACCCATCATAAATAACCTGCACTGAATATTATGAATAATAAATGCATAGAACCAAGCAAGTGACACTACGAGATAATATGTCTTATAACGGGTGATTTAGAAGTTCCGTTATATTTGATACAGTCCATCCATTACCGGAGCGACACGTATACACATCTTTATCTGAAAGTTACCGAAGCAAAAGACGTGCGCCGCCCGGGAATCGACCGGGTCGCAAGAATGGGAATCTTGCATGATACCACTACACCAGCGGCGCAGATGCAATATAACAGAAAAGCCTTCTTTATAAAGGGGGCTATTCAGAATGGAGCCCAACCACACTACTGCAACTTTTTACTGATGCTTTCCTTTGGACTCACTGGATCGCCACGACCATGAACAAACTCACAAAAATAATAATGGACTATAAAAACACAAAATGTCTTGTACCCTCCGTGTGTATTTCTTTCTCATAGCTGCAAACAGAAAAGCTTGTATATAATTATAATATAATAATAAGTATAATTAATAATAAGTTTCAAGTGTTATTTTTTAATTGTATTGTCAATAACTTTTGTAATGATATACTTTGTACCAATTATTTGTTTTTTGTTGTATAATTGTATTATATTGAAACAATTTATTCAAATTTAATTATTATTTAATTTAATTATTAATTAAATATATAAAAGTTGTATTGTTTGTATTTTTTATTTGTTTAGTTGATTATCTTATTAGTTGTTTTTAAATTATATTAATTCTTATTTTATTTGATATGTTATTATTTCATTATTTTATGTGGTCCCCACACAGGACACAGCCATTAATAAATATATTAATGTTATTGAAAATAAATGTAAACATACATTAAATATATATAATGTGTGTTTCTGTTTTATTTATTTATATATGTATGTATTTTATTTATCTTGTTCTTGTGTTTATTTATTCCTCTATTTATTTCCACATTTATTTATTTATTCTGTATTCATTTGTTTTTTTCCTGTAGGGCCTATTTATTTCCACATTTATTTATTTCACCCGCACTGGTACCTGCACATTTTCAATGTTTTTATATATGAGTCAATATCACTATAAAGTAACTTTGGTGTCCCCATCAGAATCACTCAGTCATCATGAAAATGTAGCAGAATAATGAAACTCTGAGGTCGTATTATCTTGAAATGTGTTTCGTTCATTTTATGCCGTATTTTTTCATTGGATGTACGTGATTTGGCATGTCACACACACTGCTCTGCTAACTACATAAAGTGGTTAAATGATACTACATTTTTTTTTAAATGATATGGTTTTATTTTCCACAACGAGTTATTTGATAAAACGAGACATTTTGATCATGTATATTCCTATTTCATAATAATATTGAACATTTTGCTGTCCACCCTGTCATTATGGGGTAACTGTCCCTATAAAAAAAACATCTGATGTTTTCAGTGACATTACCACCATTTTGTCTTTCTTCAATGGAGCCTGAGACAGTTGCTGAATAAGTATTTATATTTCGTAATTGTAATCATATTGTGTAGTAAGCTTGTCCAATCTGTCATGTGAAATGTCAATTAATATAAAAACCTTTCAGAAATTGGAAATATATGTGTTAAACAGTACACAGTCACCTTGCTAACTGAATCATGTTGCTAACTGAAGGTCCACCATGTGCTCATTAAATGCTAATATTAGCCAAAAATGTCCACCCTGACAGCAAGTTCCATGACGGAAGGAGATACGGACCATCATTTTATTATATCCAAATACTGGATTAACTGACTATATTGTTGAGAAAGGGACTAAATAGCTTTCCTGAAGATGTACATTTTATAATCACTATAATTACAATGTATTTACTCTACTTTGAATTTGTCCATGACACAGGGTGGATACATGTACATTGCCTGCCAGCAATTAATTATAAAATGTGTGGGAGCTTGACCAACATCCATTTCTAACAGCAACATTATACTTAATACAATGAATATGAAGTATCAATGGAAAAATCTCAGATTTTTGGGGGGGAGGGAAATTGGGAAGTCTCAAATGCACCGTATGGTGATATAGACTCATATCTATTTAACTTGTTCACATAACTGTAAATATGTAAATTCACCTGATATAGAGATTAACTTACATTACATTTGTGTATTCTATTATCCTGTGTATATTCTCATATACTGTGTACTATCTGTGTTTCACTTTTATTCTGTTGCTGCTTTAACACCTGCATTTCCCTATAGGGATCAATAAAGCTCCATCTTATCTTGTCTTATTTGCCAGAGGTTTCCAGTTCTAATTTCTCTAGCATTTCTGAATCTTGTCTTCAAAGCTATATGACCAAGAATAATCAGTTTTGAATAATTTTGCAAAGCTATAATAACACTCGCTGTTTGTGCTGCACATGCCACGAAAAATGTGGAGCCACATCTTTGTGTGGGAGAAAGAGCGCTTGATTTTGGCTTCATTTCAGCGCGCAGGTTGACGCTGCTGACGCTGCTCCTCCGCCATCTTCAACTTCCTATTGTTTGCATCAGACTGAGGCTGTCTGCAGTGTGTGTGTGAGAGCAGAAGCGGCCGCCGATTTATCACAAAATAGTAGATATACCCCTTAACGTTTGCGGTCGCTCAAGTTAAGCACAAGCCATTTGTATGTCATTGGATTAAAGAGCTCTCAGGACGCGACCACAAAAACCTTGACGATGGACGACGATCAACCAGAACCTTGTGATTAACATCGGGCCCGTCTATGTCCTGGAATGGAAAGAAGGATCGGTGTAAATACCGGCGAAATGTTTCCACGTTGTTTGTTTCATTAAAAGAAAACCTTTGATTAAATCACATTTATTCCCACATTGTAATTTCAGGGCCAAAACAGCGACGTTTGTGAATACAACTATAGCTTTTTTTATTGAACGGTAGGTTCTGTTTGAGTAAGCCGTTCATATAAATAGACGGAACCACAGCTCGCTTGAAAATGAAACTGAACGGCTAGCTAATGCTAGGCTAATGCTATGTAACACTAGCCAAATACTAACGCAGCGAGCTAGTCATTGCTTCTCAAATTCACCCGTTTTACTCGAATTATATGTGCATTTATAAAACTATACGTGTGTTATTAGGACTAGACATGCGTAGCTTGTGAAAGGGATGTTATGTTCGCCCAGTAGCTGCCAACCCATTTAGCATGAGGCCACTCTTTTAGCCTACCAGCGTTAGCTTTAGCTAGCTGACAAGCCACGTCAACGCTGGGAGAGAGAAACGGTCGGGACAGCGCCAATAAAGCTGATCATATCAGGTTGTCTGTGTGGAAATTAGATAGATTAGAGTAATATTAACCTTCCCCCTTCATTTTTGTTTGTATTGTAAATATAAGGTATGTTTGTGGGTGAGGCTAGCCCGGTAACTAGCCTTTGTTTGCATGCTACTTCCTGTTTGACAAAGACTCAATTCCCCCATCTCTTTCCTTGTTTGCAGGTATGTTGGGAATCTGTCCAGGGATGTCACCGAGCCCCTCATCCTGCAGGTCTTCACACAGATAGGACCCTGCAAGAGCTGTAAAATGATAGTAGATGTGAGTGTTATCTCTATATATTGTTCCACTAAGGACATTGCATTCAACAGGGGCCTGAAATGTGGTGCTGCTGCATGTGAAGTCTCAATCCACATTATGCTTGCTGTTGATTTCCCAATCCCAGTATACCACCATCAGGCATTACACTCCAAACTTAACAGTAGGTGGCTCTTGTCATCTGAAGTGATTAAAATGTCCCCTTGCTGTGGGACTTAATATCAGTTTTGTTTTCCCTTGACAGACGGCTGGAAATGATCCGTACTGCTTTGTGGAGTTCTATGACCACAGGCATGCTGCTGCCTCATTGGCAGCAATGAATGGAAGGAAAATAATGGGTAAGGTAAGCTATCGTGTCTATCAGGGTGAGTTGCGATGGGTGGGACTTTAGGTATGGGACATTTAGATGATGTGCCTTCTAAGACAAAAACAAAGAAAACAGTGGCCTGCTAGCATAGCAATAGGGGAAGCTCCTGGAGCCAGGGTCCAAATTGTATCTTGAGCATTACAGAGCCCAAGTGCGTGTACTTTAGTTACAAAACCTGCACGGTTAAAAGATGACAACATTTAAAGTTTCTGTGAAGAGCTCGCGAAAGTTATGTTATCTAGAACCATAGAGAAACTATTAACATTTGAAAAGCCCCGGGGCCTTATAAAAGAATATTAAAGTAAGGCTAAATGGGATTATGAATTCAGTGCTAAGACATGAACCAAAACATTTAAATTACTTTTCATGCCCTAAACAAGCAACCCCAATAGATGAGTTGTGTTTAATCGGCATCCACTGCAGAGGTGTTTTGTAAATTGCACTTCTATCTTTAATTTTTGTATGGGCTAATGCTGCATAATATAATGTTTCAAAATAGCATTAATGACTCCTTTGTGCCTGCATCAAGTCATAAGATACTTTGGGCCCCAAATGGTAGACCCATAGCCGTTTTATATTGAGTGGATTGAGAACTAAACCATTAAATATAAGATTATTTTCTTTAACTATGTCTCCGGACATGCAAAGGAAACAAAGTTAGGTAATTGAAGTTTATTCCGCAGTTTTACGAGCTTATCAGTCAGCCTTTTAAAGTTGGAGTCTGTGATTCTTGAGAAAGATTGTTGATATTTGATCACTTACCGTCCCTCTCCCTTCACCTGCCTTATCTCTTTAAACATCCACGGCCTTTCCTCTGCTGGGAAAGGGTTGTGCCTGAATCAAATAGGTCTGCGCCTAGAATCATTTACTCTTCACGTTTGCATTCAAATTATTAGTAACTTAGCCCGATTGACCATAAAGCATTTTTTTACAGAGCTTCAATCTTTTTCTAAAGTCAAATCAGAATGATTCTATTTGATGACCTCTGAACTTTTGATTCTCGCACTGCACTATATAGACGCTCTTACACAAACAGTTTCGTGGAATAGTTCACTTTTTGTCTCTATTTAAAAACACAGTCGCCAGTGGTCTAATTGTCTTTGGTCAAAATGTATTGATAAAAGATTGTTTAATTTTCTCAAATCCAATTATGTCGAACTGAATATTCTGCTTCCATCCATACTTTTCAGCGTTAGTGTAACAGCATTTTTAATGCCCTTAAAAACGCTTTCCCTTGCTACATACGCACGTAAAGCACCTTTTTAAAAACAAACATTCGATGCTTCATTTCAGAACTTCTGAAGAAATAAAATAACATTCGGTATGGACCTAGTTAGGGGTGTAACGTTTCACAGAAGTCACGGTTCGGTTCGTACCTCGGTTTGGGGGTCACGGTTCGGTACGGGTTCGGTACAACAAGAAAAAGCAAAAAAAAGTCCAAAATGCATAATTCCAGGTTTATTGTTATTTATTTTTGAACAGTAGTGCAAGTTTCAGTTTAAAAATAAGGAACTCTGACATTTTTGATAATTAACTGTATTAAACAAACAGTACTACTCAGATGGCCATATTATCTATAATGGCTGATGTCAAACAAAAAGGTTTCATCAAGCTGTAAAACTAAAAAGAATGTCTTGAAAATATGACATCATAAATAATAAGAAAGTGTTTCAAGAGCGCAAAGTCGTTGAAAACATAAGCCAAAAGCTTCCGTTATTTATTTTGGTCTCTCGGCTCTCATGTCTATTGGCTTCTTAAAAACAACGGGGATCAGCTGTTGAACTGCTGTTGTCTTTTGCCGGGCTCCGGTGATTGGCAAATCTGGGTGATGCCTTCTGATATGATTTAGCATGTTTGGCGTGTGTTACCATTAGCATACCGCACCACTGTCAACGCCGACACACCGTCCTCGTCCGATCCACCACTCGCACACTTCATCGTTATTGTAGTCCACAGGGAACCCGAAATGTTCCCACAGCTGATTTAAAAGAAGCATGTGAGTTCTAGCTCCTGTGTGTTATCTGAAATCGCCATACTAACTTTTCTTCTTCTTGTATTTTGTTCGTTTTGTTGTTGTGTTTCTTCTTGTCCTTCATGTCGTTTAAGGGCGGCCGGCAAACAGCTTTTAGGCGCAATACCGCCCCCTGGATTATAAATAGTGTAGTGGATACTGCCCTGAAGGACAGACTTTTTCCCACTCGTATTCGTCGAGTGACTGCGTGTGCCGAACCGTGACGTCTGAACCGTGACGTACGGGACGGATACCGTTACACCCCTGGCCCTAGTGGATCGTTCCAATACACTTCGGTTACAAACCCACGTTTTTGTATGGACACCAGATTTATTTCAGCACCGTACCGAAAAGTAGCGACACGTGAGAAATATTCGCTGAATTTGATTGAGCTTATCGGATAAGAATCACAGACTTCAGCTTTTGAAGATAAATCATATACTCCGATAGTGGATGTTTCTTCTGTGAATGATTTAAAATACCCCACCTGTTCTGTTCTCTCTCTGCAGGAGGTCAAAGTCAACTGGGCCACAACGCCAACCAGCCAGAAAAAAGACACAAGTAGTAAGTACAAGGCGGCATTGATGACACTTCATTATACTAAAAGTCTGGGAAAATCTAACATAGAAGTAATTTGAATGAGTACAAATAAACTGTAACTGCATATATGCTTATATTTCTTCATGTAGGCATTTTCTTCCCATGTCTTGGTTTTAGCGAGATGCCTTTCCTTTAGTTCTTCCCCTATTAACAAACACAGATACAAATTAGCACTCCTCTGCAGGAAGTCACAATCTTGGTAAAAGCTGGAAATAGATGGCTGTATTCTCACATGCTAAACTCCCTCATAGATCACTTTCATGTCTTCGTTGGAGACCTCAGCCCAGAAATTACTACAGATGACGTCAAAGCTGCCTTCGGTCCATTTGGCAGGATATCGTAAGTATCAGGATTTACTGATTTAAATCTCTATGGACTAAATAACGAGGAACTATTGTTATCCCTTGTTCCACCTCATACTAATAAAATGTTGATATCGTGGGTATTTCCATATATAGAGGGCAATGACATGTCTTTGAACTTGTTGTACTGTCATGCTTTGTTAACATACTCCTGGTGTGTTTGTCCACAGAGATGCTCGTGTTGTGAAAGATATGGCTACAGGGAAATCTAAAGGCTACGGCTTTGTGTCTTTCTTCAACAAATGGGTAATTTGAGTCATGTTAGATTATTAACCTAAATCAAAGGTGGGATTCTTGTTGTATTAAATCAAACATGCTCCGAAAACAGTACGATTCTGCTTCTTTAAAAAAATGTAGGGCACCTTGTTTTGTTTTTAAAGGAAAGTATTTTAGTTTTCTTTTAATGCTCCTGCTTTGAAATAACCAGATCCTTTTTGTTCTGTTTTCCAGGATGCAGAGAACGCCATTCAGCAGATGGGTGGTCAGTGGTTAGGAGGCAGACAGATCCGAACTAATTGGGCCACAAGAAAGCCCCCCCCCCTAAGGCCACCTATGAAAGTGCGTTGTCATGGATGTCTGTTTTTCCTGGTTACGCAGCAGGTTGGATTCTTGTGTTCACAGTAGAAATGTCTCTGTGTCCCCTAGCAGATAACTCCAAACACCTATCCTTCGAAGAAGTAGTGAATCAGTCCAGCCCCAGTAACTGCACTGTGTGTACTGTGGCGGAGTCAGCACAGGACTGGACAGGTAATTCATTCTATCACTAACAATGCTAGCACCAGTGGGAGTATCATATGAATGCAGCAAAGAATTCAACACAATTAAATGAATACCACTGCAGTGAAGCTGTTTGAAAACCAGTGTGCACTACTTTGAAGTCATTCCTATGGTGGTGTACTCTGCCTTTTTCAAGCAGCTATCACCATTTTTTAAAATCCTGAATCCATATGAACACCATATCTTATATCCACATGTTCTCTCTCTTTCAGAACAACTGATGAGACAAACTTTTTCTGCCTTCGGACCAATCATGGAAATCCGAGTTTTCCCAGACAAAGGTTATTCATTTGTGAGGTATGTGGAAGATTCATATTACCCGACCTTTGTTCTTTAAAGCGATGGAAAAGTATAACGTAATTGTTTTTGATCCTGGTCATCGACTTATTGAGTAATTGATCTTTTAAAAGTAATTTTTTGCGCAAAATATAACGAACTTAACAAATGTGGAAATGTTGCTGCTTTTCAGTTTATATCATATCAGATTTAATATCTTTTAGGATTTGAACTGACGAAATCAGATTAACTGACGTTCGACATCACTCGGAGTTATTTTCTATTTCCTTTCTTTATTAAAAAAAACAAAGCGATTGATAAATGTACGATCAGCAAATTATCAATAATGAAAATAATTGTGGGTAGCAGCTTGAAGTATGGCACCAACAGGAATAACTTTAATAATAACTTTGAAGTATTAATTGCATTTCCCGTATAAAAAAAAAAAAAGGGCTGTCAGATTATTTCATTGATTAAATAGTTCTAATAGATATTCATCCTCTTCTGTAGTCGTTGCTAAGTAAGTATCTCTGAGTGTCCCTCTGTTTTTGTGCTGCAGGTTTAACTCCCATGAGTCAGCAGCCCATGCCATTGTGTCAGTGAACGGCACCTCCATAGAGGGCCACATGGTCAAATGCTACTGGGGGAAAGAGACCCCCGACATGATGAGCCCCATGCAGCAGATGCCCATCCCCCAGGTGAGGACACATGTACTGATCACCATGTAAACATGATGCTTAAAGAAAGTCCCTACCTTCTGTACTCTTAGGACAACGTGTAAAAGCAAATGAATCAAATCAAGCCAGCAATGAAAATACTAATACCCCACTAATACCCCCATATTGTGATTAACACATTTTCTTATATTTATCGTTATATTGAAATACAGTGTTTACATTTTTAGTTCAACTTTGTATATTTCTATGAATATTTGAATTTATATTTAAGCTTATTCTTAAATATAAACATACATGTACATACTGGTTGCCTGGTCTCTTTCTGTACGTCATGTTATGCAAAAAGCTAAAAGCAGACACATGCTGTAGTGATGTCACATGAATGTATAAATAGTTAAAAGTAGGGATGCTCCGATCGCCGGAATCAGTATCGGCTGATACCGATCGAGTGACCTATGGAGATCTTCCATTTAAAGTGATGTTTAAAACTCAGTTAATGCTCATTCTCTGGCGCTTCCACAAACAACCAACTAATTATTACATTCAAATGAAGTACATTATTCAAGTTTACATTAACTTTGGAGAATAACACGGGAGAGATGAGCGGAAGCTCTCTCTCTCTCTCACTCACCCTCACTCTCACCCTCTCTCTCTCTCTCTCTCACCACTCTCTCTCTCTCCTGACAGCCTGTCAGTATCTCATGCAGCTCACTGATCCAGTAATGAGTGACCCGACAGTGAAGAATAAATATCTGTATAACTAGTGTAGCTAGTTCCAGAGGTAGATACAATAGCTAAGTGTGTTAGGTCTAACTCTCAGTGTGTCGCTCCGCTCACCGGTCCGTCACAGCGGGTGGAGCTGCAGGATTTCTGCTTCACACACGTTCAATACCGCTATTTTACTGTCATTTTCGGACACCTTAAAATACTGCCAGACCGGTGAAGCCATTTTGGAGAGCTTGTTTTGCCGTGCACTGAGAAAAGTGTCATGTATTTTACGTCATGCTATCGGCTCTCGCAATCGGCATGTTTAGAGAGCACCGATCGATCGGAGAGTGAGTATCGGCCGATATCGATCGGCGGCCGATCAATCGGAGCATCCCTAGTTATAAGACCATAAAAACATGGAAAATAAACTGAATTTAAATGTTATCAAACCACAAAGGACAATAAGTTTCAAGGCTTTTATTGTCATGTGTGCATAGCTACAGTGTAGTTATGACCATGCACATCTTAGGTCACAGGCTCCTCCAACGGAGCAACACAATAAAACAGATAATAGTGCAATAAAATAAATAGAAATTGTGCAGAATAGTCTACAAGTAAATGGAATATATATATATATATATTACAACCAGATGAATGTTATGGATGTTCTTTCAAAGGCTCAGGTGTTTAATATTCTTATGGCCTGTGGGATGAGAGACTTTTGGATTCAGAAAAGTGACTAACACGCACTCATCCAAATCCGTCTACGTTTCTCAAACTGCTGTCCTAACCCTGGCTGTGGCTCTTCCTCCCGCAGCAGAACAAGATGAGCTTCCCTGCGGCCGCCCAGCCCTATGGCCAGTGGGGCCAGTGGTACGGCAACGGGCCCCAGATCAGCCAGTACGTGCCCAACGGGTGGCAGGTCCCCGCCTACGGCGTCTACGGCCAGGCCTGGAACCAGCAGGGCTTCAAGTAAGTACAGGGCCTCATCTACTCCAACAACACCAGAGCATACAACCCCACCCCCCCCCCCCCCACAAGACCGGGGCAGTGAGAGCCGGCATTGGCCACAGGAGGGAGCCAGAACTCCCTCCCATAACCACACACACACTCTCCCCCCCCCCTCAAACCCCTCCTTACTGGGAAGATTGATTGACACACACAGACACACACACACACACACAGGACAATCTGAACTTTACTTTTGTTGTCATCATGTTTCACAGCACATTCTAACAGCTGATGGTTCCTGTTCCAAACATTTTTTGTCACTTAGCGTTAGCTGTTCCAAAATATGATTGTAAAGACAACTGCCTTAAACTAAAAGCTTCTTGAATTTCAATACATTTAAAGAGTTAAAGTGACTGAACAATGTAAATGCTTAAAGCCCAGAACAATGTTTTTTTCACTTCCTGTCCAGGCCTGGGGACGGGTGTGACGAAGATTAATTTCCCCTTTTGTACGATTGCCTACTGTGTGTAAGGACTGTGTTCTTTAAGGCTGTTCAGTTGTTTTTTTTGTATGTCTACATCCATGTCATAGCTTTTTACATTCTTCTTTTCTTTTTGATTTCATTGATTTATTTCGACGTATATATCTGAGGATTTGATCTGTAAATGAATGTCGGTAGGACATGTTAAATATCTTTTGTAGCCTGTTATCAAATTTTGTTTTTATTTAGACAGCCTATGTGCAGTGACGTTTTGTGCACCTAAGAAAAATAAAGGAGAGGCCATTTGTTGTTGACAGTCTAAAATTCTTGGTGTCCAGCTGTTTGAATAGGCTCTGTACAAAGGTGTGATTGTGGAATGCACAGTAAATGCAAAATAACCAGAGGAAGGCGCTACGCCTCTCTTGACTTGAAATTTGAACGTTATCCTGTGTAAGCTGTCGTATCTCCACACTGAACTTATTCAACTTAGTGGTATTCAATCGTAAAAGGCTCAGAATGCATGTGGGTGAATGTCCTTCGTTGGTCAAATGATGGTTACAGCTGTTGGGGGGGGGGGGAATATCAGCTCGCTGCGCTTAGCTTCTATGCTCTTTGTCTGCTTGTTCACCCATGTGTAATCAAATGACACCCCTCCAAAGAGCCCTCCACTCTGTTTTTTGTTTTAATTTTTCGCTAGCTTGATTTTGACCCAGCCTGCCTCACCCTCACACCCTCTGATAACTCTGTTGCCTTCTTGTTTTCATTCTTAGTAGCTCTAATATAAACCGTCCCTTTGGCTCCCTTTCGCCTTGTCTCTTCTAACCTGCTGGCATTTTGTCTTTCTGTCTCCCCCTCCCCGGACTCAGCCAAGACTCTGCTGTTTAAATGGTGAGTCCACTGGGGTTTTGGATACTGATAGAGTGGTGCAGGAAAACATCCTCAAACCCAGAAATTAATTAGCATTTGACTATTTCCAGTTCCCTTGTCTCGATGTCAATGTGTTTTTGAACGTGTTCTTGGTTAGGTGTCTGAAGTAGGTTCTCTGGTTAACAGATACTTAAGAAATGTTCATGTTTTGTTCTGCAAAAGCATATACGCTAGTAAACACCCCACACGCATTCTGCCTAAACAGCTCGATGCTAAAGGAGCCAATCCCGGAGTCTCTGCTGTGTTTATGTGCGCTGGGATTAGTCCAAAGTGATGCTACGCTGAGTGCTGCTGCGCTGACGGAGCTGCTGAAGCAGGGCCCCGCCTCTGGGAGTGTGATCGAGCAGCGGTGTCTGCTCACCTGCGCCCTTCTCGCCCTGCAGGGGAACTACAGCGCCGTGCAACGAGAGGCTTCCAGAGCTGTGCACAGGTAATGCATGACAGATTTAAGATTTGGAGACACGTATGTTTGCATGTACCGCTAGATGTACGGTCATTAGCTTTGGTCCCTTGTGGATAGAAAATGTCAAAGCTTATGTAATTTACAGCAATCCTGGAAACCCGTCTCTGTGGGCCCTGCTGTCCAGAGTGGTTCCACAATACTACCCAAGGAAGGCAAATGTAAGGAACATTTTATATACATACATTTATTTGAACAACCTGATCCACTCTTGCTCCAGGACAATTAAAGTGATGTTATTTTCCTCTGTGTATTCAAGGGTGGAGCGATGGCTGGTCATGTTGCCTGTCTCTCCAGTATGACCCTAGGAAAGGTAAAATATTGAGTCTTTTTGTTGGTCTTTCTATAACTTATATGTAATTATTTTACATGGGAAACTGTTGATATGTCAGCATGCAAAATACATGTTAATGGTACAAAACTGTCAATACTGACTTTGGTATCTTGCCGGTGGTTTGTAACGGAATCTGATCCTTATGTCCTGCAGAGAGCGTTGTTGTACAGTGGAGTGAATCAGCTGGCTAATGGGAAACACTCTGGAGAGGACAAACACAGGAATGCGCTGAAGACTATGCAGAGAGCTGTGATGCTTTGTCCTGGTATAAACACTCACACACAGAAACACACACACACACACACACACACACACACACACACACACACATGACACTTCGAAAACAACAACACAACATGTCCTGGGAGGATGATAGTCAGTAATAGGAAATACATTTGTAATTATTTCAATATTGAGTTGAATTCTAGTGAAATAAGTTGTATGGCACACCGCTTTAAGAACCTTCATCTACACAAGTATGACTCTAATGCAGTGTTTCTCAAACTTTTTCATACCAAGGACCACTTAACCAATAAAAAAATACTCGCGGACCAACTAACTCCACAAATATCCAAAAACACATCGTCTTTTACAAATCGCCTGAAAATGGTACAAACAAGTGGCCACATGTGTGATGAAGGTGTTGTGCTGGGCTATATCATGCAATCGAAAGTGAAACTTAAGCTCGCTCCATTGCGGAGATATTCCCGCGAGAGTGCGGAAAACTTAAAGAAGCACTGCTCTAATGTATACAGGAAATCATGTTTTGCCAGCAGCTGGGACAATTAGCTTGTTTTCTGTTATCCCTTTGCAATGAATGTTTCGCCGCCTTAACCTGGTAAGAATACTGTGAAACATCCCCTTGATCTCATCCTCCGCTCTTCTCCTTTATTTCAGATGATCCAGCCACGTGGGCGGGATTAATGGCTGCATGTCACACAGAAAACACTGCCTGTTACCTTTCAGGTTCTGCTCCTTGCAGACGAGGACTAGAGCAAACCCTCATGTCAGTGGTTTCAGAGAAAGGTGTGTGCTTTGTGCATTTTATGGAATGTGTTAGTTTTGTTTTCACAGAATAAGTGACTGTTTCTGTTCCCAGTGCGTAATGTGGAAGGAGATCGAGCGCCCTCTGGCACAGACTCTGGAAGGCTGGGTGCTCCAACAGGCAGTGACTGGTCTCATGCTGGGAGGGACAGCTGGAGGCAGGCAGAAGCCCTCTGCACACAGGTGACATATAAACACCCTTTCACACACAACCTCAATATTTCCCTTACATTTACTACAATTGTTAAGAATAAGACTTCTCCTGAAATAAATATGTCAAAAATGAAGTAATTCCAAGTGACTTTTTGTCCCTCATGCTCTCCTTCTTTGTCCCAGGTGCTGATGTGTTTCTCCAGAGCACCCGGCAGTGATGCTGTCCCTCCGACAGGTGCAGTGTCAGCGTCTCCTTTTGGCCGGTGGTGGTACTGTCCTGCCAGACTCCGTGCTGGAGCAACTAAACAACACAGTGATGATGAACCCCCACAAACATTGGGGGCTGGCATGTAGGTAGACACACATCAGACCAGTCTTTGTATCGCAGTGACTGACTGATGATAGCTTTGGCGTGTGGCGCAGTGGACTAGTGCGTTGTTGTTCGGATCAGGGGGTCACAGGTTCAAACCCCACTGCAGTCAGCATGTCGTTGTGTCCCTGGGACACTTGTCCCCAAATTGCTCCTGTGGAGAAAAGCGTCTATCAAATCTAACGTGATGTTATACTCCTTTATTGCAAGCACCAGTTGTTTATAACACAATGACACTGTTCACACAGACTTGCTCTACTGAACTCTATAAAGAGGCTTTAACATATTCTCAGTCTGCGATGATGGGTGTTGAGTTCAGCGAAATAATGAGATGTATTTTTCTCTTCATCACAAAAGCCTGTTTTCTATTGCTTCTGCTCTGACCTCAGAAGACCACATCTGTCATATGACTCACATTAAAATGGATGCAACCAGCCGGGGCGAAGATGCAAAGACACTAGGCTATTTCTCTTTAAAGCCATGCATATATTGGCAGATGTAGCCCTGACCAATAATGTACAAAATAATATAATGTAATGCTCGGCAATTATGTGTTCTGTAAGTCCTTAAATATACTGGTAACAACCTTTTTTGGTTTCAATTTCAAGTAAGAGGCGGAGGATTGTTTTTCAGTGATTATCATATGTAAACTCTGTAAATATTTTCTCTTACCTTCCTTGTCCTTCCTCTACCTCTTCTATTTCCTCCCGCTTGTCCCTCATTCTCACCTCTACTCCCACTCATCCTTGATTTCCAAACCCCTCCCCTGCTCTCCGTGTCTCAGTGGCTGGCCGAGGTGTATCGTAGCCAGGGTCTGCTCCTCAGGCGGTCATGGCCTACAGGCAGAGTCTGCAGATCTCCTCACAGCTCGGCCTGCACAGCAGCCAGATTTCCACTCTGCTGCGACTAGCCCTGCTGGCCCTGGGACCCTCGATGGTGAGTTCCTAATGTGTTACACCCATCTAGATCCAAAATATTTCAGATTCAAGCTACAGCTATTACAGCACAACTATCTGAGATCTTTTCCCTGCCATACTGTGGCCATGAATAAGAGCATTTTAGAAATGTATGTGTTATGCAACGGTTAAGATTAGTACTGATTAAGGTCTTTTGCCCCAGGAGTTAATGTTCAAAGCAATAAGGAATAGTATTATTTTACAATGCTGACCCTAAGACTTGCATAATACTATTCACACACCTGTCTAGAGGAAGCTCCTGTTGACATCCCTGTCAATGTCAGAAACAAAGTAGAGGAGATGAAAGATGGGTACAAATCCGGCAAAAAAATGCATTTGTCATTTATATGAATTTGCTTACTGTTACGTAATATTGAGTACAGTCTCGGCTCCACGCATTGTTCTCAACTAGCTGATGACCTTTCAGGCGGGTGTCCCAGGAAACGACTGGACCAACATGATCGTGGAAGCCACCACTGAAGTGTTGAAGCTGGGCTCCTCCTCTGTGGCCCTCCTGTTCCAGGCCCTGCTCCATTTTGTGACCAAGATGGCTGCTAGGTCAGTGTTTCTCACTGTGTTTTATTATCCTCTGCTGAAGGTAGCATGGAAATGCCCGAGCATGTTGCATGTGCGTGGGTGCTTCTGCATCAATATGCAAATGTGTTGAACCCATTGGCTGGTAAGTAAATAAAGGGATTCCTGAAGCTTCAGATGTATGACTCCCATCTGTCTATTCAAGTGGTTGGTACTTTTAAAACAGCCATAATCTAATTCTATATATCTTAAGAGCAAATTAGCATGTGTTATTTACTAGACCGTCCAGAAAAACGCGAATCTGCGATCGTAGAATTTACCGCATAATCAGCAAAATGGCACAGATTTTTAAAAGGCCACATATTTATCAAAAGGCCGCATAATCCCCGCATTTTTCCACACAAAGTTGAGCAAAAAAAAAGTTAACTTGACGTGAAGTGGTGATGATGATGATGATGATGATGATGATGATGATGATGATGATGATGATGATGATGATGATGATGACGCGACGTCATCACAGAAGGTAAACAACACCGTAGAGTGAACGTGTGGAGCTCACACGAGAGAGAAACACCAAGATGAAAAAATCTAATCCATCTCATTTACCGGCGGAACATTTCTGCTAAAGACCGGGCAAGCAGTTCCCCGATGTCTTGCATGAAAGTGGGGGGGGAACTATTCTGCACCCCGTGCAACTGTGTGTTGGAGCATAAGAGAACATCCACGGTGACGGACCACTTTGATTCATTCAAACATTCGAAAATGCTTTCTGCTGCTGACCTCCAAAACCCTTTCGAGGGCTACAAGAAACGAAGTGAGAAGCCTACAAGATTGAAGCTGGTCAGATGGAGAAGTGTGTGTGTGTGTGTGGGTGTGTGTGTGTGTGTGTGGTGTTGTGTGTGTGTGGTGTGTGTGTGTGTGTGTGTGTGTGTGTGTGTGTGTGTGTGTGTGTGTGTGTGTGTGTGTGTGTGTGTGTGGTGTGTGTGGTGTGTGTGTGTGTGTGTGTGTGTGTGTGTGTGTGTGTGTGTGTGTGGTGTGTGTGTTGTGTGTGTGGTGTGTGGTGTGGTGTGTGTGTGTGTGTGTGTGTGTGTGTGTGTGTGTGTGTGTGTGTGTGTGTGTGTGTGTGATTAAATAGCCCAATTGCTTTTACAATAGATAAACATTGAATGTGTTTAATTGAATAGGAAGGGGTTTAACGTTAGTGGCAGGTTGTGTGTGAGAGAGAATAAATAAGACAGCCCAATATTTAAAAATAATCTATTCTTTTTCGCAACTTCCCGCAATTTCACCGCATAAAATCACATAAAACCCCGCATGTTTAGTCGCATAATCAAGGATTTTAGCCCGCGTTTTTCTGGAGGGTCTAATTTACATCAACAAAAGCAGCACCAATTAGGCATTTTTACCACATTTCTTCCTCATTTCATTTAATATTCCACTCCTAATGTATCCAGACTATTGTAGTGATTTTGGTTAACAAGTATTAAGCTCATGTTTTACCTTTGTCTCCTGCAGAGAACCAGGCGTTTGTTGGAGAGGCTGGTGTACTCTCAGGACGTCCCAGTGACGGTGGTGCAGGTGGCCAGCTGGTACCTCCTCAGACACTTGCATAGCAAAAAACGACCAGGAGCTAATGAATGTGAGCACAGAGCTGTTTTATACCTGGATGTATATTAATTTGAAGTGCCTATTTCCAACTGTGACTTATTTGGAAAGAATGTGTGAAGCTGAAACTAATCTAAAATGTTTAATGGCCTCTTCATTTCCCCCCAACTTTCTCTTTTCTTTTCCAGGCCCTTTTCCAATATGCCAAAATGAACAGAGATCAGAGAACTGCTCGACTTTCACTCACTGCTTTCCTCTTCGTCTGCTTGAGTTGTGCGATTCTGCAACGCGTCACTATGAAATCATGTAGCTCAGCAGGGTTCATTTACAGGCTCAAATAATCCAAATGTAGCTTATCTTCTGGGTCTCTTCAATAAATATGAAATCATATCAAACTCAAAATGTTGTTATAACAATGTTTATTGTCTTTACATGGTTCTTTGGTTTAACATTATTCAGTATTCAGGATATCAATTCAGCAAAAATCATGATCTTTATCGCATATTACTTCAAAATGAAATTCACTTTAAGTAACTGATGTCCATGTTCAGATTGAAATAAAGGCATCTTGCTTGAACTAAACGATTGTCTCATCTTGATTCCATATAATTGTTATGCTTACCGATTTTTCAAGAATACATTTCAAAATAGATTATAAAAGTGAACTTCAGTATGAACACAAACAGTACTTTAAGTCTTTGAAGATAACATGCAGAGATCCCTAGAGACATGTGCTGCCGTAGCTCCTGTAGCAAGTTACAGATGTTCATTTGAGGAAGTGAAAAAGGTTTGAACATGGGGAAAGAAAGTAGAAACTTTGACTCATGTTTGAAAAGTATGGTCACACCCTGAGCTTTGAATTTTACTCTTTTAGTTTTTCTTAATATGGTTTTCTCTCCACCACATTACAAGGCCATTTTGGACGTGGATCTACTTGTTTCACCCTCTCAGTTGCTAGCTGAACAGACATGCTTGGTCATGAGGGTGCAGATGTTTTGCCCACAGCCCCAACACGGTTGCTTGTTGTGTGGAGAGCCCTGCTGGGTCTTTCTCTTACAAAGTGAACACGCATCCGGAGCACCATCATCTCCTGCGCTGGGATTTGTCAGATTATCAGCCACTAGCTTCTGAAGCTCTGCCAGCACGGTGTTCGGAGCCTTTGCGATGCCTACCACCTTCACTCTTTGGGGGTCGACACACAGTCCTCCTCTAGGCCACTGGGCACTGCTTTCATGCCACAGTTCGGAGGCACCCAAGCGGTATCGTAGCCCTGCGTGCTCCAGGTGTACTGCATGGGATGGTTATCTGTGTCAATGCGCTGGACACGACCCAAACGCACACGTAACTCAAGGGCCACTTTGTCTGAAGGGTTGTTCTTTAAAGGATAACGTTCCGCCTTTTTCTGATCTCGACTGACATACACGCCCTTGCCCAACATGCCACCTGATGACTGCTGAAAGCCATTGGTAATGATGAGCCGAGCGATGGCGACGCTGGTGCCATGGTACATTTTATAGACGCCTTTGTCTTTGGGCTGCTGAGAAGCCCCCAGCTCCAAACGAGGAGATTCATCATCGTAGGCCACCTCCCAGCCAAAGAATGGCAGCGACATCTTTATTTAACAAGGGATGCTCTTCAAGACCAAAAAGCTCTGTGAGAATAAAAGCAAAAATGGCATCATGTTGTCACACTTATGACAGATTTGGTATGACTTTTCAAGACCTATCTTTTAAAATATATTTGACATAACTTAGATTCCTAAGTTTCCACATTCAAAGGCTTTAATGTCATATGCACAATAGCTCAAGTATACTTTTGGCAATTACTGTCTCAGGCCCCTCCCGCAATGCAACTAATAAATAAACTTAAGATTATGGTCTTTCATTATTGTTAATATCAGCTGCTAAACGTTGTTCAAGTAGGTTATTGATACCACATCGTCTCAGAATTAGATGAGTAGCATGTTTCGGTACTTCAAGTTAAAATACCAGAAAAATTAACATTTTTCAGTGACCATATCTAGATGTACAACAATAGGGTGCCGTTTTAGCTAGTTACGAGTTAGCCTTTAAAGGTATGTAGGCTATATGCTAATAGTAAGATGTTCTGTTGCGTTACAAAGTAGTAAACGACAGACTTTAACTGACTAATGCTCTATTAACTGTTCTATTAAACTAATGAGCTATAATTCCTTTAAGGTGTATGAATTAACGTTTAAAAGTAAGGGAACAACAAACCTTATCGTGGGTGAGTAGTCTTTAACCTAAATGAGTTTCACTTTCCGTTGTCTTTTCTTAGCGTTTCGACTTTCAATATGTAATGAATCTGAGTGTCATGCTGGGAATATATTCCTTAGTATGAGGCAGTGTGTTCGTGACCGGTTAGCTCAGTTGGTTAGAGCGTCGTGCTAATAACGCGAAGGTCGCGGGTTCGATACCCGTACTGGTCATCACAGTTTTTGATGATGTCTTGTCTCCCAAAGCAATAAAAAGATCGCAGATAATGCAAAAAAGCATGTGCACAACTCAATAATACAATATCAGCTGACATGGAAAGGAACTTCACTAACTGCTGCTTGAGACCCCTGAGGTTTTTATATATGTATGGTTAGCTCTAAGAATTAGACCTTCAATATCTCAGAGGATATTGTGATTACTAGTGCAGTTCAGAGGGTTAGTTTGTTTAAATCATATTACCACATCAGATAGTTTTAAAGCAGTGACATACTGTTAATGTAGAGACAAGGGGAGGACATATTGTGTGCCTATGCCTAGAAGCTTATCTACGAGCAAGGCGAAGTTTATTTTCCTACTTCCTTATCTTCACTTAGACTTCAGACTGCAGCTGGGATGCGCTCGATCTCTCCTTTGAGCACAAAATTAAATTAAATATGTTTAGCCACTTTGTGACTCTCCTATTTATTTGCAGGTCCTAATGCCACTTAATATTCTTCACACTACACAACATACTGATAAAAAGTAGGAAATGGTAAAGCTGCGGCTTTATCTGAAGGCATCACTATAGAAATGAGCTTTACTGAGTCTCTTAACAACATGGAATCATACAAAACGAAAAGACATGATGGTTTTGATGAGATTACAATGACATGTATTGGCTTGAGTTTTCGCAAATTATTTCAGTCCCATGTTTTACATACAAATATATCCCAAAAAATGAATGTCAAATGTTGGAGAGAAAAAATATTTTTGCCTTGTCATGTGTTATGTTTTATTTATTTTATTTTTTATTTAACCTTTATTTAACCAGATAAAAGCATTGAGATAGAATCTCATTTGCAATGCTGACCTGGCCAAGAAGGCAGCAACGTTACACATAACACAAACATATAAAATACAGAGAACATAACTAGAAAACAAAAGACAAAAAAGCAGTCACTACATTGTGCACATTAGGACAGTAAGAAAGGTGCACTACTTATTACTGCAAGAGCAGCTGGTGGTAAGGACTTCAGGCAACTTCAATTTAAAACATGCTATAGAGACAAGTGGCCTCAGTTTGAGGCGTGATTGAAGGTCATTCCAAGACCAAGGACCATAATAAAAAGACTCCTTTCCCCAGCCTCAGTCCGCACGGCAGGAACCTGGACCCGTATCCAGGCACTGGATCTGAGGTTGTAAGAGTCACAAACTGGAGCAAATCTGGCACATATGTACAGTGGAAGCTTTCCTAAAATGGCTTTTATACATTAATAAAAACCGATGCTGCATCCTACGCACAGTAAGTGAGGACCATCCAGTTAGGCTATACAGTTTGCAATGATGAGTCCTATAGGGTGCGTTTGATATATAACGCAGTGCAGCATGGTAGAGTAGTGGGTGAAGTTTGGCCAACACAGTGGGACAGGCACATCTATAAATGGTATCACCGTAGTCCAGCTGGGACAGGAATAAGCCAGAGACCAACCTTTTACGGGATGAAGTTGAAAAACAACATTTAAGTCTGAAAAAGAAGCCAAGAGTGAATTTAAATTTCTTAGTTAGAACTTCAATATGGTGTTTGAAGTTATGTGTCCTTTGCATGTGATACACATTGCATACTATTAAGAGAGCGTAATCAATACAATATATAATATGTAGAACTATAAAAAGCTACAGTTTACTTAAATGACAGTTAATTCAGGATTGAGATGTTATAGGTAACTTACAAAAGATCCCCAAAACACATTGAGCAGTACATATTTAAACATGTCACTATAAGTCAATATGAGAGTCAAATCTAATCATCAATCCCCCCGTCCCTCACCCCGTCAGGGTTTGGCTGGACAACGATGCTTGGACATGAGAATGCAGATGTTTTTCCCACACTCCCAGCACTGCTGCTTGATGTGTGGAGCGCCCTGCTGGGTCTTTCTCTTACACAGTGAACACACCTCTGCAGCACCAGCACCCCCTCTTCCAGAGGATTTTATCAGCCCTTTAAGTTCTTTCTGTATGGAATCATTTGGTGCCTTTGCGATGCCTACCAGTTTCACTCTTTTGGGATCAAACACACAGTCCTCCTCCAGGCCACTGCGCACTGATAGGAGGCCAATATTAGGGGGCACCCAAGCAGTGTCGTAGCCATGTGAGTGCCATGTTTTCTGCATGGGATGGTTGTCCTTGTCAATGCGCTTGACACGGCCCACGCGCACATGTAACTGAAGGACAACTCGGTCTGCAGGACTACATAGCAAAGGATAACCCGATGCCTTCTTTATATCACGACTGACATACACGCCCATTCCCAGCATGCCATCTGAAGACTGTTTAAAACCATTGGCAATGATGACTCGTGCGCTGGTGATGCTGGTCCCGTGGTACATGGTGTAGACGCCCCTGCTTCGGGGTTTCTGGGACGAGTTCAGCTCCAAACCAGGATAAGAAGCACTATCATCAATCACCTCCCAGCCGGAGAACTGCACTGACATCCTGATTCAGATATGTGGCTAATGGAGGATGTTGTAAAGATCGGAAGCTCTGTAAGAAATTCAAAGGGAGATGTGGCATTATGTTAGAATTAAGATCAATCAGGGTGTTAATTTAAAGGGGACCTATCATGCCCCCTCTTATTTTATTCAGTTTAAAAAAAAAAGAAGCTTTGTTTAAAAAACAAAAATGTAGCCTTTATTTATACAGGTGAAAATCTCATTGAGACACAGGGTCTTCATTCTAGTTTATATCCAGAATCAGCACTTTTGGAACAGGAAGTGAAATAGAGGGATATGAGGCATGGCTAGAATGAGTGATCTGACCAAAACACTTCATAGACATGTTCTTTATATTTTTTTATATATCTGAGACCTATGCTAGTGCCTAAAACTAGCATGATAGGTGACCTTTAACTTAACCCTCCTGTAATGTTCGTCCCCCCCCCCCCTTACTTTGGTGATTAAACATTATTCATCACCGAACTTTATTTAACACCCCTTTTAATCTTTAAACAATGTCTCAGAATACTGGTTTACATGAATTACTGCAGTGCATATACAAAGAAAAGACAATGAACATGTATTCCAAAATTAACATTTTGTTGATTTGTCCGTGTGTACTATCTGACGGATAATCTAGTAATCATAATCATCACCCATTCATTTCCAATGGCGTGTTTGACCAGGAACACTGTAGATGTTAAAAAGTTGACTAAACCTCAAAATTCAATGAAAGTGGTGATCAGCAATTGTATAAGTTCAAAAATGCCTATTGGACGCTAATCATATGGCATCAAGCAATCAAAGGTAAAACACAATATGTATCATTGATGAAGGAGGTACATCTGTCAGATTTTGCGGAAACACGACATGAGCGTTAAAAGAGGCAAGCAAAAGCAATGAGACAGTGTGGCTAGCTTGGATTACTTCTGTTAATTAATATATATATAGTGTATTTATTTCAAAATATGCCAGATGACTCTTTTGCATTCTGAATGCTTGAAAAGTTTTATACAAATGAACTTGCCTTGCCCTGTTTCGCTTCCTCCTTCTTACATGGGTTTTGACCTATGGTTTTGACGTTTGCTTCGCACTCTTATTCAGTTGGTCCGCCTTTAAAGTTCACATTCAACATTACACTAACTCTAGGGCACATTAATTGATAGTTTATTCAACCATATCTGCAGTCCGTGTGTAACAGAAAAGTAGGTTATAAGTCAAATACAACTCTATACATTTAGGAACACAGGACGAGTAAACATTGTAGCTTTTGTCAGCCTGAACATTATCACTCTGATAGCCATAAACTGTTGCATGACTGATGTTGTTTTATTGACTTTAAATCTAGCAAAAATAACGCATTAACGTGTTTAAACTATGAAATCTTACCGTCCGTAAGGAGTTAACAGCCAGGAAGATTTCCCTTTCGGTTCTGTAGGTTTCGTTTATTGTTTGATTATTTGATGACGTCACTAGTTGGCCTTTCTCATGGCCGGTTAGCTCAGTTGGTTAGAGCGTCGTGCTAATAACGCGAAGGTCGCGGGTTCGATACCCGTACTGGCCAATGTATGTTTTCTCCTTCTCACACACAAAGTTAGTACAGTTGGACCAGAGTATCAAAACGTCGGGGGAAAAAGCGAATTAAAAGTGTAAATAACGGCAAATAAGTGTCTATCTAAATAATAATAATTTAACCCTCCGGTATCACTGTGGACGTTTTTGTCCATATGGGTCATTTTTCACTTTTCATTTTGCAATAACTTGGTTGTGTTGGTGCAAATGGCCTGATTTTTTGTAACAAGGCTATTTTCTCGATCTATTTTGGAATTCCAATTTACATTTTTCCAATCGGTCTTTAATTCACTGTGTAACAAATTGACTACGCAAATGAGTCATTCAAGACAAAAATGTCCACTGCAAAAGACTTTGATAAAAACATTATATTAAAAGTTTTTTTCACACGTTTTTTGGGTTCAATCTTTAAAGCAACTTCCGCCCTAATAGAAAATACCAAAAATGTAATCATTTTCAGGATTTTAACCCTTTAAATGCCATTTTGAATACATGAAACCGCTGTTTTTTTCATGATGAAAACAGAGAAAATGAGTTATTTTCCAAAAAATACATATCTGGGGACTGGCTCTTTTTTTATATAACAGTCTTGGATATGTCAAAGATTAGCATCAACATTTTTTTGCACAAAATCAGATTGAACAAAAAAGTCACACATTAGTCATTCGGTACAAAAATGTCCACTTCCAAAAACTGCTCTAAAATGACAACAGATTAATATTTTTTAAAACTGTTTGGGGTTAAATCTTTCAATCAACTTCAGTCCTGATCAAAAATACCAAATGTTAACTTATGTTCAGGATTTTAACCCTTGAACGGCCAGTTTGAAAACATGAATTTGCGTTTTCTATGAAAAACATGCACAAAAAGGCAGTTAAAAGCATTACAAATAATTAACAAAATACATATGAAAATACAATAATATCTAAATGTATTGCTTAAGACAGGAATGTATAAATGCTGATATAAATAATGAAATAGATAAATATTGACATGTTTTTTTCCTTTGGCTATGCTCAGTCATTTTGTATATGTTTATCCTACTCTGATGATGATGATGATGATGATGATGATGGTGATGATGATGATGATGATGATTTAACATAGATATAATGTTAAATCAGAAATGACTTTGAGAAGCTGAAGACCAAACTTGTCATTACTGGGTGGGTGTTGCTGCATGGTTGCTGCATGTTAAATTAATGCTTAGACTTCTAGGCCACCAATATAGTTTTAAAGCATGATCGCCCAACTATATGTTGCTGTGAGGTTTTCTCACGTGTATTTGTGCCTTTACGCAGCATGTGCATTAAAGCGCCATGCATCTTTTACGCAATGCTGTTTGTAGCCTTGGATACGACAACATTAATAACTATTGTACATTTCTCTGACAAGTTTTAACAAGTGTACGTAGTGAGGTGTCTTTAACAATATATTTGAATTGCTATAATACAATTTGGAATCTTTGTGTACACAGCAAGGAGAAACACAGAGCACTTGAGCAGATCAACACATGCTAAATAAATATTTTGGAATTGGACAATACACATAGCTGGCCAAAAACTGAAGACAAGTGTTTCGAACCCTGCTAATGTTGTTAAATCCATCTCCAGTCTGTTTCCATCTTTAGTTGGAGGAAGACTGGAGAAAAACTCAATTATATCCAAGTGGATTCCAAGTTGTTATAGTTTTCCCGCTTCTTACTCCTTCTACATTCAACAGATTATGTTCTTTGAATGTAGAAGCCCAATTGTAAAGATTTTAATGTGATCTCTACAGGTGGCTTTAGCTCAAAGGGTATGTCTATCACCATGAAGGTCACTAGCTGGTTCAATTCCAACTCATATCTTATGGAACCAACGAGGCTATGAATGTGCTATAAAAATACTGAAATTATTCCTGTATTTATTTAACTCCATATTTATTCATGTTTGTATTCATACATTTATTTATACTATTGTCATGTTCCATCCTCCATATGTGCTTAACAGTGCAATTTTGTTGTTGTTGATAGGTTAACCATGTAACCCATCATAAATAACCTGCACTGAATATTATGAATAATAAATGCATAGAACCAAGCAAGTGACACTACGAGATAATATGTCTTATAACGGGTGATTTAGAAGTTCCGTTATATTTGATACAGTCCATCCATTACCGGAGCGACACGTATACACATCTTTATCTGAAAGTTACCGAAGCAAAAGACGTGCGCCGCCCGGGAATCGAACCCGGGTCGCAAGAATGGGAATCTTGCATGATACCACTACACCAGCGGCGCAGATGCAATATAACAGAAAAGCCTTCTTTATAAAGGGGGCTATTCAGAATGGAGCCCAACCACACTACTGCAACTTTTTACTGATGCTTTCCTTTGGACTCACTGGATCGCACGACCATGAACAAACTCACAAAAATAATAATGGATATAAAAACACAAAATGTCTTGTACCTCCGTGTGTATTTCTTTCTCATAGCTGCAAACAGAAAAGCTTTGTATATAATTATAATATAATAATAAGTATAATTAATAATAAGTTTCAAGTGTTATTTTTAATTGTATTGTCATAATTTTTGTAATGATAATTTGTACCAATTATTTGTTTTTTGTTTTATAATTGTATTATATTGAAACAATTTATTCAAATTTAATTATTATTTAATTTAATTATTAATTAAATATATAAAAGTTGTATTGTTGTATTTTTTATTTGTTTAGTTGATTATCTTATTAGTTGTTTTAAATTATATTAATTCTTATTTTATTTGATATGTTATTATTTCATTATTTTATGTGTCCCCACACAGACACAGCCATTAATAAATATATTAATGTTATTGAAAATAAATGTAAACATACATTAAATATATATAATGTGTGTTCTGTTTTATTTATTTATACATGTATGTATTTATTTATCTTGTCTTGTGTTTATTTATTCCTCTATTTATTTCCACATTTATTTATTTATTCCTGTATTCATTTGTTTTTTCCTGTAGGCCTATTTATTTCCACATTTATTTATTTCACCCGCACTGGTACCTGCACATTTCAATGTTTTTATATATGAGTCAATATCACTATAAAGTAACTTTGGTGTCCCCATCAGAATCACTCAGTCATCATGAAAATGTAGCAGAATAATGAAACTCTGAGGTCTTATTATCTTGAAATGTGTTTCGTTCATTTTATGCCGTATTTTTTCATTGGATGTACGTGATTTTGGCATGTCACACACACTGCTCTGCTAACTACATAAGTGGTTAAATGATACTACATTTTTTTTTAAATGATATGGTTTTATTTTCCACAACGAGTTATTTGATAAAACGAGACATTTTGATCATGTATATTCTATTTTCATAATAATATTGAACATTTTGCTGTCCACCCTGTCATTATGGGGTAACTGTCCCTATAAAAAAAACATCTGATGTTTTCAGTGACATTACCACCATTTTGTCTTTCTTCAATGGAGCCTGAGACAGTTGCTGAATAAGTATTTATATTTCGTAATTGTAATCATATTGTGTAGTAAGCTTGTCCAATCTGTCATGTGAAATGTCAATTAATATAAAAACCTTTCAGAAATTGGAAATATATGTGTTAAACAGTACACAGTCACCTTGCTAACTGAATCATGTTGCTAACTGAAGGTCCACCATGTGCTCATTAAATGCTAATATTAGCCAAAAATGTCCACCCTGACAGCAAGTTCCATGACAGGAAGGAGATACGGACCATCATTTTATTATTATCCAAATACTGGATTAACTGACATATATTGTTGAGAAAGGGACTAAATAGCTTTCTGAAGATGTACATTTTATAATCACTATAATTACAATGTATTTACTCTACTTTGAATTTGTCCATGACACAGGGTGGATACATGTACATTGCCTGCCAGCAATTAATTTATAAAATGTGTGGGAGCTTGACCAACATCCATTTCTAACAGCAACATTATACTTAATACAATGAATATGAAGTTCAATGGAAAATCTCAGATTTTTGGGGGGGAGGGAAATTGGGAAGTCTCAAATGCACCGTATGGTGATATAGACTCATATCTATTTAACTTGTTCACATAACTGTAAATATGTAAATTCACCTGATATAGAGATTAACTTACATTACATTTGTGTATTCTATTATCCCTGTGTATATTCTCATATACTGTGTACTATCTGTGTTTCACTTTTATTCTGTTGCTGCTTTAACACCTGCATTTCCCTATAGGGATCAATAAAGCTCCATCTTATCTTGTCTTATTTGCCAGAGGTTTCCAGTTCTAATTTCTCTAGCATTTCTGAATCTTGTCTTCAAAGCTATATGACCAAGAATAATCAGTTTTGAATAATTTTGCAAAGCTATAATAACACTCGCTGTTTGTGCTGCACATGCCACGAAAAATGTGGAGCCACATCTTTGTGTGGGAGAAAGAGCGCTTGATTTTGGCTTCATTTCAGCGCGCAGGTTGACGCTGCTGACGCTGCTCCTCCGCCATCTTCAACTTCCTATTGTTTGCATCAGACTGAGGCTGTCTGCAGTGTGTGTGTGAGAGCAGAAGCGGCCGCCGATTTATCACAAAATAGTAGATATACCCCTTAACGTTTGCGGTCGCTCAAGTTAAGCACAAGCCATTTGTATGTCATTGGATTAAAGAGCTCTCAGGACGCGACCACAAAAACCTTGACGATGGACGACGATCAACCCAGAACCTTGTGAGTAACATCGGGCCCCGTCTATGTCCTGGAATGGGAAAGAAGGATCGGTGTAAATACCGGCGAAATGTTTCCACGTTGTTGTTTCATTAAAAGAAAACCTTTGATTAAATCACATTTATTCCACATTGTAATTTCAGGGCCAAAACAGCGACGTTTGTGAATACAATATAGCTTTTTTTATTTGAACGGTAGGTTCTGTTTGAGTAAGCCGTTCATATAAATAGACGGAACCACAGCTCGCTTGAAAATGAAACTGAACGGCTAGCTAATGCTAGGCTAATGCTATGTAACACTAGCCAAATATACTAACGCAGCTAGCTAGTCATTGCTTCTCAAATTCACCCGTTTTACTCGAATTATATGTGCATTTATAAAACTATACGTGTGTTATTAGGACTAGACATGCGTTAGCTTGTGAAAGGGATGTTATGTTAGCCAGTAGCTGCCAACCCATTTAGCATGAGGCCCTCTTTTAGCCTACCAGCGTTAGCTTTAGCTAGCTGACAAGCCACGTCAACGCTGGGAGAAACGGTTCGGGACAGCGCCAATAAAGCTGATCATATCAGAGTTGTCTGTGTGGAAATTAGATTAGATTAGAGTAATATTAACCTTCCCCCTTCATTTTTGTTTTGTATTGTAAATATAAGGTATTGTTGTGGGTTGAGGCTAGCCCGGTTAACTAGCCTTTGTTTGCATGCTACTTCCTGTTTGACAAAGACTCAATTCCCCCATCTCTTTCCTTGTTTGCAGGTATGTTGGGAATCTGTCCAGGGATGTCACCGAGCCCCTCATCCTGCAGGTCTTCACACAGATAGGACCCTGCAAGAGCTGTAAAATGATAGTAGATGTGAGTGTTATCTCTATATATTGTTCCACTATAGGACATTGCATTCAACAGGGGCCTGAAATGTGGTGCTGCTGCATGTGAAAGTCTCAATCCACATTATGCTTGCTGTTGATTTCCCAATCCCAGTATACCACATCAGGCATTACACTCCAAATTAACAGTAGGTGGCTCTTGTCATCTGAAGTGATTAAAATGTCCCCTTTGCTGTGGACTTAATATCAGTTTTGTTTTCCCTTGACAGACGGCTGGAAATGATCCGTACTGCTTTGTGGAGTTCTATGACCACAGGCATGCTGCTGCCTCATTGGCAGCAATGAATGGAAGGAAAATAATGGGTAAGGTAAGCTATCGTGTCTACAGGGTGAGTTGCGATGGGTGGACTTTAGGTATGGGACATTTAGATGATGTGCCTTCTAAGACAAAAACAAAGAAAACAGTGGCCTGCTAGCATAGCAATAGGGGAAGCTCCTGGAGCCAGGGTCCAAATTGTATCTTGAGCATTACAGAGCCCAAGTGCTGTACTTTAGTTTACAAAACCTGCACGGTAAAAGATGACAACATTTAAAGTTCTGTGAAGAGCTCGCGAAAGTTATGTTATCTAGAACAATAGAGCAAACTATTAACATTTGAAAAGCCCCGGGGCCTTATAAAAGAATATTAAAGTAAGGCTAAATGGGATTATGAATTCAGTGCTAAGACATGAACCAAAACATTTAAATTACTTTTCATGCCCTAAACAAGCAACCCCAATAGATGAGTTGTGTTTAATCGGCATCCACTGCAGAGGTGTTTTGTAAATTGCACTTCTATCTTTAATTTTTGTTATGGGCTAATGCTGCATAATATAATGTTTCAAAATAGCATTAATGACTCCTTTGTGCCTGCATCAAGTCATAAGATACTTTGGGCCCCAAATGGTAGACCCATAGCCGTTTTATATTGAGTGGATTGAGAACTAAACCATTAAATATAAGATTATTTTCTTTAACTATGTCTCCGGACATGCAAAGGAAACAAAGTTAGGTAATTGAAGTTTATTCCGCAGTTTTACGAGCTTATCAGTCAGCCTTTTAAAGTTGGAGTCTGTGATTCTTGAGAAAGATTGTTGATATTTGATCACTTACCGTCCCTCTCCCTTCACCTGCCTTATCTCTTTAAACATCCACGGCCTTTCCTCTGCTGGGAAAGGGTTGTGCCTGAATCAAATAGGTCTGCGCCTAGAATCATTTACTCTTCACGTTTGCATTCAAATTATTAGTAACTTAGCCCGATTGACCATAAAGCATTTTTTTTACAGAGCTTCAATCTTTTTCTAAAGTCAAATCAGAATGATTCTATTTGATGACCTCTGAACTTTTGATTCTCGCACTGCACTATATAGACGCTCTTACACAAACAGTTTCGTGGAATAGTTCACTTTTTGTCTCTATTTAAAAACACAGTCGCCAGTGGTCTAATTGTCTTTGGTCAAAATGTATTGATAAAAGATTGTTTAATTTTCTCAAATCCAATTATGTCGAACTGAATATTCTGCTTCCATCCATACTTTTCAGCGTTAGTGTAACAGCATTTTTAATGCCCTTAAAAACGCTTTCCCATTGCTACATACGCACGTAAAGCACCTTTTTAATAACAAACATTCGATGCTTCATTTCAGAACTTCTGAAGAAATAAAATAACATTCGGTATGGACCTAGTTAGGGGTGTAACGTTTCACAGAAGTCACGGTTCGGTTCGTACCTCGGTTTGGGGGTCACGGTTCGGTACGGGTTCGGTACAACAAGAAAAAGCAAAAAAAAAGTCCAAAATGCATAATTCCAGGTTTATTGTTATTTATTTTTGAACAGTAGTGCAAGTTTCAGTTTAAAAATAAGGAACTCTGACATTTTTGATAATTAACTGTATTAAACAAACAGTACTACTCAGATGGCCATATTATCTATAATGGCTGATGTCAAACAAAAAGGTTTCATCAAGCTGTAAAACTAAAAAGAATGTCTTGAAAATATGACATCATAAATAATAAGAAAGTGTTTCAAGAGCGCAAAGTCGTTGAAAAACATAAGCCAAAAGCTTCCGTTATTTATTTTGGTCTCTCGGCTCTCATGTCTATTGGCTTCTTAAAAACAACGGGGATCAGCTGTTGAACTGCTGTTGTCTTTTGCCGGGCTCCGGTGATTGGCAAATCTGGGTGATGCCTTCTGATATGATTTAGCATGTTTGGCGTGTGTTACCATTAGCATACCGCACCACTGTCAACGCCGACACACCGTCCTCGTCCGATCCACCACTCGCACACTTCATCGTTATTGTAGTCCACAGGGAACCCGAAATGTTCCCACAGCTGATTTAAAAGAAGCATGTGAGTTCTAGCTCCTGTGTGTTATCTGAAATCGCCATACTAACTTTTCTTCTTCTTGTATTTTGTTCGTTTTGTTGTTGTGTTTCTTCTTGTCCTTCATGTCGTTTAAGGGCGGCCGGCAAACAGCTTTTAGGCGCAATACCGCCCCCTGGATTATAAATAGTGTAGTGGATACTGCCCTGAAGGACAGACTTTTTTCCCACTCGTATTCGTCGAGTGACTGCGTGTGCCGAACCGTGACGTCTGAACCGTGACGTACGGGACGGATACCGTTACACCCCTGGCCCTAGTGGATCGTTCCAATACACTTCGGTTACAAACCCACGTTTTTGTATGGACACCAGATTTATTTCAGCACCGTACCGAAAAGTAGCGACACGTGAGAAATATTCGCTGAATTTGATTGAGCTTATCGGATAAGAATCACAGACTTCAGCTTTTGAAGATAAATCATATACTCCGATAGTGGATGTTTCTTCTGTGAATGATTTAAACATACCCCACCTGTTCTGTTCTCTCTCTGCAGGAGGTCAAAGTCAACTGGGCCACAACGCCAACCAGCCAGAAAAAAGACACAAGTAGTAAGTACAAGGCGGCATTGATGACACTTCATTATACTAAAAGTCTGGGAAAATCTAACATAGAAGTAATTTGAATGAGTACAAATAAACTGTAACTGCATATATGCTTATATTTCTTCATGTAGGCATTTTCTTCCCATGTCTTGGTTTTAGCGAGATGCCTTTCCTTTAGTTCTTCCCCTATTAACAAACACAGATACAAATTAGCACTCCTCTGCAGGAAGTCACAATCTTGGTAAAAGCTGGAAATAGATGGCTGTATTCTCACATGCTAAACTCCCTCATAGATCACTTTCATGTCTTCGTTGGAGACCTCAGCCCAGAAATTACTACAGATGACGTCAAAGCTGCCTTCGGTCCATTTGGCAGGATATCGTAAGTATCAGGATTTACTGATTTAAATCTCTATGGACTAAATAACGAGGAACTATTGTTATCCCTTGTTCCACCTCATACTAATAAAATGTTGATATCGTGGGTATTTCCATATATAGAGGGCAATGACATGTCTTTGAACTTGTTGTACTGTCATGCTTTGTTAACATACTCCTGGTGTGTTTGTCCACAGAGATGCTCGTGTTGTGAAAGATATGGCTACAGGGAAATCTAAAGGCTACGGCTTTGTGTCTTTCTTCAACAAATGGGTAATTTGAGTCATGTTAGATTATTAACCTAAATCAAAGGTGGGATTCTTGTTGTATTAAATCAAACATGCTCCGAAAACAGTACGATTCTGCTTCTTTAAAAAAATGTAGGGCACCTTGTTTTGTTTTTAAAGGAAAGTATTTTAGTTTTCTTTTAATGCTCCTGCTTTGAAATAACCAGATCCTTTTTGTTCTGTTTTCCAGGATGCAGAGAACGCCATTCAGCAGATGGGTGGTCAGTGGTTAGGAGGCAGACAGATCCGAACTAATTGGGCCACAAGAAAGCCCCCCGCCCCTAAGGCCACCTATGAAAGTGCGTTGTCATGGATGTCTGTTTTTCCTGGTTACGCAGCAGGTTGGATTCTTGTGTTCACAGTAGAAATGTCTCTGTGTCCCCTAGCAGATAACTCCAAACACCTATCCTTCGAAGAAGTAGTGAATCAGTCCAGCCCCAGTAACTGCACTGTGTACTGTGGCGGAGTCAGCACAGGACTGACAGGTAATTCATTCTATCACTAACAATGCTAGCACCAGTGGGAGTATCATATGAATGCAGCAAAGAATTCAACACAATTAAATGAATACCACTGCAGTGAAGCTGTTTGAAAACCAGTGTGCACTACTTTGAAGTCATTCCTATGGTGGTGTACTCTGCCTTTTTCAAGCAGCTATCACCATTTTTTAAAATCCTGAATCCATATGAACACCATATCTTATATCCACATGTTCTCTCTCTTTCAGAACAACTGATGAGACAAACTTTTTCTGCCTTCGGACCAATCATGGAAATCCGAGTTTTCCCAGACAAAGGTTATTCATTTGTGAGGTATGTGGAAGATTCATATTACCCGACCTTTGTTCTTTAAAGCGATGGAAAAGTATAACGTAATTTGTTTTTGATCCTGGTCATCGACTTATTGAGTAATTGATCTTTTAAAAGTAATTTTTTGCGCAAAAATATAACGAACTTAACAAATGTGGAAATGTTGCTGCTTTTCAGTTTATATCATATCAGATTTAATATCTTTTAGGATTTGAACTGACGAAATCAGATTAACTGACGTTCGACATCACTCGGAGTTATTTTCTATTTCCTTTCTTTATTAAAAAAAACAAAGCGATTGATAAATGTACGATCAGCAAATTATCAATAATGAAAATAATTGTGGGTAGCAGCTTGAAGTATGGCACCAACAGGAATAACTTTAATAATAACTTTGAAGTATTAATTGCATTTCCCGTATAAAAAAAAAAAAGGGCTGTCAGATTATTTCATTGATTAAATAGTTCTAATAGATATTCATCCTCTTCTGTAGTCGTTGCTAAGTAAGTATCTCTGAGTGTCCCTCTGTTTTTGTGCTGCAGGTTTAACTCCCATGAGTCAGCAGCCCATGCCATTGTGTCAGTGAACGGCACCTCCATAGAGGGCCACATGGTCAAATGCTACTGGGGGAAAGAGACCCCCGACATGATGAGCCCCATGCAGCAGATGCCCATCCCCCAGGTGAGGACACATGTACTGATCACCATGTAAACATGATGCTTAAAGAAAGTCCCTACCTTCTGTACTCTTAGGACAACGTGTAAAAGCAAATGAATCAAATCAAGCCAGCAATGAAAATACTAATACCCCACTAATACCCCCATATTGTGATTAACACATTTTCTTATATTTATCGTTATATTGAAATACAGTGTTTACATTTTTAGTTCAACTTTGTATATTTCTATGAATATTTGAATTTATATTTAAGCTTATTCTTAAATATAAACATACATGTACATACTGGTTGCCTGGTCTCTTTCTGTACGTCATGTTATGCAAAAAGCTAAAAGCAGACACATGCTGTAGTGATGTCACATGAATGTATAAATAGTTAAAAGTAGGGATGCTCCGATCGCCGGAATCAGTATCGGCTGATACCGATCGAGTGACCTATGGAGATCTTCCATTTAAAGTGATGTTTAAAACTCAGTTAATGCTCATTCTCTGGCGCTTCCACAAACAACCAACATAATTATTACATTCAAATGAAGTACATTATTCAAGTTTACATTAACTTTGGAGAATAACACGGGAGAGATGAGCGGAAGCTCTCTCTCTCTCTCACTCACCCTCACTCTCACCCTCTCTCTCTCTCTCTCTCACCCTCTCTCTCTCTCCTGACAGCCTGTCAGTATCTCATGCAGCTCACTGATCCAGTAATGAGTGACCCGACAGTGAAGAATAAATATCTGTATAACTAGTTTAGCTTGTTCCAGAGGTAGATACAATAGCTAAGTGTGTTAGGTCTAACTCTCAGTGTGTCGCTCCGCTCACCGGTCCGTCACAGCGGGTGGAGCTGCAGGATTTCTGCTTCACACACGTTCAATACCGCTATTTTACTGTCATTTTCGGACACCTTAAAATACTGCCAGACCGGTGAAGCCATTTTGGAGAGCTTGTTTTGCCGTGCACTGAGAAAAGTGTCATGTATTTTACGTCATGCTATCGGCTCTCGCAATCGGCATGTTTAGAGAGCACCGATCGATCGGCAGAGAGTGAGTATCGGCCGATATCGATCGGCGGCCGATCAATCGGAGCATCCCTAGTTATAAGACCATAAAAACATGGGAAAATAAACTGAATTTAAATGTTATCAAACCACAAAGGACAATAAGTTTCAAGGCTTTTATTGTCATGTGTGCATAGCTACAGTGTAGTTATGACCATGCACATCTTAGGTCACAGGCTCCTCCAACGGAGCAACACAATAAAACAGATAATAGTGCAATAAAATATAATAGAAATTGTGCAGAATAGTCTACAAGTAAATGGAATATATATATATATATATATATATATATATATATATATATATATTACAACCAGATGAATGTTATGGATGTTCTTTGAAAGGCTCAGGTGTTTAATATTCTTATGGCCTGTGGGATGAGAGACTTTTGGATTCAGAAAAGTGACTAACACGCACTCATCCAAATCCGTCTACGTTTCTCAAACTGCTGTCCTAACCCTGGCTGTGGCTCTTCCTCCCGCAGCAGAACAAGATGAGCTTCCCTGCGGCCGCCCAGCCCTATGGCCAGTGGGGCCAGTGGTACGGCAACGGGCCCCAGATCAGCCAGTACGTGCCCAACGGGTGGCAGGTCCCCGCCTACGGCGTCTACGGCCAGGCCTGGAACCAGCAGGGCTTCAAGTAAGTACAGGGCCTCATCTACTCCAACAACACCAGAGCATACAACCCCACCCCCCCCCCCCCCACAAGACCGGGGCAGTGAGAGCCGGCATTGGCCACAGGAGGGAGCCAGAACTCCCTCCCATAACCACACACACACTCTCCCCCCCCCTCAAACCCCTCCTTACTGGGAAGATTGATTGACACACACAGACACACACACACACAGGACAATCTGAACTTTACTTTTGTTGTCATCATGTTTCACAGCACATTCTAACAGCTGATGGTTCCTGTTCCAAACATGTTTTGTCACTTAGCGTTAGCTGTTCCAAAATATGATTGTAAAGACAACTGCCTTAAACTAAAAGCTTCTTGAATTTCAATACATTTAAAGAGTTAAAGTGACTGAACAATGTAAATGCTTAAAGCCCAGAACAATGTTTTTTTCACTTCCTGTCCAGGCCTGGGGACGGGTGTGACGAAGATTAATTTCCCCTTTTGTACGATTGCCTACTGTGTGTAAGGACTGTGTTCTTTAAGGCTGTTCAGTTGTTTTTTTTGTATGTCTACATCCATGTCATAGCTTTTTACATTCTTCTTTTCTTTTTGATTTCATTGATTTATTTCGACGTATATATCTGAGGATTTGATCTGTAAATGAATGTCGGTAGGACATGTTAAATATCTTTTGTAGCCTGTTATCAAATTTTGTTTTTATTTAGACAGCCTATGTGCAGTGACGTTTTGTGCACCTAAGAAAAATAAAGGAGAGGCCATTTGTTGTTGACAGTCTAAAATTCTTGGTGTCCAGCTGTTTGAATAGGCTCTGTACAAAGGTGTGATTGTGGAATGCACAGTAAATGCAAAATAACCAGAGGAAGGCGCTACGCCTCTCTTGACTTGAAATTTGAACGTTATCCTGTGTAAGCTGTCGTATCTCCACACTGAACTTATTCAACTTAGTGGTATTCAATCGTAAAAGGCTCAGAATGCATGTGGGTGAATGTCCTTCGTTGGTCAAATGATGGTTACAGCTGTTGGGGGGGGGGGGGGAATATTCAGCTCGCTGCGCTTAGCTTCTATGCTCTTTGTCTGCTTGTTCACCCATGTGTAATCAAATGACACCCCTCCAAAGAGCCCTCCACTCTGTTTTTTGTTTTAATTTTTCGCTAGCTTGATTTTGACCCAGCCTGCCTCACCCTCACACCCTCTGATAACTCTGTTTGCCTTCTTGTTTTCATTCTTAGTAGCTCTAATATAAACCGTCCCTTTGGCTCCCTTTCGCCTTGTCTCTTCTAACCTGCTGGCATTTTGTCTTTCTGTCTCCCCCCCTCCCCCCCCCCCCCTCTCTCTCTCTCTCTCTCTCTCTCTCTCTCTTTACCTCGTTTTTTGCAGTCACTTACCGGCCAGTGCTGGGTGGACTGGCATGAGCGCCATCAGTAACGGTGGGGTTATGGAGCCCACACAGGGATTGAATGGGAGTATGCTAGCCAACCAGCCCGGTATGGGAGCCGCAGGATACCCCACACACTGATAGGTGGGCAGGGTGGGAGATTTGTCAACCGCGGCCTCTTATTGGCTGCACGGTGCCCCGCGGGGCTGTGTAACACCGCCTCCACCTGGGGCAGGACTAAGACTTTTACTGGGACGTGCAGCCTGATGGGAAGGCTGGCGTCTGTACGAGATGTAAATGGGATTACAATGGGTGGGGGGGGAGGGGGTAACGGGAGCCAGGGAAGAGCGATTTTGACCCACACAGGTATTTACACCCTTTGTGGTAGGGAAGACTGGCCATGAACCAGGGCTCTTACCAGTTTTAAGTTAACTGTACATTAGTATAAAACTGTAAAGGAGAAACTTTTGGATTTTTTTTGGGTTTTACAAATTGCTTCCATTTTCACATCTTTCCTCTCAGCTGACTCCGAGAGGTTTTTCTTTGGTTCTTTTTTTTAAAAGTCTGAGTCGTGCTAAGTTATGAACCTTAGTTATTATTTGAGAAATGGAAATCTGTTTAATTTAGTTTCCTCTTGGATTAAAATCAATTGCAGGGATTGTTGCCACTGCTGTTTCTCTGTAAGGGCAGATCAATATTGCACAGTTTTTCCTCTCTTGTACTTGGGACACATTTGACTACCAAGAGTGTTTTCCTATTCATTCCATTTCTCCTTCATATCTTTTGGACAGCCTCAAATCTTTTTTCGCCACATGTAAATAACCATGAATCCATTTTAAACGATGTAAGTAAAATGCTACTGTTAACTGTGGGTGCTTGCTTTCTTTTTTTGTTTTGATAACTTGCAGTTAACTCCAACATTGTGCGTAGCAGAGTGCACTATGTGAAGTGACTCTGGCACCGTGCAACACGCGATTCTTCCATGCAGGGATTAAACAGCATTGCCATGCAGTGCATACTTAAAATTTAACACGATTCAAATGTGAAAGGGCAAACATGTTTTTCCCTTTGGATGGTTTTTAAATATCTATTGAGACGTCAGTATTTTATATCAAAAATCTGAGTGGATTCAACCTTTACACTTGCTCTTTTTGCCAGAGAAATGGGGAGGCCTACATTGTAACTGTTGCCTTATAGAGCTGGTTTCTTTTAGCTGACAAGATCCTCTTTTTAATTAGGCAGTGCCTACAGACATTTCAGACCCTTCTGTTGAGAAAGGTGTTAGCCCTGAGAACTGATGACTCTGCTACTGTAATCAATGTTTTCTTGCTTTGTCAAATTAAAATGCTAATGCACATAAACCACACTGTGTTGTCCTTTTCTCATCGTATTGTGTTTATGTAAAAACTGCTTTTGAAAACATGTACAAATGTATTTGTATGCTTCAGTGTTCTGGGTTCAGGTTCTTTATTTGTACCCGTGGGTAGATTTAGTTTGCAGAGAAAAAGACAAGGGATCCATCCTGACGCACTAAAAACACAAACAGACACATCTCTAATAAAAAGGACAAGTACACCCTGCTCTGTCGAATCTCAAAATATTTCAAAAGCATTTAAGAAGGAAAACACTAGTACCCACATGGACATACAAAATTCATAGTTAAATAAATAAAATGTATCGCAGGAACGTCATGAAGACATACATTCTATACATTTGGGATCACAACGTCAAGGTTTGGTGGTCAAATGTAACCGTTTGAACTGAAATGTGCATGCTTATAATCACAATATCACACGAGTGCCTATTAAGTTGAAATGATGAAGTAAACTGCAACTGGACTTGCGTTCAAGGCTGTATTTCAATTTGTTTGCGTGACGAAGGGCTAATATGTGTTCCGCGTGACCGTTTCGCTTCTCAACTCAAAACCTGAAACGGTAAGAACAAGTTTTGAGGCAACCCAACAAGAGTAGCCTTCTTACCCTGCACCGTATGCCTGGACATTAGTTCCTCCGGGGCGGGGGGGGTCACACTATTTATTTGTTCGGAACGGGATATTGTTGGGCAACCTACTCTACTTCACATCTCAAACGTGTTGTTGTACCACTCGGGTAGAGGACTCAGACTTTAATGCATGTGCATCATAACATTTGATGTGACTCTAAAATGTAATTTACGTAGAATATAAACTAAGACGGATATACATGTACGTGATGAAGCCTGCCTCTTGTTTAGAGCATCCACATTTTGGAATTGGTAGCTTTGAAGCGACGTCAATATTTCAATACTTGAAGCATTGTCGACTGTAATGACCTTCAGCTCAGATGTGTTGGCTGATCACGTATACAGATAAGGATTGTGTCTCTGGTGACACTTATAGCTTCAGCAGAACAAGTAATGAATGCAGAAAAATGTTTCCTGTGACTGTTTTATACATTTAATCATGGATCAGTCAGCTGACTATTTTCTAATCTAGAATAATGATGTCATTGTGTCGTTAGTAGTGAGAAACGCTGACACAGTTACCAAGAGCCCAAAGTGACAACTTCACAATGTTTGTTACGAGTACAAACCACATTATTATTGAAAAACAATGCACTAAGGAAATTAAGCAAACCCTCTTATTTGATGAGTTGGAACCATTACAAGGTGTTGAATAAATAATGTCAAACATCAAAAAGTTACTATTATAGTCAAACTATTTTCTGTACCAAATTTCCTTATTTGTATGTAAAGCTGTCAGATAAATGTTGTGGATTTAGCAACAGTACAAACCTTAAAATTGAAAGAATTTTAAAAATCTCTTACCTTACATTACAATTATTAGCATTCATTCTTATTTAAAATGGTGCATGAAAAGTTACATTTAAATAACTTATGTTGCCGGATAAAGTAGTGGAGACCAAGTTCTTGATGATGCAGACTGTGATTGTGGGTTTGGGCACTAGGTGGCGCCCTCCACTCATGTGTCCTGCATGCTGCTGTGAAGCGGCTCTGCTGCAAGTAAAGGTATTATTACCAGAGTGTAGTAATACTTTGTAACAAGAACAAATCCTGCATTCAGGAATGAATTAGGAAGATGAATGCAGTGAAGCAAAAGGTTGAATTTTGAAACATAAATATTAGGAAGAAGGAGACAGAGGAGACAAAGAGAACCCCGGTGTGGAGGCTTTGATTGATTTCAGCTGTAATCTCCTCACTAACTCATCTCCTGACATCTCTCTCTCTCTAACAGACTCTCCATCCATTAAAGCCGGTCCTGGCTGAGCGGCCTGAAGAGACAAAGTATTTATCAGCTGTCAGCCCTGCTGCTGTTACTGCAGACAGACACAATAACTCTGACGGAGGAGAGCTCACACACACACATGTACCGCCCCGTATACTCAGGGGTTAATATGTACACACAGACACACACACATGTACAGCCCATATACCCAGGGGTTAATATATATACACACACACACATACACAGCCCGGGTTATATATACACACACGGGCCAAATACACAGGGTTTTCATACACACATACAACTCATAAACACAGGAGTTTTCGAACTCACAAATACAACCCATACATATATAGAGTCTTGTATAGACACACATACAGCCCATATATACAGGGTTTAGTATGCACACATACAGAGTACATCACATGCAGGGGCGTCGTAAGGGGGTGAAAAGTTAGGACGATTCTAAGGGCCCGGGACTGACAGGGGCCCAAACTATTTTAGAACATTAAGAAAAAAATGTTTCAGTAACCAATGTGATATATTTTCATGGTGCCCAAAACACACACACACACACACACACACACACACACACAGCCCATATAATAAAGGGTAACAGACCATATACACAGGGCTGAATGTACATACATAAACTGCTAAATGTCAGGAGACAGAGTACTGATCTGAAATCAGATGCAATGCATTGTTAAATAATTGCTAATTTCAATTCAGCAATTTTGCATTTGTTGGTATTATTTAATGTAGCTTTTTTCAGCATTACATACTGTATGTGAAATATTGCCCTGATACCAAACAGCGTCAACCATTGATAAACTCACATCGATCCAGCCCTTCTTTCTGTGACGGGACAAATACTTCTGAATGGGGGTGTGTTGGTTTTGCAGGTGGCTGACAGAGTTTTGTACAAAGTGTGCAGCAGCAGAAACTAAAGAGCTGAGGAGAGCGTTGCAGAGCTTCGGGGACACGAGGTGCCCTGTGGAGTGTGTGAGTGAGCAGCGTCTGTGTGTGTTTGTCTGTGTTTCCATGCAAGTGACAGCTTGCGGCAGCGGCTGACAGCAAATAAACATGTTCCAGTAATTAACCTTGACAGGCCCAATGTGGTGGCAACAGCAGAAACCTGCTAATGACACAATTAATCCATAATTAAGGCATTCTGTCACACCGCACTCTCAGCACTGAACGTGTGTGTGTGTGTGTGTGTGTGTGTGTGTGTGTGTGTGTGTGTGTGTGTGTGTGTGTGTGTGTGTGTGTGTGTGTGTGTGTGTGTGTGTGTGTGTGTGTGTGTGTGTGTGTGTGTGTGTGTGGTGTGTGTGTGTGTGTGTGTGTGTGTGTGTGTGTGTGTGTGTGTGTGTGTGTGTGTGTGTGTGTGTGTGTGTGTGTGTGTGTGTGGTGTGTGTGTGTGTGTGTGTGTGTGTGTGTGTGTGAGAAGGGAAATACGCACTGCAAAAAGAGACTAAAAGTCACACTGGATGATTATACTTAATTTTAAGCAAAAAGAGACTAAAAGTCACACTGGATGATTATACTTAATTTTAAGCAAAAAGAGACTAAAAGTCACACTGGATGATTATACTTCATGTTAAGCTTTTCTGAACTCACACATGTGTTCCCTTAATAGGTTCTACATGTCACAAGAGTGGCAAACTATTACAAAAAACAAAATACAATCCGTTGTGGAAGATCTAATTAGTTATTATATATTCTACTTAAGTTCAAATACTAAGACAGCAATGTGAAAATACTCAACAAAAAGTTAAAGTCCTCTATTGATAATGTTACTTACAGTAAGTAAAGTCTTAAACTAAAATACTCAATCCGGAAACCCTAACATTATTTTAAAAGATTAAAGCAGCATTTAAAAAAACAACTTTAAAAAGCTGGAACAATAACATTTTAATAATATAAATTCAATTATAAAAGTAGTAAGGAAATGGAAAAGAGATCAAATATCAAGTGAGAAAAAGGGTCATTGTTTTCCTAGACTTCTATACAAAGGACTTATTTGTGCAACCAGTGATGTCGCCCCCTGCTGGATATTAGAGAGAATACAGGATTAATTGAAGCTTGATATTTTCCATACGTTACTGAAACTGGAATTTCAGTTTTATATGCAAATTATTATTCGTTTTACTGCAAATGGACACGCTTTGTGTAGTCTAGTTAGTATGTACTTACAGCAGTAGCTTTTTGCATCTTAGCAATACGACAACATGCAATAGGTTTTTGCTTTTGGTCTGTTGCAAATCATTTAGTTCAGTTTTAAGTTTGGGCACGCCTGATTTCTAAACAATGATCTCGCTGTTGAATATCTTGAATTAAATCTTGTTCACTCCCTTTTTGTAGGAACACTGATTTTGGATATGTGCAATTAAAGGTCACCTATTATGTAAAATCCACTTGTTCATGTCTCTTCTACATCAACATGTGTCCCCTCTTCTTCATGTCTCTCCTACATCAACATGTGTCCCCTCTTCTTCATGTCTCTTCTACATCAACATGTGTCCCCTCTTCTTCATGTCTCTTCTACATCACCATGTGTCCCCTCTTCTTCATGTCTCTGAAAAAAGATTCTCTCTCTTTTTGTCCTGATCCATTTCTATAAAACCTGTCTGAAAATGAGCTGATCAGATTTTGGACACTTTATGATGTCATAACGATGTGTTGGCTTGTGTAACCATTAGCCAATCACCAACCAAGGTAACCCCCCCCCCCCTTATCACCTGAATCTCCTCCTAGAGAAAAACAGTATAATAGGGGACCTTTAAAACTATTTGTATGGCTACATACTGTAGTTGTAAAGAAGGGTTAGCAGGGTTTGAAGAAGAAAGGCAGGTGTCATCCAGGTCTGACAGTCAGACAGTCTGGCTGCTATCCTGTTTTCATAAAACATTTGAAAGTCCAACCTTTATATCGTTCTAACTCCATAAACTTTGCTGTGCCAAGACTCGTTAAGAGCTCTGCCGCTGTGTTTATAACTCTGACAGCTTTATTGTGTACTTTGTGTACAGCTTCAGCAGCAAGTCAAATCCCTGGCATGTGTAAATAGACTTCAGGTGATTTTGTAGCTCGCTAGACAGTCGTGACTGATTTATAGGCAGTACGTCAAACACAAGCTGAATAATCCAGCAGGCAAATAAAGATGAAGCTGTGCTCCCGGGCACTCTCCAGCTGCTACTGCTTCCAATGTAAACACACACACACACACACACACACACACACACACACACACACACACACACACACACACACACACACACACACACACACACACACACACACACACACACACACAGGTCAGAACAGTGTGTTTGATAATGTGTGTTTTTAAGGTTTGTGTCCGTGCAGTCATAGGTGTTCATAGTTCAGTCGTCTTTTGTGTTTGTCTGCAGTAGTGGAATGTAAGAAAGTACATTTACTCAAGTATTGTACTTAAGTATTGTTTTTGGCATACTTGTACTTTACTTGGATATTACTATGTTATGCTCATTAAAGTATAATCTCACATATTGTTCATTCTCCTCCCCTACATTAATGTAACACTCATACTTTGGACATATAGAAACCCATGATATTTGTGTACATTTTCTTTCTCTAGCCAGTATTTTAAAAATAAACTATGATTGGCTCATCTTTGAGTTAAATTAAAATGAATGACCCCCTGAAAACTGTTCATCTTTGGACGTCAAAGTTTCTTAATCGCTTCTTGGAATCTATCTAATAACAGTCATTTCAAGATCATTTTACATACACACACACACTAATACATTTATAGCTAACTTCACCAAGCTAACGCTGGCTCGGATGCATTTAGATAGAGAGCGTAAAAAAAGTAAAGAGGACTGTAAACTGCGAATGTCTTGAATCCCATTTCACAAGTAAGACAAGGCACGTTTATTTATATGACAGATATTTGGAGCATAGTAACTGAACGCTGTCCCTCCATGCAGGGACGTGCTAATGTTGCCCGGGCAACGGCCCGTTTGGCCTTTTTGGCTGACCTGCCCCTCTGGAGAGAGAGAGTTTGTTTTTATTTTTTCTGTTGTGACCGAATCAACATGATAAGCCCACAATTAGTATTGTAGCGTCTCGCTGCGGGAAACACTTTGTCAGCGCTGTCATCTGCCGGTCCGTTAAGACCACCTCAGTGTCGGATTTTGGAAACTTGATTTTGAGTTGTCTCATGGCAGTTAGGGTATAAGGGACAAGCCAGGGGACTTTACTTCCTCTTAATACCGGCGGTTATTTACAAAAAAAACACCTAAATATAGCCTACTTGTTATTGTGCTTCTGTCTTTCTGTGTCTTTTTATCTGTAAACTCCCTCACCGGGCCGCTCGCTCTCTTTTCTTGATCGCCCTCTCACGTGTGAACAGTTCACTGGGACAGTGAACTGTTGCTTCATTGTAGGATTTCATTGTAGGATTTCTGCCATGTCTATACCACTTTAGTTTGACCATCTCTGTTATTAAGTTATGGAATACTAAATAAATAAGTCATTAGATACCTTACCGTTACTGCGCTCATAAATAATGATAAGAATAAGAATAATGCGTATTGAACTGGTTTCATTAATTAGTGAGTTTATTTAAGTTAGAGGCCCTATTTTATCTATGTCTGGACTGCACATCAGTTACAATGGTCTGGTCAAATTACATTAAAACAGACTTGTCCCCATTTTGTCTTTAATAGTTACTAACATTAGATATTTTAATGAGATATGGACCGCAAAACAAAGAATTTCCCTGGTTTTTATTTTTAAAATCAAGTCACCGGATGCAAGCATAGTCGCCTTAGCTTATTTTGTTACGAGATGTGAATTACTGTTCAATTTAGTTGATGTAATAATCGTTTGGTTTCTTTTACATTAAAAACAAGTTACAATTTTCAAAAGGTCTTGTGTTTTTTTTCGGGGGAGGCCCTTTTTCCAGTTTAGAGCAATAGCCCCTCCAAATGTCTGTGCACGTCCCTGCCTCCATGTTTAGTTTAAACTCTGGGGACAGAAAGCAGACCTGTCCGAGAAGACCTGAGAGTTCTGGATGGTTCTTAATGTAGCAGGAGATCAGAAATGTATTTGGCCCTAAGCCATTCAGAACTTTAGAAATCAGCAGCAGTATTTTGAATTCACATTTCTGACGGACAGGGAGCCAGTGTAAAGATCTTCAAACTGGAGTGATGTGATCCACTTTCTTGTAGCAGTAACCTAAAGATTGTATGGACAAACCTATAGGATTTACAAAAACAACCCCAGGCTTTTTATAAAACAGATTAGCCAAAACATTTACATAATTAGTTCAACACATCAGAAGGAATGCTTATATTCTATTAATGGTTGGCTGTAGATCAACCCGAGCCACTTCCTGTGCTCACGGTTGTAGTGGGAGTCTTAAAGAAGTCCAATGTAGGACAAAGACAGCCTGCGGCAAACTCCCCCCGGGCCCCATTAAAACTGTCTGTAACGCTCCAAATAAAGAAATAAAGTCCTCTGACTTGACTCATCGCTCATCGCCAGCACACAGAGAGCTCCATGGATCAGAGACTAGATGTCATATCCCCCTCCCCTTCCTTAAATTCATCCAGAATGCCAAAGCGAAGTTTTGTGTGTGTGTGTGTGTGTGTGTGTGTGTGTGTGTGTGTGTGTGTGTGTGTGTGTGTGTGTGTGTGTGTGTGTGTGATGGGAGCAGCTTGCCAAGCCCCTCAACTTGAAGCGTGTGTTTATGTACTTTGTCACTCATGAAAATGAGATGTGTAAATCCAGATGTCAGCGCAGAAGAGGAGATCTCTGACAGCGCCGAGCATCTTGTAAAAATAATATGTTTCTGCCTTTTTGCTTCTTCTTCTTCTGAGGAGGAGGCGAGGAGGAGAGGAGGAGGAGGAGGAGAGAGGAGGAGGAGGAGGAGGAGAGGAGGAGGTAGGAGGAGGGGGGGGCGGGGAGCTTTTAGGCTGGGGTGAGGAGGAGTGGGAGGAGGCTAGTTGCGGTGGGGAGTCGTGGGGAGGAGAGGCGGAGTCTCTCTAGTATTATGTCTTGGAGGAGGAGGAGGAGGATCTTCTTAATCTTCTTTTCTTTCTTCTTCTTCTTCTTCTTCTTCTTCTTCTTCTTCTTCTTCTTCTTCTTCTTCTTCTTCTTCTTCTTCTTCTTCTTCTTCCTCTCTTCACTTTTGGCCCACTGGACTCATGGCTGACACAGAGAGAGGACATGAGATCTGAGCAGTAATAGGAAGAAAAAGAAAGAAGGGGCTGATGGTAGATGATGTGTCTTAAGCTCTGACAAACATCTGGATGTTGTCTTCAGTTGGAAAGGTTACAATCTGCATTCATTCCCAGGCCGGTTGTTTGATCCCCACCCACTCTCCTTGGTAAGATATTGAAGATATTGAACACGCACAGCAAACGTGTGTTAAAGGTCCCATGTCATGCTTTTCTGGTTCTTACCCGTCCCCTTGTGTGTTATGAAGGTTTTTCTGCATGTAAACGGTCTGCAGAGTCACAAACCCTCAAAGTACACCCTGTAGCGAGTACAACTCTAACACAGAAAATACCTGTCTATGCTGCCCCAGAACGCCTCGTTGGATATTTCTCTTTTTCTTCCTGGGTACAGTGACATGCCCATACCCAAATGGACCCATTGGTCCAAATGGACCAATCCGTGGAGCCGTTACGTTACGTCCGCAGAGCCGTTACGTTACACACACACACACACACACACACTCAATCAGTTCTCAGCTGCAGCTTTACCGATTTCTCCTCCCTGAGACGGCGGGACGCGGCGAGGCTGTGAATCGGTGTGTGAGCACACACACAAACTCCCAGCCAGGCTGCGGGTGTGTGTGTGTGTTTCGGGCTGGGTTTCGCTGTGTCTCGCTGTCTCGCAGACGGCCACTGGGCTCACAGGGAGAAGAAGCTCCAACAAGCCGTTTAGGACAGAGAGTGAATACACATACTTTACAGAGATGCTGTATGAGAAACCAATGTGATTTTGTAAAATTGCACAGTATAAATATATTTCAGTAGACCTCAACAATGGAATTATGATCAGTAGAAATGGCCATGACATGGGACCTTTAAAGTGGCACCTCGTACTGCATGGGTGAGTGCTGACGTGTTGTAAAAGTGCTTTCAGTGGTTGCAAAGACTAAAGAAGTGCAATGTAAATGCAGTCCATTTAACATTGGTAGTTGTGCAGCCATGTGGTTCGGTGACCATATCATAAATACAATCAACAGAGATTTGGATAAATATGATGATTTATTAATGAATGTATACAATTAATAAGCTTTACTCACAGCTACCCGTCTCCATTGACAGAAACAGTAATTTTTCCAAGCTGATCATCTGAACCATACTTCAAACTGAACAGAAAATTAATAAAAGTCATCTAAACCGTCTTGTCAGTCTTACCACTGGTAGGAGGTAAATGTAAAAAATACAGTTGTAATACGCTTTCCTCAAAGACACCAGACTAGTTGATTGTTGAAATTGGTTTCTAATAATTTCCGTAATTTTGATCATTACAGTAAATGTATCAATTATATCTAAAAAATACTCTAGAGTAACACAACAATGGAAATGGAGTCTATCACCTATATTTAGCTTTTGAATCCACCTTTAAGCAACTGCGTATATATACACACTAGCTTTGGTTGAAAAAGGGTTTGAAACACACACGCACACATACCATGTATACATCACTTCAGGGGACATTACATTGACTTACATGCATTTCCTGGAGACATATCCTAACCTTAACCATAACCAACACATGCCTAACCCTTAACCTTACCCTAATCCTAAACCTAACCAAGTCTTCACCCTGAAATGAATGATTCCCCTCATGGGGACCTCCATTTTGTCCCCGTAAGGGAGGCGAGTCCTCCCACACACACACACACACACACACACACACACACACACACACACACACACACACACACACACACACACACACACACACACTATCCATAAGAAGAAAGCACATACTGTCAAAACATAGACATGCACCATTGACCTTGACTATTATATGTTTGTTTGAGTGTGTATGTGTTTGTGTATGTTTGTGTGTGTCTGTGTGTGTGTGTGTGTGTGTGTGTGTGTGTGTGTGTGTCTGTGTGTGTGTGTGTGTGCCTGTCGCCAGCACTCAGTGGCTCTGCCAGTCAGTTGTACATACCCAGAGTTGACAGCTCCCGCTTAAATGTGTCACTCGACATTACCCATAAACCACCACCAGAGAGAAAGAGGGAAGGGGGGGTGCAGCGGAGGATGGGGCGGTGTGTGTGTGTGTGTGTGGGGGGGGGGGCACTGGGAAGGAAACAGAAATAAAGCAATAGAGTGTGTTGTTGTTGTTACTTCACTGCGTTGTGTACTCCGTTGGGCCCCGAAGGAGCTCCTGCATCCCCTCATGCAAAATGAGAAACAATTACTTTTATATTTTCTTCCTCAGAGAAAAAAGTTTTTAGACATCGCTGTTACTGTAAAAAGTTTAGATGTCAGACATGATTTACACAGAATTGCTGTCCAAAAAAATAAATTCCTATTACTTAAAATAAAACTTTATTGAAGTCTGTATTTTATATCATTGATAAAATAAATTGTAGTTAAAGAGAACATACCGTGCTCATTTTCAGGTTCATATCAGTATGTAGTGTTTCTACTGTGACATGTCTCCATGCTTTAATGTTCACAAAGATCTCATTCTGCCTGTGCTGCAGCACCTCTTTTCACCCTCTGTCTGAAACCAGAGCCCAGTCCGCTCTGATTGGTTAGCTGGCCGGCTCTGTTGTGATTGGTCAACCGCTTAGAGATGTCCCACCCATGGATGTATAATAAGAACTGGATACAGCGTGGGAGGCGGGGTCTCATTATTTCCTATGAGAGCTGCTCATTGGCGCAGGAAGACAAAATGGCCCAATTTTTGAGAGAGGGAAATGTCACAGATTACCCATCATGCCTGGCTGTCAGAGCAGAAGAAACCCGTATGTGCAGTCACAGAGCATGCGCCCCTTAAGCCCCGCCCCCGAGCTCCCACTCTCGGCTCAGTAGAATGAATGGAGAGAGAAAATAAATCTAGATTCGGCTTTTAGTGCATTTTACAACTTTAAGGACAGAATGATTCTAATAAGGGCTATAAGATAGTTCATACTGGGTAGTTTATTTAGTTAAAAACAAATTATCCACCGATTTACAGACTTCTGTTTCTCCGTGTTAGTCAATGGGAAAAAATTATTTTGGGCCGGGTGACGTCACGGACTGATACGGAAATTGCAGTACCGCCGTTTGGACACAACAAATATTGGCACAGAGTCCGTCGCACTTCCTGGGGACTTGGTCCCACCCCTTAGCGTCCATTGTGTTGGAGCACCAGCCAATATAAGTGCTAGTGTTACAGTGATGTCACTATAATAATAATAATAGCTTGGATTTGTATAGCGCCTTTCATGAGACCCAAGGTTGCTTAACAAAGAAGAATAGGGCAAAAACATACATAACAAAACAAAAGGCAGTCAGACAACCAATCAGACAGACAAAACAACAAATAGATTAGGGGCCAAAGGCCTTGGTGAACAGATGGGTCTGGAGGGCCCTTTTGAAGGCGTCAAGTGTGGGGATGTTGCGGATCTCCGCAGGGAGAGCGTTCCAGAGGGTGGGGGCTGCCACACTGAAGGCTCTGTCCCCGAAGGTTCACAATTTGGTGCGGGGGGTGGTAAGCAGGCCTGAGGACCGCAGGTTCCGGGGTGGGGCATGTGGGTGAAAGATGTCCGATAGGTACTGGGGGGGCATGGGCATGGAGGGACTTGTAGGTAAGGAGGAGGATTTTGTATGATATGCAGGACTTGACCGGCAACCGGTGGAGGTGGATGAGGGTGGGAGTGATGTGCTGCCACGGCTTTGTGTGTGTGAGTACCCTAGCATCACAGTTTTGGACATACTGGAGCCTGTCCAGGGTTTTGTTGGGAACCCCAAACAGGACACCATTGCAGTAGTCCAAGCGGGAGGTGACAAACGCATGAACTAGGGTTTTGGCAACAGACTCCGAGAGTGACGGTCGGAGTCTGGCAATGTTCCTTAGGTGGAAAAAGGCCAATTTGGTCACAGACTTGACGTCGGAGTGGAAGGAAAGGGTGGAGTCGAGGATGACACCCAGGTTGCGGGCTTCAGGAGATGAGGAGATGGAGCAGCCGTCAACCTTGAGGATGAAGTCACCAACCTTCTGGAGTTCTTGGGTGCCACAACCATCAGCTCTGTTTTCTACTATGTTCCTGAGGAGTCCAATGAAGACGATCAAGGCAAGTGGGAAAGTGTATGGCAGAGAAACTCCTTTTGGAGGGAACTTTTATCGTTTACCGACCGTTTACATGCACACAATCTATATAAACACACTACATGAAAGAGAACCCCCCCCCAAAAAGGGCCCCTTTAAGCATGTTGGTAATGGCATAATATTTAATCCGTCTGAAAATGCTGACTCATATCTGCTAGCTTGGAGGTATGTGAGATCTCTTTCTGTTTATGCTTGTGACAGTGAATTGACACACACAGTAGGTCTTTGGCTCTGTAAAGCGGTCAGATCAAGCTGGATTATGGGAGTTAAGGGCCACATGTCAAAACACGTCTCTCAGTCTGCCTCGGGGCGCCACAACAAAATAACCTATCCCTCGAAATCCTCCCACCACCATCCTCCTCATGTCACTCAGTCCCTATCCGAGGGACAATCACTCCTCGCAGCTCCGCTTCCTTTCAATGTGCACACACACACACACATACACATGCACACACACACACCCACTAACACACAAAAAGTCCTGGCAGAGCCTTCATACAAGCATAGCATGATGTGTTACTACATTAAAGAAATATTCTGTTACAAGTTGAAGGGTCCCTATTATGCTCATGTTGTGTGTGTGCAGGAGATAAACTCCCTCTGGAGGGAACTTGGGATTTGAGCCTAGACTATTTACATATATATACCACACTATAGGAAAGAGAAAACCCCAAAAAGCATAATAGGGCCTCTTTAAAGTCCCGCTTTGAAAATCCAAAGTACAAAGGTATAAGCATCAAACTACACTATATGCAAAAGTATGAGGACTCGTAATGGCTCATTTAAAACATATCAGATTTCTGGATTATAACTATTGATGCATTATTTCACAGCTAGTTAAGATGTAATAAGTGTACACTAAATGAGTGAAGTGCAAAGTACAATATTGGCTTCTAAAATGTAGAGAAGTAGAAGTATAAACATAAAATGAAAACACAATATATAAATACCTCAAAATTGCACTTAACCTAAACACTTGAGTAAAAGTACTTACTTACATTCCACCACTGCGCTGTGTGTTTGCAGTTTTCACACCAATCAATTAAAAATAATCTTTATTGTCAAGATGAATTTTCTTTTGAGTTGTGTTTGGGGGCTGGTTTTAAGGGTTTGTGTGTAATAAGGGAGGCGTGTGGCGCAGTGGGTTGTGCGTTGGTGTTGAATCAGGGGGTCACAGGTTCAAACCCCACTGCAGCCAGCATGTCGTTGTGTCCCTGAGACACTTCACCCCAAATTTCTCCTGTGGGGATTGTCCACAGAATTGAGTATGTTAGTCACTTTGGATAAAAGCATCTAACAAGTGACATGTAATGTAATGCACGGCAAGCTTTAAGATGAATTGGAGTCGTTTCAGCCTTTTCATTTATACTTCACTGGGTAAATGTAATTGTCTTTAAATTAGTTGTGTGCCGGATCCTGATTCTTACGATCCAATTTCAGTGCAATACATTTTAGATCACATGTCCTATGCTTCCCTCTGTTACATCCTTCATGTTGTACATTTCAAATACATTTCCTGCGCCATGTGCCCATTCTGCAACCTAATATCGAAGATTTTACATCCTGTTGTACAATTTAGCAGCACAAATAATCACCCCCTCGCTGCAGTATCGAGTGTGCCAAGTGTATTTCATTTGTATAGCACATGAAGGGACCTTTGCCGTCCTTTATTCTTCAAAATTCTCTCACTTTGTCTTTTCTGTTATCTGTAAAGTTTAACTTGGAAACTCACTTAAGCCCCCCTGGCACAATCACTGCAGACGCCACCAGACACCAGATTTCCTCGACTCCAGGGGGAGGATGAGGGTGATTTGCATATCCTTTTAAACTTTGCTGCACTTCAGTTTTGGCTTTGCAGCAGCCATTACTACGATCAGTATTCTCTCCAAGGCTGCCAACTTTCATGAGAGACCCGGAGTGAAGTTTTGATCCTTCACCGCATGAATCACAAACACGGAGGGAAACCTTTGTGGAGCCGAATAAGTGAACGTGAAGGTCAGTGGGCCGAACTTGTCAGCATCGGGGGTTAAAGGTCAACTCTATATATTAAATATGTATGCATTAACACTGCAGAGAGGCCCATTGGATGAAAAACATCAGATATAATGTTTCTATCCCACATCCTGTCCTTGATTTCACAGGGAAAGTACTTTAAGAGCAATATTTCAGCTTCTGTCAGGCTCAGACAGACAGAGAAGAAGACGAGGACTCGCTGAAGGAGATATAAGTGATGGACGGCATGTTAAGTGGATATTTTACTCCAGTGAAAGTGTGTCGTGACGGGGGGGGGGATTATGATGTGACACACAGCTGCGTGGTGGGCCTAACGCCAGTGACTGACACATGTCGTGATATTTGTAAAGACTCTCCCAAAAGGAGTCAGATAAGTCAATCAGGCTGAGGGAGACAACTTGTGTCTGACATGGTCGGCTATGAATTTTACATGAACCCGTTTCCCAGAGTGCTTCAGGAATAACATTGACTGACAATGGAAGTCAATGGTAACTGGCTGTTTATTGACCATGAAGAAAGAACAAGGAGCCCAAAGGGAAAGGCCTGTAAATGAATAAACAGCAGCAATGGATATACAAATAACCCAGAAAAGTAAAGTGAGGTTGTAAAGAGAGACATTTAAACACTTTTTTATTTTATATTTCAAATATCATTTTATCCGACAGATGTATATTTCAGATAATGCAGAATTTATATTAATATGGGGGACAAAAATGTATAAATAAATGAATAAATAATAGGAAATATTCACATATGCACATACATATTTAAATAATATATGTAATAATATAATAATAATATAATGTCCTCATTAATTACCATCATTTATTTAGTTTTTCATTGAATTCAGTTTTTGAATTATTTCGTTTTATTTACTTTTGTAATTCCTAAAAAAGGCAATAATATTGGCCAATAAAAAGAAAATGCTAAACTAATATTTATTAAATATATAAGTTAAATAAAACAACATAAACCTTTAGATACAAATAATAAGAAAAGTAATTTTTGTCACCCTCCATATATCAAAAGAGCTTTGACCCAGCACAACATCATGACTTTTCTTGTAACTTTGTAACTGTGTGTGTGTGTGTGTGTGTGTGTGTGTGTGTGTGTGTGTGGTGTGTGTGTGTGTGTGTGTGTGTGTGTGTGTGTGTGTGTGTGTGTGTGTGTGTGTGTGTGTGTGTGCTTTCATCGCAGAAACACCAGATATGTCAGCTTGTTTGTATGTTATGATGTAAGTTTGATCTCTGGCATGCCATGTTTGGGTGTAAAGTGCAGTCAAGTGTTTGGTTTAATCTAACACACACACACACACACACACACACACACACACACACACTGATGGTTGTCTTTGGGTGGTAAATGAAGTCTGCAGGCTACGTGTGGTCTTTCACAATCTCACACATTCTCCGTCTTTTACTCAGATTTATACGTACACCCTCTTTCTCTCGTGTTTTCTCCTCCCTCCTCTCCCTGTTTCTCCTTCCCAATCCTCCATGCTTCCTCCTACTCCTCTTCCTCCTCCTCCTCCTCCTCCTCATCATCTCCGCCTGGCGTTAATGTGGGAGTGATTGAGGAGGGCTGCATGAGCAGTCTGACAGAGCTCATCTCTGGCCCATGATGCATTGCTTCCCTGGGCCTCCCCACTGCCCCATTACACCCTGATTAATTGGCCCTGCTTAAGTCAATAACTCATCCGTTAAAAAACAAAAAGCTCCAGTGGAGAGAGGGAGGAGGGGGAGGCAATGAAGGACACAAGAGGAGCAAGCATGCAAGAGAGAGAGTAAAACAGAATGAGGGAGAAGGAAGGAAACAATGGAGTAGATGAATGAAGCTGCACATGCTTTAACTGCAGTCAGTGGAGAGTAACATTTACTCAAGAACTGTACTTAAAGCTACCCTGTTGTCTAGGTATTTATAGGAACATGCATATGCTTATATACATTATACTTTCACTGCACTACAATTCAGAGATAGAGCACTCTTTCTTCTAATATTTAATAATAATAATAATAGTTACTTTGCAGATTTAGATGAATGTCATGAACTAAATTAACACATAAATTACATTACATTGCATTTAGCTGACGCTTTTATCCAAAGCGACTTACAATAAGTGCGTTCGACCAACAAAATACAAACTTGAAGAAAAATAGAATCATATAAGTATCAGGTTTCATAGAGCAAAAACATTTCAAGTGCTACACAACGGGCTTTAGGTAAGCCAGTCCTTTATTAGTATATAAGTGCTTTGTTAATAGTTCTATTGCTCAAAGTGGAGTCGAAAGAGATGAGTTTTCAATCTGCGCCGGAAGATGTGCAGGCTTTCTGCTGTCCTGATTTCAATGGGGAGCTCATTCCACCATTTTGGAGCCAGGATAGCAAACCCACGTGTTTTTGCTGATGGGAACTTGGGTCCCCCTCGCAGCGAGGGTGCAGCGAGCCGTTTGGTTGATGCAGAGCGGAGTGCACATGCTGGGGTGTACAGTTTAACCATGTCCTGGATGTAGGAAGGGCCAGATCCATTCGCAGCATGGTACGCAAGTACCATTGTCTTGAAGTGGATTCTAGCAGTTACCGGAAGCTCCCAGTGGAGGGAGCGGAGGAGCGGCGTGGTGTAGGAGAATTTAGGAAGGTTGAAGACCAGACGAGCCGCTGCATTCTGGATGAGCTGCAGGGGTTGGATGGCACATGCAGGTAGACCAGCCAGGAGGGAGTTGCAGTAGTCTAGGCGTGAGATGACGAGAGCCTGGACCAGAACCTGTGTCGCTTTCTGGGTCAGCTGGGGACGAATCTTCCTGATGTTGTAAAGCGTATCTCTGCAGCAACGGGTTGTAGCAGCGATGTTTGCAGTGAAGGACAGGTTGTTATCTAGGATCACTCCCAGATTCCTTGCAGTCTGAGTCGGGGAAACAACAGAGGTGCCGATGTTGATTGTCAGGTCAAGAGTGGGACAATCTTTTCCCGGAAGGAAAAGCAGTTCAGTCTTGTCAAGGTTGAGCTTGAGGTGATGAGCAGACATCCACTGAGAGATGTCAGCTAGACAAGCAGAGATGCGTGCGACGACCTGGGTCTCTGAGCGGGGAAAGGACAGAATGAATTGGGTGTCGTCAGCGTAGCAGTGGTATGAAAAACCATGCGGGCTAATGACTGATCCGAGCGAGTTTGTGTACAAGGAGAAGAGGAGGGGACCAAGAACAGAGCCCTGAAGGACCCCTGTAGTTAATTGACAAGGGTCAGACTCCGACCCTCTCCAAGTGACCCTGTAGGTACGGCCTTTGAGGTATGAGGTGATGAGGGAAAGTGCAGAGCCTGAAACTCCAAGTTCTTGGAGAGTGTGAAGGAGGATCTGATGATTCACCGTGTCGAATGCAGCAGACAGGTCCAGAAGGATGATGACAGAGGAGAGGGAGGCTGCTTTAGCAGTGTGCAGTTCCTCAGTGACAGCAAGGAGGGCAGTTTCTGTGGAGTGACCTGCCTTGAAACCAGACTGGTGCGGATCCAGAAGGTTGTTCTGATGGAGATAACAGGAGAGTTGTTTAAAGACAGCGCAGAAGCAACAAAGCTTTGAGACATGAGATTTCTGCCTGTTATAACCCTGTCTGCTGCACACACACACACGCACGCACACACGCACGCACGCACGCACGCACGCACACACACAGACTCCCCACAGCTGCTGCAGACCATAGATCACAGGCCTGGAAAGCAGATTACACCTAATCACCAAAAACACTTAGATCACCATTCTGATCAAATAACAGCTCAGTGGTAATATCAACACACACGCAAGCACACAAGCACACAAGCACACACACACACACACACACACACACACACACACACACACACACACACACACACACACACACAACACACACACACACACACACACAGTTATCCCTCGCTGAGCGATGGATGTGGGAGCAGAGCCTCTGTTATCTTTGTTATGGTGTGGAGAGCTGACATGTTTGACAGTGGTGTGTGTAAGTAGCGGTGTTATGACGTGTCTGAGCGACCGTGAAGAAGCTGAACGCTGTCGACCCGGGCCCCTCACACCGGCCCTGACACGACGCAGATAAGAGAGAATAAACACAATGAACTGCACTGATCTCCTCCACTGTCTGTACACTGGAGAGGCTTTTGTTTGGGGACATCTTCAGATTTATTGGCTTGTTAAGTGTGTGTGTGTGTGTGTGTGTGTGTGTGTGTGTGTGTGTGTGTGTGTGTGTGTGTGTGTGTGTGTGTGTGTGTGTGTGTGTGTGTGTGTGTCTTATAAGAGAACAGTGGTGGAAAGTACTATTTTGAGTTGATCGGGACATGTCTTATTCCTCCAATCAGAAACATGCTACAGTAATGGCACTCATACTGTAGACGCAGTGAGACTCTCCTGCCATCCAAAAAACTGAAGACACGTAATTGCATATTTTGAAAAAAAGGGTTTGCAGACCATTTACATGCACACAAACTACAGTAAAACCCCCAACAAGCATAAAAGGGCCTCTTTAATCTACGATTTATTTTATATTTTGTGTCAGGTAATTTATCAAAGCTGCATGTCTTATAATTGTGGAGGAGAAAAATACAATACATGCCTCCAAAATGTATTGGAATAGAAGTTTAAAGTAGCAGAAGATAAAAATACTCAGATATAGTAGAAGAACATTAGAAATGGTACTAATGTTCAGCAAATGACTTGAATGAGGGAGAAAGAGAAATATGAACATGTTAGTAGTCATCTCTCCATCTTCTGTACAATCAGCGCCATCTTTTAATCCTCACCCTCCAGCAGATAACACAGACAACCTGTCTCCTTCCTGCTCAGCACACACACACACACACACACACACACACACACACACACACACACACACACACACACACACACACACACACACACACACACACACACACACACACACACACACACGCACCCAAACTCACTTGCCTGGCCTCTGAGGAAACACGGCCCAGCTCCAGTCATAAATAATAATGGGATTGGCTACATGACATGTTGAGTGATGGGGCCCCTCTCAGAACTCATTTACATGGCTTTGTGTAGCAATCATCGGCCCCCTAATGTAGCGCTAAGCAAATGAGCCTTTCGGAATATTGTGCAATTTATCGCGAGTCAACTGGCACCGGGCGGGCGTCTATAAATCACGCTGCAACACATGCCCCCAATGACAGCTAAATCAACATGGAGTAATTGCTTTGAAATGTGGAGGAAGCGAGCATGCAGGCTGGACAACGCGGCGAAGTTCGAGCGGGGGCCATGAGGCTAACCTCGCCGTGACTCGGGACATTTAACATGCAGATGTTTGGGAGAATTTGGAGAACCCTCGCTGGGCAGGGAATAGGTGAAGGCAGCTTTGACCAATTTGACTAGGACAACAAAGAGGTTTGAGTGCTCTAACTGACCAGCAGAGGGAGTGACATACACGCACACACGCCAATACACACAAACTAACACGGGAAAAGTAAACTTGGGATATGCAGTGAATGGCCGTCAGCTGCTGTGAATGAGTAACTGAGTTGTGTGTGTGTGGAGAGAGGCTGTTTGAAGCTGTCAGTACCCCGAGGTACTGGTGTGTGTGTGTGTGTGTGTGTGTGTGTGTGTGTGTGTGTGTGTGTGTGTGTGTGTGTGTGTGTGTGGTGTGTGTGTGTGTGCGTGAGTGAGCAAACACAATTCTGTCCATCAGTGTCCATTATGCTGACAGCAAGTGAGATTAATGACCACAGGGTCAAAAGAGAGCCACACAACCTCGCCCCATGTCACACACACACACACACACACACACACACACACACACACACACACACACACACACACACACACACACACACACACACACACACACACACACACGCAGTTTAACGCAGCTTTGAGTTTGTTCCTAAATGCATCGTTGTTTAATGTTTTAATGAGTATAAGGGCGTTTAGACCACAGACCTTCACCAAGACCATGCCCTATCTTGCAATTGATCAAATGCAAGTAAAAGATAATTGTTTAATCTGTTCTATAAATCAATTTAAATGTGTTGTCCAATGCTTCACCACTCCACCAAACTTCATAGATTCTGGCCAATAGTTTTTTAGTAATGCTGCTCACAGACAAACCAAATAAACGTTGTGAAAGACGCAATGTTTTTTATATATATATTGTTATTAAGGAACCTTTCTAATTATGTATTCAATTAATAGCAATGATTTCAGTTGAATAATCAGTTATCAATTATTAAGTTGTTTACAATTCTAATGGATCGACAGCCCAAGTATGTATATTTTCAGCCTAACTTTATATCTTTTTGTAGGAACAGCTGAGGGCTTCTTGTCCAGCCTCGTCTGAAGGAAGTCACTTTGAACAAAACGGCTTAACATCTCCGTCATTAACCATGCAGGACGCTCAGCGATCTTAATTCCATTTGCATAATGAGCCGGAGCTGATAAGCCGCTCATCAGAGCTAATGGAGTGGCTTTCATTAATTAAAACATCTCATTCCCACTGCTGGCTTCATTACTGTGCCAGATGGTTGTCATTAAACTGCTGTTTGTCAGTCAGAGACACCAGGCCATGAAGGGTTAGTTAATATTACTAACAGAGCAGTGGGAAGTGTGTGAATTGGTTTTGGGACATATTTCGTCGATCAGACCACCCTAAACTCTATCGATTGGTGCAGGAATGAGTCCTAAAACCTGGAAATGAGTTAGCAGTTTACCACTTCCGTTTCCCCTCTTTAGCTTAGCGGTAGGGACGTGAAGTCATGTGACCATGCTGTAGTTCCTTTATAGCCTAACGTTAGCTTTCTATTGCTGCCAATTACATTAACGCTTTATGAATCATAAAAGTGGTGTTAATATGTTGAGATAATCCTGCTGAAAAAACCCGTTTTAGTAGTATCGTGGGTGTTTGCCACATTGCTCAATTTCTGCAATATTCCAAATCTCATTGTTTTTTGTTGAGGTCACCCCTGCACCACTCTATACTTCAGGTCACACACACACACACACACACACACACACACACACACACACACACACACACACACACACACACACACACACACACACACACACACCACACACACACACACACACACACACACACACACACACACACACACACACACACACACACACACACACACACACACACACCTCTACAGTGTGCTGAAGGTGCATCCATTGATTGAGTCTTGTAAGACACACTAAGCTGAATATGGGCTGTCAATGTCATGTAGTTTCGAGCGCCTGTCGGCCTGACAGTGTGACGGCCTGACAGTGTGTCTCAAATCGTCAATATTTTAAATTGGCAGCAGTGAAAGACGTCATTCTGACTGGCTGTTTAGTTTAAGTGAAACAGTGCACAAGAAGAGAAATAGACACAACAAAACAAACAAACGGCTAAAGTAAAGAGTGTAAAAATAGTCTATTTTCCTTTTTCATGTTCATGTCATCTGTTCATTCTAATGGCCAATCATTTCTACAACCACATGAAGCTTAGTGTTGAGAAAGGGGTTTGAAAATAGTCTACAAAAGCTTCTATGTTTGAATGAATGTATAATAACAGCGGCTTGGTTTTTACAGTCCTAGGTTTTCCGGTCCAACCCTTTCCTTCAACACGGGATGTACATTTGCATGATGTATGGCTTTAATGTCAACTGTATGTACATTAAGTCTGAAATATGAAGTACATTAAGTGACCTAACATTTGAATCAGACATTTTTTTGAATTTACAAGTTGTCATTTCACATTTTGTCATTTCTGTCTCGAGTTTCCTTCCATAATGATTCACTTTTACAGTAAACAGCCACAGATGTTCTTGAGGTTTCTTCATTTTGCTTCACAGTCAAACCAGAGATAAATATCTAAAGTGGTGGCGCAGCAGAGAGACATTTGAACTTTCACGCCAAGTGGCACCGAGTTTGTCCCCGCCACGAACTCCTGAACTTCACCTGGGTCGATTTAACCAGATTGAGATCTCTCAGTCCTTTCTATTTTCTACTTCTCTATTTGCAGGATTTACAAGAGTATCATATTTGACAAGGGGTGCACCGAAAAAAGTGTATGTCCGTTTTAAATAGAGCTGTAAACTGACTGTACTCGAGCAGTGTTTCAAACCAAATGTTCCTCCGTGTCAAGCACTGTACACTTAGTGGCACCAAGATTCAGAGTGTGGTTGCTCTTAGTTTAATATTAGAAGCAGTTGGGGGTGTTTGTACATGTATGAATTGGATATTACTGGGTAGAGTGAGATTAGATATGAAGGTTGTGGTTGTGGTGTCCAGGTTCAGCCGAGGTTTAGCGTGCATGCGCCATGTGATTATGACTTTGTGGGTTTGAGTCCAGGTTGCACCTCATTTCCTCCCTGTCTGCCAATGCACTTTGCTGTCACTCCTCAGTGTATTATGTTTCAAAAAACTTGGTAAGAAATGCAATAAAAGGAGCTGAATCTGAAGAGTGTTTTGACTGTTGGGCTGAGGCAGCCAAGACTTCCCAGAAACATATTGTCACGCAGAGGATCTTTAATGCATGAATTTCAATAAACTACGATCCAAGGGCGATGATTCTCATTGGAAACTGGATCCAAGTTGCTGAGTAATTTCATCAGTGGTGGAAAAAACACTTAAATATTTGACTCACAAATGTGGGCTATTACTGCAATTGAATTAAACATTTTTAGATGATAAATGGGGAAGGACAAACTACTTGAAATAGCTAGTTGTGGTTCAGTAATAGAGCAGCTGCATATATATTCATGGTGACACATGCTAAATAGGGCAAATGCTGTGTCTCAATTTGTGTACTTTTGCACTTAAATGTGCTATTTTGAGTGTTAAGGTGCATCCCAATGAAAAAGTATGGCAGAATGTGCTATGAGTACCCAGATGGTGCACTCATAACCTTCAAAAAGTTGAATGTTGAGCACCGGACACTTCACCCATTCACTGACCACCATCTTGGCTACCTAGCAGTATAGTTTTGGGTCAAAATGCAATTGTGGTTGCTTCCGTCAACGCACAAAACAAATAAAGGCTATGAACGTCTTTTTTAAATTAGATTTTACATTCTTACCACTATACCGGTGTCGAAAAAAGAAGCCACAATTCATTTTATTTGGTTGTCTGCTCCAAACTTTTACAGCCAATGGTGAGGTGCTGCCTGTCCTAATAATTACAGCCTTAGCTTTCCATAGACATGCATAGAAACTTTTTGGAGGCCACACTTTGCTGCTACTATGATGTATTTGTCTGAATTACTTCCTGGGGATGTTCTGTAACCAGTAGGCCTAAAAGCGTACTCTTAGTATGCATTGAAAGAAAAGACAGCTGATGAAGACTCAGTGATCTCTGCCTGCAGGATGTCCACCCTGTGACTCTTCAGAGACTGTTCAATTCTTGCCTGTAGGACACATAAAGAGAGGGGAGTGTACATCAGTGTGTGTGTGTGTGTGTGTGTGTGTGTGTGTGTGTGGTGTGTGTGTGTGTGTGTGTGTGTGTGTGTGTGTGTGTGTGTGTGTGTGTGGGTGTGAGAGATGGGGAGCCAAGGGGTGACTTAGATTGGGACAACATTATCCTCTCAACCTCACCTGGTAATTGTGCCTCGTTCTGTTCAATCTAACTGTCCATTCCACTTAGTCTCATACACACACAGTCTCACACAGTCTCACACGCACGCACGCGCACACACACACACACACACACACACACACACACACACACACACACACACACACACACACACACACACACACACACACACACACACACACACACACACACACACACACACACACACACACACACACACACACACGCCTACACACGCACCTATACACTCACACACACACTCACACCAGCAAACACACGGATGCAGTTTCACAGACATACACACGTACAAATTGGTTGAATTGATACATGTCCGACAAGATAGTACTGCACACAAGTAATTTACATAGAATCTATAATACGCAAACAATACACACCTCAAGGCACACACACATTGCCCTCAAGCTGGGCAGTGACACACACACACACACACACACACACACACACACACACACACACACACACACACACACACACACACACACACACACACACACACACACACACACACACACACACACACACACACTCGTCACCATGCCCCAGCTCGCAGCGACTGCTCTCCGGCTCACTGCTCTCCGGCTCACTGCTCCGAGGATGAGGGGCTCCAATTAGCCGGCGCTGGCTTTCTACTCTCCCTCATTTCTTTCCTTCTCTCTCTCCCCCCCCCCTCACTGCCCCCTTTCTCTCTCACTCCCCCCCCCCCCCCCACGATCACCTCGCTCTGCTGTCACAGCTAATCGAGCTGCTACCACCTCCCACCGCTACAGACAGGCCTTGTCACTGCCGCTCGGCAAAGGTCAGAGCCTGGCAATTAAAGCTACCCCACTGGGAGTGAGCACAGGGTTGAGGGAGAGAGGGGAGACGGACAGTAGCAGCGCTGCACTAACCTCTCATCATGATAACCAACAGGATTAGCTGTGGGGTGCTGAGAGCTCGACACACGAAAACACATGCACACAAATGAACAGAATAATTTAAACACGCATTCTCTCTTATATCCAGCAGGGGGCGAAAATAACTCGGATTGTGTAGAAGCCTATGAGAAAATGGCCGTACTTCTAAATTCATTTACTACCTCAGGAAACATTTCTCTGGTGAGTTTATGGCCTCAAACACTGGTTTCAAGTCTTATTTATTTGAGCATGATGTTTATTATTTATAACTGATGGGTTTATTCAGAAATAGACAATAAAGCAGTGTATGCTTTAGGGTGGGGCTCCTTTCATGCGCATTTTCAATTTCTACAAAAAAAAAAGTTGAAATATTGCAAAAACAGTCTTTTATCTCGGCCGAGGTTTGTGAATCAATAAAAGCCTTAACATCCAATTTCCACTTTTTTATTTGTAATTATTACCTTATTGGGTCCAACTAGCGCTTATGATCTTGTTTAGACTTCTTGATCCTTATTGTGTGATATGACAATTGGCGACACCTACTGTTTACCTCAATGAACAACTCCTTGTCGTTGCATGGCATTGGATGAAAACAAGCATTTTCTTTTGCTGTTTTTCGAAATTAGGTAAAAATGTTCGAAATATTTGGATGAAAATGTAGCAGGTTACAGGTACCATAATGTCCTGGTTTGGATGTTGTCTGCATTTTAGTCTTACAATATGAGATTAAATTAGATATATTAAGAATAGACTACATTAGAGCGTGTTCATATCAATTAATATTATAATTTTTGTCACATAATTACTTTACTTACTCATCCCAAATGCTAACTACATCCATTACTTATACAGTCTACCATAAACACACATCTCCCTGAGGTCAGCTTATTTTAAACCCCATATGGGACACACACTGAGACAAACACACATTTACAGTGTGATTCAAACTTCCTTATCAACATGAACGTGACCGAGTCTCATTCCTCTGTTTAACAGTCTGCCTGCCTCTGTCCTTGTGCTCCTCACCTCTCCTCCCCTCCTTCTCCTCTCCCTCATGTCTCCCCCCCCTCTCTTCCTTCAGCGCTCCTTCACTTCCAGCTAGACTAATCTGTGCCATCGGCCCCTCCTCTGCCATCCGTCAGAGCCCTCACATTGTTTTGACGTCTAGTTAATTCTGGCCCCGATGATTCATCAAACTCTTATTACGGCCCGCTGAAAGCCTCATTTATTGTCCTGATGTATGGTAATGATAGCCCCGCGCCACCGCCTGCCCTGAATCTTAACCAACGCACTTTTGTCCTCTCCTCTCGTCTCTTCGGATCCTTTCTTTCTCTCTCTGTGTAGCAGCTCCGGAGAACATTAAGAGACCACTGCAAGATTCTCTGTTTATCTGCTGGCATTAAGTCCCACAAAAGTACTAGTGGAGAGGATGACAACACACATGAGAGCTGTGATTGTAAATCAGGGTTATATCACCAACTATTGATGTCTGAACTCTTCCTAAGTTAAATCCTTTCTGTCGTGTTAAAAATGTAATATTTACTTGTACTATTCAAGGTCTGAAACCAGCTGTTTTGACTAGTTTTAATTTATCTTCTGTGCTATTGTGTTATCCGCGTTGGCTTTGCTTTTTTTTTTTGCTCTATACCCAACCTTTTTGTGTTTCTGTCTGTCTCTTCTTCATCCCTTTTTTTCTATCTTTGTCTATTCTTTCCCCTTCTGAGCTCTTCCATCAATGCCTCTTTTAATCCCCCGTGATATTGAGAAGTCGGTCATCTCCTGTTCCGTCTCATTCCACTTGTCTGTCCTGTTTTGAAATGAAAAGCCTTGATGCCGCCTGGGACAATATTGGAGCAAAGCCAGACGCTAAATATCACCTTTCTCCACCTGATACGGACACCACCATTCAGAAAAGTCACTCTGCTATCCTGAGAATAGACATTTTACTCCTGCAGCAGATCATCAAATATCGGCGATCTAGAATTACCCCCGCGGCTCTGACACAAAAACAAAACCCTCTTGCTGAATAATTCAGGCTGCGGCAGGATCTTAGGGGCATTAGCCGTCGATGGAGTGCAATAAACGCTGGTGAGAAATCAATGGAGCGAGACTATACCCATTGTCCACAAAGCAAGATCCATCCCTAATATGCCTGCAGTCGTTTAAGTTGAAAGCTTGGTATTTGTTATGCTGATGGTTGATGTCTTCCTCCCTGATGCTCCAGCTAAGACTTTATGCTTTGAGAGTATACAGAAATAACTGTGACATACGGCTGTAAAAATGTGGTTCACCCGCAAGGTTCATCATTGAGCAGTAATACTTGCAAAGGCCAGAACAATGGCCGTCGCCATCTTATTTATTTGGAACCAGAACTGATACGGTTGAATTAAGCAAAGCACACCCGAACTGTAAACAATTTATGTTTTTAAGTGACCAAAATGTGAATACTTATTTTCATGAACTGAAAACAAACCGTGAAAGGGATGATGTGTAAGACGAAAACAGTAAATCAATGAAATGGTAAAGCATACCCAACTTTATCGTCTATTGTACTGTAAATGGCACCATGATTTAAAAAGTAAATATTATATAGAGTTTAAGGTGACTTGAAACTAGAGATTTAAACTAAACAAATAATTATGAAAATGTTTATTGAGGTAATAAATCAAGTGAGAAGTAGTTTAATTTACTTGTTCTTCGACGCACGAAATTCTTTATTATTCCGCCGGGTTATTTTGTGCCTCTTCTGCTCCCACATTCCACATCGCAGAAACTCCATCAAAACGTTCAGCTCGGTCGGGAATCGATGGCTATTACTTTTCTCATTCATAACCTTCATAATTCCAGAGATATATCCCATAATTCATCACATTTTTAACATGGAAGTCAATGGAGAAACTCTTCAGACTTGAAAAATCTTCATGCGACTTCAACTGCTAACTGCTCCTTCATACTTTCACTCAGAAACCTCATTCCAACTTTAAAATGTTACACATCTTTCTGACATCATTCGTCTAACAGAACTTTTAAATCTGTTTCATACTTTTAGAGATATTAAACATTGTTCAGACCTGGGTAAAGAGGCCTTCTTCAGATTTTAGAGTGTGTGATGTCACAGCTAGAGTGGGGGACAGATTTAATTTTGCCTTCATATTTTCTTTTAAACCTGCCATAATTCCCAAACCCTACATGACAAACGTAGGAAAACATCTCGTGGCTTGAAACCCCCCTCCCCCCCACCACAGCAGCTGCACACCTTTAGTTAATCTGCCAAAAAGGCCACATTATTAACCCGAAAGTACAGAAAAAGTACACTTCAGATGCTCAAGTTCCTTGACATGCTTCAAGCTTTGAAATGTCACCGATATCTGTTACGGTTCTTCAACAAAACGTTCACATGTAAGAGGTTTATCTCTCATTCAGAACAATGAAAATGCTCTCCTCTCACTGATTACTGCACATCACCATGGAAACCTTTGATCTCTGGACATGTCGTTAGCTCAAATATAAACACCTATATCCTTTATTTAACCAGGTAAAAGACTCATTGAGATTACAATCTCTTTTCCAAGAGTGACCTAGCCAAGAAGGGCAGCATGTACGAAGTTACAACAGATATAACACAGACATGACAGCCAGACAAATACAGCTGTAAAACACAAATAATATCATAATATCCATGACCTGTGTCATGATGATTTCATAACTCCAAATGACATGCTCAGAGCAGCAGATTTCAGATAATGGTTAACACAGCTCTTCATCAAATCTGATGTTACGTAATGTGGTGTTACTATGGCAACGCATCTCTCGCCATAAAACAGCAGCAGTATTCAGATAATGGTTAATGGTCCTGCCCTCAATGTCAATTGTCTTGGGAGGCGTGTGGCGCAGTGGATAGAGCCTTTTGGTCTGGGGATCAGATGGTCACAGGTTCAAACCCCACTGCAGTCATTATGTCGTTGTGTTCCTGGGCACACTTCACTCCAAATGGAAACGTTGCCATCCCTCACCATAAAACACGATGTCGCTGTAACTCCAATGGACATGGTCCGGTCGTCCTACAATCTTCACCTGTATATCACCTCTCCATGCCTCAACAGCTCTACGTCAAATCTGACATCTCACCATATGCCGTTCGCCATAAAACACGATGTTGTCGTAACGCCTATGAAAAGGGTAAAAACAACACCAGACTTCAGATAATGGTTAACGGTCCAGCTCTACGTCAATTATGGAGTGTCAACATATGCCGTTTCCATGAAAACGCAATGCTCACCATGAAACACTGTTTTCTCATAACTTCAGTGACAATGCTCCAAACGGCACAAAACTTCACAGGTTTGGTAACGATGCAGCCATAAACGCATCTAAGCGTATTATGGGATGTCATCAAATGTCGTTGGCATGGCGACAGATCATTCGCCATCAAGTTAGTTCAAAGGTTTGCAGTTCAAATATTCTGCTGTTTTTGCAAGCCTTTTTACTTTATTTTTTTCTCTAGTTTTCTTATAATCTTCTATACAATCAGACTTTAGTGCAAAAAGTGAAATTAACCTGCTGAATATTAGAATCCACTATGGGAAAACTACAAAAAAGGTTGGACATTATCTCTAACAAATGTTATACGATAAAATATTTATGTAGTGATGTGACCCAAATAAAAAAGAAGGTGAAGTGAAACAGGAACATTATCTCTTTCTGTGGTAAAGAAATATATCATTTACAAATTCTGACGAGATCTGTAGAACATAACCGTCTTTCCTTCTGAACCTTCCTAGCAACTTCCCCTCCTCTCCTGGCCCCTGGTGTCCTCACCCCACCCTGCGCCCCCCTGCACCGAGACCCGGGGGGCTCTAAATACTTTATTGGCCGGTAACATTACCTTAATGTCTCCGAGCATCTCATTCAAATAGAAGCTAACGAAGAGTGAAGGCAGTCCACGTACTGCGGCCCGCACCAACACAAAACACATGTGGCTTCAGTGGAGGCTGCAGGTGTGTGTGCGCGTGTGTGCATCTGTGTGTGCGTGTGTATACCAGTGTGTCACTCTCGATCAAACTTGTCCATTAGAGCGTTGTGTGTGTGCGTATGTGTGTTTGAGAGTGTGTGTCCAGGAAGTTAGGATTGCTGCTGATGTTAATGGCTCCTGACAAACTGGGGAGAGAGACTAACAGGGAAATTGAGATCATATCGGCAGACATGTAGACATGCCAGAGACTCACAATGCACAATAGACAACACACACACACACACACACACACACACACACACACACACACACACACACACACACACACACACACACACACACACACACACACACACCCACACACACAATGCTATGTCTTTTTAAATCCTTCCCTGTCTCTCTTTCCGTTGCTCCTGAAGGACGTGTAGTGGGTGAGGTCAGGCATTAGTACTGTTATCTGATGACTGTGTGTGTGTGTGTGTGTGTGTGTGTGTGTGTGTATGTGTGTGTGTGTGTGTGTGTGTGTGTGTGTGTGTGTGTGTGTGTGTGTGTGTGTGCTGGTCAGGCCATCAATCAGCCAGCTGTCTGCCAGGACTCTCCATTAGGCCTTGGACCTGAGTGATGGCTGTGTTGGTCCTCCACTCACCGCGCCACACGCCTATATATCACTCACACACACACACACACACACACACACACACACACACACACACACACACACACACAGACACACACACACACACACACACAAACACACACACACACACACACACACACACACACACACACACACACACACACACACACACACACACACACACACACCTTGGGGCTGCAGATTAATGGTGCCCGAGCTTCACGTGTCACCCACACACACTGACATCTTCACTCAGGGGCTGCCGGTGGATCTGTGGTTAGATGTGACTGCACTATGACTTCATTAAAGAATATGTATTGTGCCATTATGCTGTGAGTGTGTGTGTGAGTGTGTGTGGGGGTTGGGTCACCTTTAGTGTCTCAGCCACACATTCCCTATTCCACATGAAATCCAATCATCTCTCTCGCTCTCTTTTTTTTCTGTCTCCATCGCCTCCCCTCTAATTCATCCATCACCCCGTCGCTCTGCTGTCCTTGACCTAATTAAGAAAGAGACACCTGATCTTTCACCTCTCAAATGATGTCACTCTCTGGCTACTTTATCAACCTCACCTCTCCCTCTTTTTCATCCTGCTGTTTGTCACTTTCTCCCCCCTTCTCCTCCCCCTCTTCTATCTCCTCTCCCACCCTCCATTCATCTCACACCCTGCACTCCTCTCTCTCACCTTGTCCTCCTCCTCCTCCTCTACTCCACTTCTCCTCTCCTCAGATGCTTATTGCTCTATCAATCTCCCTGGCAGAAGATCAATATCAGCGCCTCGGCTGCTTTTCTTCCCTTCTTTCTCTCCGCGTCTGCAGTTTAGGATCCTTTTTAGTTGGTTCTCCATTAGCTTTTCCTCTCTGCTGTTAACCACTTCCATCACTGTTTTACTGCCGGCTCTCTTTCAGCTGTTTTCAAAAGGGTAAACACCCGTTTGTGCTCTATTTCCTGTGGGTACTGTTTCCACTTCTTTACCCATATTCCATATTGAATGTGAATAATGCATGACTATGAGTGTACTTGTACCTCACACCTGTTGGTATGAATTATGGATTGAAAGACATGGATTGTATTCAAATGTAGCAATATAAATTCAGCACATACACAAATGTTGCCCTCCCCAGAAAACCTGCACATAGCGTAGTTTACCATAGCACTTTTTAAGCAAATTAAATAATGTATACACAGTTGTTGTGCAGAATAAAACGAGATGTATTAACGGTGTAAATTCTGGTGCTAAAAACTACAAAATAAAACGGTAGTGGATATTCCACTCTTAAAAAGTGGATGAGTAGTCCAAAAAAATGGATTCAACCACATGTTGTAAATATACACCCTTTGTTTAAACCCTACTTAACTCTGGTAAATATGAGTTTTAGATAGTTGACTCGACAGACACATAAAGCTTGAATAGAGATTCTTAATGTGATGCAAACTTCTAGAAAAGTCGTCTTAAATCTCAAACATGAGAAAAACGGAATTGTAAGCCAAATGCTTTGCAATGGTATTTAAGTCTGCTTACAGTATCTTCTGCATCCAGAGTTATCAAGTCAAATATGGTCTGAAAAATCTAAAGAAATGTCTGGAAAATAGATTTGGTAATGGTTCCAATTTTGAGATGATAAATATGTAGGAGACCTGTTTTTAAGTTATTTGCTTTTATCAGTATTTGTGGCATTCATATTCTAAAAGTGGAGATTCTTAGTACCAATGGCAACTCATTACAAACATTTGATATGGGGATCCTTTACGCAAAACACTTTGACTAATGTAACCTATCGTTTGGGGACAGTACGGTGAGCGTAAAGCTAGCTTTGAAAAGATGAACTGTTGGCTGCAAGTCCCGTTTACACCCTGAATTTCACTTTAAAGAAACCAAACCTGCACCTTATTCGACTCCATTATTTGTACTTCAATTTAAAAGTGTATTCTTAACCATAATATGTCATTAACACAAATGTATAGAGAGAAAAATATGATGCTTCCATGTGAACGTACAAATCCTTTTGATAAAATCTTTTAATCGCTACTCACTACCACTACTGGTGCAGTAACTCATGTCTATGTGTATATGTGACGCGATATTAAAGGTCTCCTATTATACTCTTTTTCATCAATATATTATAGCTCTCAGATATATACAAACATGTCTCTGAAGTGTTTGTCTGAAACACCTACTGTAACAGATCATTGCAGCATTACCCATAATCCCCTCTGTTTCAGCCCTGTTTCCAAAGTGCTGATTCTCTGTCTGTTACTTTAGATGAAAATAAGGAGCCCCTCCCCACGCCCCTCTGAGAGAGATTTGGTTACAAAGAACACAATGGTGCTCTAGGAGGAGATTCAGGTGATAAGGTGGGGGTTGGTGATTGGCTAACGGTTACACAAGCCAAAAAACGTTATGACATCATAAAGTGGCCAAAATCTGATCAGCTCATTTTCAGACAGGTTTTATAGAAATGGATCAGGACAAAAAGAGAGAGAATCTTTGTTCCTGAAACTTTCAGAATCTCTTTCCACAGAGGGGACACATGTTGATGTAGAAGAGACATGAAGAAGAGGGGACACATGTTGATGTAGAAGAGACATGAAGAAGAGGGGACACATGTTGATGTAGAAGAGACGTGAAGAAGAGGATTTTGCATAATAGGTTAAAATAATTGATGCATATAGGGCGACTGTGGCTGCGAGGGAGTGCGGTCGTCTTTCAACCAGAAGGTTGTGGGTTCGATCCCAGCCCATGCAGTCAACATGTCGATGTATCCTTGGGCAAGATACTTAATCCTGAGTTGCTCTCGATGGCATGGCCAACGGTGTGTGGGTGTGTGGGTGTGTGGGTGTGTGGGTGTGTGGGTGTGTGGGTGTGTGTGAATGTTAGTTCCTAGAGTTAGGTACACTGCTCTGTGTGAATGGGGGAACGACATGTAGTATGTAAAGCGCTTTGAGGGGTCTTAAAAGACTGGATAAAGTGCTATATAAGTACAGTCCATATACTGAAAAGTTGTAAGGCTTGAAAGTACAATCCACTGTTGGATGTGAACAGAAAACTAAATGTTTTTAGCATGTACCCTGTGACCCGGTGACCTCAGTTTTCGTGGCGTCCTCGCCCTCGGAGCCGTGAGGCAACACGTGTCCTGAGTGCCAACAGGCAGCGGCACTGCCTGCTTTCCCAATTACAGAGACATTAGCAGGCAGTGAGCGGCAGCTAATTTGACAAGCTGAGATGATGCCCATTCATATCCACCCTCGTTCAGTGGCCCAGGGTAAATATTTCCCCAAGCTCAGTATAAATAGAAAGACAATATTTGAACAGCTGAGAGGAGAGACAGAGAGGGTGAGGAAGGGAAGAAGGTGGAGAGGAACTGAGGGAGAGATCTTAATCCTTTATGTATACATGAAATACATATTCATAAAGTAGCCGGTGCTTAAAGTGAAACTGGAGACGGGAGTGTTTTCTGACTCTTCTGGTCAAAAGGACAGCTATTGTTGAATCTAGTTTTTTGGGGTTTTGACTGTGAGAAATGTTGGGATTTCAGATTAAGAGAGCTGAGCTGTAACCAATCCTGAGTTTATGATTTGGTTTTATTAGATTGATATTCAAATCTAGGCAATTTTGCAAGAAATTACACCTTCAGTTTGACAAACACTGAAAAAAAGACAGTCACCAAACTGTCTTTTTTCAGTGTTTGTCTCTTGACTGTAAGAATATTGAATAAAGGTTTAATCTGTCATTATGTCTGTCATTAATTATCTAGGGTGCATGACAGACAGGGCTTGTCAGGGAAGTTTTAAATGAACTCAATTTCATTTTAACGTCAAGAATTTTCCAATTTGGGATCAATAAAGCATATTCATCCATTATTCTGACCATCCATCTATCACATGTTGCACATCAAAACATGAATAAATGAATAACAACGAGAGAATACACAACATTGTCAAAAAGAAAGTAGGTGTTGAAGGATCCTCTGCAGTGCATGGATTGTGTTCCAGTCCCTTGACTATCCTCACAATGGGAGCCATTGCTCAGTACAGTGCCATGCTGTTTCATTGTGCTGTCATATGGATGGATGAGGCCGGGGTGAGCTCCATTATGTATTACATTCTGCTTGTGCATGCACTCTGTCTCTGTCTGCAACCCCCGCAGACAGACAGACAGAGAGAGGCAGGCAGACAGGCAGAAATGCTCATTGTTCCCTTGGGTGTCTCCATTGATCCTGCCAATCACTTTATTTACTGCCTTATCAATGCCGACTCCCCCTGTCCGTCCATCGATCTGCGTCCGGCTGAGTGCAGGTTTGACAGGAAGTGTGTGAACGCAGGAGAGCCCACACAGATAAAAAACGGAGACAATCAAGCCTGGGAGACAACACACACACACACACACACACACACACACACACACACACACACACACACACACACACACACACACACACACGAGTGAAAGACAGGTGTCAGTGGGAGTGATGGAGAGCAGAAAGGAAGAGACACAAGGAGAGAGATGTCAGAAAACTGGCAGGCGACTGATGACTGCATGATACCCCTTCACCTTTCAGTCAGTGACCCTCACCCACACACACACACACACACACACACACCACACACACACACACACACAACACACACACACACACCACACACACACACACACACACACACACACACACACACACACATCTCTTTTTTCAGCGACCTCAAACGACTCTTGTGTTAGGATGACCGTTTTGAAAATACCAACGTACCTGTGGAGTAGGGCTCAGATTACTAACCACGTATTTTACATACGGTTCCATGATGGCGTTCATATTTTACCAAACATTTTATCATTCACCACTAACCTCTATACCTCGCTGTCTGGGCATGAGTCACACAAACACTGCGCTGTGTTTCTCCTGCTCCAAGACATTTCTTTCATCTAAAAACAAAAGGAAGTGGAAAGCCCACTCTCCTTAAAAAAAGGAAGACGAAGAAGAGTGCATGGGAAGATACCGTGTGTGAGACAAAGAGCAGAAAGAGGGAGGATGTGTGTGGGAGCGCAGGATGGAAGCAGTGGGAGGATGATTGATGGTTTAAATGGAGATTCACCTGGGAGCGTTTTTCCCATGACATTGCGAAACCATGACTAGTGACTCAGCAAATTGTAGGTCTAATGCTTTCTTTCGGCTGATATGATTATATAAATGATTATGATTATATAAATCTATTATGATGACGTCAAAATATAATTGTAATAATAAAACTATGGCCTCGCCCAAAATCTGCAGTTAATAGCTCAGGCTTTTCTTATTTCTATCACTAAACTCAACCAGTGTGTATTTGGGATGAGCGTTGAAGTCCTTTCCCTGGAATGATAGCGGATAAATATGGGAGATACTTTCATGTTTTCCAGCATGTAACGTTACGTTAGTTCTCCATGATGTTGTCTTTCAATTGATTGGATGCTGTCTGATAAAACAGTAAACCATAGTGACTCAGCAAAATGTTGAAGTAACCCTTTCTGTCTTTATTGGATTATAGGAATTATTGTGCACTCCCCCCCCCCCCCCCCCCGAGCTCATAACATGTTATTCTTACGACCAGTACATTCAAAGTAAATACCCTAGTTGATGTAAATGTCATAATGTTTAGTAGCAAACGCTTAATGGGCTTTTCACTAATGTTGGTTGGCGTGTTCTGCATACTTCAATTTGTTTTTAGTATCCTTTCTTATAATAACAAGTGAGGAAAATGATCATTGGTATGTTTCATTAGAGATCAGTAACGTAACATTAGTTGCTTGGATGCTGTCAGTCAAAATCAAGCAGATCTAAGGAATCTACAGAAGTGTGGACTCGCTACGGATAAAATGGGTAGATTCTGCAAATGAAGGGAAATCAATTGATTGATACACTTTTTAAATACACTTTGTAATTCTCATGCTTTGGGGAAGGTATCAAGTGTTCCAAGTCAAAAGACAAAATAAGTTGTTAGTGTTAATTCTAGTCTTTGATTTTGTCCAATCGAGTTTAAAGTCGATTCTCACCTCTGTCTATACATTCTTCTTAATGTTGTTTGTTTGTCTGCTTGCTTGTTCGCCATGTAAAGCGGCCTTGGGTCCCTTGAAAGGCGCTATACAAATGTCATCTATTATTATTATTATTATTATTATTATTCGTCCCTGTCCAAGATACTGGAAATCCTGGGTGTGGGCATCAGAATTGTGTTAATTCTTGTGTGTGTTGCACTTTAAGACTGTTTGCATGAATGCACCAAATGAAAAACGTCATGTTTAGTAAAATATAATGATATTTACAGAGACCGACATAAAGGTACATATGTTCTGGGTTTGTGGCCTCAACTCTCTCTCTGTTTCTATTGTCTCCAGTTTAAATTCAGTATGCATTACAGGCATATTAAACTGGCCACACAGTACACCCAAAACAACACAATTAAAAGCACATAGAAATGTTATGTAATGATAACCATCTGTTCAACTTGAGTGACCTCACAATGCTGTGTATTGAGACTCTTCTGTGCTGGGGTACTTGAGTTCTGCAGTGTTTTGGTGAAAGGCAGGAATGTACAACATTGAAACCTGGAGAGCAAAGCTAAGTGATTATTTTCCTCTCTGTCTCTCAGTTTTCTGTTCTGTGTTATGAGTTTTCTCCTCAGTGCACCCAGTGTTATTCTTCATCTCGTGCCGAGTTAATACGTCCAGGGTTAATAAATGAGAACTGACATACACACCGAGGCTTTGGCTCGACACAGGATGGACTCTGATTAAAATCATTTGTTTGAATCTCCCGTTTTTCAGCACTAACTTTCTGACATGGCAAAGATGTAAAGTTGGTGTGAGATGGTTCATGATAGTGTGGTTTTCAACATTAGATGCACACTGACTATCAGTATCCTGGAGGAGGAGTTTCCGAGGAGTTGGATGGTGAGTTTCAGACTTCAAAGACGTTCTGAAGTTGAAAGTTGAGGTGCCAGTGTTTGGACTAATCCCTAACACAGGAGCTCCAACACCACAGTGATCCAGACTGATTAATCACGCCCGCAGTTTAGTTGAAATAAACAATATTTCGTATGTTTCATTTGTCAGTTTCAGAGGTTTCATTCCTCTGCAGCCCACCCTGCCTCGACGCCTGGCTCTCTGTTCACCCATCGTGCTGCCAGAGGCCCCGTCGGCCCCTGCAATGGAAAGCAGATGGCCGGCCCTCTGCAGTCCAGGAGAGGAAACTTCTCATTCGCCATCATCCATCATCGGGAGGGAGGAGAGGGGGAGGAGAGGGGGAGGAAAGACAGAGCAACGCCTGACACCCGACGTCTGGCCTCTTTCAAACGCCTTCGCATGGCACATTCATGGCTCGCACTCGCGCACACACACACACACACACACACACACACACACACACACACACACAGCAGTGAATATATTCTGGCTCACGTTCCTGTTTCTTGCCTTTCATTAGTGGTATTATTCTTCTCAGCGCTGAGTGAAACCTGTGAAAGGTCTTTTCTGGTTGTTCTCTCCACCAGATTTTCTCCTAAAAATGTGAGACATTCAATAAAATAAGGAAAATGTTACTCGGTAATCCCATTTTCAAAGAACTTAATGACCTTTCAAAACTAGAAATAATACTAGGAGAAGAAGACATGGCTGCCCAATATCCAACAACATGTCAATGTTTTGTTAATATTCATATTATTGTGTACTATTCATTATAGTTATTATAGCCCCATTGAAATAAATTGAGATAGAGGTTGAAAGACAGAGATCGAGATGTTGTGTTTCCATCCATCGCACGCTTAATAAAACCATACACAAAGAAAAATATCACAAAAGTGTTTCTGCTTAGCTAAGGAGAAAGTAAGTAAGTAAAGTGAAAATGCAAAAGTGTAATGGAAGCAGAAAATATTCTCCTAATGTTGCCGCAGTGATATCCCATAAAGACATGAAATAAACTGAAATATTTACATCCCGTTTTCTGCATTGCTTTTATATTGTTTGAGGTCTTTTAATTACTTACATCTCTTGCGACTATCTTAGAGGTGACAAGATATCCTTCCCCATCTGCAACATTTGATAACAGTAGAAAGACAAGAAGAAGTAGAAGCAGATGATGAAGAGTGTGAGTAATGTACCTGACAGCTGAGGGTCATTAATCACTGTCAGACATGAAAAGAGGAGGGAGGACGAGTAGGAGGAGGCATTTGACGTGGCAAGACACACACACACACACACACACATACACACACACACACACACACACACGCACGCACGCACACGCACACACACACACACACACACACACACACACACACACACACACACACACACACACACACACACACACACACACACACGTGCCCTCTCTCCTACACACATTCTTTCACAGACCTCCTGTGTTCTTCAGTTCAATTCAATTACTCTGCAGGACAGATGAACACTTTTCCAGTAACTCCAAAATGGGCTGGGATAAAAACAATAAAAGAGAAAGCAAAGATTTAACCACACACACACGCACACGCACACGCACACACACACACACGCACACACACACACACACACACACACACACACACACACACACACACACACACAGCGTTGCTCATGCTGATGCCAGAGGCCCCTGATATGTGTGTGAGCCGCTGACACTAATAAGGGCTGCTGAAGGTTTTTGACTCGGCGCTGCACAGAGGGACGGCCATTCACAGGCTGTCAGGCTGCAGGAGGCCCGACAAAGAGCCGCAGAGTGTGGCTCTCTCACAAAAGGGATGTCTACAACACAGGGACTTCAAATCTCAGGCATGCAGGCACACACACACACACACACACACACACACACACACACACACACACACACACACACACACACACACACACACACACACACACACACACACACACCACACACACACACACACACACATCCATGTCCGCCCTGTTTGCATTGGGACAGCAGCTGGCCTGTCCGACTGTCAGTAACAGTGACGAGACCGATCTCAAACGTCCAGACTCTGTCCTCCCAAACAAGTAAAAGCAAAGATCTGTTTTCTCCTTTTAGACTACAACAAATACAGAAAACAAATCATTACATCTACATTCATATATACCCAGATATGTAAACCTCAAAGCCCAACAATCAAACTGTATAACTCCTGTCTCCAAAAATAAGATACAACTTTATTAGTATCAAATCATTTATTTTGTAAGACACAGTTAAAAAATTACATATAAGATATCAATACAATATATATATATCTAACAATAGGTGAAGTAATTATAATTCTAATAAAATAACGATAATGTCGTATAAAACATAATAATACAAAAACCATTTGTATTATGATTGTTATTATGCATTGAAAGCAATATCGGCAAGAAATATTAGTATGACTTTATTTACATTTTCAACATTTTACAATTGCATATATCTGATTTGCAACAGCAACATGTTTAGGTAAATGCATTGTTAATGAACTGGCAAGTTGCAAAACATATTGATACAAAACAAAAGGTTAATTTACAATGTTTTCAATTATTTGTATTATTTATTTATCGTGGACTTACTGTATCTCTCTGATTGCACTGTACAATCTCTTGTAGATTTTATGGCCAATATATAGTAACTACAGCAGTATTGCGCTTGGGTACGTTTCTCTACAATCTTACGATGACCTAGTTGGGTTTACATTGGACTTAATTGAAACCCAGGGAGTGAGACCATCCATCCATCCATCCATCCATCTTCTCCCGCTTATCCGTGGTCGGGTCGCGGGGGTAGCAGTTCCAGCAGAGAGCCCCAAACGTTCCTTTCCCTGGCGACATCAACCAGCTCTGACTGGGGGATCCCAAGGCGCTCCCAGGCCAGCGAAGAGATATACTCCCTCCACCTGGTCCTAGGTCTACCCCTTGGTCTCTTCCCAGCTGGACGTGCCTGGAACACCTCCTTAGGGAGGCGCCCAGGTGGCATCCTAACTAGGTTTCCGAACTACCTCAACTGGCTCCTTTCAACGTGAAGGAGGAGCGGTTCAACTCCGAGTCCCTCCCGGATGACCGAACTTCTCACCTTATCCCTAAGGGAGACACCAGCCACCCTGCGGAGAAAACCCATCTCGGCCGCTTGTATCCGCGATCTCGTTCTCTCGGGAGTGAGACCAATGTTTTAAATGATTGTATGTAAGCAAAAATACAACTGATTTAATGTATACATAGAACCTTTGTAAGAGACTATTATCAGTTTGATGTATGGGTGTCAGGGCTTTTGGCTATGTTCTGATCACACTGGAGTATAGTTTATTTAATTTGCCTCTTTGGTCCCTTTTCACTAAATTCAACCAGAAGGAGTCCATCATAATGGCTTGTATCCAGAGACCACAGCTGGCCTCCCAGACACTTCCCAGAAGTCCACAGCTGGCAGTGTTAACACCGTAAAGTATGCATTACAGGCTATATAATTCTGCTTCTTCTTTCTTATTACACATCCACTCAGTGTTTGGTCATTTTTACACCGAAAACGAAGAGAAAAGCGCTTACACGGACGATCAGTTTAATTTCCATATTTGACATATCCCTGTCATCATCAATCCTTATTAAGAGATAGAATGATGATGTCTATTATCGTGCAATTTAAATGCATTTCATCGCCGTGAGGGCGTTCCTTTCTGTGATCATGGGGTATGAGGGTGCTGTTGATAGACATTCTCAGCATCTCTATAGTACTCATAATGGCGCGGAAGAATGCCCGTGTGGGTGTCGTGGGAATTTAACATCACAATGCTTACCAGAGTGTTGTGTGAAATGTTTTCTCGAGTCTGTACATGCAGAAGAATAGAACACCAGACACAGCTGAGTCTCTGCCTCCCACACATAAGCACACTAAACAATGTGGAGTGCTAAATGTCCTCCTGATTACATAGACAGTCTTTTAACAACTTAACCAAACCTTTAAAACATCATTTATGAAGACATACTTCCAGCTTCAGTGGTGCAGATTTGAAGCTGGGATTTTTGCCTTTGCAGACCATTTACATGCACACAATCCTTTATGACACATTACAGGAAAGGGAAAACCCCAAAATAGAATAAAAGAGCCCTCTAACATGGCTTATAGGGGTTTAGTTTCTTGCAACAGGACACTTTGACATGCAGGGGTTAGGGATCAAACCACCGACCACTCCACAACGTGAGTCAAAGTTGCCCCAAACAAGTAGCTGAACGAGATGGAGGTTGCTTCGGCAGCTCAGAGTTTCTCCGCCCCAGTTAAGTGGTTAGCCTTGAACACAGACTGATGTGGGTTTACTAAGTTTGTTCTGGTGGAGATACTTAAAAAGTTGAGTGTGCACATTCATGTGTTTGAGAAAGAGAGACAGGTCTGTAATTCCTCACATCGGAAGGTTTGAATGCGGCTTTCTTTTAAAGAGAGTTCTCTTAAGCCGCTTCAGAGTGTTAGGAAAACAACCAGCTGTCAAAGAGGTATTGATGAGGTGTGGGAGGAGAGGAAGGAGGTAAGAAGCGATCGACTGAGTAAGGTGAGAGGAGACAGGGCGGTTTGGCGCTCTTAAAAGAGATCCGGACTTTGAAGACAATTCTCATAATAATAACTGTGGAGTTACAACTTTTGGGAAGGTTAAATGATGCCATGGTGCCTCAAAAAAGATTTGAACCTCCTTTATGTAAAGAAATGTCTGTGGATCAGGGAGTCCATTCTCAAAAAATCTACTTATTATGTACATTTGAACAGTCCTTATTTAACAAATGTGGTCCACCAGCTGATCAGGGTCGGCAGCGATCCATTTTTAGTTTCATTTACCACTGAGCAACTTGTCATCCTTGTTACTTTCCCCCCAAAATGATTAACTACCCTTTCACCAGGAAAATAATATATATATATTATAAAAAAAAAAAAAACATCTATTATTTTATTTACAAAAAGGTGAACAAGAAACGTCATTGTAAAAAAAGAAATATTAGAATAGTGTGGAAAAGTGTTTACAGTTTATCTGAATTTAAAGTGGCCGTAATGCGGCGTTTTCAGGGTAAATATTGTGCAGGAATATACTAAATTGTCAGCGGAACGTGCACATATAATGCAATAAAGATTATAAAGGGTCACAAAATTGTTAACAGACCGAGCATGCTCAGGATGTTCTGGGATGGATGTGAAATGGACTGCAGTGGAGGTCTATATAAAACACAGAGGAACAGCCAGAGAATGCACACTCCCTACTGGGTGGCACACAGACCCAGAGACGGATCATCTGTCTCCATTATGGTCTGCCTACAAATCGTCTACATTTCCCCTCTTCTCCTCTGCTGCCCACAAGCTCATGACGCTAGCTTTCTCATGCTGCTTTTGGCAAAAAAAGGGAGTCAGCGAGACATCCAGCGAGGTGTATTGTGGGTGGTCGGAGGTTGTAGGAACCAACGCATACAGACACACACATACAGAATATATTCAGTTTCGACGGGGTTTACCACAAAACTGCTATTCTTACCAGAATGATCCGTGTGCAGCTGAATAAATGCAGCGGAGGGATAACATGCAGCTGGGATGTCTGCACTTCCCATGAGCCTCTTCTCTGGTCCTGAGGTCGGAGGGGTGTTTGTGCTTCTCGTGCACATTTCAGACGGTTTCTGTCATGGTGTAATGGAAGTATGTGTTGAAGTGACATTTTAGTAAGTGGTTTGGTTTTGAACAGAACATTTACTCAATTAAGTCAAGGAGTATTTTGACATACTTGTACTTTACTTTAGTATTACCATTTTCTGGTGGTAAACGCCTCCATTGGACTCTTTACTTCAGTAACATAATGACATCACTATGTAACACTCCCGCTTCTATTGGATAGCGCTCCAACACATTGTACGTGATAGGCTAAGGGGCTGTACACCTTTTAGCAGTGGACCAATCACAACAGAGCCGGCCAGCTAACCAATCAGAGCAGACTGGGCTCTGGTTTCAGACAGAGGGTGAAAAGAGGTGCTGCAGCACAGGCAGTATGAGAAAAATAAAAGAGCTTTTTGAACATTAAAGCAGAGAGACATGTCCCAGTAGAGACACTACATACTGATATACACCTGAACATCAGCAGGAGAGGACTCTTTAAAGTAGAGACACTACATACTGATATACACCTGAACATCAGCAGGAGAGGACTCTTTAAAGTAGAGACACTACACACTGATATACACCTGAACATCAGCAGGAGAGGACTCTTTAAAGTAGAGACACTACATACTGATATACACCTGAACATCAGCAGGAGAGGACTCTTTAAAGTAGAGACACTACATACTGATATACACCTGAACATCAGCAGGAGAGGACTCTTTAAAGTAGAGACACTAAAGACTAATATGAACCTGAACATAAGACAAACAGGTCCTCTCTAATTTAATCAAACACTGAAAAAGTTCAGTGTTTGCAATATGTAATGCTGAAGTGAAGTGAATTAGCTTATTGGAGGGAGTTGTTTGATGTGTGTCATGGTCCATGAGTCTGTATGTAGTGGGAATCATTTCTGGTTGCAGTTGCATTGGAAGTGACGTTCTCTGACTTCATGTCACAGAGTTTATAGGAGCAACAGACGAGCCTCCGCTTATGAAATCAGACCTGGAGGTTGTGAACTCAGTGCAACTTGGTCACATGCACTCCATTGTACACTGTTGGAATGTGATGTTCATTTCCTGTAGGAATATAGATGATTGGCTGTGTGGTACAAAGGGATGCAACGCAGGCCTCAAAACACACACTAACAGCGAGTCGACTTTAAGCGTTTCAGTACGGCTGTTGTTGCTGCGAGCAATTACAGCGCCTTATCTAACAGTGAGGATAATGAGGTTACACAGAGAGCAAATTCTATCATGTCGGCATAATGAGATTTGGACCCGTGTCTCACGTCCTGGGGTCGAGGACACACACACACACACACTTCTTATCTACCCCACCTCGCATCTCTGTCTGACATTCAGGGGAAATTGCACCCAGGCTCAGTTTGTGTGATGCAGTGTGTGAATGACTGAGGCTCCCCCCCTATTCCTCTCCCTCTCTCCAGCCCCCTGTCTCCCCCCTTCATGTTCTCCAACAACCCCACCACCACTTCTGACAGGCCGTTTGATTTATGACTCCAATTCCCCAGCGCAGACACATAGACGCAGGCCACACTCCGACTATGTGTGTATTTTAGTTTCTCCCCTCTCCTAGGCTTCACTTCTCTCTCCCTCTCCCTATCTTTAGCTCCGTCTCTATCAGTTCCTCTGTTCTCTCTCTCCTTCCTTCACACGTACACGCACACGCACGCACACACAAACACACCCACATCTCGGGTGTGGTGATTGATTATCCTAGCAGGACTGTCCTATTTTTGATCCTTTTGAAATGTAATCTGTGTGAGCAGTATAGGGAGTGTCTCGTGCACACACACACACACACACACACACACACACACACACACACACACACACACACACACACACACACACACACACACACACACACACACACACACACACACACACACACACACACACACACACACACACTCAGGAGTTGGAGGAGAAGTTTTAAGAATAGCAGTGCAAGCAAGAAGTGTTGGGGCTTTTTGGCACCATATTTCTTAAACTTAATCAAAAGTTAGCGAGTACAATTTGCAAAGCAGAGTATGCAGCTTTGTGTACAAGGAAGGCTGAAGTCTCTGACAGCACCAGGACTGAATCTGGACTCACAAACTTTCCCTTGGGATAATTGGTTAGGACTGTGAATGAGTTGTTTGATTTAAGGCCAGAGTTTTTGGTCGATTGTGAAAACCAAGTTGAAGTGATTCCACCTTAAGAGAGCATGTTTTAAGGAATATGCTCTGCCTTCATTGGATTGGAGGACAGCTGCAGACACATAGTGTCAAAGTGGACAGAGAGATTCAAGGACTCAGCTTTGCTAGACGATCCGTCCTCGTGTCTCTGACTGCAAAACAACTATGTGCTTTTAAACTTAACATTACTTTGTGAAGTAAGCTGTTCACATTTCACATGCATTTTCACAGCTCCTGTAGAAAGCAGAAGTTTCACTAAACTGAGAAAACAATTGTGACCCAATTTTCACCCAACATTTGTTTTACTTACGCAAGAAGCCATGGTGTGAGTAACATAATGTGCGCACATGTGTATAGTAGTATGTGTTGATTTTGTATTGTATTTTAATTGTAATCCTGCTAATAATCCACATGTTTCTAACTGTATTTATAATATCATTGATGATGTTGTTTTGAAACAGAAACCTTTTTCTGCATGTCCTAACGCTGTTCCATTTAATCATGATATTAATAATGCATTTTATGTATAGAGCACTTGTTACTCAAAGACACTTTACAGATAAATATTAAAATTCATAAATCAATTATAAAAAGAACACATCTAAAGTATAAAACACACCTTACTATTTACACATACAAGCAGTTCTGAATAGGTGAGTTTTGATTAGAGAATTGAATGAGGACATATCGGTGCAGTCACGGATGTCCTGTTACCCTAGATATGCCATGCATGAATAATAACATCTATTTAAACATGTACATGCATGACAACACACAGGCAGGCAGAAGACAAAGCTTCCTTCTTCACGATCTCTGTCTCCACTCTATAAACTAACCAGCAACCAGCTGAGGTCTTTAATCATTGTCTCCCTCCTCAACATGAAATGTGTCTCTGCTCTTGTAATACATGAAATGATAGAGCACTGTTTGTGTGTGTGTGTGTGTGTGAAACACCTATCGATGGCTGATCTGTGCTCAGTCCCGCAGGTCATCGATCACACGCAGGCTCTCATCCATAATGGGGCCTATATCTGTCTGTCTTTCAGCGGGGGACGCAGACCTCAAAGAGACGTGCATGGATCAGACACAAAAGGGACCAGTACACACCTTATCGATACTCACTGCTGAGAAACTACTTTTCTTCCTCTCTTAAGGGAAGGCTTTGCTGTCTGCCCAATTGGTAAGAGCCAGAGCCATTGATAGGCTCTGGCATGGTTTGTACAATCAGTGGAGTTAGATTTATTCTGTCTTTCTTTATCAAGTGGGAATTGTCACACACTCTCTGTTTTCAAAGTGAAACTAACGCCCCCTTTTCTAACTGAGAGAAACACCCACCAACACCTACTGAAATCTGGCTTTTGTCTTCAATGTTTACAATCAGCATTCATTCCCGTGACAAATGACTCTGCAGTCGTGACGATATCTATCGATTTCCTGTTGGACACGACCATCTTTGACCCTTTTCCGGGCTCAATGTGAGGAGTTTAATTAAATATATAGCAAACAAAATCATCATTTATGAACACACCAAAGTTATAATTAATAAGCTCTCAACATGACCCATTAGGTAAATGCTCCCTTGCACTTATGCACTTTCTACTAACACTTACCGTAAGACCTTTGCACTTTATCTTATACAACTGTGGATAAGATAAAGTGTCCATTTCCGGATATTGCTGTGATTATTTTTTTTCTGTTGCGTTGTTATGTCTTCTGTTAAAGTTTATTGTAGTCAACTGCAAGTCCAATTTCATCTAATGGGACAATTAAGAAGAACTGAACTCTCCTCAGAGCCATCAGACTCTATTGACAGAATCAGTCATTTAACCGCGCTGATTGTAGTCAAACAAACTCCATATCAAAACTGTCTTTGTCTGTATACTTCCACTGTTTCAACAATCACCAGCTCCGGTTCGAGAAATAGAAAGAAATGCTAAATTATAAAAGATATTTAAAAAAAGGAACCCCCACAATAATGAAATGCTTTCTACTGACCCTGCACACAGTCTTTATTTAGACAGCACAATATAAGATAAGAATAGGAAGCCATTTAAAACATATTAAATGAATGTAAGACAATTCAAACGACATTCAAAATGTAGTAAAATCAGGAAAGACTCACTGATAAAAGGAAGTTTTGAAAAGAGAATCAAAAATAGATTTCCTCTAGTTAACCACTTTTGCTTTGTTTACTTATGGCGATTGCATTTGCGCTTGTAAATGCAAAATATGTTGTTCAAATCAGTTATGAACATTATCTTGATTTAAAATTGTTTTATAAGTATCATAAACGTGTGTTATGCCATAGATCTTAAATCCTATTGGCTTTATGTTGAGTGACCCGTTGTGATGCTAGCTTTCCGTTTGTCATCCCTGCAGATTTCATATAGAACAGACTGACATGTTCCTCCCCTGGCTGTGTCCTGCTGTTATCCCATTTATCACACAGTGCACGCTAAAGAGCTAGTTTTAAGCACCAGAGAAAATGATTTATGACAGCACAAGGATGATTTCAGTGTGTATGCCTGTTGACCAAATCCCTGGGAGTATTCCTTTGACATTCCCAACAGCAGACACTCTCCCATAACATTTCCACGGTGGAGTTGATATGTTTCTGTGATCTGCAGAGAAGGACAGATTGTGACAGTGATAATACAGAGAGAGGCAGACTGTCACACAGATGATGATCTATAGTCCACCGCAGATATTTGGTCTGTACATAATCACACAGTCTCACATACAGCTGGTTTACCGCAGCTAAACCCAGACACACACTTTCCCATGGTCCTGGCTATACTCTGTTGGAAGGAAACGTTCCCGGGGGGAGCGAGGAAGTGGAGCCTGAGGGCCTCGATGTGTGTGAGTGTCCATCATGTGACCACTTTCAAGACTCGCTCACAAAGGGAATCAACCAAAGCTAGTCCAACATTTGACAGACGACAATGGGAATTTACAGTAAGAAGAACCAGGAGGATTTTAAACTACTCTCGACAGGAAAGTAAAACGACAGTGACGTCACTCATGTAATGGAACATAAGTAAAGTGTGTCAAAGGTCACCTATTATGCAAAATCCACTTGTTCATGTCTCTTCTACATCAACATGTGTCCCCTCTTCTTCATGTTTCTTCTACATCAACATGTGTCCCCTCTTCTCCATGTCTCTTCTACATCAACATGTGTCCCCTCTTCTTCATGTCTCTTCTACATCAACATGTGTCCCCTCTTCTTCATGTCTCTTCTACATCAACATGTGTCCCCTCTTCTTCATGTCTCTTCTACATCAACATGTGTCCCCTCTTCTTCATGTCTCCTCTACATCAACATGTGTCCCCTCTTCTTCATGTCTCTTCCACATCAACATGTGTCCCCTCTTCTTCATGTCTCTTCTACATCAGCATGTGTCCCCTCTTCGTCATGTCTCTTCCACATCAACATGTGTCCCCTCTGTGGACAGAGACACTGATAGTTTCAGGAACAAAGATTCTCTCTCTTTTTGTCCTGATCCATTTCTATCAAAACCTGTCTGAAAATGAGCTGATCAGATTTTGGCCACTTTATGATGTCATAACGATTGTTTGGCTTGTGTAACAATTAGCCAATCACCAACCAAGGTGACCCCCCCCCCCCCCCCCTTATCACCTGAGTCTCCTTCTAGAGCACCATTGTGTTCTTTTTAACCAAATCTCTCTCAGAGGGGCGTGGGGAGGGGCTCCTTATTTTCATCTAAAGCAGGGGTCGGCAACCTTTTTGATATGAAGTGCCATTTAAAAAGAAAATTGTTATCAGCGTGCCAAGGATCGAAAATTATCAAGGGGGGGGGGTTGAGGAGCTTGACGCTCGTCAACTATCAGCAGGAGGGCGGGGGAGCCTCGCTGCGGGGAAGCAGTGTGTGGACCTGTCAGCGCAACTTACATGATGCCGAATTTAACAAAAACATTTAAATAATTGGTTTAACGGCATAATAATAAGGACGATCGTCCGTTCTGTGATTCTCCAGAACACACATGTTATGATATTAGGGTCATGCAGAGTGAGATGAGATCGCTGTCCCTTTAAGAGAGAGAGATAGGGGTGTGGCTTGTGCATGTGTGTGTGTGGATGGTAGAGCGACAGTGAGGGAACGTGTGTATGTTTCTGGAAGTGACACGAGGAAGCAGAAAAACAGAGGTCTGTATTTTGTGAAACAGAAGAACAGCTAAATAAATGCAACGAAGAGCTCGCCTCTCTCCAGTCATTGAAGCTAAAGTGGGTTATTGAACCTGAAGCTTGTTGCTTCTGCCCTCCTCGACTACGGTCTGGGAGCCGACAGGAAAGTTCAACACACAGATGGCCAGTCCGTCCCTTTGTAGCATATTATTTCGATGAGAGATGAGCAGATCGCCACTGGTCTTTCAACTAAAGACACAGCCACGCAAAAACTGCGGCATTTGTACAGCTCCTTATGGGTAGGCTACTGCAATTAGTGAAGTGCTTTCCTCCGTGGTGAAACGATCAGCACCACGGAGGAAAGCAGCAGAAAGTCACCTGGAGTTAAAGAGAGCGGGGCTGCGCTGCGTGCATGGCTTCCTGCTGCGGGTAACGGGGAGACGCGCTCTGGCGGCGGTCTCGTTCAGGATCCGAAAATACAATTTAAATATTTTTGCACACTTATTTCACTTATTCCTAGTGTGCCACTGGTTACGGTGCCGCGTGCCAATGCTGGCACGCGTGCCAGGGGTTGCCGACCCCTGATCTAAAGTAACAGACAGAGAATCAGCACTTTGGAAACAGGGCTGAAACAGAGGGGATTATGGGTAATGCTGCAATGATCTGTTTGGTGTTTGGAGCCAAACACTTCAGAGACACGTTTTGTATCTGAAACATATAACAGTCAATTAAATCCACAACATCACCACGAAGCATCCTGAAACATTATTTTAAGGCATTTCTTAAGATGCTTCAAAACTTTGTCTTTAGCAGCTTCTTTTTTGGTGTAAGAATATTTCTGCAAAGCTATGAAAACATGAAGGCATGCCAAAGAAAAAAGAAAAACAACCATCAAATTGAAAGTCATTCATTAGGAGATAATTCAAATCAAAACTGTGTCAGAAAATAACATATTGTGAGTTTAAAGGTCCCAAATATAAAATTACTTTTTGTGTCTAGTTTCATGTTCATGTGAAATCGTGGAGGAGATTTGTTACCCCTAAAAAATATCGAGCCTATATTGTGAACCAACCCTTTAAATGTAACGGCCACTTCCTCGTCTCTTCTCCCATGCTCTCTCCTTTCTTCTCTCCCCTCTCCTCTCCCCTCTCCTCACCCCCTGGTCATCCATCTCCAGACTGGACCAGTCAGTGGCAGCTCCATTGATAGGGTAATCCAGGCCTGATTAATGACCCAATAATCAGAGGGGTCCTCAGATCAATCATGGGCGTGATCAATAACCCCGGCCAGGCAATCATTATCCTGCTAGAGTGCATCCTCTATTAGACCCACGGAGCAAAACAAAGCATGCAGAAGAAAGAGAGGAGATACAGGGAGAGGAGGAAGGAGGAGGGAGGGCAGCTTTTATAAGAGGATAAGAGAGAGTGCAGGAAAGAGCACATTTGATTATTTATATCCATACACGTGTAGGTTAGGAGAGATGCGAGTGCTTTGTGGACATATTATGACACTGCAGCAGAAAGAGTTAACGGGAAGTGAAAAACTGTATCTGCAAATAAGTATCCCTGAGTGTGTGTGTGTGTGTGTGTGTGTGTGTGTGTGTGTGTGTGTGTGTGTGTGTGTGTGTGTGTGTTTGAGTGAAGAATGTTAGTGTGTGTGAAGTATGTATGTGTGTCTGTGTGTCTGTTTGTGTGTATGTGGGATGAATGTGAATGTGAGTGTTTGTGTGTGAGTAAGTGTGTGTGTGTTTTTGAGTGTGCAAAAAATTTTGTATGTGAGTATATCTGTTGTATATATATATATATATATTGTATAGTATGGTCTGTATATGAGGCTGTGTATGTGTCAAGTATGTGAATGTGTGTGTTTGTGAGTGTATATGTGTATGTGCATCATTTGAGTGTGTGTGTGTATGTGTGTGTGTCTGTGTATATGTGTGTCTGGGGGATACACATGTGCATGTACCATTAGGGCTGTCAACAAATATTCTAAATTCTAATTAATATTTGAGGTATGTAAAATGCGGAAAAAAACCTTCATCTTATTAAAAGGTTTTTCTATACTGTATGCGTGTTTGTGGCTTGTATTTATATTACTCTCTCTCCATTCTCTCTCTCTCTCTTTCTGTGTGTGTGTGTGTGTGTGTGTGTGTGTGTGTGTCAGCAGGGTGTGATGGCCTCTGATTTATGGGCTGTGTCCCTCAGTGCCAGCTCTCTGTCTGCAGCAGGACGATGAATGGACCTCTGTCAGCTGAGCCAGAACTCCCCCCACACCCCCCCTCCATCACCTCACTTTCCTCCCCCACTCTTTCCCTCCTCCCTTCTTTCCCAATGCCATTTTATAATTAGCCATAAACTAATTTAGTAGCAACTGTTTACTTGCCGCTAAAAATGTGTGACAGCTGGCCTTATAACTGATATGGGTAAATAACTTCTCACTAAGCAGCACTAAGTGATCCGTTCCATTAGAATAATCCTGTCTGTTGTCAGAGGCTCAGTCTCATGTCCGGGGCATGGACACATATTCAGCTGTGAGAAAGCATCACATTAGAGACTCAGTCATTTCAAGAAAGGAAAACATATCTGTATTATTAAAAGATATATTTCATGAAGCAGATTCCTCAAAATATATGCATTTTCTGGGGGGAAATTGTCATCAATAACTGTGAGAGATGCTTGAATTGTGCCCTTCTGATTTGTTTACCCCTCCAGTCCAGATGGTGGAATATGTTAGCTTGTTTGCCAAGAAGAAGAAGAAGAAGAAGAAGAAGAAGAAGAAGAAGAAGAAGAAGAAGAAGAAGAAGAAGAAGAAGAAGAAGAAGAAGAAGAAGAAGAAGAAGAAAGAACAAACTAATAATTGTTACATTACATTTACCTTACGATTTGATCAAAAGTGACTTACAATAAGTGTAAGAAATGTAAGTAAATTAGCTTCCAACCGATTGGCCAAGGTAAGAAACAAAGCAGGTGGGACCACTCGGAAACAGAGGATGTGTAGACTTTCCTAATATATATGGGAAGCTCATTTCCCCATTTTGGAGTCAGGATAGCAAACAGGCGTGTTTTGATGCATCTTAGAAGTAATACAAAGACATCCAAACAGCATTGATTCCTAGCGTAAAACCCACACCAACTGGGATGAAGGGAACCACATGGCCATCCTCATCATGGCCACGACCAAATGTGGAAAAAGTGCGGAGAATATTTTCACATGTAAAGGAATATAGGAGAGATATAAACATCATATGCAGTAAGGGATATAAACACGGCTTATACGCTAGAGATCTGCTAAACCACATGTGTCAAACTCAAGGCCCGGGGGCCAAATCAGGCCCGTGGTGGATTTAATTTCGGCCCGCAAGGTAATTTCTAATTACTATTAGATCTGGCCCGCCGGTATATTGCACGCACACCTTCACTCCATCTTGAGGGTCTCCTCAGCTCAGAGCCTGAGCCCAAACATTGATGAACTTGCACCCAAGATGAGATGCCAAGTATCTGAGCTAGCATCACAGAGCAGCACACTGAGTTCAATGGATGTTTCCTTCTGCACTTTGTTTCTTGAGACAACAGGGCATGTTTGGTTTTCTCTTTGAGGGGAATTGTTTTGTTGAAGCTGTTGTTGGCCTGTGGGAAAATGTAATCATAAGAAATGCCTCTGCAGATAGAGCCACAAGAAATGAATGTAACTGATTATTTAATGTGTAATGTTGTTTTTATAGACAATAATTTAAGCTTTGTTAGTTCCAGGTTTAATATGTGCAAAAAGTTCATTTCAATAAGTTCTGCAATAAACATTGAACCAGTCCGGCCCTCGACTAGAACCCATTTGTTTTATTTGGCCCACTGTGTATTTGAGTTTGACACCCCTGTGCTAAACAAAGTGAGCAGTAGCAAAAAGTATAATACTACAATAAGGATGAATGTATTTCGAGGGTCTTTGGACTGCAGAGATTGAGAAGTACACTTATACAGTGAATGTGTACTTCTGTGTTTTTGTTAACATCCACATGTATGGTATATCTGTATACTTTTATGTTATGTACGCCTGTGTCTGTTAAGAAATGTTTGTGTGTGTGTGTGCCCCTGCTCTCTGATGTGGCAGCCTGCTGTGTGTGCTCATTTATGTGTAATGAATGCTTATGAGGGTAAACAGATGGTGTGTTAACATGGTAAAATATGATCTGCTGCCAGACAATATGGTGGCACGCTGGTGTTTACAACACACACATTACACTCCGGGACAGCAGCGCAGCTTCAGAGCAGTCTGGCTTTCCTCAACAGATCCGAGAGAAATGAAAAGACCTTCATCAGACGTTCAGCCAAGTTGTTACATTTCTGTTCCAGAACTGCTGCAACAGTCAAAACTATTAATCATCTGAACACATGACGTTAGAAAAGCTTCAAATGGGATGAATTCAAAACAGTTTGTTTTAGTCAAATAATTCTCAACATTTGTATCTGATTTAGTGACATACGGTACTAAAATCGTATTGGTTGCAGACTGCAGCTTTCTCAGTGTTTCTCTTATTTGTTGGCACTTTTGTTGCATGAGTACATGTAAAGTACATTGTGTGCAGCATGAGATCCTACAGAGACAAACTCTCTGACGTGTGTCAAGAACTGGCTGTTCTTAGAGAGGATTAAACTAAAACTAAATTCATTTTAGAAAAGTTAAGCCTTCATCAACTGATCATGTTGTCGGCCTGGGGGAAGCTCACCAAGCTGTCAACACAACACTGAAGTTAGTAAATCACCTTTTGAAACAGCACTTTCTTATTTACACATTTAACGAACGTGGAGCCAGATTAGCATTTCATTTGGAGTTGTGCTGCTTTATTACTTGCCCAGGCTGATGTAACACTGCATTGAACGCGATATCATAATAGTGCTGAGCTACAATGTGTTGCCTCTATTTTGTTGACGTAAAGCTATTGTTGATTTGGTCATACAGTATGTTCTTCTACCATAAGAGGGTAGGCTACATAATGAAATATATTATTTTGTATTACTGTATTATTTGTATTTTCTAATTGAGTTGTGCCAAAGCCGAAAGACAGGGTAAACACTGTGAAACGTCTAGTTATGAACAACATGGATTAAAAGATTTGTGGCTGTGTTTTAGTTTTTAAAGAGTGGCCACATCGAGCCTGATAACTGTCCGGCCTGACCATCATTTAAGAGAAACTCATCTTGGCATCCATCTGAGCTTAATCTTGTTTTTAAATGACTTTCGATGACTTTGAAGTGTAAAAACTTTAATGTTTAGATATGTGCTCGATCTCATGCACGTTCACAGTAAGAAAGTATGCATCATAGGCAGAATACACAAACATTTACAGCTGTAAAACCAAGACAATAGGCTGAAAGATGCTAAAATGCCTTTGGGTTCGTCACTATCAGCGAAACTGTTTACACCTTTCAACAATCCTTTCAAGCTAAACAAAATGTGTAATCATTACATACAGCTTGCAGTGTCACAAAGGATAATCAACTATCACCTTGTGAGCCATTAGCCTTTATCACACACACACACACACACACACACACACACACACACACACACACACACACACACACACACACACACACACACACACACACACACACACACACACACACACACACACACACACACAGACACACACACACACACACACACACACACACACACACACACACACACACACACACACACACACACACACACACACACACACACACACACACACACAGAGATAATGACGGATGGATCTGCCCACTCTTGCCTCTACAGTGCTAGCCTAACGATATTCCCATTATTCTCCTCTCTAAGCCGTTTGTATTCACTCTGAAGTATCCGCTGTCTTGAGTCTGTACATTAACAGAGCTCAGTTAATGATCATGGACTGACGGGGGGGTAGTTAGTAAGTTAGCGCTCTGACATGTTGGGAATGCATACAATGTGACTGAAAGGCAAAAGGCAGTGGGTTAGCACTTTCAATTTAAATAGTCCATGTGACAAATATTCTTCTTTCTATTTGTTAGTCTTTCCGCAGCCCAGGTGGGATTGAAACTCATACAAAGGTTTTTTATAAAAGTCACACACGCCCTTAAATCATGAGGCCTAATTTCCACAGCATGGTTAAGAAGAACACTATTTTTAGGAGAACTGCAGTCGCTAACAATTGCGTTTGTGTGCAGGATGTCCTGTGTTGCATGGGAGATTTTACTCTGACCATTTAGTTATCAGGATCCTGGCTTTTGGTCTATTTCTTTTTATTTTATTCTGCTCCTTTCACCTGATGACAAAAAGTTTTGCCATGATCATTTTCAAAGTGTTTGTTGTTGTAATCCTCATTTTGGCCACAAAAGCCTGAAGTGCACTAGTATCACATCCTCTGAGCACTTGAATAATGCTTGTGTGCTACCAGGTGATTTTAAATGGCAGTCTTTACACAAGGTCAATACATTGTCTGTCAGCACATTGTAGATGTATCAAGACAAAGACAGACTTTAATGAGATGACTCCAACTCCAATATCTTATATTGTAAAGTATTATAGTCAAAGATTCAAGGGTTTTCTTGTCATGTGCACAAAGCATAGTTGTTGTCAATGAACATTTTAAGTCCCATGCTCCTCCAACATGGCAACATTCAATATACTTAAGACATTAAAGAAAAGCACAAAACGTTTTTAAATGTGAAGTGAAACTTCCTAGTGCAGGTAACTGTTAACACAACTTACACAAAAGCATCTGCAACCCTTTAGCTGTCTGTATATTTTTTATGACACTACTTTAATGTATTTACTTGAAAACTGTACCGTAACCTTGTTTAACCCCAGTTTAGCAAAGCATAACTCGTGAGAGGCCGGCGGGGCCAAAGACGAGTCTGTCAGACGATGATTGGGTATAAAACTGTTTGTCTTTGCGAGTCGAGATTCCTTTATGTTACTCTGGTGCCAGAGAGGCAACAGGGGACGGGTGTTTACAGTGATTTAAAGCAGAAAAACAGCACGGCTACAGAGGCCTCTATTGACGGATGCCAAACCCAAAACTAGCAAGGCCTGGATTCTGTCAGCAAACACACTGACAGTGAGAGCTGACAGGGACACACATACACACACACACACACACACACACACACACACACACTGTGCCAACACACAATCTGCACAAATCTCACCCCATGTAGAATTTTACTGTGCAATCATCAAAGCACCATTAAATCAGAAGTGACTTCCAATAAAGGGAGGAAATTGCGGGCAGGGATTACAATGTTTGCATGATAAGGGGTGTGTGTGTGTGTGTGTGTGTGTATGTGTGCGTGTGTGTGTGTGTGTGTGTGTGTGTGTGTGTGTGTGGGGAGGGGCGAGGGGATGTAATGGGGGGACGTCAAAAGATTTATGTAGCATTTACTGTGGAGCAAGTCGTAAAGTGTAATTACAGGGGGGGTGGACACACCGCAGAGCCACTGCCCAGCAGGCAGACTGGCAGGAAGGCAAGGAGACAAGTGATCACGCTCTATTCATCCTCACTGTCTCTGTCCCTTCTTCTCTCTCTCTTTATCTGTCTGTCTCTCTCCAGATCCAGGACCATAAATCAGCTGCAACAAGTCCAAGCTCCTGTCAAAACAGCTGAGCCTCCTGACATCAAGTGCTTCATGGGAACCATAAAGTGTGGGCGGCGACTGACCCAAACAGAAAGGCAAGGCAAGTTTATTTATATAGCACCTTTCAACACAAGGCAATTCAAGGTGCTTTACAAAAATTAAAGACATTCAGACAAAGGCATTTAAATCAAATCAAATCAAATCAAATTTTATTTATAAAGCACATTTAAAAGCGATTTTTGGTCGAGCCAAAGTGCTGTACATGCATTAAAAACACATATAATCACAATAAAAGACAATAATTTACAACAGATATAAAACAAACACAGGGAATAGTGAGGAGTCGTGCTCCGCTCTGACTAGAAGGCCTGAGAGAAGAAGTGAGTTTTTAGTGTGGCTTTAAAAACCCCTAGGGTCTGGGCCGACCTCACGTGGAGGGGCAGAGTGTTCCAGAGCCTGGGGCCAGCTGCTGCGAAGGCTCGGTGCCCTCGGGTTATGAGCCTGGTCTTGGGCACTACCAGCAGCAGATGGTCAGCAGACCTTAAAGCTCTGGCTGGGGTGTAGCGCTGGAGGAGTTCAGCTATATAGGCCGGAGCCAGCCCATTTAGTGCTTTAAAAACAAATAAAAGGATTTTAAAATCAATTCTGAACCGAACTGGAAGCCAGTGCAGTGAGGCCAGAATTGGGGTGATGTGGTCACGTTTTTTTATGGCCAGTCAGCAAACGTGCAGCTGCGTTCTGGACCAGCTGCAGGCGTTTAATTGAGGCCTGGTCCATACCCATGTACAGAGCGTTGCAGTAGTCGAGTCTCGAGGTCACAAAGGCGTTAATAACCCTTTCCAGGTCTTTAAAAGATAATACGACTTGGTTTTGGCCAAAAGTCTTATTTTAAAAAAGCAGGATTTGACTACGCTGCTGACCTGCTTGTCGAATTTAAAAGTACTGGAGAAGGTTACCCCAAGGTTCGTGACTGAGGGGAGGATGTTCTGTTGGAGGGAGCCTAGAATATCAACCTGGGTTGCTGGAGGTTGGGGTCCAAAAAAGATGACCTCAGTCTTGCTTTCGTTGAGGTTAAGAAAGTTTTTGCTCAGCCAGGATTTTATCTCAGTTAAGCAGTCCATCAACTGTTGTAATGAGTGTGTGACACTTGCTTCGAGAGGGAGATAAATCTGTACATCGTCGGCGTAGCAGTGGAAGGGAATATTATGTTTTGTGAGAATTGAGCCTAGGGGGTAGTAAGTACAGTAGGAAAAGGATGGGGCCCAGAATCGAGCCTTGGGGAACCCCACAGGTAAGAGGGGCTTTTGCAGAGGAGAAGGCACCTAGCTGCACAGCGAAGCTACGGTCTGTCAGGTAGGACCTGAACCATGCAAGGGCAGAGCCTGTGATGCCAGCGGACTGTTCAAGCCGTGACAACAGGATGCTATGGTCCACAGTGTCAAAAGCAGCTGTCAGGTCTAACAGCACCAAGACAGCTGGGCTACCTGAGTCGGCGGCTAGGAGCAGATCATTAAAAACTCTTAAAAGGGCTGTTTCAGTGCTGTGCATGGGTTTGAAGCCAGACTGAAACTTTTCGTGGATTCCATGCGTGGTTAAAAAAGAACTGCAGCTGGGCGTAGACCACTCTCTCCAGGGCTTTTGATAAAAAAGGTAGCTGGGAAATGGGCCTAAAATTTTCGAGAAAGGAGGGGTCGAGATGTTTCTTTTTAAGTAATGGCTTAACCACGGCATGTTTGAAGGCAGCAGGGACACATCCTGAGCTAAGGGGAGGTGTTTACAATTAATAAAATACTTGCTCCAACTGAATCTAAAACGTCTCTGAGAAGGCGAGAGGGAATGCTATCTAAGGTGCAGTTTGTCGGCCGCAGGTGCTTGATCACATCCGAGAGAGAAGAGAAGGATACAGGCTCAAAGTGGTCGAGGACAGCAGGGCACAGAAAGGGGAGCAGGATCTGGGGGTAGCACTAGTGTGAGCTAGCCTAAGAGGCAGATACCTTTTCAATAAAAAATTTAAGAAACTTATCACAGAGAGTAGTCGATGGCACAATAGAAGAAACATCACAGGGATTAATGATCGAGTTGAGGACATTAAAAAGAACCTGAGGTTTGTGGCTGTTTTTGGAGATTAACAGAGAGATGTGCTCTGTTTTGGGCTGCTTGACTGCCGTCTGGTAGTCAGACAGGGAAGCACGAAGGATTTCTAGGGAGACATGGAGTTTATCCTTTTTTCCATTTTCTCTCTGCACGCCTGCAAGCGCGTCTGAGAGCACGAGTACAGTCATTGAGCCACGGCTCTGAGAAGCACTTTTGTGCGTCTAAGCGTAAAAGGAGCAACAGAATCCAGTGTTAGTGTGCATGTAGAGTCAAACATGGAGATAAGCTCATCAGCATTAAAAGCACAGTTCCATCTAATTTACAGATAGGAGAAGCATTAAAAGCATCAGAGAACTGTGAGGCAGTCAAGGGGTTAATCGAACGCAGACGACGCGCAGGGGCACGTGATTCGACTCCTGCGGAAGGGATGGAGGTTGTAAACAGAACCGGTAAATGGTCTGAGATACGCGTTGCTGCACATATTTCATCAACAGATACGACAGTCCCAACGACAATACCAAGTCCAAAGTGTGTCCTTTTTCGTGTGTTGGGCAGCCACGGACTGAACGAGACCAAAAGAATCAAGGAGATTTAAAAAGTCCCTAACCAGAGGTTGGACTCACAACACACATGGACATTGAAGTCTCCGGAGATCAAAACACGATCATATTTCACCATGATCCCGGACAGAAAGTCAGAAAAGTCATTTATGAAATCCTTATTGTGCTTTGGCGGACGATACACAACAGTCATTAAAAAGAAAAGGTAATAAAAGAAACATTAAAAGAAAAAACACATGAATAAAAAGTTACAGTGCATTAAGATATGAATAGTTCACACTGAAGTTCCACTTTACTTATGAACACAACGGCTCAGTTTCAATTAAAAGCAGCAACAAAAAGAAAAGTCTTCAGCCTGGATTTAAAAGTAGTCAGAGTGGCAGCGGACCTGCAGGTTTCCGGGAGTTTGTTCCAGATATTTGGAGCAAAATAACTGAACGCTGCTTTACCATGTTTAGTTCTGACTCTGTGGACAGAAAGCTGACCAGAAGACCTGAGAGATCTGAGAGATCTAGATGGTTCATAATTTAACAGTAGATCAGAAATGTATCTTGGGCCTAAACCATTCAGTGCTTTATAAACCAATCTATTCTTTGACACACAGGAAGCCAGTGTAAAGACTTCAGAACAGGAGTGATGTGATCCACTTTCTTAGTGTCAGTGAGGACTCGAGCAGCAGCGTTCTGAATCAGCTGCAGCTTTCTAATAGATTTTTTAGTGAGACCTGTAAAGACACCATTGCAGTAGTCCAGTCTACTGAAGATAAAAGCATGGACAAGTTTTTCCAAATCCTGCCGTGACATTAGTCTTTTAATCCTAGATATATTCTTTAGGTGATAGTAGGCTGATTTAGTAACTGTTTTAATGTGGCTGTTGAAACTCAGGTCAGAGTCCATGACTACACCTAGATTTCTGGCTTTATCTGTTGTTTTGAACATTGCAGGCTGAAGCTCAGCGCTAACTTTGATACGTTCTGCCTTGGCTCCAAAAACCATTACCTCGGTTTTATCTTTGTTGAATTGAAGAAAGTTCTGACACATCCAGTCATTGATTTGTTCAATTTACTTCCTCAGTGTTTTAACTGGAGAATAGTCTCCTGGTGAAATGGTTATGTAAATGTGTATTTCATCCACATAACTATGGTAACTTATTTAGTTGTTCTTCATTATCTGAGCCAGTGGTAGCATGTAGACTTTAAAGAGAAGAGGCCCCAAGATGGAGCCTTGAGGAACCCCACATGTCATATTTGTCAACTCAGATTTGTATTTACCTATAGAAACATAGGTTTCTATAGAAAGGAGAAGAACAACCCAGCGACAGAGGATGGAGCTTTTTTGCAGCAACAAGACGATGAGTGGGTCAAGAACAAAAAACAATGAGCTCAGAGATGTTAAATGGCAGCTTTAATGTACCTTCAGAGAGAAACATAAACAATTTGCATTATTTGTGCATTTGTAAGAAATGTATACTTGGATCAGCCAAACTTTGCACAAACATTTTCAACTCAATAAGTCAACGCTTGTGTTCATGAACTCGGATCTCTGACTTTATATGAAATCTCAAATATTAGGTTTGAATGCAGTCATGAATACTTGACAATGTACCTATTACCACTTCTAAATGAAAGCAAAAGACACTGCTGTCTATTTGTATCTTATGAATAAACATCTACAAATTTGTATAAGAGACTGTAAAAGTTATAGGACATGAATGACTTCTTGGTTTCGTTTAAAGTCCTTATCTGAACAGAATATGACACTGACCCATACGTCTTCAAAAAAAAGAGACTGCCATCCCAAATGTCATCATGTTTCTCTAAGGTCCAATAGGAGGAGTGTAGAGTGGACACGTGGATTTGTTTACGAGACATTTTGTGTTGAATCTCAGGGGAAACACTGTGTGACAGAAGGCTAAAAATGTCACAAACGAGCTGAGGACCAAAATGCAGAACACGGGAAACCAGAGATAGTCGGTAACCAGCTTTATTTGAGGCAATAGGCTGGTAGGAGACAACACGGCAGATACTAGGCCAAGGGCTGGTCGGGGACAGGCGAGGTTTCCGGGAGCAGGCAGGACGGGAGTCGTAGGCACAGAACGGGTCAGGGAGCAGGCGAGGCAGGCTGGTCAGGGACAGGCAGGGTCGAAACCGGGAGAGCAATCTGAGGAGTAGTGCGGGAAAGACTGGCATGCTGCGAAGTACGATCTGGCACTGAGGTGAAGGTGAGTGGGCCTAAATACTAATGGAGCTGATGGGTGAAACAGAGTGAGAGAGAGAGAGGACAGGGTGTGACTACCAGGTGACTAAGGAATGATAATGCAGAAAATAGGTGAGTGAGAAAGCAGACTGTGACAGAACCCCCCCCTTAATGGACGGCTCCAGACGTCTAACCAATACTAAAAAACCCAACAAAAGAGACCCAAGAAAAAAACCCTACAGACACCGGGTGGAAAGAGGAGGTATGGGAAAGGTTAGTACTCATCTGAGACTGCTCTCTCGGCCTCTCCCTCCTGGAAATCCTCGTCCTCCTCGACCGATGACGACCTCCCCCCCCCCCCCCTCGACGAAGCCTCTGGTCCGTAGCGGACGAGTACTCCCTGGCTTAACGCCTGGTCGAGCGTGGGTCCTAGACGGCTGCTCCGGGTAACGCAGGTGGAAGTCTCGGATGAGCTGAGGGTTGAGGATATGACGAGCCGGAACCCACTGCCTCTCCTCAGGACCATAGCCCTCCCAGTCCACCAAATATTGAACCCCTCTTCCTCTGAGACGGGAACGGAGTAAACGACGAAGGGTGTAGGTAGGGCCCCCATCGATCATCCTCGGGGGTGTGGTGGAGGGGCGGCGGAAACCATAGGGCTCTCCCGGACAGGTTTAATCCTGGAGACGTGGAAGGTGGGATGGATTTTCATGTTCCGGGGCAAACTCAGTCGAACTGCCTGCAGGATTAATGACCTTGACAATCTCGAAGGGTCCAATAAACCTGGGCGCTAACTTTTTAGACTCCATCCGAAGGGGAATGTTCTGGGTGGAAAGCCACACCCTCTGGCCTACCCGGTACACAGGTGCCTTGGTTCGTCGGCGGTTTCGCTGATGTGGCGTACCGGTTAGCAGACCGAAGCAGAGTAGTACGAGCCTGCCTCCAAGTCCTCCGACAACGTCGGATGAAAGCCTGGACAGACGGACAGGTAACCTCCTTCTCCAATGCAGAGAACAATGGGGGTTGAAAACCGTAAGCACACTGAAAAGGGGAAAGACCAGTAGCGGAACTGATGAGGGTGTTGTGGGCATACTCCACCCACAGGAGTTGTTTTGACCAGGTCGTGGGATGATCGGAAGCCATGCAGCGGAGAGTGGTCTCCATCTCCTGATTCTTCCGTTCAGTCTGGCCATTGGCCTGTGGGTGGAAACCGGAGGTGAGACTAACCGTCGCCCCGATGAGCTCACAAAACTCCCTCCAAAACACAGAGGTGAATTGGGGCCCCCGGTCGGAAACCACATCAGTCGCCAGTCCGTGAATGCGAAACACGTGGAGCAGAATCAGTTCCGCCGTCTCCTTAGCTGACGGGATCTTAGGCAGGGGTATGAAATGGGCCATCTTACTAAACCGATCTACCACCGTCAAGATGGCAGTATGTCCGTGGGACGGTGGTAGACCAGTCACAAAGTCCAATGAGATATGTGACCAAGGGCGACGTGGGGACCGGTAATGGATGAAGGAGGCCAGCTGGCGCTGGTGAGATGGTTTGTGCCGATTGCACACAGGACAGGCGTTCACAAACTCCCGGGTGTCAGCCTCCAGCGTGGCCCACCAGAACCGTTGTAGGACCATCCCCTTGGTACGTTGAATTCCAGGGTGGCAGGAAAGTCTGGAGCTATGAGCCCACTGAAGCACCTCAGCCCTCAAAACCTGAGGCACAAACAAGCGGTTTAGAGGACAAGAACTAGGGACCGGGTTGGTCCACCAAAGCGGTCTTAACCCTCTCCTCAATCTCCCAAGCGAGGACGCCGATCACTCGAGGAGCAGGAAGAATAGTGTCTGGAATACCCCGGGTGTCTCCCTCCCTCCCGAACTGCCGGGACAAAGCGTCGGCCTTCACGTTGCGGGAGCCCGGGCGGTAGGGGAAGAGAAAAAAATTAAACCGGGTGAAAAATAACGACCACCTGGCTTGCCGAGAATTCAGTCTCTGTGCCGACCTGATGTATTCCAGGTTCTTATGGTCGGTCCATACCTGAAATGGTTGTTCTGTCCCCTCAAGCCAGTGTCGCCATTCCTCCAACGCCAAACTTGACTGCTAGAAGCTCTCGATTCCCCACGTCATAGTTTCTCTCCGCCGGACTCAATCTCCTCGAAAAGAAAGCACAGGGGTGGAGCTTCTGGTTCTCACCAGAACGTTGCGACAGAATGGCCCCCACCCCTACGTCAGAAGCATCCACCTCCACCACCAACTGACCAGCGGTGTCTGGTACTTGAAGGATAGGAGCTGACGTAAACCGCCCTTGAGGTCCTGAAAAGCCTCCTCGGCTGCAGGGGACCATCGGAACGTCACCTTGGATGAGGTCAGGGCGGTGAGCGGGGCGGCCACGGTGCTGTAGCCACGGATGAACCGTCTGTAAAAGTTGGCGAATCCCAGGAAACGCTGCAGCTCCTTCCGAGAATCAGGAACCCGCCACGAGGTAACTGCTGAGACCTTAGAAGGATCCATCTCCACACTTCCTTGACCCACGATGTAGCCCAGAAAGGCGACCGAAGAAGTGTGAAACTCGCACTTCTCCGTCTTGACGAACAGTGAGTTCTCCAGAAGTCTCTGGAGGACTGTCTGGACATGATGGACGTGCTCCTTGAGGTTCTTAGAAAAAAATCAAGATGTCGTCCAGATAGACAAAAACATAACGATCCAACATGTCTCGGAGTACGTCGTTCACCAACGCCTGGAAAACTGCAGGGGCGTTGGTAAGTCCAAATGGCATCACCAGGTACTCGTAATGTCCCGAAGAGGTGTTGAAGGCGGTCTTCCATTCGTCCCCCCTCCCGGATTCGTACCAGGTGATAAGCGTTTCGTAGATCCAGCTTAGTGAAGATTGTAGCCCCCTGTAGTAACTCAAATGCTGACGAGATGAGTGGCAAGGGATAACGATTCTTCACCGTGACGTCGTTCAGGCCCCGATAGTCAATGCAGGGTCTCAGGGTCTTGTCCTTCTTCGCCACAAAAAAAAACCCTGCTCCTGCGGGTGATGTGGAAGGACGAATAATTCCCGCAGCCAGAGAGTCATTGACGTAGGTCTCCATGGCCTTCCTCTCCGGTGCCGAAAGCGAGTACAACCGGGCCTTGGGTGGGACTGCGCCTGGATGTAGCTCAATGGCGCAGTCATAGGGCCGATGAGGTGGAAGAGATGTCGCCTTAGCCTTGCTAAACACCTCCTTAAAGTCCAAATACTCCGCCGGAACCCCTGTGACATCCGGAACCAGGTTCATATCCACAGATAGTTGAGGTGCGGCGGCCTGCTTGAGACAAACCTGATGACAGGAAGAACTCCAACCTAGGATGGACCCAGTTGCCCAGTCAATGTTCGGGTTGTGGCGGCGGAGCCACGGATAACCCAAAATCAGAGGGATTTGGGGGGACCGTAGCACATGAAACTGGATTGTCTCATGGTGGTTCCCCGACATGAGCATATGGACCGGTGTCGTCTGGTGTGTCACTGTTCCCAGCAGGTGACCATCCAAGGCATTAGCCGGTACCGGCTGGAGCAGCCGAACCTGTTGGATGCCCAGCTGTCGTGCGAGCTCCTCGTCAATGATGCTAACATCTGATCCGGAGTCGATTAAAAACAGCCAGAGCCTGAGATTTGCCTGTCAGGAGGAGTCGAGCATGGCACAAGGGTCTTAAATTGGGGATCAGCTCAGAGGTTTGGCCCACCAGTATACTCCCCATTACTGATGAGCTCTGTCTTTTACCTCTTCGACGTACTTCCCTCTCCTCAGAGGTAAGACTGGTACGACCCACTTGCATGGGCTCGACCTCGTACCGTGAGTCAGAGTAGGAGTGGGAACTCTCCGCCGAACCCGGAAGTCGAAATCTCCCGGAAACCGGAAGTTGTTGTCGCGAGCAGCGGCCCGCCGCTCGCGTCTGTTGCTCTCCTCTCCGAGTCTGGATTCGTCCGTCAATCCGAGAGGTGAGCTCTATCAACCCATCCAAGGAAGCAGGGAGATCATAGGAAACCAGCTCATCCTTCATATAATCCGCTAATCCTCTCCAGATATGCGTCACACTGCGCCGGCTCATTCCAGCTGCTGCGGCGGCTGCTGGTGCGGAAGTCAATAGCGTAATCCACCACGGTGCCGGAACCCTGGCTCAAACTCAGCAGGCCTCCAGCAGCGTCGGGACCCAGACGAACGGGACCGAACACCTTCCGCATCTCCGCGGAAAAGGCAGCAAACGAGGCGCAGGCTGGTGTCTGCTGCTCCCACTCTGCAGTTCCCCATAAACGGGCTCTCCCCGTCAGATGATTAACGGTGAAAGCTACACGAGCCGCCTCGGAGGCGAAGGTGTGTGGCTGCAGTGAAAACAATATGGAACAGTTTGTGAGAAACGGCCTGCATCCCTCCGGCTCACCCGCGTAACGTTCCGGCGTTCCCACACGAGGCTCCGGAGCGTATCCCGTCGACCCAGGGGCTGGAGCGAGCATCGGAGCTGCGGGCGGAGGGACGGTAGCAGCCATGGTAGCGGCTAGCTGTTGTACGGTGGCGGCCATCTGTTGCATCTGGGAGGTAAGGTAAGCCAGCGTTTGTCCCTGGGTTGAGGTTGCCTGGTGGGTCACTGTAGCTAAGGTAGCTATTGTGACCTCCTGTCTTTGGATGGCGTCCTCAACCCTCTCAAAGCGGTCTCTAGGAGACCCGGTGTTTGCTTGGTCCATTTCTGGCCAGATCGTTCTGTCACAAACGAGCTGAGGACCAAAATGCAGAACACGGGAAACCAGAGATAGTCGGTAACCAGCTTTATTTGAGGCAATAGGCTGGTAGGAGACAACACGGCAGATACTAGGCCAAGGGCTGGTCGGGGACAGGCGAGGTTTCCGGGAGCAGGCAGGACGGGAGTCGTAGGCACAGAACGGGTCAGGGAGCAGGCGAGGCAGGCTGGTCAGGGACAGGCAGGGTCGAAACCGGGAGAGCAATCTGAGGAGTAGTGCGGGAAAGACTGGCATGCTGCGAAGTACGATCTGGCACTGAGGTGAAGGTGAAGTGGGCCTAAATACTAATGGAGCTGATGGGTGAAACAGAGTGAGAGAGAGAGAGACAGGGTGTGACTACCAGGTGACTAAGGAATGATAATGCAGAAAATAGGTGAGTGAGAAAGCAGACTGTGACAAAAAATGAGAGAGCCGTAATTTACAATTTGGAAAATCCCCTGAGATTTATGTCAATGTTTACCAGCCCTTCTCCAGCCCCCGCTGAAAGGAAGAGCACTTGGATAATAAATCACCCCCTTATAAATGGATGGGACACAAAGAACCTTTTGAACTGGACCTAATTTGCCTCCTAACTTTGAAAAAGGAGCCCCCCCGTCTCTCTATGAGTTAGTATATGTCAGCGGCCTCAGTGAAGTGTATTGGAAAAGCACCAGATGTTGAAGAGGGTGTTTGTGACTCACTTTCTCCCTCTTCTCTCTCTCATTTATAAAAGGAGCCATACAGGTTTTGTAAAAAGTGACAGTCACTAAGTACATTTACTCAAATCCAATTTCGAGCTACTTGTATTTTATTTACGTATTTCCATTGTCTGTTACTTTGTACCTCAACTCATTTACTATATTTATTTGATCACTTAGCTTTAAAGATTGTAATGAATACGGGACAACATAATTGTTCATGTATTATTAAAGTTATTGATGCCTTTGTAATGCCTTCAGAGCCACTTTAAAACGACTAAAAGACAAGCAGATACACTTTACTGATGACTGTCAGCTCAAGTTCAATATCCAGATACAACTCTAATATAAGCATGAACCATTTTTAGCCTTTTATAGGTCCCTAGTTTACTCTTAACCTGCCCCTGGTGAGGGGTCTGGGGTCAGAGAGAGATCAGGGGGGTTATTCTCAGGTCAGCGTCCTCCTCTCTCACACATGAATCATTCCTCTCCTCCCCCCTGTCCTCCTCACCCAGGCTGCACATGCTGTTTCTCTCTGTTTGCTGTCATCAGTCACACACACACACACACACACACACACACACACACACACACACACACACACACACACACACACACACACACACACACACACACACACACACACACACACACACACACACACACACACACACACACACACACACACACACACACACACACAGACACACAGACACACACACACACACACACACACACCACACACACACACACACACACACACACACACACACACACACACACACACACACTGAAGGCCCTGCTGTTCAGTAATGTCACAACTGTCTGGGAGCTCGGAGAAGGAGAGCACTTTCAACACATAAACACACAGGTAGTGAGAGAGACAGAATTAACCTGCTGTTTGTCTTGTCATTAGTCTACTGGGAGGCGGGTGGCAGCTCACACACACACACACACACACACACACACACACACACACACACACACACACACACACACACACACACACACACACACACACACACACACACACACAACAGAGATCTCTACTTCTGTTGAAGGCCAAATCTCTCTCCAAACAAAGCACTCATCTGCTGTCATCACCCCTATTCTCACACCTCCGATCTCTCAACACACACACAAACATAAACACACACTCTCTCACACGGACAAATATAAAGACACAGAGTCCCCATGACAAAAGGCTTGAGGAAGCAGCCATATTTGGGCTAAAGAGCTCCAATGAGCAGGTCTTTGTGTTTTGGGAATAAATCATGGAGGAACGCCCTGCTGATGTTGCCTAATCCTCTGAGATCAAGACTCTCCATTACTCATTCAGACACCTCAGGCCCCACAATACTAAACCTGTCTTTTGTTGATTTAAGAGTAGATTTCATGACAGATTATTGATAGATACTTAGATAAATGCTATCTGATGTAATCTAAGTGCTCCAAGTATTCCTAGGGCCAGTTGCATACATTTCGTTTACAAGTATTGGCCTTAGAAAAGTCATAGATTTTCAGATTGGATATACAGAACATGTTTCTGAAGTGTTTGGGTCGGATTACAGATTATTGTAGCATCCCATAATCCCCTCTGTTTCAGCTCTGATCCAAAAGTGCCGATTCTGTGTGTGTAGCTTTAAAGGGGACCTATCATGCAAAATGCACTTTGTGATGTCTTTTATACATAAATATGTGTCTCCGGTGCGTCGGGGAACTCACGCAGCATCAGAAAATAAAACCCTCTATCTTTTCCTCAGTACTCAAATCTTTTAAAATGGGTGTACCACGAGCGGATACAGATTTCCATCCGAACTGACTTGTCCATCCGAACTAACGTTGGCGGACCCACAGAAAGTTACTATCAGAAACAATGCCTGACGTGTTTTGGACGTCTTGGTTTACATTAGCAAGCCTCGCTAACACTCAGAGCTAACCTGTACTGGAGAGCACATGTGTTTAAAAAGCAATAATATATTTTTCAAATATAGCATGATAGGTCCACTTTAAATGCTAATGAGCTGCTGCTGGCCACGCCCCTTTGAGTAATGATTGGTTTAAAAAACACAATGGTGATCTATGAGGGGAGACATATTTATGTATAAAAGACATGAAAAAGTGGATTTTGTTTAATATGTGACCTTTTAGTGGTCTATCCCAGTGATTCTCAAATGGGGGTACGCGGACCCCTAGGGGTACGTTGGGGTACTGCAGGGGGTACGTGAGGTAAAAAAAATTAAAAGGTTAATTAAAAAAAGACCATGTATGATTACAAAAATAATCTTAGTGCAATAAGTTAAATAGAAAACACAATTTTATATAAAATATTGCTAGAACCACTAAGGGGGTCCTCATATAAACATGTTACATTTGTGTATTGTATTTATAGTTTTTATTAATATATCATTTTGTTCATTGTTTTTTGAAACATATATTAATATTCAATTGAAAAACTCCTTGGAAAAATCTTTTTTTTCATGCATAAAGATGAAAATATCCTTAGTTTGTTGTAATTCATGCATTAAGGAGTTAATAAATCAAACACTGTACTCACTATATTGTAATTATTTATATAGGCTTTTTCTGTCAAAAATGTCCGGGGTCGGTCAGGGGGTACTTGGCTGAGAAAATGTTTCAAAGGGGGTACATTACTGAAAAAAGTTTGAGAAGCACTGCTCTATCCATCACTTTTAGCTAACTCTTTCAAGCGCTCATTCATTACTTTTATCTTACTATTATATAGTATTGTGTTATATCTTCTTAAGTTAACTTTTAGCTAACTATTTCAACTGTTTATCCATCTCTTTTATCTAACTACTGTCCACCACTTTTAGTAACGTTTTAGCTAACTTTTTCAACTGTTCATGAATTACTTTCAGTTACAACAACAGTAACGTTTTAATAGATTTATACAGTTGACCTTTTCTGTTTATTGTCTCGTCAGTTGGGTGTCAGTTTACTGTCTGTAATGTTGTTCAAATGTGTTCAGCTTTCCTTTCCAAGTGTACGCCTTCTCACACCCTGCTTTTTAAAACTACATGTGTAATACTTTTTAAGATAGTGTGGAAAAGTAAAAATGTTTTCTAGAAACCCAATTCCCATATAGAGCAAAAACTATATTATTTAACTATTATTCAGATCCTCTATCTATACTGCAGTGGTTTTTGGCTTCTCTTAAAGGTAGGGTAGGTCATTCACTTCAGAAACACTTTTTCTTATATTCCATGGAATGCTCTTAACTGGATGGCCACGTTCGTGTGTGTTGTAGGAGGGGCTCTGTAAGGAAGTCTGAAGGAAGGGGAAGATTTTCTTCGGTTGTGTACTTTCAAATTCTAGCGCACTCGAGCTGGTTTCTCCAGTCTTACCTACCCTACCTTTAACAAATGTCACATGTCCAACCTAAATGTGATCTGACTGTGGTTGTAGTGTGTGTTGTTTACTGGAAAACTACTCAGGTCTGGGGCCAGTTGTATAAACAAATAGACAGTCTTTGACCTAAATCAATTGACGATAAGTTGTACTTTGGTGCTAAAGCTCTCCTTTGAGTGATATGACTAATTTAAAGCCAACATTAGATGTCGAGCAATGCATTATGGGTAAAATAAGACACTTGGGGTTAGGGTTTGGATTCAACATAAATAGTGACGGGAGCTTCAACTTTGCAAAAATCTATGTATGTAACACACATCCTCGTGCTGCTGTTAATAGAGAAGTTTTACTGTCTGACGGCGTCTGATTGATCGTCTGTCGGGGAAGGTATTCTGTGTCTGAGAGTGATTCCAGGAGACGAGGCCGCGACACGACCATGATGAATCCCACACTCATTTAATTGCTGTTTTACAGTTCAGTGACAGCCATCAGTTAAATACACTGTCACGACGCACAATTATTTTAGTGAAGCAATATAACCAGCATTCCTTTTTTACATGCGACAACGTTTTTTGTGATCTTTACTTGCATTGACAAAAGGGAGTCATATTGTTTGAAATGGTTGCCGTGCAGAAGCAGTTACAACACATTTGTTTTGCATATTTTATGGCAGTAGGAGGAAGTGTAGATCTAAATACATATTTACTGAAAATCACCTGCCGTGTGAATAATAATAGTTCAGTGCAATCTTTATTTATGCAATATAATAACATAAAAAGCCGTTGCGTATGTGTTTCCAAAAAAGAATGTAAACGTTTTTCAAAAATGTCTGACTTTGACCGTTGATAAAAGTTATATTTAATCTTGTTAGCTTTGAAATGTCCTCATTTAAAAGTTTGAGTTGAAACAGGGTGACGGAGAGGATGGCATGCGGCAAATGGTCCCGGGTGGGATCTGAACATGATAAAAGTCATTTAATTATTACGTCAAGAGATTAGACATAATTGTATTAGGTTAGTTGAAAGCAATAATACAACATTTCATAAAAAAATCGGGTACAATTATGTAAAATCTGTTGACATGATACATTTAATTAACGCCAACGTTTCAGTTTTTCAGTATACAAATCAGCTTTACTTTTACTACTTTAAACTGTAAATGCTGACGACCTTTCCTCTATTTTATTACACTGTAAAGCACATTGCATCGCCCTGATGTATGAAATGTGCTATAGGCTGCAAATAAAGTTGCCTTGCGAGGAGCCAGAGTTAAATAATTCAACCATGTACCTGTTTCCACTTTGAATAATAATCACACGCAAAAAGTACAAGTTGTGTGAATCTAACATCCTACCTCGCTCAGGAAATGCAGAGCAGGAGGAGGAGGAGGAGGAGGAGGAGGAGGAGGAGTGGAGAAGTGCTGGTTTGTCATAGCAGTCATCAGTAACTGTCGCCACTGTGCTGCAGGCTTAATTAACTAGCTTGCTCGTTAGCATTGCTCCCCCCTTCTCCCCCCTCCCTCTGTAGCCGCTCTGAATGGGAACGCCTGATTATTCTGCGCTCCAGTCGCAGCCAATTACAGCCACCAAATGGAACAACATTAATCAAATCTTTAGTATGGTGGCAAACTCAGAGGTATCAGATTGCAGAGGGACGCAAAGCTAATATGTCACTGTCACTGGCGGTTGCGCAGGCATTTAGCAGCTAGCATTAGGGAGACGGGTGAGATGGGCCATCGTCTGGGTGTAATATGGAGCCTGATCTGGAAACCATTAGCATGACATGGCAGTAGAAACGCAGCCTGTCTTCACCCCCCTCACCCTCCTCAGCAGTCAGACAAGTGAGGAGTAGAGTGGGATAAATTGGGGGAAGGACGGCTGCAAAGTGGATGAATAGAGAAGGGGACGTGAAGGGGTAATGAGAGGGGAACAGTAGGAAATGGAAGAGACAACGAAGGGGAACGCTGAGGGGCTTTTTCACCATCTTTAGACGGGGAGAGGAAGATAAAGAAAGAGAAGAGACATTTTCTGCCAGTGAGGTCTGACTGGACGAGAACACCCAGAACTAAATGCTGCCATTCACACTCCGGCCTCCCAGAGAGTGGCACTGAAACACACACACACACACACACACACACACACACACACACACACACACACACACACACACACACACACACACACACACACACACACACCACACCACACACACACACACACACACACACACACACACACACACACACACACACACACACACACACACACACACACACACACACCATGAACCAGCAAACTTGCCACCTCGCCCAGCTTCCCAGGGTTTGGCCCGAACCATCGCGCCACAGTCGGAGCCAGCCAGAGGACACCGCTGCATAACTGCCTCATTAGGACAAATGATTAAAGTCCAGCTGAAATGTGCTAAATGCCTGTGTCACTGAAGTGGCCTTTAAACGGGGATAAATAAACAAGAGTTATGCTGAAGCTTTGGGTGTGCACCCTGGCAGCATAATAAATTACAGGGTAATGATATTAAAAGCACAGAGTCGTTAAGATGCCAAGCGGAGATGCCATAAATCCAGGCGCGGGCTCCCACTGGCTGTCCCCACGCCGAGTAATTAAAGCAGATTTATGAGGCGCATTACATCAGTGCTAGATAGTTCATATATCGGCCTCCAATATTGGACAGCCAAAAAATATTGTTTCGACTTCCCCGGCCCCTCGCAGCCGAGAGGCCTCTCCCCGCTCTCCATCTTTTGTTGTGTCAGTCCCGCGTGGTCGTGATGGATGGGCCGATCTTCTCCTTCGTCACTCCCCTCGCTTGTTCAGCACCCCCTATCCTTCCACAATGGGAGACTTGTGACAGTACCAAATAGCTTTATCTTCACACAGCAGCTCTTTTACACCCTGCCTCCCTTTTTATCCGTCACACTGACACAGGTGTAATGCCAGGGATAGAAGAAGAAGAAGAAGAAACCCTCTTTAATGGTCACACATGCAGAGCACACAGCACACAGTGAAATGTGTTCTCTGCTTTTAACCCATCCTAGTACCAGGAGCAGTGGGCAGCTATTGTATAGCGCCCGGGGAGCAATGGGAGTGAGGGGGGAGGGGGATGTCCGGTGCCTTGCTCAAGGGCACCACAGGAGGGCAGGAGGTTCACTGGGACCTCTCCAAGTAGAAGTCCACACTCCATATTTAGATCTGGTTCAGGGACTTGAACCGGCGACCCTACGGCTCCCAGTCCAAGCTCCTACTGACTGAGCCACTGCTGGATGGACAGCAGGAGATAGAAAGGGGAGGCAATGAGTTGTATACGTCATTTCCCATATCCTTTAGGCTAAGATTAACATGTTGAGTTGACTAGACATTACATTGGATGAACTGTGATTAAGTGTTGGATATAGTTAGTAAGTGTTTCCTCTCAATCAAAACAATAACAAAAGACAACGTTTGGTGGCGTTGTGACGTACAGTAGAGGTGGATCGTTGGAGTTTAAAAGCTGAAATATCCTGTGGTAAAAATGTGGCTTAAACTGGATTAAAAGCCAACATCTTCTGGCAGACATCCTGGACGCTTGCTCGAATATGAAACGACATTATTAAATGAGACACGTGAAACGCGTGTAACCGTTTATTTAAATTACATTTTTAAGATAATTTAGGTAAAACTCAAGAAAATATAAACCACAGGTCTAAATGTTTTTAATGTTGAAATTCTACAAATTATATAATTAAAACTTTAACCCTAACCCTAAACCTAACAGTAAAACCTTAAAAACATTAAAAAAACTTTAGGTTTGAGGAATTCGGTAAATCATTTTTGGGTGTGGCCGAAGTCTGGGACTTTTGTTTCATGAGTCAGTAAACTATGGAGGAAATGTGTGTAATATGACCTTATTAAAACTTTATAAAACGGACAAGTCAAATCGAGCAATCTGATTGGTTCTTAGCCGTGATATACTGAGCATATACCACGGGTAGAATTGTAAGTTACTTTTCACAACAAGTCAGTATCCCTCCGCGTCTGAGAAAAGCAGTATACCGTTGGGCTGTCAAACTGGAACACGAAAGCAGCGGAGAAGTAATGGGGCAGAAACCCTCCTTTTTACGCAGCGGTCCAAACATAGACATCAAACGGCAAAACATATTCAGTGTGCAGTTCCTTTGGCATTAGGGCAGGGATATCTAGATACTTTCCAAGGTTTGACATAATGAATTGTGCTACTTTTAAAGCAAGCAACGATGTTTTCAAATCTGTAATCAAAGAGTTCTGCAAAAACACTATCGGCCAATCAGATTGCTTGATTTGAGTTTTTATAAATATATTTACATTTCTTCCGTTACGAAACAAACTTACAAAGCATAAGATGGAAACATTTAAGATTAACTTCGACCTCCGGGGGGGTCTTACTATGGAGGAGTGGAATGAGGAGTGCCTATCTCCAGAAAAAAAGCACCTTCACGACGACATGCAGAGCTACGTGAAGAGCAGGTAGACCAACTGGGAAAGTACCACCATTCAAAAGCTTTCTGGTGCGGGTCTTGAAACAAAGCTGAGAAATGATGACCGTTAGTGGCCACAGGTGCGAAAGCTCTCTCCAGAGCTACTGGAAGCCGAATCTCGGGGACCGGAGAAAGTGGAGCAATATTCTCGCCACGCCAAGCAACAGCCTAGAACAACCTCAACCTATACAAGTAACCTCGTAAGCCATTCTACGGATGCTGGACAGTTTTTCAGTGGGTGCACAATAAACGGCAACATTATGACCACGGCCTGTCGTGAGCTATTACTTAAATATAACGTTCTCAATGTTTATGTTCACTCGGAGCTTGTCTCAAGTCTAAAGAAAAAGGCGGTTCATTTAGCATAAAACAGTTTCCACTGCTCCGTATTTAACCCTTTTCATGTACCTACAGCGTTTACAATGATCATTACACATTTGCACTACCTAGCCCCATAAAAGTTGCTTATGCCTTATAATGACCCCCGACTTAAACATTTACATAGTTGTACAGGCTGTAATGGTTTAGTGGATAGATCTTTTTGTATATCTCAATAAAACCTCTTTGCTCTTTAACTGCTGATGAACCTTAAATGCCCCCACAGGAAACACACTCCGAGAGCCAGACAACTTAATTGGATTGGCTAGATGTAATTTTAATAGCGCCTGTAATTAGGTTGCTTATTATAAGGAATCTAGTCATAAATCATGTGAAACAGAGTTTCACATGAGGTGTGCCACAGGTGTGCCACAGCAGTCACAAGCAGGTAACCCGAGGAAAGAGAACACAGGGAGGTACACAAAGACATCAAGGCGATGATGTTAACGACCGGTGACACTTTGATTATCATTATTAATTAGTGCTTTGAAAGCAACAGATTCAAATCAATATGAAGGCGTGAAACAAAGCCCAGCGACCATTCGGATCAATCTGGGGGAGTTTTAAACGTACATTAGTGTCAGTAAATTCAACCTCTACCCGGAGAGGTGGTGTGGTTTCTAATTACGAGGACATGAACTGACTAACCATTACTCTTCTCTTATCTGCAGTCAGAGATTCCCATTAATGTTTCCCAACTTCGGTTTTACTTCTGAAACACATATTAGACATGTTGCATACAAAAATAACCATACAAGACCCCGAAACAGGCTAAACACATCACACTTGGAAACACTTAAATGCACCCATACTATACACACACATGTAGATAAATACACTATAACGTATGTGCCCTTTTCTCTACAGGGGACCTCCTCCCTGGTGCAGCATCCCTATCTCCGCACAAGCACCATAACCAGTTTGTAACCCTCATATCTGTTCCTCTAAATTAATTGCTGTGACAACTGTTCCATCTTTTAAAGAGGCCCTATTTAGCTTGTTGGGGTTTTCCCTTTCCTGTAGTGTGTTATATAGGTTTTATTTGTATATGTAAATGGCTGCAAAGGCTACAATCACTGTGTTCCCTCCAGAGGGAGTTACTCTCCCACACACTCCAACCCCTGCTTGAAACACCTCCATTGGACTCATTTATTCACCTCCGTAACATAGTAACATCAATATGTAACACTTGGGTCTATTGTCTAGCGCTCCAACACATTGTGCTTAGCGGTTGACCAATCACAACACAGCCGTCCAGCTAACCAATCAGAGCAGACTGGGCTCTAGTTTCAGACAGAGGGTGAAAAGAGGTGCTGCAGCACAGACAGTATGAGAAAAATAAAGACTTTTTTGAAGATTAAAGCATGGAGACATGTCACAGTAGAGACACTAAATACTAATATGAACCTAGAAAACGTACTTGTATTACTGTCCGCTTTATTTTGCGGTGTAACGGTGTAATTTTCTTTATGTTATCTGAGGGGTCCGGTGTAATTTTATGTGAGTGAGGTACACGGCAGATGTATCTCTGTCTGTGTATTCGAGCAGGCGGAGAATGAGAATAAGAGCAAACAGTGGTGCTCAGCCAGGAGCAGCACAGCCACTCCATCACTGTGATAGACCTCGTCATTTCTCTCCCCCACTCCCCGTCTCCCTCCCTTCCACTCCCAGTGGTAAGGGTGGGGTGTAAAGTTCACTCCTGCCTAATTTATCAACCCGCTCCGCCCCCACCCCCTCCCTCCATCCGCAGCACTTTACAGTCATTAGCTACACACACTGACACAGCACACACTACCCTCATTTATTGTCTTTTTCCAGCAAGGCAGCAGCACCAATTAATTAAAGGGATAAATTGCCCCGTGTCCTCAGGATATGCAGGGGTGCAAGAGTGATTTAGGTGGGGTTGGGTATATTTGGGAGGGGTTGGCAGATTGGGTGTTCGTGTGCTGGGAATATTTACATAACTTTGTTGTCTGCAGGTTAGTTGGAAACCCTTTCACTTTTACTAATTTTCACCACCGTTTGGTTTTTACAGTAATGGGAAAAAAATGTGGTTTAATCCCCAGCCCCAGCAGTTCACATACTGCTTCTTGGACAAGATTGCTCCACATGGCACAGCCACTGCAGTACTAGGAGCAGTGCAGCTATTGAACAGCACCTGGGAGAGAGTGGGAGTGTGTGGGGGGCATCCAGTGCTTTGCTCAAGGGCACCGCGGCAGGGCCCAGTAGGTGAACTGGGACGTCTGCAAGTACCAGTCCGTACTCCATATTGCGGCTCCCAGTCCAAGCCACTGCATATACACTGTTGGTAAATGATTAATGTTATAAAAGTACTTTGAGTGGTTGCAAGACTACATATGTGCTAAATTAATTAATATATAGTTTACTATATTCCTACAACTATAATAATGAACCGAAAAACTGTTAATTAATTCAAATGAAAGTAAAAAAAATTACGACCAACCTTGTTCTCCCCTAATGAAATAATGCAGAACAGATGACAACATTTTATTTTAAATGAGACAGATTGTTTGACCTAACTATGATCTAAGTAGTTTATCTTGGTTTATTTGTTGTGATAGCATTGCGGGCCAGGTGATCAGTGTGTGCTAACAGGTGTTTCAGGCTCAGTCCTTGTAAGGGCACGCACTGCTCGGCTGTTTACTCTCTCCCTCAACCAGCTGCACGGCACGTTTATAATACTCTCATAAGTATGCTACAGATGGATATGGGTCCCCTCACTGCTGCTCCCTGCCTTATGATTAATGAGCAGCACTTGGAGCCGCATGTGTTGCCGCCTCGAAGCCTCGACATGTCTTTCCGGACCCGACATTTTGTATCCTCTGTGAAAAATGAGCTCCTTGGTGTCGTTCATTACCCAATTCCCACTGCCAGATCTCTCCCATGCATATTCCTGCACACTAAGCCTTCTGCCATGCTTGTACCGCGTGTGGGTGTCCATGTCACTTTGCATCTAACTCACTTATCCAGACAGCCCTCCAGTAAAATGCACACCGCAGGACTGACTGTAATTTGGGACCGTTACAAAGGCAGACAAGTCAATAGAGGAAGACCTGACAGCCGAAGAGGGAAGGATTTCAGCGCTCCCGTAGAGGACACGCTGTTAAAGAAGCCCTGGCACAGCAGGAAAGTAGCCACTTTTCTGCTGTGCAGGCACACTGATATGACAATGGCCTAGTAATCATTGTGCCCCTTCTGAAGTTATAGCTGTAATTTGGTCTGCCGGAGAAGGGAATCCATTTGTCTGACAATGCTAGCCAAAGCCAGTCGACTGTATCCACACACAAGGAGTACCACAATCCACACACATACACGACAACCTCTCCTAGTCGCACACAGAGTACACACTCCTCGCTACTCAGCGCTCTCTCAAGGGCACGCTCCAATAAAGCGGCATTGGAAAACAGCCATCTGATGGATTGGACCTGAAGACGGCGGCACACAAATCCCCTAATGTGGCATAAATAAGGCCGCGGTGCGCCGCACGCTCTCTGCAGACAATGTAAATTATATTGTCAGGCGCAGTCACTTCCCGCTCGCTGGGCTGCTAACAAGAGTCACCTGCCAGCGCTCGACAAGGAGAGGAGGAGCCACTGCTGGTAAGGGATAGGGAAATTAATTAAAGTGTCACAGCACACACAGACACACACACAAACAGATGCAGAGCCATACAAGCAGGAAGTGTATATTGCTTTTGATTTATTTCCCCTGCTCCTGTGCGGCCCCACCCCCCTCCCTCTCCTGTGGCTCCCAGTAAAGGTTGATGCTGAGGAACGGAGGTGATGCTGCCCCGCCATTTTGGAGCTTAGCTGAGGCCTGCAGTTTCTCAGGGTGCTGGCATACTCAACACTGTGAATAATGTCAAGTGTGATACATTGACCTCCATCACTTCAGAAACTTCCCACAGCTGCTTAGGAATTACTCAAAGCCAAGCCATGGGCGAGAGATTTAGTGTTAGTGTAACCCTTCATGGGCTGCTCTGTGTCTTCCTCTTTTCTTCACACTGACTTTTACCAAAATTGTCCTTCCTGTCTCTCGCTCCACATGCAGCTGTTCTTTGTCAGGCCACAGCTGTCTTATCCCTGCCAAGCTTGTGTCCTCACAACAAGGCTTAGTTGCCATGGGAAAAAATCAATAAGACCTGTCAAATACTACTACTTGGGTATTCCTCTACTGCTTGTAAAATCTTGTGACTCCTTGTAAAATGAGGTGAAGATGAAGTGATATGCTGATGACGCGCCGCGATAGTTGCATGTTCTCTATGACAGAGCACACTTTACAGGCTTCATTAAAAGACAGTTAAACACAGCATGAAGCAGATGTGATGGTGTTGCAACAGAGTGCTGCAGGGATGACATGTATCTGCTGGCCGACCCTGAAGTATGCATCAATATGGTTCCCTTGACAAAAATACAGTAAGAATTGTTCATTAGATTTTGGATTGCCCAGAAAAATAATCTCTGTGGAAAAACAAACTTTTAAACAGGATAATCCTAACATATTAAAAAAAAATGTTTTACATTTGGAAGCTAACATTAGGCTTTAAAGGACAAACAGCACAGTCACATGACTTCACGTCACCACCGCTAAGCTAAAGGAGGATAATGTTTGCCTGGTGATGTTTTGTAGTCTCATTTAGACACTTGTTAGCAATTGCACTTCTTAAGACACTTAGAAGCTTTAGATATTCACAAGTGGGGTATTTACCACAGACCTCATTTCAGGCATCCAACCAAAAACCCTCGACATTGACTCATTCTGGGTTCATGGACTCATTTCTGGACAACTCTAAAACTGAGAGACTACCTTGCAATTAAGGCGTTATAAGTGGACACAGTCATAAGATGAGAGGGTTGGACAAAGTAGAAAAAGTATAAAAGTATGAGCATCAAAATATACTTAAGTACCCAGAGTAACATCCTTAATAATTGATGCATTAACCCTTTAACTGCCAGCACCACCATTTGGTAGAGCACATTTTGCGTCTTGATATCTTGTTGAAAAAAAAAAAAAGTGTAACTCCATCTGATTCAGCCAGCTCTACCCTTTGGTTGACATGTTATGCACAAAACAACCTCTAGATGTCACTGTGGTTCGAACAGAAAGCCCTTCAGCTAGCTTCAACTGAGAAAGTTGGCAATTCTAAAAATCACTGCTGAAGAAATCACTCTTTTTGGTCAGCAGTAAGGTAACCATATCCTTTTTGACATATTTTAGTGGCAGGGCACTGACTGAACATAATTAGATAACTTGATGCACAAAAAGAGTTTTAACAAGGGTGTAATTATTTTTTGGAAAATATGCTTAACCAATCGGTCGAATTGGCCTTTTATGGTAAGCTAGCAATATGACTTTTTCAGAGTTTCAGAGATGTTTTCCAATAAAATATGGTAAATAAATGGCTAGATTCATGGTAATATTACTACATCTATTACTGCCCTATGAGTCTCAGAGTGAAAGAGTGATAATCATTTATATAGCACCTTTCATGCATGGCATTCAGCCCAAAGTTGCACACAGATGAGCAAGTTAGGCCAACACAGGATATAGACATTTGCTGTTAGGCCAGTGGTTTCCTGTTAGGCCAATTCAGCATCTACAGTAAGATGAGCAAGTTTTTATCATGAAAAACACTTTACATTACTTTTTTCCATTTTATTTTTTTTACAATTATAATTTATAATCTTTTATGAATATATCTGGTTGTATATATTGCTCATTTTCCATGAAAGAAACAAATGTATTTGAGTTTGTGTTTTATTTGAGTTTGATGCGTACAAATACTGTACTGTATATGATGATTGTTGAAAATGTACTTTTACCATAGAAGGCCAGCTCGACCATTTGGTAGAGGCTCATAAAAACAAAACTGTGTGGTCAGTCAAAAAATGCTTATTTGTGGCCCATTTGATAAGAAAATGCAAAAAAATTATTTTTCTTGGTCCGGCAGTTAAAGTGTTAAAGTGTTCATCATTCATGGTAATGCAGCTTATTTCATTTAAAGGTCACCTATCATGCTATTTTAAGGCAATAGCATAGGTCTCAGATATATAAAACAATATAAAGAACATGTCTATGAAGTGTTTTGGTCAAAAAACCAAATAGATCACCCATTCTAACCATGCCTCATATCCCTCAATTTCACTTCCTGTTCCAAAAGTGCTGATTCTGGATATAAACAGGTCTCTCTTGAGAATGAGACCCTGTGTCTCAATGAGATGTTCACCTGTATAAATAAAGGCTAAATAAAAAAATAAAAAATAAAGCTTCTTTTTTTTTTAAACTGAAAATAAAATAAGAGGGGGCGGAGCTTATGCCGGCTCATGCGGCACCTGGCAGATGTCTAAAAGGCTGCGGTGATGAAACACAAGGATTATTAGATCAAGGATTATTTCTGAAACAGTATGGAGCTCAAAGGCTTTCTCTCTTGCCAGTTATACCACAAGGTGAGTTCCTTTTTATTTCCTGCTTCTTCACACACATGCTATCCTGTACAGGTTAGCTCTGAGTGTTAGCAATGCTAATGTAAAGACTGACTATATTACGTCCAAAACAGTCGGGCATTGTTTCCGATAGCAACGTCTCTGATAGTGCCGTGGGTCCGCCGCCGATTTGATGTCATATCGGCGGCACATTTGGATCAGCTCTGTTGTACCCCCGTTTTTAGAGATTTAGGTACGGAGGAAAAGAGAGAGGGTTTTATTTTCTGACGCTGCGTGAGTTACCTGACACACCGGGGACCCATATTTATGTATAAAAGATATCAAAAAGTGCATTTTGCATGATAGGTCCCCTTTAATATGTATGGTGGGTAGCTTGACATTTCCCTAAGGAATAAATACATACATATATAAAAGTAAATCAAGTATTTGTCTCTGTGAATTGTAGTTCAGTAGAAATATAAAGAGGTTAGTATGGAGCCGCCCGAAGATCTTGTGGCCCATATGGAGTGAACGCTGCCAAGTTATCTGGTTCGAATCCTGAGCCGGCCAAATATTACGGGCAATTTCCTCGCCTCTATAAACTCTATATCTCAAATAAAGGCACTCTCTGGCCCAATAAATACCTAAAAACAATAAGAAAACGAGCAGAAAGTAGAATAAATAAAAGATAAAAATATCTCCAAGTACAAGTAAATCTACTTCGTTACTGTCCACCACTGCACACTCTGAAGCCCACAAGTGCTCCTTCCTTGCATAGAAACAGCTTTGCCCTCTCTCTGTCAAACACTTCCTCCCATAGCCGGCTGAAAAAGTGTTTCCCAACGCTGACAGGGAGAATGGATGGCCTCCATTACGCCGGGCTACAAACACATTCCGCCAGGATGAAGGGGCCGTAAATTATCCTGCGAGCGAGCAGCCACAGCCACAAACGAGCCAACAACCAACCCCCACCCCCTCACTTCTAATGGGGTCGGCCCATCCACCGGCTGCACCGCACTGAATCACACCAAACATACACTGTCACCTGTGTGTATACAGTGGGGGAATGTAACCCAGTAAAACTACTCAAGTATTGCACGTAAGTATCATTTTAACGGCACTTTACTTGAGTATTGGCATTTTCTGCCACTAGATCTCATAGGGAAATACACTTTATTTATTTGAAGCTTGTATACTTGTTTTACAGCTCTTCACATAAATAACATTATGTGTTTGTATTACACCAAACACACACTGTCACATGTGTGTATACAGTGGGGGAATGTAGCCCAGTAAAACTACTCAAGTACTGCACGTAAGTATAATTTCAAAGGTTCTTTACTTGGCATTTTCTGCCACTAGATCTCATAGGGAAATACACTTGATTTATTAGCTTGTATACTTGTTTTACAACTTGTTACATAAATAACATTATGTGTTTATATCAAACCAAACATACACTGTCACCTGTGTGTATACAGTGGGGGAATGTATGTATAACTACTCAAGTACTGCACGTAAGTATAATTTTAAAAGGTACTTTATTTGAGTATTGGCATTTTCTGCCATCCAATCACACCAAACACACACTGTCACCTGTGTGTGTACAGTGGGGGAATGTAGCCCAGTAAAACTACTCAAGTACTGCACCTAAGTATCATTTTAAAAGGTACTTCACTTGTGGTGGCATTTTCTGCCACTAGATCTCATAGGGAAATACACTTTATTTATTTGAAGCTTGTATACTTGTTTTACAGCTTTTTACATAAATAACATTATGTGTTTATATGTTACATATCCAACCTGTGTATTCAGTAGTAAACAAAGTATCCACCTGAAAAAAACTCTAATATGTATTAGTTAGTAAAAGAAAAAACCTAATATTATAAAATTATTGAACAGAACAACACTTACTTAAAAGCTATTCTTCAATATAAGCAAGATTTTAGATATATTAAGTACATTTTCTAATAATATTTCTGTACTTTTATAAAGTCACATTTGGAACTCAGGACATTTACTTGAAATTGTTTACACTTAAATAGGGTACTAGAGAGTGTAATAGAGTACTTCTTCCTCTAATGGTGTGTATAACTGTCGCTGAAGGTGTAAGGGCCCTTTGAATCAAACATCTGTAAAGAAGTCCTTGAACACATTATCATAATAAGAGAGATTTAGCAGCACGGTAATAAAACCCAGCTCTTGGGATTTCTCGTGACTGGGCACAACAGACTTATGTTACATTACAACACAATAACTGACAGGTCCAGTGCTGCGGGGCTGCAGGCTGTAACTGTAGAAACATCAGCAGTATGTCGGGTCAAATTCAGTTCACATGACACAAGTGTGGTCGGCAGCTGGAGAGCCATCAAACAGGCCGAGACATTGCCCCGTGGCGCGGTTAAATGCTTAGTGTGTGAGCGTAAATCATCACATGCAAACAGTAAAATGTCAGGCGACATTGTGTTCCCACTAAGTAAAGCTTGTTCTTCTTGTGTGACAGTACCCGCCCCTGCAGCTCTGATAGGAATCTAGGTCCTCCTTTTTGCCGGTTAGACAACAAAAATCCCCTTTGGGGGAACTTTACACTGTAACTAACTCTCTGTCTCTTCTCGTGACATTTCATCCTCATGTTTGTCTCTGCTGTTTCTTTTCTTTTCCCTAACTGCTGGGAAATTCCTGAGAAGGACACGCTGTTAATAGGTTTCAGTGGAAGCTCTTGTTCTCAGAAATAGTTCAAAGGACAACTGTGGACAGTGTGGATAATTCAGGGACTTTATTATATCGTTAGCATCGGTATTCTTATCCTCAAATAATTAAGACTTTCAATTGGCACAATTAGCTGCGAAATATAATAATAATAATAACTTCAATTTATATAGCGCCTTTCATAACCTCAAGGTCGCCTACACTCTTACATTCAGAGAGAAACCAACAGAAACGTTTTTAGGCCAAACATATTTAGGTGAATATGTTTATAATATGTGTCCAAATGATCAGAAATATGTTTTTTCCCTAAGGATATGATACAATAATACTTTATTGTCTGGTGAAGCCTGAAATGTATCTTGCATCACAGCAGCTCCATTTGCAACATCAAACCATGACAAATATTAAGACATGATACTTGGAACTTTTAACATTACACTGCAATCAATATAAAAACTACTTGTTCAAGAACCTCTAACATACATTTGACCTCTATTTGATTCTAGGATTGACTGTTGCAGGAAGGAGTGCTTCAGTCTAACTTTATTCAATCGTTGGACCCTGTACCTCTGATTTGATGGGAACAATTCATATTCACTGTTCAGGACATGGTGGGGTCAGAGACCGTGTTGTTGGCCTCACTATAAATAAAGTATCTATCAAAACTGCAGCCCCTTGAACCCTCACCTGAATCACATAACTGGACAGATTGACCCCCATCCGCACCTCCCTGCTCAGGCTCTCCCCACGGGCAGAGATGGCAAAAGTACACACATCCTTTACTCAAGTAGAAGTACAGATACTCGTTGGTAAAAGTAGAAGTATGAGAAGAAGTATGCTAAACTTCTTTACTCAAGTAAAAGTAAAGAAGTATGGGCTTTGAGATGTACTTAAGTCAAAAGTACCCATAACTAGCAGCTGTTTTAAAGAGTACCTGACCTCCCTTTATATCAATAGAACAATAATGTCATTGTTAGCTAATGAATGTTTCCATGCTGAACAACGGCAACATGACAACTTTTTCATTGGTCCCTCTTCTTTAGAGAAGACCAGGAAATGATGGATACACGGATCGTGTTCAAATCAATAGGCACGCAATGACTCTAAAGAATAATGATCACGCCACCAAACACACATTCAGACTAAAGGAACCAGCTGTTTGGAAAATGTAAGAAGTAAAAGTAAAAAGTCAGAAAAATAAGTAGTGGAGTACTGATACCAGAAAGATATACGTAAGAACAGTAACAAATTTGTACTCCACTACTTCCCACCTCTCCCCACGGGGCAGCCATCTGCAGGACCCCGCCTGAGGGAGGGTGGGTGACAGGTCACATTATACCTGGGTGCTGACGGGGGGAGGGGGGAAAGGGTCAGCCATGCTGTCAGGGCCGAATGGGAGCAGAGGAGGTGACAGCAGTGGGAGGAAGAGGAGGAGGAGGAGGAGGAATGGAGCTCCTTTCATCGAGGTCTCTCCTGAGTGACAGGCTGCACAGCTGTGTCGCTGCATACCAGCAGAGAGAGGGACCACAGGAATGTGATGGAGGGGAGACCCACCCATGATTTATATTGCACCTCCTTGTTAAACTGTCATGAAAGGTCTTTCACAGAGAATATAAATGATCCTTTAATAAAACTTTTCTTATACAGCCTTTTTCTACCCATTCCAACTTAATAATTATTTAGGTAAGCTTATAAAATATACTGAATGTAAGTTACGGAAAACCTAAAGTTATGTCGTATTTTCCTTGCCTAAATTGGGCTAAGTTCAGTGCTTAAAATCAACAGTTGGTCTAAACTGTCTATTTGACAAATTAACTGATACAAATATTCCTTTTGACAGTAAAAAGGTAGCTTTGAGCAAATGACTGATGAAAATGAAAATGACTATACGAAGCAATCCTTAATATTCAGCAAATAATTCATGGAAGTTTGAAAGGCAGTTCAAACTCTGGATAATCTTCTTGACCACATGCACGTACAGGGTTATTAAAGCAGGAAGCATATCGAGGGAGAGTTCCTGTCTCTCAAGGCTTTGAAGAGTCAGAAGCAGGAAACTGTGATTGATCACTACCAGTCAATACTTGGAGCATCGTGCTTCTGGTGGTCATCCTTACATCCGCTTCCTATTGGACCGCAACCTTTGGGAAAACCTTGAGTCTTAATTTTCGGGAACAGGCTCAGGTCAACCGGGCCATTTGTCTCAGGTCACATGAAGCCCAAATACAGATAGGCCTTTTGTTTGTGACGATGAGATGAGTTATTTTAAGGTCGTAGATTAAAAGACCCTCAAACCAAACAGACTTGTTACACAAGAAATGTACAAAGAACAACATTTAAGCAAGGCAAACAAATCTTTCTCTGTTTCCAGAATAAAGTGTATACATATACAACAATGAAGCCAATGTTTCTAACCTATGCCTGACCTCACACCCCAGGCACTACAGACCATTTTACTGCTTGCAAACAATGATGACTTACATAAGTATGCACATGCCGTTTTGCAACGGATGTAAGGCAAATTGACTCTGACATGTGGTGACCGACTTCAAATAAATAGCTAAATACGAAAATAGCTAGATTGATGGATAGATAGATTTGCTTTATTGATCCCAAATAGAGAAGTCATTGTATTACAGCAGCATCAACTCAGTTAAAACAAATATCAACAAAAGAAAGTATATATCAGCAAAGTATCTACATGAAAGTTTTTTATTGCAAGAGTTTCATTGCATATTTTATTGAGGTCAAAATGGGATTTTCCTTAAATATCATCATGAGTTTTTATCAACAAACTGAACAGAGATGAATCACTCAAAGACATTATTTCAGGCACGATGAATAGTAATATTTGACTAGACTTAATATGCTGATTTTTCAATATGTTCTTGCAGAATTGTAGTCCTTATGCATGTGTGTGTGTGTGTGTGTGTGTGTGTGTGTGTGTGTGTGTGCGTGTGTGTGTCCCTGTGCGTGTGTGTGTGTGTGTGTGTGACAGTGACTCAGTGATGGGACTTTGTGTCCTCTCCTTCCTCTCCCCTGGTCTTGGTGCAGAATCTGGCCCCCACAAGTCATTCCTTTTCTGTCAGCACTGTTGCCCCATTCTCCCTGCACCCATTCATCAGCCTTTTAATGAAGTAGCAGGTTTATTAGGCTGCGGTAAAAAAATCTGCCCAACCAGCCTCTGAAGTCAGTGTGCAGACATAGCCAGATCCCTGAAGCTGAACTCTGCTGACACTGCGAGTGTGCTTCGCTCAGTGCAGGAGACTCTGAGCAGCAGGTGGGCGAACTGTGATGTCCAGTTGGCAACAATCCTAAAGCAAACAAGCCCCAGGATGATTTACTCTACATTCTCTCTTTTGATGTGTAGTAGAAAGAGTGTACATAGAGCAAATATTTGACTACCTAAAATATGGATTCTGATAGACATGCATAAGGTTGGAAAGAAGAACCGGTTTGTATCAGAAAATACATTTTACAAGGGTCTGAGTTTGGGCTGCAACAAGAGATCCAACCAATCATTTATTTCTTAAAGTTTCAGTAGGCTATGCCAACCCAGTCTCACAGCATTTCCTGTTATGGTCACGACATTTCATCTATTGATTCGTATTCACCCACACGATTTTCCCCTTTTTTTCGTGTCACACAGAACGATTTTAAAAGCAATGTATGTATGTGTGTTTCGTGCCTGCACCACGTCTTTTTGTCCGGTCGGGTCTTGGAAGACTGGAAGCTGTGTGGTTCATAAAAACATTTTCTTACTCAAAATCAAGCCACGATTATTATTTTTTATTTTAAATCGTATAATGTCGGACTTTTTTTGCCGTCCGTGAGGAAAAGAAATGGGCCTCAGAGCCTCAGAATACTGAAATCTGTATTTTTTCCTTCTAATTTGTTATTCTTTTCTAAATAACACACTGTTATTTACTCAACAATAATACACAATTATCCTTGTTTTTATTTGTTTAATTCTATAATCTCTGGCTTTTTTGGCGTCCGTCAGGAACTGAATTTCAAAATAAAATAACCGGAAACAGACGTAGGCCTATATGGGACATTTCGATATGAAATCCGAAAAACATTTCTGAGTTTAGGATGGCCGAAGACACTACACTACCCATAATCCTCAGATATCGTTTGGGACTACAGTCCCCGTGATTAATCTTCAAGCTCTGGGAATGGATGTTGGAGTGGCAGTGCGCCAAGGTTACGCCAAGCATCAAACAGCACTTTGAAATGGAACGAAACCACGGCAAACTATCCAAAACTGGACTCGAACTGGACCAGCCCCCCCAGAACTACACATGCTGGCTATTGTGTTTTGCAAAATGTTCTATGGGACGTCTCTACTGTGAACGTTTTCGTTTTTCCCACAATTAGAAGTTGCCAGTATCAAACACATTGGTGTTATCAAATTTAAAACATATAATTAATAAATGGGTGAAAATCGCTTGTGTCCATAATGCGCAGCATTAATATATACCCACATGACAGCTCGTTGTTACATTGTAATTCTACTCCACTACAATTCAGAGGTTAACCTGGTATTTTTACTCCACTACATTTATTTGAGTTACTTTGCAGATTCTGATTAATGATGTGAAATATAAACAACCCTTCAATCAGACTTTAGTTACACCTGAGTAAAATTCAGGGAAGGTGATTGTTAAGTGCCAACAATCAGGAGAGATATTTGATAGTTGGTGCTTGAGAAGACTAAACATTTATCTGCAGATCCCTATAAAGTATATTCATTAATCGTTATTCTCTAATCGTTCATTAAAGACTGTATATAATTGCTATTTTGCACATCCCTTTCAAGATTTCAAGATTTTCAAAGCTTTATTGACATATCATATACACAACTACGTTGAAGTTATGCAATGAATGAAAAACTTGTGAAAAACTCACAGGTTCCTCAACAGTGCATTACAAGACATCTATATGTGTGTATACCTCCACCATTAAACTGTCATATTCTGCACATTTCTTATACTATATATATACATAAGAGTATAATTAATGTGTATAATATCAGTTAAAATAAGTGCTTCAACATAGTTAACATTGCAGGACATCAATCTGTTCCACGTAGCGCGCCCCCTAGAGGCCTGGAGCATTTCCGGGAATGTTTTTTTTTTGTATGTGTTTTGGGATTTGTACGTGCTTTGGACTTTGCATATCGTGCAGCGTTTTTTTGTTGCGTTTGTTTTCGGGGTTTGTGTGTTGTATTTAGGTGGCATCATTTCTGTAAATGCAGCGTTTTTCTGTTGTATTTGTTTGTTTGGTGACAGATTTGACGTGCGCCTGGAAAGAGAGGGTGGTGTCCAGGATGACTCCCAGGTTGCGGACTTCAGTGGACGGAGAGATGGAGCAGCCGTCAATGGAGAGAAGCAGGTCTCCAACCTTCTGGAGCTGCGTCTTGGGAGCCACAATCATGAGCTCTGTTTTATTGCTGTTGATTTTGAGCAGGTTTGATGACATCCAGTTTTTTATGTCCTGTAGGCAGTTGACAAGGGATTGAGGGGGGAGCTGAGTGGACGGTTTGGTGGAGAGATAGAGCTGTGTGTCATCAGCATAAGAGTGAAGGCTGAGACCATGTTGGCGGATGATTTGACCAAGTGGGAGCATGTAGATATTGAATAGGAGGGGTCTAAGCACAGAGCCTTGAGGTACACCTTGGTTGACTGGGGCGGGAGGGGAGCTGCAGTCACTGATGGTGACAAAGTTTTTACTGTTAGACAGGTAGGACTCGAAACAGGCAAGAGCTGTGTCATTGAGGCCAAGGTAGTCAGACAGGCGGCTGAGGAGGATGGAATGGGATATGGTATTGAAGGCTGCTGAGAGGTCCAGGAGGATGAGAATGCTGATGAGGCCAGAATCAGATGCGATGAGGAGGTCATTTGTGATTTTGATGAGGGCAGTCTCAGTACTGTGATATGGTCTGAAGCCAGAATGGAGGGGTTTGTAGAGCTCATGCAGTGACATGTGGTGTTGCAGTTGTGCGGCAACTGCTCTTTCCAAGATCTTGCTCACGAATGGGAGGTTTGAGATCGGCCGGTGGTTGTTGAGGTCCTCCGGGTCCAAGCCAGGCTTCTTCAGGATTGGAGAGACTGAGGCAGTTTTGAGGCAGGGTGGGACTGTGCCAGAAGACAAGGACAAGTTCACAATGTCAACAATGATGGGGCAGATGGTGGATAGAGCTGCCTTGACCAAGGCTGTGGGCATGGGGTCAAGAGAGCAGGTCGATGTCTTGGCCTTACATTAATATCTGATAACATCACAGACAGAAAGGTATATCCGTCATTTAATTGTAAGCTATTGAAATTCTGAATCCATAGATGTGTCTCCCATCACACAAAACCCCTGACTATTCTTTCAACTCAGTATTTACATTCTTTAATTAAAAGAAAATCAGTAATATCTTTAAAAACTACAAGTCCTTTTATATCACCGTTATGGTGTAAATATACCATTTAAATATCTACCAATTGGATCAAATATAAAAGTCAGCCGAATTAATGTTGATACTACAAGGAGACGTATTGTGTGTAGAGAAATTCACTAGGCCACCAGGGTGGGTGGAGGGGGTCAGGAGGACGGGACTGAGCTGACCGCCGAGGGGCACAGCAGAAGACCAGGAAGGGATCTCGGGCGGACAGCCCGGGGGCAAGGCCGAGTTCAAAAAGGGGGACTCGGGCGGACGGCCCGGGGGCAAGGCAGAGTTCAAAAAGGGGAACTCGGGCGGACGGCCCGGGGCAAGGCAGAGTTCAAGGAGGGGTTCTCGGGCGGACGACCCGGGGGCAAGGCAGAGTTCAAAAAGGGCTTCTCGGGCGGACGGCCCGGGGGCAAGGCAGAGTTTGAGGAGGGGCGAAGACCACAGCTCTCATGTGATGTCGAGGCCTCCAACGAAACAGGACATGGGGTTGGCAGGACCCCCGATAGAAGAGTAGTCGGCGGGGCCTCCAACGGCACAGGACACAGGGTTGGCAGGACCCTCGGCAGGAGAGTAGTCGGCAGGGCCTCCAACGGCACAGGACATAGGGTTGGCAGGACCCCCGGCAGGAGAGTAGACGGCGGGACCTCCAACGAGACAGGACAAAGGGTTGGCAGGACCCCCGGCAGGAGAGTAGTCGGCGGGGCCTCCAACGGGACAGGACACAGGGTTGGCAGGACCCCCGGCAGGAGAGTAGTCGGCGGGGCCTCCAACGGCACAGGACATAGGATTGTCAGGACCCCCGGCAGGAGAGTAGACGGCGGGACCTCCAACGAGACAGGACAAAGGGTTGGCAGGACCCCCGGCAGGAGAGTAGTCGGCGGCAACTCCAACGGGACAGGACACAGGGTTGGCAGAACCCCCGGCAGGAGAGTAGTCGGCGGGGCCTCCAACGGCACAAGACACAGGGTTGGCAGGACCCCCGGCAGGAGAGTTGTCGGCAGGGCCTCCAACGGCACAGGATATAGGATTGGCAGGACCCCCGGCAGGAGAGTAGACGGCGGGACCTCCAACGAGACAGGACAAAGAGCTGGCAGGACCCCCGACAGGAGAGTAGCAACAGGGGGGGACCTCCAACGGAACAGGACAAAGGGTTGGCAGGACCCCCAGCGGAACCTCCAACGGTACTTGAGTAGAGACTGGAGAGGGGACTCGAGAGGGAACTCGAGAGGAGACTCGAGAGGGAACTTGAGAGGAGACTCGAGAGGGGACTCGAGAGGGGACTCGAGAGGAGACTTGAGAGGGGACTCGAGAAGGAACTTGAGAAGAGACTCGAGAGGGAACTCGAGAGGGTACTTGAGAAGTGTCTTGAACAGGGACTCGAGAGGGGACTCGAGAGGTAACTCGAGAGGAGATTTGAGAGATGACTTGAAAGGGAACTCGAGAGGGGACTCGAGAGGGAACTGGTGAGAAGACTTGAGAGTGGACTCGAGTGGGGACTCGAGAGATGACTCGAGAGGGGACTTGAGAGGTGACTTGGAAGGAGACTTGAGTGGTGACTTGAGAGGTGACTCGAGAGGTAGCTCGAGAGGGAACTCGAGAGGAGACTTGAGAGATGACTCGAGAGGGGACTCGAGAGGTGACTGGAGGGGTGACTTGAGAGGAGACTTGAGAGAGTTGGTTCGCCAACAGAACACGGGGGGCTGGAGTCGGCCGGTATGCTGACTGGACTCGGGGAGCTGGCGTCGGCTGGAGAGCCAGCAGGAGACGAGGTGCTGGAGTCGGCCGGTATGCTGACAGGACTCGGGGAGCTGGCGTCGGTTGGAGAGCCAGCAGGAGACGAGGTGCTGGAGTCGGCCGGTATGCTGACAGGACTCGGGGAGCTGGCGTCGGCTGCTGCATCATGACGTCACCATTTACGTCGCTGATTATCTCCCCAACGGCGATACGGCGCTCACTACAACAACAACAATGGGGGACTGATTAAATTAAATAACGACTTCTCCAACCTTATACTTTTCTCCAGAGTGCCGTGGTTCATTGTTTATTCATATGTGTCAGCGGCATTTACCGACTGCTACAGTGCTGCTCTTCCATGGGAGTTTATTCTCCCGTCAGCTCCGGGTTAGCTCACACGGCAGCGTCCGCTGTAAAGTATTCACTGTCTGACTGTCACACAAGCAGCTGATACATATCCCCAGTTCCCCTTAAGTGAATGTGTGTCAGTCTGAATTGACGCTGTTTGGCATCACAACGCTGTTATGAAAGTTTCTCTGGTATAAAATGGGTGATGTTAGCATAGCAACCGAAGCTAAACTGACTACTTGCTATTGCTATCCTATTGTGGCATAAGCCGTTTTCTACAGGCACATTTTACCGGTGTATATTTCATTATGATTCTACTTAAGATAGTCGGACATGACAACCTGTGCATTGATTCCATCCAATAGCTGCTATAATACAAGACAAAGCGTCTGCCTGCTCTCCACAATGATCAGTAACAGTGAACGGATGGTCAAAGTAAGGTACAAATAAACAGAATCACATGAATCCTGGTTAGTGTTGCCTGACTTTATAAAGTGTGGTTGCGTTCTAGTCGCTTTGCTCAGCTGTGTTTTACAACTTTTATTTGCCGTACTCTCCTTTAACTGTTAGCTCAGGTTAATCTCGCCCCCCTCCGACATAAGCGTGACGTGTGTAGTTCTTGCTTCTAGACCGACAATTTGTTGGTGCTTGAAACGAACCGGATTCCGGAGCTTAGAGGCGGCTCCACTGCGGTGTGAACAGGAAAAAACTGTGCTTTTCAGGCTCCAGCTCTGAACCGGCCCAGGAACCGCGTTGGGGTGAAAGCCCTATGTCAGACCACATACATGCTCACAATACACACATAATCTTAACAGCAGAAATCATAACTGAGCTGTCTCAGCTGTCACACACACACACACACACACACACACACACACACACACACACACACACACACACACACACACACACACACACACACACACACACACACACACACACACACACACACACACTGAAGAGGATAGAAAACGCTGAGCTATTTGGGTATGTCAGTCCGATGTGCATATCAGTCTGTTGGCTCACCAGGCAGGATTAGATCAAACAGACAGGCGTCTTCCATGGAGGTCTGGCCTCTCTCGTACGTACGTACGCACGCACGCACGCACGTACGCACGCACGCACGTAATTAGAAGCTGGAGGCCCTCCATCAAACACAGACTCACCCTCTTGACTCCACAAATATTGATAAAGAGTCTGTCCAAAGTGATTCATGCGCAGAAAAGAGATATCTCCATAAAGGTGTAGTTTTTGATATCACACACACACACACACACACACACACACACACACACACACACACCACACACACACACACACACACACACACACACACACACACACACACACACACACACACACACACACACACACACACACACACACACACACACACACACACACACACACACACACCCATTAATCCAATGTGTGTCCATACATTTTAATAAACAACATGCAATCATGCAGGGGTTGTATATCTAAGTATTCATACACAAACACGTGAGTTCAGAGTGAAGGCAGCTGAGTAAAAGGGTGAAGCCAAGCATGAGGCATGAGTGTCAGTCAGGGCAGATCATTGTATCTTCTTTGTCTGCCTGTCTGTGTGTTCACCTGTGTGTGTGTGTGTGTGTGTGTGTGTGTGGGGGTGTGTGTGTGTGTGTGTGTGTGTGTGTGTGTGTGTGTGTGTGTGTGTGTGTGTGTGTGTCTGGCTGTTTGCAGCTCAGCCTGGAGTCTTTCCAGGCCATCACTCACACTTTACCCAAGGAGAGGGCGTCGGACAGGTTTTATTAAAACTCTGTCAGAGGGTGTGTGTGTGTGTGTGTGTGTGTGTGTGTGTGTGTGTGTGTGTGTGTGTGCGCATCTGCCTCAGGCTCAGAAGAGATATCATCTTTCCCTTGACATGTTCTTTCATCTCGCCTTTTTTCTTCTTGACAGACACCATTTTGGTTGCCAGTCATTTTTTTTTTAACGCAGGTCTTTCTGCAAGGTACTTAATCCATTGTACTGAGTGAGAGAGTCTCTGTGTAACGCCATTTCAATCATTTCATCAGCAGAATTAATACAATGCTGGTTAATCAGAAATCTGGAATCTTAAGGGATAGGCTATGTTTATATTAATAATAAACTAACAATACACATGTGTTGAATGATAAAGGAGCGCTGTTTTCTGGCCAAACTGTCCATATGTACAGCAGTGGCGAGCCGTGACTTTTATACCTAGGCCCTCTGACCCCCCCCCCCCCCCCTTCCCTCAAAACAAAAGAAGAGATATTACGTCACAGCGTATACTTCAGCGGAATATCAAAACAGCGGCCCGGGGTGCAAAACGCATCAATGACAGTGACCCTCTACCACACAGAACAACACCATTTATATAAACACCTATCATGACAGGGCTCCCACAGCCAAGTAACAATTACAAATGAATGAAGTCGGCACGGCGGCCCGCATTGAAAATTACTTAGGCCTACCTTTGATGATCAAATCACTTAAACACAAAGTCCATCCTCCTGTCCTTCTGGATGAAGCACTTGCGGGTCATTCAGCTGATCCTTTGCCACTCCAGTTTATCATTATAACTCAATCTTGAAAATGACTCGGTTAATAATTTCGCAACGATGTAATCACTATCACTGACATGAGCCATCATGAACGAACTTATGCTAATCATAAATCTATCGATTAGATTTATGATTCGAAATGAATAAAAGTAGGGTATACATGTGGATATTATCCGGCTGAACAAAACGTGCATTTATCTAACAGGTTCGTTTTCCACAGACCTCATTTCCAGCTATTTTCAAAAATCCTCTGGAGAAATCTCATTGCTTTCTGTCGAGGGAATCCGAGTGAAGCTTACTTCCGGGTTTTAGGACGCGTCACTGTACCACTTGCATAGACCTCACAGTGGGCGGAACTTGTCATAAAGTCCGCGAAAATAAAGCCCGCCCATTTAGAAGGAAGATATGATTGGTCAATTGTACTGTCATTTGACATTACTCTCTCGTTGAGTTACTATGGGCTAGTTGCACAAGATGGCGTCTATCAACTTCCGGCGGCTGGGTGTGCGGTTGTAAACTTCCGGTCTACAGTAGAGCGGTAGAGGGAAGAGCGATAGATAGTGAGAGAGATAGCGTATAGATATTATATAGGCACTATTTTACACTCGATGTCTCCAAGACCTACCGAAGGTTAACATCAGTGATGTACATCGGCTGGTACAAGCGGCAGGCTCAGCCCCGAGGAGCAAAAGAGAAAAGGGGTTCAAGATGTAGCTACATATCCAGCTACGTCGACAATTATGAAGGTAAGTGACAAAACAAAGCTGTATTTACTGGCTAACTTTGACAACTTGACAGTCTTGATACAGTGTAAAGTGTTTTAATTATGTACTATTACGTTTTTTTGGATAACATGAATGATATTCAATTCCCCACAGTTTCAAACAAAGATCTACCTTGAGGGAGAGTGAGCATCAGGGCTAGCTGTTACAGGTCCATGAGAAAGCATGAAAAGCCTCACGATCTCAGAGTAGGGAGGAAAATAAAAAGTGTTAATCGGTTCAAAGCCTCAATCAGGTTCATGTTCTGGGGTTTTGATGTGGCAAGAGTAGGTAACCTGTGATTTAGGATTCAAATAAGCCCAGCTAGCTGACGTGTTGCAACAGATTACATAGTGACAATACATTTGCTCACATCAACTGGTAGCTAGCTATGTGTGTGTAGCATGAAAGGGCTACAGATTTATTTTCATTTTGTAACCCTCTTGTGTAAAATGATAAACGCATTAGCTAAACCCAAACTTAGCTTTCATCAAAGATTCTTAATGAGAGTTTGAAAACCGTCTCTGCTTTCATGGAAACCCCAGAAACTGGTTGTGACGGCTGCTGTTCTTTACTGAATGGTTAGTATAATCCATGTAGGGTCCAGTTATTTGTATTGACCGGTGTTTGGTAAGTGCTGGTTTTGTACCCTACATCTATGTTAAGCTGTTCAACGTTCTACTAACACTATTTTATGTAGTTATAATATAAGATAATACACTGAGAGAGCTGAGACAGGCTATACAAGTGTATCTGTTTTGAATGTCCTTAAATTACAGTATTCCAAACAGCAGAACTTCTGTGTATGTGATGTGACTGACAACCTGACATGGTTTAGCCTTTTCCCACACCTATTACTTGTCTGATCAGCCTGCTCTCAGCTTTCTCATTTGTCTGTGTTGTGTTGAAGCAGTGTCCTAAATGTAAAATGACTGACATTTTGTTTTAAGAACTGTTCACCTGTGGAGATTGCAGTGGCAAAGTGTTCCTGTGTAGCTGGAACAGCACTCTGCAACCACAATGTTGCACTGCTGTTCCAGAGCGCACACTACTCCACACTCAACCTGGCTGCTGTCCCCCTGTCCTCAGCTGCACTGAAACAGAGCAGCGATGGCACAAGCCAAGAACCATGGTAAGTACAGTATGTGTTCACAACCAATCCACGGTTTAATGAGTATTTCCATTGTGCCAAGAGCTGATTTAGTATGTTGCATCAACGACCTTTTCAATTAATTTGACAATTATTTTGTGTAATTAATAGGGTGTGAAACCAGGCAGAGTGAGTGACATGGTGTTTACTTCCACTAAGCCAAAGCAGTTTACAGTTGCTGACGGTGTAAGGTGGTAATATCTATTGTCCTAAGTAATTGTATGTAGCTTGCTACAAACTGTGATTGTTGTCTGAGTGTAAAATTGTTCTTAAAGTCCTAATTATCATATAAACATGTTCAAAGGAGTACACGTTACAAGGCCGTACGGTGGGAGCTGCCAGACCCAGATGTCCTCAAAGTCAGCGAGGCATACAAGGACTTCTCAGCAGACATCGCATCACGAAAAAAAAACGAATGGCTCACTACTCAACTCAACGACTAACACTCTTTCAGAGGATATGTTGGAAATGCACACATTATATATATTTTTTGCATCTACTTTCTGGATATTGTACATCTGTTCATCTGTTATATAAACTAGTATTACTTAAATATGCAGAGACTAATTGAAATGTTTAAATATTAAACATCAACCTATGTTTTGTAAAAGTTTATTAAATTAATCTGTAAAATGTTATCATATTGTGGATTTATTAAATTATGTATTTTCCTTAGTTATTTATGTGTGCGTTTGTTTTGAGGATATAATTCATTAGTACCTAAACATAGTATGGTATAACTGCTTTTTGTAATGAAATACACAATTGGTTCGGGAGCAAGAAATCTTTTAATCGTTGTTGCTCAGGCTTGCCGAAATGAATGGAAACTTATCTCCCGATTATAACATTGTGTAACTTGCTGCTGTTACATACCGTCAAACTATGTGCAATATATACTTTATATACATATGCCGTCTTTAATAACTGTAATATATATACCGGGCTGCTAAATCCTAAGAACTTCTACAGGATTTGATTTGTAGATTTGATTTGTTTTTTATCTGTATTTTTGAAAATTATGTAACTTTTTATCTTTTTTTTTAGCATATTGTTTATTATATTATAACTTCGTACTTTTTTAGCATATTGTTTACTATATTATAACTTAGTACTTTTTAACGCATGTAAATTATGGAACACTTAGCTGTCTGTGGCTCTTTCCTGCTTCAACGCTGCAAATGTCACCTCTGTGGGACTAATAAAGGTATTCTGATTCTGATAACGGGACGAATTTGTACAAAGGGGCACACAGAAATGTAGTGCCGACTTTCTTACAACTGGAAGGCCAATCGCTTTTCTTTACCCCGAAATCCGCTCATTCTTGCTCTCGGTGTGACATAACAAGCTGTCAAAACTCTGTACTCAAACCGGAAGTACTCAGCCGCACACCCAGCCACCGGCAGTTGATAGACGCCATCTTGTGCACAGAGCCTATAGCTGGCCCTCTGTGAATGTAGAGAGGGACCAACAAGCTCTCCCGTCTTCACATAACTCGCAGAGACGGCATTTAACCCTTCACATTCCAACAGAAACTGAACAGGCAGATTCAAAGGATTTATTTATTTGTAAATATTATTTTACATACAATTAAATCAAGTTATTTTGGTAAAACTAGGGGCCTAGAGGGCCCTGCCGGCTCGCCACTGATGTACAGGGTTACCTCCCATAAGTTGTCACTAACTAAATAAAAACTATAGGTCATAAAATGTAGTGAAATGCCCTATTTCCAAAAAATGCATATCACTGGCAATGTGTTTAGTATTTTAGAACTTCCTTGTTCATCCATTGGGAGCTGAAAGGAGCCAAACAAATGCCCTGCTATCTGGGTAGCTAGTTAACTAGCTGGCTAGCTTTAATGATTATGTAGAGAAAAACCAAAAGACAAAACTGGCTAGAAAGCTAGCTTAGTTCTAGCTAAATAACAGACTATCACATTGAAATAAAAAACCTATGTTTGTACTAAATAAACTTTAACATATAAACATTTAATCTGACTAGTAAAATAAGTCTTTGCTTCTTCTGACCTTCAGTTCAACTTTTTTACACAATAGGAAAAATGTTGATATCTGACATTGTACTGAATCTAAAAATCCGGTCCATTGTGGAATGGCGGAATAATAATTAATCTATATGAGAGTTTGAAGATAGACCTAGAAACATATAATCAACTTGCACCCTTAAAACAACCTGAATGGCAAAAGAGAATAAATTGATGTGATAAAAGGCTTTTTTCCTTCACCAGGATGAAAGCAGCTATATGATCCACATCATGCAGTGCAGCACGTCATGAAGAAAAACATATGCAGCGGCTGTAAGAGGTGTCACAGATGTTCTTTCTCCAAAAATGAATTATCTTATTGCTACATGAAGAAGAAGAGCGAGAGCCACACACGCAGCAGGCGCAGTAATTAAAATGCTGAGACAAGGCATTCCCTGTAAGAAAGCCCCCTGACCCCCCCCTTATCGAGCTGCTCGATCCCATCAACAGGCAGTACGTTTTTAATCATGTTGAAATGATTTATTTAAACGTCAGGCAATGTGTCACCTCACTTCCTTTCATTTTTCAAAATGTTTGTGTTCTTTTCTGGATGATTAATTTATCTTCAGACAACCCCAATATGACTAATTAACTTTGAAATATCAGAACCAGATGTGGAGCTGAAGGAGGTTCTTAACAGGCAGCCAAGAGAGCCGGCTCGCCTCCCCTCTTTTTACTCCCCCCCTCCTACCTGCTCCTCCACACTCCAGGCTTTCAGGTTTTTTTACACACACCTTCCTCAGAAGTTGAAGCCATCCTGTTGAGAGCCAACACGTTGCACCAGGTCATAAATCTGGCAGTGTGAAGTTAACCTGCACATGCCCTGTGTTTACCTCCTCCCCCTCTCCCCTCTGTGTCACTCATCACCTCCACCTAATATATTCTCCTTCCCTCCCTTGCCTCCTGACCAACTGGCTCACTTTTCTCTCTTTAGCTCCAAACATTCAGTTTTTACTGATTTATTGAGCTCATGCCCAGAAAGTGTAACGAGACCCACAGTTTCGAAAAAGTCCAGACATTACTTTTAAACTCCCTTTTTTTGCAGCTTATCTCAGACGAATGCACTTTTTCGTGATTTATGTCAGTCTTTATTTCCGCCTAATGTCAAAAATGTTTGGATCAGGAGACTTAAGTGGGATATGAATTCCGCTCCTCCGTTTTCTGGCTCACACTACTGCAGTATTTTGAGTTGGAGCGGTGGTGAAAAATCTTCTGTCCCTACAGAAATGCCTAGCAAAAGCAAAAAGGCCCCTGCAGGAACATTGCAGCGCTGAGACTTTGACAGTCTGCCATGAGTGACGTGTGATCTGTACAAATTTCAGGACTAATAAATCTACCTGTCAGAGCTCGGGACTTGAAAGGGCCGCAGCCCCGCGGCACAGCTTTAACACAACTTGTGTTGATGAAATTCTGTAGGCTGGAGAATTATAGCTGTCAGAAAAACGCCCACATCAAACCTGAAGGCTTGGCGTTCCTTCTTTCCCCCCCCCCCCACCCCCCCGCTCTCTCAACACTCACATATTGCTCATTCACCTCCTCCCTCCTCTGCAGACTCTTTCCTTCCTCCTGTTCTTTCTCACTGCTCTGAAAATGAAACATTGGCCTCCTTTCATGGCTTGACGACCATCATTACATCATTTTGACACCCTGTAGACACCCCAGCGCACACACACACACACACACACACACACACACACACACACACACACACACACACACACACACACACACACACACACACACACACACACACACACACACACATACACTAACACAGTTGTGGAAACAGTACTCTGATCCTTTACGCAATTAAAAGCAGTAATACTTCAGTTTAAGTCCTAACTTCATAAGGTAGCCTAAGTAAAAGCAGCCAAATGTACTTAAAGTATTAAAAAGTACTCTCATAAGTGCTGTATTATTATATATTATATGTGTTTTATCAATAACAAATACATATAAGAGGTTTTTTTTGTTGTAATTTGTCAATGTAGAGTAAAGTTTAGATACTTTGTGTGTTTCTGAATAGATTAATATGAATAAAACACACTATATACAGTATACATCTTACTACAATTGTTAACTAAATTTAGTGGAGTATAATGTACAATATGTCCCTCTGAGATGCACTGGAGTAGAAGTAGAATGTGGAAAGAAGTGTTAGTAAAGTATCTCAAAATCCTACTTAGGTAACAGATTTGTTCTCATTCCTTGCTCTGCCAATACTAAAAAAGGTTGCTAACAGATAATAAGTTGTCCAGGTTTTGGACTGAGACTCGCCATGATGGAGGCCAAGAAGGCAAAAGCTTCCCTGAAACACGGCCCTGTCACCGGAGGATCATCGTCACCCGCTGTGTGTTAAATGTGCTGAAAGGTGGGAACGTGGCTCATGATTTCACGAGAAGGGGTGTTGCACTTGGGTGATTTAAATACCAAAAGGCCCATAAATCATCTCCCCTCTCTTGCCACCTCCTCCCATTTCCACATCCTTCCAGGCCCACTGCCCACTCCTCTCCCGCCCCTTTCCACAGGATTTATTCCTGTTTATCTTTGATCCAGGACTGGTTTGCTCTACGTCTCCTTTCAACCCGAGCCGGTGTATCCTGTGGATGATAAATCATCTGCGAGTGTTTAGATACTTTACTGCCGCCGCTGATTTTTCCTGTAAACGTTTTCAAGAAGGGTGGATCATATTAGCATTCTTCAAAGCACCGTTGTTGGTGTTAAAAGTTCACCAGAGTCCGGGGGACGAATGGCAGCCCGAGATTATTGATTTAAATGTCAAAAGGTGTGTCTTTTGCATAAGGTCGGGACCCTCCTGGTGCAGTGTGATCATTCATTGACAGACGAGTCAAAGATCCTGTGAAGGTGCTCGGCTTTGTCATTGAAATGATTCAGTCAACCGGTGAACGAGGTAACATCAGGACACACAAGCGCTTAAATATTTCTACACAGAGCTCGACATTGCTCCATGTCCAACTCAGAGTTCACCTCACTCATTGCTCGGTCCAAATACAGGAAGCTGCACTGTGTATTAATAAGCCTGTACCGAATGTCATGTTTTTTTTTACCATTTGTAGCTTTCTATTGAGGTTTAAGTATGAATTTCTAACGTCTGATAAAGATACAAACGTGTTTTTGTATTCTGCAAACTTATGATTGTTTCCAATGTTAATGTTCATGTTATGAAAGGTGAGTAAAGGCCTAAAGCTGGACAGGGGATAAGGCCATCTAAAATACACTTTTCTCACATGCTCTGGGTAGCACCTATGGGCTATTCGACTAGTGCAGTTAATGTGAATTCACAGTTGGAGCCACGATGTCTCAGTGGCTAGAAAAGTCTGACACATCGTCAAAAGTTTAGACATTCAGTCGTCCAACAGCCACTTTGTGCCTGACATGCATGACTCACTCCTTTCATAGCGTCCTTTTTTTTAAAATGCGGAAGTTGCAAGCCACGACTTTGATCCCACCTAAGTTATTTTTCATCAGTCATATCACATAAAACACAAACAGAGACAATAGAAATATCTTTTGTTCATTAGCCCCATGCTGAAACAGCAGCATCAGTCATTTACACTACACACACAATCTGTCAATCGGCGTGCTTGTCAATCACTCGAGTCTCGGTGGGAAGCCGCCTCTGACTGACAGCCCGTGTGATCTCTCCCAAGGGTGGCAGTGAGGCAACAAAAGGCCCGGATACAGTAATTGGCAAGATAAAGACATCCTGCAAGAAAACAGCACTGTCACTCATTTGGCTTCAGAGCAATGAATCAACATGAAACACACCGGTTAGCCAAAGCGAAAGTATGCTTGTAAAGGGAACCAATCAGAGGGCTAGGTTTGGGGTAACTTCCCCTGGCGACTGGCTGAGAGGTGACCTGTTTAAACTAACACTACCCCCCCCTTTTAACTCTAGATTCACCTTCTCACCTCAACTCTCCCCTCTCATTCCCCCCCGACCCCTCACTGACCTGCTGGCCTTTTGCTTAGGTCAGCTTAAAAGCTACCCCCCCCCTTCTGTCTGCTCAATCGTACCCCCATCCTTCACACACCTGTTTCTGATTTCTCACATTTCACTTTCTATTAAGGTGTGTGTGTGTGTGTGTGTGTGTGTGTGCGTGTGTGTGTGTGTGTGTGTGTGTGTGTGGCCTAGCATTACTATACTTGTGGGGACCTAAATCTGTTTACACAGTCACGTGTGGGGACTCGCCTCGAAAACATGGAGGTCCCCATGAGGGGAATCATTAATTTTAGGGTGAAAACTTGGTTAGGTTTAGGATTAGGGTTAGGGTAAGGTTAAGGTTAAGGGTAAGGTTAAGGGTAAGGGTTAGGCATGTGTTGGTTATGGTTAAGGTTAGAATAAGTCTCCAGGAAATGCATGTAAGTCAATGTAATGTCCCCTGAAGTGATGTATACATGGTGTGTGTGTGTGTGTGTGTGTGTGTGTGTGTGTGTGTGTGTGTGTGTGTGTGTGTGTGTGTGTGTGTGAATCTTCAATTCAAACAACTTCATATCTTGCTGCTCTGTAACTTTTCTATCGCTTGGTATTACTTTTTATTCTCGTGGTTTTTTAATGACTGTTTTTGAACGTATTTAAATTGATTTTATGTTTTGTGACAGCTATAGGTCTCAACGCTATTAATGTTATTCTTTGAAATGCCTTGGTATTTGATATACTTGCCTTGTCCCCAGATGCCAATGTGAATGAAAGAATAACCCGTCAATGTTCATATACTGTGAGACTAGGGATTGGAAATGTATATAAGGTATTCTTTGACAAGAAAAAAAAATACATAAAAGATGATAGGGCCTCATGACTAAAACGTCACAACTGAGAACAAACACGCCGAGTTCTGTTCAGTAATTTTCTTGCAACTCGGTTTTCGAATTGATGCACACTCCAAATATTAGGTGCACAGCAGGTGGTATTACAATGGTATTACAGTTTTTCTAATGTTTATCTCCTACTTTGAGACACTATGTTTTTGTATTCAAAGTTTTCGGAATGGTGTTGTTTGAGTTTGCTTAATTTAGGAGACATTTTAAGTTGATAAAGACACAATTAGCAAAATAAAGGAATATTTTGGATGCTTTTTTTCCCATTAGTCTCAAAGAATATTGTTTAGAAGCAAAATTACCCCAAATCCCTTAAAATTGACCATGGAAAACAATGTTTCTGCCTTTGGTGAATAAGATAGTGCTTGGCTGGCGTCATGACCCTCTCTTGGAGGTCAGTTAGGGTATCCGTGTCTTCTAGAGGCCCTGTCACAGTGTGTGTGTTTGTGTTTGTGTGTGACTGAGTGTGTCCCCTGCTGCCCTGTATTTGACCTCCTTCTCTGTCCTCTCTCAATCACCCCTGTCTCCTCAGACACCTCTCCTCCTCCTCCTCTTCTTCTTCTGCTGCAACAGGAGAGCAAAGTGAGCAGGGGGGCTCCCTCCAAAGATGGACCCCCTGTGCAGCATGTTAAAGGCTCCTCTCATACACACACACACATGCATACATGGGGATCCCTTGTCTGCCTGCCCTGCTCTTCACAGGGTAGTCATTAGTCATCAGGCGGATCAAAGGACGACCGCAGGAAGTGAAAGGACCCTGACAAGGAGGAGTCCATCTGGCTGGCAGGCCATCGCTCATCCTCAGCTGACAGCGAGGCACACTCTCCATCTGACGGGCGCTTCCGCTCCGGGCTTCAAATGTGACTCTTTTCTTAGTAACAATTTGTCTCAATAAAGGCTAATGTGGCTGATGTGGCTCCCTTATGATAGAATACATACATCTCATTTAGAAAACAACCTCTCCAAACGCCTTGGTATACTGAAAGCATCTATATTTAGACACATGTTTTCTATTTGTATTTGGAAGTTGGAAATCTAGGTTAGCTTTGTTAGTGAATATTGTCAGCTGTGCCAGTTGACAATAATACATTACACGGTGTCTTAGGCTTAAACACCACTGTTGCAACATGTCCTCTTATAGAAGCTACAGCACTGTGGGTTTGACTTATTTAAAGGGAAACTTATGAGAATTAAGTGCTAATGCGTCGTATATTACTGAAGCTTTCACGTTGTTGACGTACTCAGCAGCCATCTTGAATTTATAAGACCAAAGTGATAATCTCCTGACTTTCTGACAACTGGAACGCACCATCAACAACAGGACTTTTTATCTTAAAGACCGTTTAAATAAATGGTTTTACAGGGAGTCGTGTGGAGTAACTTGTCCCTTTACACAGTTTATCAATATTAAATGCAACTTCTCCTTCGCTTTTCTTCTCTATTTCATTCTCTAATCTTCTCTTCAGTCACTCTACTAAGCACTTTCTTCATTACTATCGCAATGGAGGTTATGTTTTTCACTAGGTTGGTCTGCTCGTTTGTTAGCAGGATTACGGACAAAGTACTTGCCCGGTTTTAATAAAACTTGGTGGAAGGGTGTAGCATGGACCAAGGACGAACCCAATACTCCTTGAAGCGTTTCACAGGTTAACATTGTGATAGAGCATTTAAGATGTGTAGCAATAATCGTTAAAAATTGTTTTTCACTTGCGAATACTCTATAAACAATATCATTGGCTGTTTTATACCTTGTGCAATAAATTACAACAAGTCTTCTAGTTGTTTCCACATTACGACTTAAAGATCATAAAAGTCGGATGAAGGACTTTCCACACTCGGGAAATGGGAGCATCTGAGTAGCGTGTGAATGGTAATCCTTTTTCTGATTTCATTTCTGTTTTTACTGCTTTTGGTGACAACATAATGAGGGTTACCAGTGCGTGACAAACTAAAACTCGTGCTATTGCGTGACAGTACAACAACATGCTAAAGCAACTAAATATTATTACGGTGGTCACAATGAGAGTTTCCCCCATCATCCCTCACCCCCCCCCTCCCTCCCTCCCACCCAGCACCACCCACCTGGGTCTGTCTGCAGGGTGACCCTGTCCTCTCGCTGCGTGACTGAGCGCTCTCCTGCCACACAGGAGGCATCAATTACAGCCCGGCCGTCCCGGTGTCACTGCTCTGTAATTAATGTGCTCTCCCGGCGCTGCGCCATGGGGCCTGGCCTCACCGTGAACTCCACAGGAATTCAGAGACAAACACACACACACACTAAGTGCTGCACACACACACAACAAAGCAATCACATGTATGCTGAAACTCTCCAAATGCTGTTTTTGAGACTTTGGCTAATGTGGTTTTTCATTTCAAACACAAATTCTGATGTGCAAATCCTAGTTTGCAGACTTAAGAACTCACACCTACTAACTAGTGGTGGACAGTACTGAACTCCAGAGTTCTGGAGTTCAGTACTGGAAGTAAGGTTTTTGTACTTTGCTTGAGGTTTTGCATTTCCTGCTACTTTAAACTTAAGGACAACAAGCTGCAACATTAAAGTGATGTACCCATTGATGCGTCACTAAATGTTATTCTATTTATAATATATTTTGTTCTGAGATTTCTAAAAACGATGCTAAGTATATTGATGCTAATACTTTTGTACTTTTTAGTAAAGAGTTGAATGCATGACTGTTACTCCTAACAGATGATTTCTACATCGTGGTATCACAACTGTTACTTTAGTAAAAGATCTGAGTACTCCAACTCCTTTAATACTACTGTTGATGTGATAGATGCATACAAAGGGAACTGAGCAAAAGTCACGCAAACATTAACACACACACACACACACACACACACACACACACACACACACACAGAGGCCCAGCCCCCCGCTGCCTGCCCCTTCATTTGTCAATCAGCCAGACAAACAGAAGCACGAGGTCCCCCGGGTCACAGGGTCATGGGATCCTGTGATTCCCTTGCTACCCTAGAGCTCAACACACACACACACACACACACACACACACACACACACACACACACACACACACAAACACACATACACGCACACACTGAAACACACACACATTCTAAATATTCCAGGCAGTCAAACTAGCCACACAATTCTGTCAACTCCTTTTCTTCATCACCCAGAATCCTGTTGACTTTGACTCAATGTTTGACGTTGAGAGAAGACTCTTCCTGTGGCAGACATATTTGCAATACTTCCCCGAGCTTTCCCTCGCCCCCTTCAGTTCCTGCTTTCATTCTCTTTCTCCCCCGCATCGCCCTCCCTATTTCTTCCTTTCTTTCGCCTCACTCCCTCCTTCAAACGTCATGCCTGGAGCTGACACTGAGCGTGACCCTGCCTTTATTGTTGCAGCGGGGCAGAGGCGCAAACACAGGGCAGGGACTGTCACCCCAGTGATTAAAGAGCGCATGTTTTCAGTCAAACGCCTCAGAGGGGAGTGATCCCAGAGAGAAAGAGGGAGAAGGGGAGGGAGGGGGAGGCTCAAAGTCCAGCAGGAAGATAAAGGGCTTCTAAGGTTTTCACAGCTGAAGAATAAAAAGCATTTTGCAGAGTCAAAAGGAACAAAAGTGACATTTGGGATTGATACATTGTTCTGCAAGTGGCTTTTTATTAAAATTAAAACACATATCAGTCAATGCTTTCCACTGATTATACGATAAAGGGTTGTGCTTAACAGATTTCAGGGGTGACAGTCTGGAAAACCTGCAGTGAACTCTGTGTCACCGTGCCTTAAGGAGCTGCTCACCCACTGAACAGAATCAATTAGTTTGGAGTTTGACAACACGTGATGGTTTAAGTGCTGTTTCAGAGGGTTTTCTGAAACCTGTCATATTTCAGTGTATGGGAAAATAATATATTGGCATTGTCATCTAAGCTCCATAAACCCTAATGTGTAGCACCACATGTGTGCAGGAACAACAATCGGGCAGATGTGCGGCGGTTCGAGTTAATAAAAGAGCGACTTGATGTTTTTTCAACCACTCGTAAAATACTCTTGTATTGAAGAAAAGAGCACAAATAAGAAAGAATTTGTTAATCCCAAAACAATGTGTACTAACAAGATAAAAGCAAATGAGAAGAAATAAGAACAATGCATTTGAATGTAATCGTTTTCTGCATGAGGTCCAATATCAGTGTATTAGGGAGCTATTGAGATGCTCATAGGCTCTTTCTTTTACATTGTTGTCAGGTGACCTGTTTTACACTGTTTCCCATCTTTATGCTAAGCTAAGCTAACCAGCTGCTGCCTGTAGCCTTACATCTAACAGAAAATTCCTAAACTGTTTTATTCTCATCTAAGTTTCATTCAGAACGCTGCTGCTCGAGTCCTCACTAACACTAAGAAAGTGGATCACATCACTCCTGTTCTGAAGTCTTTACACTGGCTTCCTGTGTGTCAAAGAATATATTTCAAAATACTGCTGCTGGTTTATAAAGCTTTGAATGGTTTAGGCACAAAATATATTTCTGACCTCCTGCTAAATGATGAACCATCCAGATCTCTCAGGTCTTCAGGGACTGGTCAGCTTTCTGTCCCCAGAGTCAGAACTAAACATGGAGAAGCAGCGTTCAGTTATTATGCTCCAAATATCTGGAACAAACTCCCAGAAACCTGCAGGTCCGCTGCAACTCTGACTACTTTTAAATCCAGGCTGAAGACTTTTCTTTTTGTCGCTGCTTTTAATAGAACTATTCATATATTAAACTGCACTGTAACTTTTATCACTGTAACTTTTATCCATGTATTTTTTCTTTTAATGTTTATTTTATTAGCTTTTCTTTTTAATGACTGATTTTAAATGCCATTTTCTTAATGTCTTTCATTTTTTTTTTGTAAAGCACTTTGAATTGCCTTGTGTTGAAAAGTGCTATATAAATAAACTTGCCTTGCCTAAGTATGAGTGCTCTCAACCAATTGTAAAATATTCTCTTACCAGAAAAGAGCAGACATTAATGTGTTCTTACTGCATGAGTCTAAATATGTGTGTATTAGATAACTTTTGGGATGACTAATAGGCTCTTTTTTTACCTTCCGGACAGTTGACCTGCTTACCATTGTTACCCCTTTTATCCACGTCAGTCTGGAGGACAGTATGGAGCTGGAAATTATTTCATTCAAACAGGCTTCGTAAGAATACGCTCGAACACAGCTCCGAAGCAGTCTCCCATTGTTGTTGTTATTTACGCTGGCTTTACTGAGAAATGCAGTGACGTAAATGGTGGCTCTTGTCTATGGTAAACATACTGGTTCGTAGTTGGTTCAACATTGCGAACCGAACTAGCACCAGCTCTAAACTAGTACTCTTTTCAGTGGACAAGGAATATGTTAACAGTCTCTTTGCTAAGCTAAGCTAACCAGTTTCTGACTGTAGCCTGACATATAACAGAGAAATATGAAAAACTTCTTCTGTGAAAGTGTTCATAACATGATGTTTTAAAGTGCTGTTTCAGAAGCTTTTTTCTGCTCTGTCATATACAAAGAGACAAAAAATATATTGGCATTGTCATCTAAGCTCCATAAAGCCTAATTTGTAACACCACATGTGTGCAGCAACATCCAGCTACAGGCACATGTGTCCTTGGCGGCTGGAGCTAATAAAAGAGTGGCTTGTTGAGTTATGGCTGCGGGTAGGAAAAAGAGCGAGTCATAGATGTGACATTTTGACCATGAGACCTCGCTCTGCAAAATATTATTTTTATTAATGTGAACAGGAATCGGTTTCTCCTACAACACTCACGAGGATTAAAACAAATAGGGCTGTGAAAGCGCCAGTCAGGGGAAGAAATAAATAAATGGCACGCCTGCCTCCATATATCATAAAACAGTCACCTCAGAGAGCTGTGGGCCTCTGTGTTAGGCGTCCAAGCTAAACACTTGGAAGTTTGCTCAGTCATAAATTAACAGCTTGACAGTCAAAAGTGCTCAAACTCATTTGTCAAACCTCGCTGGCTTTTTTTTCTCTCCAGCATTTAAATTCATTACAGCAGTTTTTCTTTCTTTCCTCAAGGCTTCCAGAAATGTGTTCCCCAGCACCACGCAGTGCTCTGAGAAGATAATTCTGGAAAAGTAAAAGGCTTTGAATGTGCATCACATGTGCTGAGAATCCCACAAGTCCATCCATTTCCCTGCACAGAAAGAGGCTTGAATTAATTCCCACCCAAGAACAATTTATCTCCATGGGTTGCTGTCAGGGGATTGAGCTCTGAAGAACCTCCAGGCATCAGATCCACATTCACGGCTCGTCAGCTCAACGACTTGTATTTTTTGTTAATTCAGCAGTCGTGTTCTGCTAAAGTGGGATAATTGCTATCGACAAGCTTTTGCCAAACATGCCAGTGCGGAGTAAACACAGAGGATGCCTTTAGCTTGGAGCTTCAGACAAACAAATGTCATGCAGACCAGACAGAGAATGCTGCTGCAGCACATTACCCATAATGCACTGTAACTTTTCCCTTTGACAGCATCACTGTAAACCTATATCTTTTACTTACTCAGACAAGTAGGGGCCCATGTGTCCTGGTGCTGGAAGATCCCAATGTCCCTAACAAATGGGAATTACAGGTCTGTGTTTATTAAGATAAAGAATAATTGATGGGCAGCCATAAACAAAAGCATATTTGAGGCATGTTGATTGATTTCTACGTGTGAAAAGGCTTTTACCACATGCAGACCTTTTGCATTGAGCAGCGTGTTAGGTGGAGAGATCTGATCTTAAAATAAATCTAAATATTAAATCTAAATATTTCCTCCATTTATATAATTTTTCTGCGTAACCCTTTACACAGAAATGTATCAGTGTAAGTGCGTTTTTTTTTAATAGTATTATTAAATAAAAGATGCAATTCAAGGCACATAAATCCGCTCTTTAAGAAAACAAATATATAAATTATGACTGTACTTAATAAAATATATCAACATACATACATGCACACAAAAATTATAATGGGTGTCATGTTGCTTTTTAATGTTTTGTCAGAATAACCAATGATGCTCCAACTACGACACAGAATAAGCTTTTTCCTCCTCGCTCGCCCTTAACTAGAGTACCAGCACATCAAAACTCACAAATGACCACATAACATTGTTTATTCCTTAAGTACACAAACTTTGGAAGGTATTGTTTAAAGGGGTTATATGCGGGACCATTTTATGGCCGCAGTTCCTTCCTGAAGTATCCAGTCAACCACGGTGACGACAAGACGCCAGACAGTCAATGCACCCAGCCAAGAAAACGGTCTGGCACAATACCCCCATGAAACCACTTGTTGCACAAAAGCAATCAAACGTCCTTAACCATTCAAATGTGTCCTTAACCAGGGTGCTGCATAATGAATAACTTTATCATAAATTAGTGGTGTGTGTTGTATAGTTTTTTTACTGCCTTTGTTAAAGGTAGAGTAGGTAAGTTTGAGAAACCGGCTCGAGATACACTTTTTGTTATATTCAATGGAATGCTCTTAACATCCCGATAGCAATGAATATCTGAAGTGCTTTGACAAAAAATACATAAAAAAATGTCATCTGTGGAAGCCGTGGCGCTGTAAAAAGCACGACCAATCATCGGAGCCGGCCCGGCTAAAATAACTGGATGGCCTACCTGCCTGTCAGCCTTCCATCTGTGCACAAACTTATCTCGTGCCCTCATTGGTCATGTGCGCGTTCGTGTGTGTTGGAGGAGGGGCTCTGTGAGGAAGTGGCGGATTTTTTCCAGTTGTGTATTTTCAAATTCTCGCGATCTCGAGCTGGTTTCTCAAACTTACCTACCCCACCTTTAATGCTTTCTACACTATAAAGTGAAGTGATATGACGTGTGCATATACGTGTTTCCCCATTAACAGTCCTTTATGCTAAGATAAGTTGACCAGCTGTTAGCTGTGGCTTTATATCTCATGGAACAACATCAAGGCTTTAAAAAGGTGCATTCAATGAAAACATGTACATTTTTATGCAAATTGTTGTGCCCATCGGGTTTCTAAAAGTACAAATGTAGGATTGTTAGCAACATCTACAACAAAATGTGCAACTATGTATCAAGTTTAAAGCAAAAAGTTAAAGGTGGGGTAGGTAATTTTGGAGAAACCAGCTCGATATTTGAAAATACACAGCCAGAAAAAATCTGCCACTCCCTTACAGAGCCCCTCCTCCAACACACAAGAACGTGCACATGACCAATAGGCGCATTCACACCGCAGTACTTTCCCCACAAAGGTTCATGAGAACTTAGTTCATGAGAACTCTCTCATGAACTAAGTACAGATCACGTTCACACCGGAATAAGTCCCTGGGGGTGGATTAGGCAAATGAAGCCGCTGACGTCACTTCTTCTTCTTCTGCTTTGGGTTTATTGGCAGGCCGCAAACCACTTCACGGCGTATACTGCCGCCCAAAGTCCCCGGCCGGAAGTCCCCGGAGTTGGGGACTGGCTTCAGTAGAAGCTGCTGGGACTCCAGCAGCTTCTACTGAAGCCTTCCGAGTAAATCGCCAGAACGCCGACACCTCCTCATCTCCACCGCTCCCATATTTTATTTTGTGTTGCCATAAGTTAGTCTCTCTGCGTTTCTGCGCTGGGCTAATGCTAATGCTAATGCGAGGATAATAAAATGGCGGCTTCACAAAACTTTTTGGGAGTTTTACGGGGCGTGGTTTGCAATCCGCCCAGCCAATCAGAAATAGGAACCTTTTTCTCCCACGAAAGTCCCTGCTAGCTTCGAGGGGGTAAAAAGGTTCTCATGAACTAATTTTAGTACCGGCTCTTTTTGGTGTGAACGCGACAAAAGAGTTCTCATGAACCTTTGTGGGAAAAGTACTGCGGTGTGAATGCGCCTATTGAGGGCACGAGATATGTTTGTGCACAGATGGAAGGCTGACAGGCAGGTAGGCCATCCAGTTATTTTAGCCGGGCCGGCTCAGATGAGTGGTCGTGCTTTTTACAGTACTACGGCTTCCACAGATGACTTTTTTTATGTGAACTTGTTAATCTTTTATGAAGGAGGACTTTGTTCAAAATTGTAAACCATGAACGTAAAATTTATTTTAATATGTGTGAACTGAACTTGGAGTTAGCTCTCTTAAAATGTGACCTTGCATAACAATGAACATCAACAAAGTATACGTAGAGAATGTAAATGCTAGCAGCCTGTAGCACAGTCCTCACTGTTAAACCTCCTCTTCTCTCTCATCCAGTGCCTGACACATGCCAGCTCCCCTCTCTCAACATCGCTCCCAGATAGACATACACATCCATTATCCCTACCGACCCCCCCTTGTGTGTGTGGTCTGCGTGACTGTGAATGCATATATGTGTGTGTGCACTGTACCCAAAGAGACAGACAGGCACACGAGCATGAAATCCACCAAACCTCCTCTAATTCCCCCTGTAATTTATGGCTCTCAGATACATGTCATGCTGAGGCTAAACAAACGCTCCTTTGTCACTGACAGCAGCCTTTGATCAGAAAGAATCGGATTTGCTGTCTCGCTGCTGCACCGGATCTTGTGCCCTACACTGCCGCAAGGATTTCCACACACACTCACACACACACACACACACACACACACACACACACACACACACGCACACACGAACATGCACAGCCTTAATGGTGTAGAAAGTTTTCCACTGGCACCTCCAGTCAAACACGTTCTTTCTACACTGAAAGCACGACACCCCTCATCGGTTTACGCTGAACTTGTGACCCTGGCTGACACCCCCCCCACCCTCACACTCACACACTCTCACACACACACACACACACACACACACACACACACACACACACACACACACACACACACACACACACACACACACACACACACACACACACACACACACACACACACACACACACATACACAGTCTCTCTGCAGGCTGTCTTTACAGCAGGAAACCCACTAGGTGATTGACAGCCGCAAGGGGAGAGGGGAAGGCGAAGCTCGGAGGTCAAGCAACAGCAAGCAACAGCAAGCAGGAGAGAGATTTCAACATCTGTAAAGTCACACAAGCTGACATGACCCCTGTACAAACTGCCAGGTCACACATACACACACATTATCACCTGTTGGCGGCCATGTTGGAAGCCACTCACTGTGGATTGCATCCAAACGAAAACATACGGTTTTGACCGGTATGTTTTGAAATGTTTGGCGTGGTGAGATTCTATTTAAGCTGTCAGCCAGAGGGACATGTAAATGTATGTGTGTATATGATGTGTGTTGAGTAGCGGTGCAGAGTGATTAAGCACGTCGCTGCTGGCCTGTGGGATTGACAGTAACGCCGGCTGACTCGGGCACACAAGGGGGAGAAAGACTGGGGGCACTTGTGTAACAGAGACACACAGGCAGGTACTGTTCTCCCGCCAAGCTCGAAACAAACCGCTGTTGACATCCCTGTCACCAACACTCATTTCTAGCGCTCAACGAGATTAGACTCAACCTGCGGTGGTAGAGACAGAGGCATCAAATTAAGCGAAAGCGGCTGACAGCGAGCATGTTTGGTGCGCTGGCTTTCTGCAGGCTGTTTTCTTCCGCTTTGCTTCGCATGAAATGTTATCTTTCAGCCTGCATTGCGAGAAGAGGAATCAAAGATTACATTCGGGGTAGATTTGGGGAGACATTTGAAGAGCAAGGAAAAGTGTAGGTTCAAAAATACTTTAAATATATTAAATATATATTCCTGGTAGACAGATCAACTTTAGCAGACTTTGATTCAAAGATTTAACAACTTTATTGTCATATGCACACAAGCAACAGCATAGTTGGTGTCATAACTCCTGCAACAAACAACACACTTTGACTTAGAACAGAAATAATGCAGTAAAGAAAAAGTAAATTGCAGTGATAATGAGTTATGATAACATGGGCATAATGTATTGCTCTTACCCTCTCTGTGTCTCTGTCACACACACATACAGATATCATGTTCCCCGCCCACATCCACTTTGAGACATCTTATCCCGTACACACAAACAAACACACTGTCCCCACTCGCCCACGTATGCGCTCACACGTAGGTTTCTTTTTTTTGACAGAGTGAAGTTGTCCAGGAAATGGAGAGGAAATGACACGGGGCATATTTCCATGAATCTCCGCTGTTGGCATACTGCGCTCTGGCACAGGGCCTGTCAGCAGCCTGTCTCCTCAGTTTAGCTGTAAGACACAGTCAGAGCGCCAAACACACTGCGACATGCTTGTCCTCAGACAGGAGGGAAGACAGAGAGAAATGTCAACAGAGAGAGACAGGGAGGTGTGTGTTACCTATTTTCCACAAAAAAAATTGTCCGTGCAGGGGGTAAGGTTTATTCTGAGTTGGTTCAACTTCTGAAACTCTGGTTTGGTTTTCTACTGACGAGAGACCGAGAGCATATCATGATGTGGTTGGGTTGATTTTTTTTTAGCAAACACCAGCAGGAATTTCCCTCACAATAACAACAATGGGCCAAGCTATCAGAGTGGTGCTCATGTTGCTGTTATACGTATGAAGCCAGATTGAATTGCAAGCACGACCCAATACATTTACACCAAAAGTATCTAATGGTATGCCATTCTTGTAACATTCCTAATGCCAGCTGCTGCTTGTGATATCACGCCTCTGTAACACTGTCACACAAGTGCAGTCCCCATATATGTATATGTTTTTGGTTTAAATGACTATATTTGGCCACATAGCTTCCTAAATAACAGATTTTTAAGCAAAAGCTATATACTTGTTTCGCAAGTGAATCCCGGCCAAGTCTCCAACGTATGCCAGTGCCTCTGTAGCGGAAATGCAAAAACTCGTTCATGATCGGGCTACTGCTCCAAACCGGTCCTGCAACTGCTTCGTTGGAAAGGATATGAATGACGGAAGAGATTTCACAACCTCAAACGCTCACCCCTAAACAGAAATGTCAAAATGCGAGGCTATTATCCCTTTTACCGGCACTGTAATTTAAACCGCGGACCTCGGGGCGCCGTGCGTCACCACGACTTTGGGAAAGTGACTCTGATGAGGTGGCCGCGGTCCGCACATCTACCTGCTTCACTGGAGGCCCTGCAATGACCCTGATGTCCCCCACAACCCCCTGCTTACCTAAACACATACGCACACACACACGCACACACACGCACACACAAACATGCGCACACACACACACACACACACACACACAGCTGCAACAGACACTCTACTGTTCTACCACACACCTCAGGGCTCACACAGCCTCCTGTCACCCAGCTCAACTAATTGTGTTGGCATAAAGAGGAAAAGCACAGGAGATGTTGTACATATTTTAAACAAACGCCGAGACCATAAATCTTGTATGACACACTTAGAGGAGGCGGCGGAAGTTCATGGTTTTTGGTAAACTGGCAGTAAAACGACATTTTCTGATTTAGAAGATGTGAAAATGATATGATACGTACTGAAAAATGTCAATATGTGTTTCACAAAGCCAAAGATGAAGCCCTCAAAACGTTTGTATTGTCCTAAAACTCCAAAAACAATGTTAAACTAAATGTTATATAATTAAATTTTAGAAGCTAGAATCATACAAATTCTACTTTTTTCTTCCTAGCTCAAACTGATTCCTGCAGACACTGATTTGAAACCGGCCTAGTGTCATCCTCTCTACCCCTCTTTCAAATCTATTTCTCTCATACTCGCTAAATTGGCCCAAAACATTTTTTCCTCTAAACATAATGACATTTGACAACCAATGGATTAATACTACTACCTCACAGTTCTGTACCGTAAAGGACACATCGGTGCGGTTTCCAGACTCTTTTCAACAACATCAAAAGGTTCCAGCACAGCAGTAGTTGGTGACATTCACGTAGAAGGGTAAACAGCTGAGGGAGAGTAGAGGTCATCCAGCGTGGAAGCCTCGTGGGAAAGACCCTCGGCCAGAGCCACCTTTCACCAGCACCCTGCCTGCTTCAGGGACAGTGCCGGGAGAGCAAACAAGGACATGCACGTCTGCTGCTGTTTCCTGTGTGTGTGTGTGTGTGTGTGTGTGTGTGTGTGTGTGTGTGTGTGTGTGTGTGTGTGGTGTGTGTGTGTGTGTGTGTGTGTGTGTGTGTGTGTGTGTGTGTGTGTGTGTGTGTGTGTGTGTGTGTGTGTGTGTGTTTGTTTGTTTACATATTTGTGCCGGTCTCTGCCAAGGGTCTTTTTGATTGTCCTGTCCTGAGGGAGCCGACTCCTAAGGGCAGCGCGAGTGAACAGCTCATGGCTATTGCCTGTCACCAACATCTCTGTGCTGCAACACACACACAAACACACACACACACACACACACACAAACACACACACACACACACACACACATGGAGGGGAGATACAGCTTTGCATGTACTCTCTAGGCGGTGTGAGGTCACACACTGCTCTATTTCAAAGGAAACAGGGTCGCCGTGGAGCCATCCGAGGCCCTGTGGAAGCATCCAGTCATGTGTGGTTTTCCAGTCCACTGCTTCCTGATGTGCAGGTCTGGCTAAGCCCCGAGGGACACTGACGGGATGGGAGTGTGTCCACCTTGTGCTCCGGGCTTGTCGTATCATTGGGAATGAGGGGCTCATCATCGCCTGCCAACCCGCTGCAGTGATCACTCTCCTCCCTCAGACACACTGGGGCCTCAGCCCGGGTAAATTATGCTTACCCACGCCATTATTCGACTCATTATAGACCCATTTGAGTAGCTTTCAGCCTGTCACGGGCGCTCAACTATGTCTTCGCTTTGACTTGATTTTATGTGACAGGCTTTTCTTTAGAGGAAAAGGCTTGGGAGGAGTGCTGGAGAGAAGGAAATATGCATTTATGAGTAGTCAAGCAAAGGCTTTACATGAATTGTTATGATCTTTTAAGATGAAACACACATTGCAAAATGCGGTATGGCACAATATAGGATTGCACAATTAGTATCGGAATCGCAATATTGACTAGTGAAGTATTCAGATCGCAATATTTGTTTAATGCTGTATGTGTGTTTTAATACCATTTTGAAGATTTATCCCTGCATCCAAATCTTTCTCTACATTTGTGTTTGGTAAATATCCTGTTAATAATGTGTTTTCAATCATGATGAGAATAATTACGCAAAATATCATGAATCATATCGCAGTTGTAATTTCAGTCAAAATACTCAAAATTATTTATTTCTTCTAATTGTTGCACTTCTAGTACCTCGGAAATACTTTCACTTTTTCATACGAGACACACGGTCATAAATGATTTGAGCGTCAAAAAAACCAACTGGCAGGCTGAGTCCATCTTGCTGGTTGTTGACATATTTTTAAACACAGTTGAGAAATGACCCTCATTTCTGGAAACCTAAGGCCTTTCAATTTACTGTGCTTGGCAAACAGATGCAACTCACTTCGATTCCCAATTGCCTGTCAACTGCTGGGCCTGCCATCCATTCATTTCCCGAGTCGTGTCCCTGGTTAAGCCCTACGCTACATCTTTCATCCTGTCATCGCTAACATGATAGGGAATTCCCCGGGAGAAAGGAAAACTAAACTGGGAAAGGAGAAGTGTGCACCAGCTCCCCTCCCATGCTAAACGTGCACGGAGCCAACATCTCTCGATCTGCGACGGCTCATTTGGAAACGTGGCCCTTCGGCTCCAGTTCCCTCTCGCTTTTGCCAAACACAATAATTCTCCCTCATTTCTCCTCAAATGTATAATTTTGTGATTTTTCACTGTCAGCCGCGGCCTTTTGAAGGTACTTTATTGAATTTCCTGCTGGACTCAGCTCTAAAAGTCAATTTCTCTTCGTTTTGCCGCAGCTTACCTCCTTACTGCTGTTTCACTTTTCTTCCGTTTTGCAACATCAAACTCCAAAACCTTTTCCAGTTCGCTTTCCATTCTTAAAAAAAACGCTCTCTGACTGCATCCGTTGCAATCATTATTTCTTCTTCTGGATTTCTCATTATTTTGCATTTCACCTCTGGACTCTGTCAAGGGTAGCTGTGGGTGATATCATTGTCATGTCACTGCTCATTAACATCACACGGATTGACAGGAGAGCCCGGGCCAGCTCCTGATAATGGCTGATCTAATCCATACCCCTGCATACTTTCTCCCACTCAGCTCCTCTGTTCTTGGCATCGATGCCTCTAAACCCAAAAAGCCTCTCTCTCTCACCCCCCTACATGTGTTTGCAATTCCCCTCCAGGGGGTTATGATTCAACAGCGGCATCATCTCAATTCGTCTCAAAGCATGAAGCATCGCAAGAGAAACTAAAGTGGGAGACAAGACGGCCGTCTCTGCCCCCCTTTCAGAGGCAGGAGGCTGAGTGTGTTTGGCGGAGTTGGACGTGAGGCTCGCTCTCGGGATGTGGGAGTTTAAGACGAGAGTGCCACGCTGGCCTAATCACATTACGGGTGCCATATTATGTGTCAAGCTGTCACTTTCAATTTGAGCGACCGCACTGCAGTGGCGAGGCCTGGCTTTTCTTCATATTTCTGTTGTGATTGGGGCTGGATAGTGACTACGCTGGAACTGAGCAACGGAGACGTCGTTATACCACATTGAAGATCATATGTTTACAATTAGTATTGTTTTGGGGGTTGGGGTTGGAGGTTATGTGTGTCTACGGGGGCAATCGTTCCCACTGACCTCTTCTCACATGTCTAATCTCATTCTTGTCTCCCGTTTGAACCAATGTCATGTGTCTCATCGTCAAATGTGTCACACTGGTTGACGTGGAAGCTGTATGGAAAGGCTTGTGGGGAGGGGGGTTGTGCAGGAAAAAAAGCCTGTGGAGCTGCATGAGTGGGGTAAATTGAGGAGATAGAGACTGACAAGAAGGAAAGAGAGGGTAGAGCGGGTTATGGGATGGGGGGAGCAGGGCGTGAGTTCAGTCAAAGCCAATTGTTCTCCAATTGAGTGGAATGACTCAGAGGAATTGGGAGAAGTTGGGTCTTTTGTGAGCAAGCGGCTGAAACATTTAAGCGATGTGGTTGAAATTCCCCTGTTTTTCAAATCCAAAGTGACTGTTTTTACAGCTATTCAGATCCAGCTTCCCCCTTTCTCTTTCCTCCTTTACCTCCCTCCATTATCTCTCTCTCTCACTCCATTTGTCTCTGTAAGATAGATCATCAGCGTGATCATAAATCCTGTCGAGCTGAGGGCTTCTTTGCATGCTCTTTCAGACGAATCCTCAGTGCCAGACAGAAAAACAAAAGTAAGTGGAGATGAGAGAGGAGGAGGGGAGGAGAGAGGGGAATTGAAAGGGAGAGTCAGGACCTCGGTGGCCATGCTGACATCCTGAGACATCCAGCTGGGGATCTGTCATTTCCAATGAGTTTTCATCTCAATCTCCTCCGTAAATGTTAAATATTCCTCACTATTTAAGGGTTGTTTTGTAGCCGGTAGATGACCCAGAGACCACATTTCATTCTCACCACAGTCAAGCTTGAGGCATCAGCATCACAATTATAATTTAGGATTATACTGTAGTTTGACGATAGCAAGAAAGGCGTTAAATGTAACGATGTTGGTTAACTTTTTTGCTTATATTTCAGTAACTTATTTAACCGGGTCTCTGTTCAGTTACTTACGAATACAATTGCAAATGTGCCATTGTTGTCAGTTTAATCAGCATTGATTGATACATTGATTGAAAGGCTACCATATTATACAGTATATAGCGCAGCGGTAAGGATAGCATAGCTTAAGCTACATGTTTACTAAGTCCTTTATGTCTAGGAACTTCTGTGAGGAACAATGTATTACTGTCACTTTGTTTTTAATGCTAGACTAATCCTTTGAAACGTAATTCATCCATCGGTGGTCAACATTATTCATGCTTATTTCCAGTTGGTTTCTGGTCAACTTACAAAGGACAAATGATACAACACAAGGAGCTGATTATCTGAATGCAGAAACCAATGCATCCATATAAGCACCAGTGGGTTGTCATGCTCCGAGTGTTTCATCTGACTTGATTTATTATGCCTCATTTACATTCCAGCTTCTCACAGAGTTAATGGTCCATAAATCCTGCGTAGATAATGTCCATAGATTAAAGTGAAATAACAGGCAGTATAAATCAATCTCAGAACAGAGTGATCTGTTGTTTCAATAATGTGCACCATTAGTTTGAAAAGCAGACCTCTGACACACATGCAAACGCAACACTTTATTCTTTCTCTCGTTCTCCTTTTCTCTCCAAGATGACCAATAGCTGGTTAAATGTCTATGTTACTAAGTCATACTTTGCTCTCCCATTTGGAACAATTCCTTGTCAAATCCTTCCACACATGACCAATTAGTATAGATTTCAGTTTTTATCCTGGGTCAACACACAAACTCACACACACACACACACACACACACACACACACACACACACACACACACACACACACACACACATCTACCTGCTTCACTAGGCCCTGCAATGACCCTGATGTCCCCCACAACCCCCTGCACCACTGCTTACCTAAACACACACACACACACACACACACATCTACCTGCTTCACTAGGCCCTACAATGACCCTGATGTCCATCACAACCCCCTGCACCGCTGCTTACCTAAACACACACATACACACACACACACACACACACACACACACACACACACACACACACACACACACACACACACACACAAACTCCCCAAGTGATTACATTTAAACTTTGTTTTGAAGTTGAACGATTCTTTATCCCTTTGACTTGAATACAAAACTCTAGTGGGTTGTGAAATGCTAGGTGCTGAGAGGGTAGACTGACAGAGCTAATTTTACAGAAGAAATGGGGACTTTGCAATCATAATGACAAGTGTTTACCGAGGGTGATCTTTCTGACGGACATTTTAGAACTAATTCATCAGGTATGGAAATAAGAAGCTTGTTGTGTGAATCAAGGCTGAGCACACATTGAATCCCTTTTCACCTGGAACTAGAAATATTTTGACAAAGCATTTCAATGAAACGGACTAGAGCCTAAATTCAGTTCTGGGGCCATTGCTTTAATCACTAAAAGTCACTGGTTGTGGGGTAATACTTGCCTACACTTAAGTACTTTGGGATGGGGCTTGCAACTCTGAACATTTCTAATCGGTACTTGTGATTCACAGGACAGCATTAATCACACATTTCATAAAAAATCTGTATCTGAGAACAAGGAGCTTAGAGACCTGCCCGTACCATCAGTCATGACGATATGTTTCTGGGTGAAAAACTAACCATTTAATTGCTAATGTATGTTTGATTTTGTTTCGTTTTCCCAGAGTTTTGGTTAGTTTATCCAAATAACGCTTGTTTGGAAATGTCTTGAGAATTGGCAAGGTTTCTTGAGAACCAGACTGTAGGAGTCGCGCTCGTCGGCCAGTGACTAATTTGCATAATCTTCAAGGTTCTTTTAACATCAGGGGTAACGCAAACAACAATTGCCTGAAGGAAGCTTTGACTTCCTTGAAAAGTAATTCCTGAGACTTAAACCATGCTTTCACAGCCTGGTACTGCTCTACCGGACTCAACTAACAGAATTAAGTTTTACACTACGGACAGTTTTAATCAGCTATATGCTGATGTAACTGCCATTTAAATGAGAGACTCTCTGAATTATTTCTTCAGAATTAAATGATCCCGGGTTTATGGTTTTCTATGAAGAGCTTGTGACGGTTCTCAATAAACAGTCAGTGGTCCGCAGTGTGTTAACGTCACCTGTATGAGGTGAGCTTGCTTGTAACTTTGGCTAAGATGGTACTAGAACAAGTACTATCTGCAACCTTTCCAAATAGAAACAAAAAGAAAGACAAGCCATGCAGTTACAAGCAGCGTAATAGTCTTAGAAACTTTGGGTTGAAACCTGTCCCAGCAAAGTCTCGAAGATTGCTACTTAAGCTTGGATGTTTTAGGAGCCTGGATCTACAACCTTTGAAGTAAATCTCTCCATTGACTATTGATTCGACTCTAACCAGTGTTTACTGTGTGGCCTCAGACTCAGTGACGTCCAGCCTTAACTTCTGATAGTTACTGTGTCTCTACTAAACAGGGCAAAAAAATGTTGCAGGAGAAAACTATAGAAAATAAATCCTGCTTTCTCAAGGCAAAGCCAGGTCAGGTTCTTGGGTTCCTAACAAGGTTTCTAGATTCTGAGAAAGGTTCCCGGGTGGAAAAGGGCTTTATGTCTCATATAAAACATATTTTCAATCCTGGGTCCAAGGTGGGACTGGAAAAACAAATTGAAGGCTGGTTTATGAACACTCTGCAGTCCTGAGCACAAGTAGGGGTTTAATATTTTATGAGGGAGCAAAAGTTATGGACTATAATAAATATGCACATATGTGCTACTTGTGCAGAGCTATTGGCACTGGCAGGCCACATTAATATGTCACATTAAAGTAGACCGCCTGTTGACAAGCCCTGTATGACCCTGTCAGTGTGTACGATCCACACACTTGTATTATTACACACTCGGTGCCAGTGCTTGCCTTCAGTGATCTGTGTTTTAAAGAATTGTTATGCACTTGCATGTTAAAAGTCAGAGCAGAATACATTATGCCTCCTCAAACTGCATAATGAAATGCAGATCTTGATGCGTGTCAAGCAGCACTGCTGAGAGGAAGTTGCAGCGCTGAGAGACGGAGAGAAAGTAAGAAAGAAATTTAGAGAGACATCAAAGGCCAAGTGTTTTCCATACAAGAGGGCGAGCAGGGCTTTAGATCAGACAAGCTCTTCTGTAAACAGCCTCCTCAGATCCTGCCAGCAGGAGGTTCCCCTTCAGCACGCTGCTTTGTCTATCAAAGTGCTCCCACAGTAGTGAGGGAGCACCGCAGCAATGCTCCTTGCCACTTCCCTCCCCTCCCTCCTCATATAGAAATCCAGGCCCCCCAACAACGAATCACAAAATAAAGGTGATTATCTCCTCCCACCCCCACCAGCACTTCCTCCTCTCCTTCCCTTTCTCTCCCTCCAGCTCCTGTGTTCTCCTTCATGTGTTTTTCAAAGGTTCCCCTCTCAAAACTTCCTCTTTCACCTCATCTCCTCCTCCTCTGCCAACCTTCAAACAGCTGTTTTGTTTTGGGGAAAACACATTTCACTAAAGGGTATACTTATACTTTGTTTTGTCTTTGGACTGTGGCGTCTAAAGCAACTAGAGGAAGAAGCTAATGAAGGCCAAAAGAGAAGTCCATGCAGTACTTATTAATGAGAACACTGATTCTCCTTTGAGCCCGAGTACAAAGTCATTGTGGGGCTGATTTCCTTCTTCTTCTTCTCTCCACTCTTTTCAATGGGCTTCAGGAGCCAGCTTTACAAGCTCTTCCCCGCTCTCATCCTCCACTGATCAAAGCCCGCTCACACAGATATATTTCCCCTCGCAGACAATGCCTCTTCTCAAGGTGCTGTCAGGTTCCCTTCTTTGCTTTAATTTCATCTCTTAAACTTTTCTTTTTTAATCCCCGTACCCCCTGCCTCCCTTTCCCTCTCCTTCTTTTGTGATGGCTGTCAGCCGTGACAGTTTGTTGCCAGGAGGGACTTGTGGGAAGAGAAGGTAGGTGCACTTTTACAAAGAGCCGCCGCCTGGCTGCACCTCACTCACACTGTCACTCAAACAGCCCGATGTCAGCTCACACACACACACACACACACACGCACATACGCACACTCAAGCACACACACAGGCAGAGGTGGAAGAAGTACTCTGGTCTTTTACCCAAGTAAAAGTAGCAATATTAAAGAGTAGAAATACTCTCAAACAAGTTGTTTCAAGTCCTGCATTACAAATGTTACTCATATGAACGTATTAGCATCGAAATATACTTAAAGTACCAAAAGTAAAAGTACTAATTTTGCCGGCATTTCAGGATCATATACTGTATTAAAGTACTGGGTTATAATTAAGTGTATACATGTCATTTTTGTTTTGCAGCTGATAAGGGTCAAGCTAACTTTAATGACTTTGGCCAGGTATATTAATCCATAATTGAACATCATAATTCAATAGGTGATGTATGTTTTTAGGAATTATGTGAATAAAACATACAGTACTTGAGTAATAGTACTTTTAAACACGACTCAAAGTGAAGGTGACACATCCATCTTTAATGCACCAGCTCCGGCGCTAGCACTTTTACACTCAAGTCCACACAGGTGAAACATGACAGACACCTTGACCTTGTGTTTGTTCTGTCATGCAAAGCGCTGAGGAGAGGCGGCCAGAGGGGGGATGGAGGGTGGAGTGCCTGCGTGTCTCAGATCATAAGCCAGAAGGAAACTGGGAGCGACAGAGCTGTGATGGAGCGCTGCAGAGCCGCGCTGACAGGGTTTAGATGACAGACAGAGGCTGACAGACGCTGACATCTCGCTGTCGCCTCGGGGAGACACGAGGCCCGGAGTGAAACCTGAGGATCCTCCCTGCAGCCAGAACCACCGTTAGCCCTCGCACGCCTAATCCCTTAAAGTTCACACAAAGACACACGGGGGACAGCAGGGCAGGAGCCAAACGGAAAGACAAGAGGAGTATCAGTTAATTTTCCTGAAAGAGAAAGATGACGAGGAGAGAGTTTGCCTTGAGGGGGAAGGATTGAGTTTGTGAAACATTAATTACACCCCGCCTGATCTGTCTTTGTGTTGGTGATGGTGGGGCTGCTCAAAGCAGGTGAACAGCTTTATCTGTTCGTCTGAAGGCAGTTGTAGGCAAGATAAGGAGTTATTCTGATGTTTTCTGTGAAAGTCACAGTTCTTTCATGGTTCCCACCATTCAAACAGTTGAAAAGGCCTAGTTTGGCTCTAGAAGGGGTTTGGATTCATGCAAGTTAAAGTTCTTGTTATATATTTTTACCGAAATCAAGGGCGTGTAATGTTTATTCGAAACAATTATTATTATATTTGTGGAAATACTCTTTACATCCAGACAGCAAACAATAAATCAAATGCGTTAACAAAAGATAATGACAAAGATCCAGCAGCCATGTCTGACGCAGGGCTTTAATTAATAAGGCTGGCTTGCACTGTCTACCTGCCTGCCATTATCAGGGAGGGTTGGCCAGACACAGCCAAGCAAATGTATTGTGTCACAGCAGGTTTAAAGTTGTCAGCTTGCTTATTTCTCACTTTTATTCTATTGCCATAACATTCCTGTTGACATATTTATTGTCTCTTCTGTCAGGCAATTAAAGGAGCATAAAATACCTCATTCACACCAACGGTGTTTCGGGGCCGGTTCGGAGCTGGAGCTTGAAAAGCACCGGGTTTTCCTCTTCACACCACAGCGGAGCAGCCTCTTAGCTCCGGAATCCGGTTCGTTTCAAGCACCAAAAAATTGTCCGGCCAGAGCAAAAGCACCGCATACGTCACGCTTACGTCGAGGCGGGGGCAGGGGCGGGATCAACTCCTGAACAACAACAAGAAGTTTTATCCAGCTTGTACACAACGATGGAGAAATGTACCAAGCAGCAGTGGTCCACTGAAGAGACCAGCTACCTGCTGGGAATCTGGTCTTCTGAAGAGGTACAGAGGAAGCTGGAGCACAATCGGCAATTGTTGTTGTTGTCGGTGTGAGCTGTGAGGGGTTTCCGCACGCTTTGGCTTTATGAAGCAGGCACGCAAACAGTTACGTCATGATGCAAACGATGACGGAATGACGCAGCACCAGTCGGACTCTGGGCGGTGTGAAAAGAGCCTCCGCTAAACCGAAGAACCGGTTCTGAACCTGAAAAGCTCTAGCACGGAGCTTGAACCGGAGTTGCGTTGGTGTGAATGAGGTAAGAGAGTCTGAACTGAGACGTCAATCAAAACCTGTCCAACAACATAAACCAGTAGTTTACCTGCAGAGACATGTGGTGCACCGCAACAGTTTCACCACCTGCTACAGAAACCTGAATAATGAAGATTATTGTTGTATTGTTTTAAGTGTCGGACCCCAGGAAGAGTAGCTTTTGTCGAGAGCCAAAGCTAATGGGGATCCTTAATAAACATAAACATAAATCATGACATGGTGAATTGATTAAATGATTCATGACTGTTGTGGGGTCAGGGTAAGTGCATGGACCTGCTCAACAACAACTTAAGTACATTATATGCTTTAACCGGCATGTGGTATTTAGAGGCCTTCTGAGTGCTAAGAAAATAACCTCAGACTCTCATAAGGTCATTCTAAGAGCTGTTACAGCACTGTGTTACAAAACGCAGCCCCCTCATTCACTTCAATGAGACCATTGCATTGGCACAGCAGGGGTCCCAACACAGAGGTGTAGTTTTGTAACCCATTGTGCATTGTTTTAACAACAGATACGCCTAACAAATCAGGGATATGTCATTTAAACTGAACTTCATGGATGCTGAAAGTTCTTTCACCACTACCTTATAATTCATTACATCCAAAAACTATTTAAAAAAAGGGATTTGCATTTGGTCTTTTGCAAACAGACTAAACTTTGGAGAAAAGCAGCCCACCATTGTGCTGTCGAAGACATCACGAAACCAATTTCAGAGTTGTACAACCCTTCCACAAGGGAGTTGAAAATATGTTAATAGTGTGCCGTCATTTGTCGTTGCATGGGCCAATTAGCTGACAATCCCAAACCAACGCACAACCCTAATTGATGCACGCCTGTTTAGTGTGAATGCATCCTTAGCTTTAACATTTTTAAACAGGAAGAATGTTTATAACACATGCTAACATTATTTTTGAAATGATTTTAAAATGAGGGATTAGGAAGATGTAATAACTACATTTGAATTACAATTTTCTTTCAAGCAGATTAATGAGTCCCTGAGATCATCATAGTAAAAACAAACCTGATTATGAAAAGTATATGTGTTGTCATTTTGTTGGATGTAAAAATGGCAGACCATTTGCAAAAGTATCCCCATAAGTAAAATGAATTTCCACATAAGGCCCCCCCCATAGCTCTTCAACTCCTGCCCCCCCTCCTCTGTCACTCCTGCTGAATAGCTGCCAGCTGGGTGCAGTAAAATCACCTCCAGCGCTCTGTAACCTTCAGAGTTAAGTGTCATGGCTTAAGAGATGATTGTGCTGTCTTTGATGAGCAAAGGTGTCTCATCTCACACCTCCCCTTAAAACTTCAAAAGCTCCCGGGAATGAGGATATTAGCTTGTCAGTGGGATGACAAGTTTAGCACAATAGGGGCGTTTGGCTGGAGTGGATATATTAGGCGAGTCAAAGGGTCAAAAGAGATGGCAGTCACATGCTTCAAAGCCCATGCTGGTTCATCTTAAGGAAGAAAAAAAGGGGCATACTTTTACCCATTTTCCATCAAGGCAGATCCTTGGCTTGACAGGAGCCGGTGACCAAAATGCAAACCAGTTTTTCGGCTTTCCTCTGAAGAGTTGTTGATTCTCAGTCCTGGAAAATTGGTTTGACTTGATCACCAACTTTTGAGGCTGGGAAGGATTTACGGGAGCAACAAAAGTTCATGACGAATACAAAAGACTAGAAAGATGTCGGAGAAGAGCAGAATGTTGTCGGTGCATGTACATTTATTTGGCTTCGTAAACAAGATCAACATGTTATCAATGTTATCTGCAATTGTTACGGATTAATTAGGTGACATTAATAAGAAAAGCAGCGACTTAAACAGCGTGATCAATGCTCTAATTGGTGGAAAAACTCATTGGTTCTTAGGATGTTCGTGGGTTGAACCAACTTCGAAGAAACACTAACCTAGCACATAACGAACTGAACTAATTTAAGTGGAAAACTTGTATTTGTGGGTTCAATCCAGGTTAGCGTCCTCACCAAACTCACTTTCGGCCTTACCACCTGTTAAGAAAAAAAGTGGGAAATGAAACACCACACTTTCTCTGCACGTTCAATCAGTTGTTGTCGAAAAGCCTGAGACAAAACTCTACACAAAAACTAACTCTCATACTTACTGAATCGGCATCAAAAGCTTTTTATTTTGTTTCAACTTTTCCCAAAGGCATGTAACACAAGTTGCGATGTTTTAGATCATGCATGTGATGTTTGAGGCAAGGGAGGTCTTGTACACCCGTGCATGTTTTTTTTCCCGCCTTCAGAGTTGTCGTCTGTGATCTCAGGCGTGACTTTTGAGCACGTATCTATAAGACTTAATGTATTCTCCACAGTTACAACTCTCTCTGTCTTCCTTCCCCCGATCCTCCAGTTGCAAACAACACATTACTTTGAGTGACAGCTGCAATCATACTACTGTGTTTGCTTGGCAAGTTCAAAATGTGACTGACACTCAGCTCATTGGATAGTGGGGGTGGTGTCAGGGAAAGGAGGGGAAAGGGGCAAGAAATTAAACAGAAAACAAAATCCTCCTTGCATGACAACTCCCCCCTCCTTCTGCCATCTTCAATCCCCTCCCGCCTCCTCTCCATCCTTTTCCATCATCTTTCCATTCCTGTCATTCCTTTTTCTCCCCACAAAATCCGTTTTGATAGCGAATCACTACGGGCCCGCCAAATGACAGATAATCCTTCACAGTTTTATCACTAAACCCTCTTCTTCTTATTCTGTCTCGCAGCATGTACAGTGCGTACAGCTGCCGTGTTTGCTGATACGATCTGCCAGCCGACGCGAGCCGTGGCACATCACAGCGAATAATGGAGGAAGCTCGCCTCCACAGCCGCAGATAAATCAAAATATTCCTTATTTCTGTGATTTTTAAGACAGAAAGCATTTACATGTGTTTACGAACTGATGGTCACAGTCTTCTTCTGCATTTATTCCACCTCCCACTTCATTCTGATCCCTGCTTAAATAAATAGATACACAAATAGATCTATATGGGATATGTAGGATATCTGGATGAGGATTTGTTATAAATTATTCACTTTTAAATCTGTTTCCATTTGATAATATCTTAGTTATGGTAAGTACATGTCAGCATTTCTGAATAGAAGCAGGAGTTGAAGTCAAATTGAAGAGATTATGTAAAAAAAGCTACAAACATTGATGTATCTCTCAAATCTTTGGAAAGAAAAACAATTGTATATCAAACAGGAAGTAGAAGCCAGTTAGATAATCTAGACATGTGGACTTATATGACAAAATGTCATGGCAGCAGGTTTTTGGGGGGTAAGAAAACCAAAGACCCCGTATAAGATGTCAATGTAATTGATTTGGTTTCACAACCTTGCCTGAATCAGAGTTCGTAATACTTGATAATTGTCACAGTTCTGTCTAGGTTTGGGTGTTTTCACTGTTCTCTGTCATGTTTTCCTCCTGTCGTTAGTGTCCCTGTGTGTCCTCCTCCCTCCTCACCTGTGTCTCGTTTAGCTAATTGTGTTCACCTGTGGCTCTTGTGTTTTCTCCTCCCTCCTCACCTGTGTCTCGTTTACCGATTGTGTTCACCTGTGTCTGGTAATTAGCCCTCCCTGTATTTAGTCTTGTCTCGTGCTGTGTTCAGTGTCGGTGCTTCTTTGTTGGTGACGGACTCCACCGGTGAGTGTTCTGTGTTTTTCTGTATTCGTTCCATTTTAGCCTTGAAATAAAGGTTTATCAAAGTTATCTGCGCTTGGGTCCTGCTTCCTTCACTCAACCGTGACAGAAAGCACCGACCAGAGATGGACCCAGCAGATGACCCATTTGAGTTGGAATTACAGCATTTTTCATTTGCTTTGGCTTGCTGCTATGATTGGTGGAGGGGAGCGTCCAGTGTTCGGCAGAAGGAGGCCGCTCTGGTAGAGGCGCACCGGTTGGCTATGGAGAAACCGGACTTGGTGAAGTTCTTACCTGACTGGATGTTGAACTTCATCTGGGCGTGTGATTTCCAGCCTGCGGACTATAAACGTCTCGGTGTGTTCCGTCTGGAGTCAACCAGTGCTTCCGCCCCAGTTCCTGCTCCTGTCCAAGAGGCGTTTTCTGGAACTCGGCTGGCTTTTGGAGGTCCACGGAGCCTTCAGGCGGCTTCTAGGAGAAGGAGTCGCAAGTCCAGGCTAGCAATCCGAGCCCCAAGAGTCATGGTTCCGGCTACAGAACCGGCCCACACAGCCATAGTTCCGGCCCCAGTACAGGCCCCAGCAGCCATGGTTCCAGCCCCAGTTCTGGCCCCAGCAGCCATGGTTCCAGCCTTAGCTCTGGCCCCAGCTGTCCTAGTCCCTTCTCTAGTCCCTTCTCCAGTCCCACCTCTAGTCACTTCTCAAGTCCCTCCTCGAGTCACTTCTCTAGTCCCTTCCCTCATCCCATCTCAAGTTCCCTCTCGAGTCTTTTCTCAAGTCCCCTCTCAAGTCAACTCCCCAGTGTCCTCTCGAGTCACCTCCCAAGTCAACTCTCCAGTGTCCTCTCGAGTCACCTCTCAAGTTTCCCCTCAGGTCTCCTCTCGAGTTCCCTCTCAAGTCCCCTCTCTAGTCCCCTCTCGAGTTCCCTCTCGAGTCACCTCTCAAGTTTCCCCTCAGGTCCCCTCTCGAGTTACCTCTCGAGTTCCTTCTCGAGTCCACTCTCCAGTTTCCTCTCAAGTTCCCTCTCAAGCCTCTCTCGAGTCCCCACTCAAGCCCCTACTCATGTCCAGTTCAACCCTGTGTCCTGTGCCGTTGGAGGTCCCGCCGTCTACTCTCCTGCCGGGGGTACTGCCAACCTTTTGTCCTGTCTCGTCGGAGGTCCCGCCAACCGCTCTCCTGCTGGGGGTCCTGCCAACTCCTGGTCCTCTTCCGTGGGGGATCCTGCCGAAGCCTGTCCCGCCGGCTCCGGTTCCTGTCCGGCCGACACCGGGTCCTGCCCGGCCTCCGGAGCTGTCTGGTCTTCGCCCTCGATCCCGACCCTCTGTGAGCCGCGGTCTTCGTCCGCGGGCCCGGCCTCCTGACTCTTCCTGCCGCTGCCCTCGTCCTCGGGCCCGGCCCCCTGACTTTTCCTGCCGTGGTCTTCGCCCTCGATCCCGACCCTCTGTGAGCCGCGGTCTTCGTCCGCGGGCCCGGCCCCCTGACTCTTCCTGCCGCTGCCCTCGTCCTGTTCCGTTGGAGGCCCCGCCGACTACTCTCCTGCCGGGGGTCCTGCCAACCCTGTGTCCTGTCCAGTTGGAGGCCCCGCCGACTACTCTCCTGCCGGGGGTCCTGCCAACCCTGTGTCCTGTCCCGTTGGAGGCCCCGCCGACTACTCTCCTGCCGGGGGTCCTGCCAACCCTATGTCCTGTCCCGTTGGAGGCCCCGCCGACTACTCTCCTGCCGGGGGTCCTGCCAACCCCATGTCCTGTCCCGTTGGAGGCCCCGCCGACTACTCTCCTGCCGGGGTTCCTGCCAACCCCATGTCCTGTCCCGTTGGAGGTCCCGCCGACTACTCTCCTGCCGGGGGTCCTGCCAACCCTATGTCCTGTTCCGTTGGAGGTCCCGCCGTCTACTCCACCTGCCGGGGGTACTGCCAACCCTGTGTCCTGTGCCGTTGGAGGTCCCGCCGTCTACTCTCCTGCCGGGGGTACTGCCAACCTTTTGTCCTGTCTCGTCGGAGGTCCCGCCAACCGCTCTCCTGCTGGGGGTCCTGCCAACTCCTGGTCCTCTTCCGTGGGGGATCCTGCCGAAGCCTGTCCCGCCGGCTCCGGTTCCTGTCCGGGCCGACACCGGGTCCTGCCCGGCCTCCGGAGCTGTCTGGTCTTCGCCCTCGATCCCGACCCTCTGTGAGCCGCGGTCTTCGTCCGCGGGCCCGGCCTCCTGACTCTTCCTGCCGCTGCCCTCGTCCTCGGGCCCGGCCCCCTGACTTTTCCTGCCGTGGTCTTCGCCCTCGATCCCGACCCTCTGTGAGCCGCGGTCTTCGTCCGCGGGCCCGGCCCCCTGACTCTTCCTGCCGCTGCCCTCGTCCTCGAGCCCGGCCCCCTGACTCTTCCTGCCGCTGCCTTCGCCCTCATGCTCGGCCCCCTGAGTTCGCCCGCTGTGGCCTACGCCCCACCATGGACTCTGCCTTGCCACTAGGCCGTCCGCCCGAGTCCCCCTTCTCGGCTTCTGCCGTGCCCCCGGGCCGTCCGCCCGAGATCCCTTCCTGGTCCCCTACTGGGCTCCTGGGCGGTCAGCTTAGTCCCGTCCTCCGGACCCCCTCCACCCACCCTGGTGGCCTAGGGATAACGTCCCTCCTCCGGACCCCCTCCACCCACCCTGCTGGATTTTTTTGGGATTTTTGTGTTGGGGTTTAGGGACGTCTGGAATCCGTCCCTTGAGGGGGGGGTTCTGTCACAGTTCTGTCTAGGTTTGGGTGTTTTCACTGTTCTCTGTCATGTTTTCCTCCTGTCGTTAGTGTCCCTGTGTGTCCTCCTCCCTCCTCACCTGTGTCTCGTTTAGCTAATTGTGTTCACCTGTGGCTCTTGTGTTTTTCTCCTCCCTCCTCACCTGTGTCTCGTTTACCGATTGTGTTCACCTGTGTCTGGTAATTAGCCCTCCCTGTATTTAGTCTTGTCTCGTGCTGTGTTCAGTGTCGGTGCTTCTTTTGTTGGTGACGGACTCCACCGGTGAGTGTTCTGTGTTTTTCTGTATTCGTTCCATTTTAGCCTTGAAATAAAGGTTTATCAAAGTTATCTGCGCTTGGGTCCTGCTTCCTTCACTCAACCGTGACAATAATTTAAGGTTTGTCGTCTACCGTCATGCCCCTACAGTTTTCCCCCATCAAGGTCGAGCACCAAACATAGTGGGCAATATTACTTATTTTGGAGATGTACATAGATGTTATTGAATCACCAGGTATCGTCTTGCTATGACGTAGGGCTAACGAAAAAATATCTTCTTGATATACAATTGTAAAATCTGCCAACTTATTTTTTGATAAGTCTTTAATTTGGACAAACCGCAGTACGATTTTTGGGTATGAGGATAAGTCTGACATTTAACTAGACATGTATCATCTTGGTTTTATAACAACGGATTTCCTCTTGTGAAACTCAAAGAAGTGCATTTTGTTCCCATCCCACTGTCATTTTCTCTCATCTTAAGATTGATATATGTCTCACTGAAAGATGAAGAGCCTTGTTAAAGGATAAAATGACTCACTACAAAAACATGATAGACTTTGAAAGCAACCCTTGACACACATTGACAGTCATGAAAGCAGGTGAGCTACCCCTATAATTTACCTGTAACAAGTTAATTGTCTCTATTAAAATGTGAAACATGTTTTGCACCATATTATCTACATAATAACTGATCACAATCAAATGTAATTTATCATCGTCAGTTCCACGGTGAAAGCCATGACAGGCAGGATCATCAAAGAGAGCAACGCCTCGTGATGACAAACACGGGCGGTGAGAAAGTAATGCGAGGAATTAACCAGATGATTTACTCCGGAAAGCTCTGCCTCCAATAATGGGTTGGCCTGAGGGATGACTCTGATCCTTGCACAGAGAGAAAGAAAGGGAAAGAATAAAGACAGTAGAGAGACTCGATTCCTCTTCATTGTTTTCCTCTGATGTTAAAATCCCTATCTGATGAAGAGGTAAATCCTGTCAGTCTTTTATTCAGCGCTTCATATAAAAGAGCCTGAGAAATCTTTCATACACCTGCACAGGGCGTAATGCCACCATCCTTCTCCCTTAGGGTCAAACAGGCGGTAAATCTCTTGCAGGCCTTATAGCAGATCCACTTCTACACTTCTTATGAAGCATAACTCATTAAAGGCAAAGAAAGAGAAGCGTATAATAACGAGGAGGTTGGAAGCAAAGTTGAACAAGGATCTTTGATGTCGTGTGTTGGTATTACCAAGAAACAAGTGTGTAATATAGAAAGCATACATGAAACATAAATCATTTTGTCTGACTCACTGAATTCTCAACATCATAGAGGCTTGAGTTATGATCTCACACCCACGTTCCCCATAGCTACAAGGATATTTGTGTACACCTTTGTTTGAGCTACATAGCATTGTGACTGTTCATATAGTACAGTATGTGGATGCTTTGTGTTTTTTCTTATTTGAATCTAATACAACAATAGTTTAAATGGTTTGGCTTATTTTATGTCAAATTATTAGCAGGATTGTTCTGAGTATGTTTATTTATGGTTGAATGCACTTACTCTATAGTCCCTTTGGATAAAATGTCAGCTAAATGTAATGAAATATCGTGATCTAATGTAATGCTGCTTGGCAATGGATGTAACACTACGTTAGCATTACTACCGTATGTAATATAGTTAGCGGTACATGCTAAAACAGCGAGAAAACATGGTCCGTTATCCGTTCTTTACACTTAAGGTATTTTGTATACCACTGTGCTGAAAAGGTCAGAGCTGCAATCCTGGAGCTGGGAGAGTTTATATTTCTTTGTTCAGGGGTTTTGGCAGAGCGTTTGTTTCCTGACTCCCGGGCCTTGACCTTGTATCCTCCTGTTGAAGGTCAGATCTTCCCTATTCACTATTGAGACAGATATGATACAGTACACCCTCTCACAGCCACTAAATGGGAAACACAATGTGAGGCCTATTGGATGAGGAACAGTTTACAGAAACAAAATGCCTTAAATGAAATCCAGATAATAAGGATTTATTTGTGTGTGTGTGTGTGTGTGTGTTTGTGTGTGTGTGTGTGTGTGTGTGTGTGTGTGTGTGTGTGTGTGTGTGTGTGTGTGTGTGTGAGAGGGAAAGAGTCTGTGTTTCTCATTATGTTTTGTGCAATAAAAAATGATGAAATCGCTGCTGCCTGCTCTCCAGGTGTGTGCATGTACACACACACACACACACACACACACACACACACAGCTTTGTTCTAGGATGAGGTCACCGAAAAACGAGCACACGTTCATAATGTACCTTATAAGGTTAAGATTGCTGAAAAACAACGTCACAAACATTCAGATTACTGAGAAGGGGCATTACTGGTGATTTATGGGTAAAAACACAAAACTCCTTTGTCTACTAAAATGGGCGTCAAATCGCCAAAAAAACACTCCTTTCCCATTACCAGTAAACAGGTCTGGCTTCCTGTTTTATTTCCTGGTGTCTCATGTTTGTCACAAATGGAAAGCAGGTTTAGTAAACAGCAAAAATGCTATGGTGGTAAAAAAAAAATGTAATGACTTTTTAGAAAGATTTAATCTCTCTTTCAAAATTGTTGAACCAGAATTGGTGATTGTTGAAATAGTAAAGACTAACACAGATGGTTTGGATGAGTTTTATTTTTGTTTCCTTTGGGTTTGAATGAAGTGTGTTAAGCAACGTAGAATGACTGTTTGTCATTATGCGCTTTCACACCGCAGTACTTTTCCCACTTTAGTTCCGATATAGTTCTGAAATGTCGCGTTCACACCAAAACAATCCGGAACTAAAATGAGCTCATGAGAACCTTTTTACTCCCTTTTCCGTCCCTGCTAGAGAGCAGTTGTGTCCTGGCGGGTCAAAGAGTCTATCTACTGCCCAAACCAGTAATTCAAATCTCTTAAAACATCTGCAAAAACAACATGCTGGGACGAAGCTAGTAACTAACCGGCACAGACCCAGACTCATCCGACGCCATTCCACCTCCACCTAAGCAACAGCGGCTGGATTTTAACCAAGGGACTGCTGGCCAGGGAAAAGTCGATAAAGCCATTGCACGGTATGTTGTAGAACACATGCAGGCTATTGCTACAGTGGAGTCACCCGCTTTCTGGGAGCTAGTTAGCATGATACCATGTCCGGGCGGCACACGGCATATGGGACGGAAAACTTTTTCCAACTACCTGGAGAAAGAATATACAAAAATGGAAAGCCAGCTAATATCGATGCAATCCAGATTGCATATAATGCATGTCAAGTTGATCAACAGATTGTATTATTCTCCAATGCAATAACAAACTGAAATGAAGGCTATAAGGGCATTAATGGGAGCCCTTTTTTTAAGTAATTAAAAAGTTACTTTTCACAGTAACGCATTACTTTTTGGTGATAAGTAATCAGTAAAGTAACTGAGTTACTTTTGAAATGAGTAACTAGTAATGGGAACTAGTTACTGGGTTTTCAGTAACTGCCACAACACTGGTGGCTACACATTGTGGAGGACGAGGGCTGCGTTAGATAATTTGGATCGCATCCAACATGTCGACTGCACACCACAGCGCTTCAGAACTTCAGTCCCATGCTTTGACTGTTATGAAGACAGAGGAGCGGCATTTCGCCGACAACTGTAAACAGTCTGTTTGAGCAACTGGCTCAGTGCAGGCAGAGAGAGAGAGAGAGAGAGAGAGAGAGAGAGAGAGAGAGAGAGAGAGAGATGAGAGGACAGATGAGAGACGGAGAGATAGAGAGGAGGAGAGAGAGAGAGAGAGAAGAGATGGAGAGGGATGAGAGGCTATGAGAGAGATAGATATATATCTAGAGAGCGCGCAGCCGCCGAGCGCGCTCTTGGTTGTTGCGTTGAGAATATTCAGGAGAATATTTGTCATTGTTCCAACGATAATAAACGAACATTTGCATAAAGCTTATTTGTCCACTCATATGTTGATAAGTGTATTAAAAACTTGCTCTAAGGTACATTTAGAACAAATACAAAATGTGCGATTAATTTGCGATTAGTCGCAATTAACTATGGACATCATGCGATTAATCGCGATGAAATATTTTAATCGACTAACAGCCCTAATAAATAAGTTTATTTTGTAAGTTAATTATTGAACTCCTATATGTAACTAGTAACTCACCAACACTATTCAAGTAATACTAATAAATACAAAAACAAAAAAGAAATGCAGCCTTTCTTTTTGCTTCCATACTTGAGGATCTTTTGAATAATAAATAACACAGGAGCTCATGTAAAATGACACTACATTACTTCCTTGATGCATACATCTAATGGAAAGACAGGTTGATATATGTATACACTTGAATTTCCTCCTGTCTGTCATTTTCCCCTTCGTAAAAGCTCAGGCACTATAACAGAAGAAGAATTCCTCCCTGCAGGCCTGTTGAAATGAACGACCTTGGCCTGTCCATGGCTTTGGTTTTAATAGCAGCTCGCGCAAACATTGTAAATTTACAGCTGTGAACCGCTCAATGAAAAGAACCTCAACTTCGCCAAAGCCATGAGTCCAGTCAGCAGTCTCTCACTGTAACCCAGTCTCCATCCTGTTCTCTCTTCAGTGAATGAAGACTGGTTTGTTAGTTAAGTCTGGTCACTCAAGTCTCATGTCCCTCACGCGGCTTATCGTCACTAAAAAGCCATTTTTAGCTGTGTTAGCTTGGTTCTAGAGATGGCAATGTTAGTTGGTCCACCACATTGGTTCAGACTGATATATCTGATATGTTTATCTAGTTTTACCCAAATGTACTTGATGTCCGTTGGAGAGTTAGGAAAACACAAACAACTTTTATTCCAAATCGGTCACAAGCATTTCAAATCCAGAGTTCCTTTTCTGGATGATACGAAACTAAAATGACTTGAAGAATATATATTATTAAACTCAAAAGTTCAAATCTCAATAAAAAAGAACTTATCAATAAGGATCTATTCACTTTCTCAATATAAAATATAATAATAAATAATATAATAAAAATAATATAATATAATAATATAATATAAAATTCAAAAGTTAAAATTCTAAATGTCCATTTTATAGGAATAGATTGGGAGTAAAAAATCCTTGTCTCCGGTTTGCCATGACATTTTGATAAGACATTAATCATCCCCAGAGGAGGAATCCTACTGAACATCAAAATGGTATGTTGTCCAATGTTTTAATGTATGACCTAGTGCAGGGGTGGCCAACCAGTCAGAGGTTAAGAGCCACATTCTTTCCATGTTACTGCAAAGAGCCACATCAAACACACAGTCACTGATACCGCTTGTTTCAGTTTTTTGTTTTCTGGAGACAAGATTTCAAAACGTCACTGATGCATCTTTGTGGCATTGGGATATATATTTTAAATCCTCTGGAGCAGAGAGAGGAGCTGTGGATTATTGTTATTGATTAGTGCATCAGTGTTTCTTAGGGTCAAAAACACTATACTCACAACTTCAAATGAAAGCGTTTAGTTTATTTAATAAAAGAGCACATGTTCAATGTGAAAAGTGACAGTAGATATAGATTATTTGCAATTTGGTGCTATATATATATATTTAAAAAAATATATATTATATATATTTTTTAAACACCTTGAATTTCAGGGGGGGGGAGAGCGGGGCTCCGTTGTTTCCCCTGACAATGACAGGGGAAACACTGGATAGTGTTTAATCAACGATAGGTTTTTCCCCCCTCAAAGGTGATTGGTTCACTGCATCGCAAGTATTATTGTGATTCGCTCTTGGGCCACATCAAAATTAGACGCGCTGTCATCCTCTCATACTGACACCTGACAACACACACACACACACACCTAGGCAGAGCCGGGACGAAAGTAACACGGGACAAAAATAACGGAGCGATTTTATCCGAGCCCAAACAACTTTGACCGGCCAAATTACGTCAGAATGATCAGCATTCAATACTTAACAGACCTACTAAATATCAGGTTGAACTGTCAGGAGTAGCTAGTGTTGTCACGATACGAACATTTTAGTTTCGATACCAAGTCAAGAATTGCGATTCTGATTCTTTTTCGATACTTTTCTTAAAAAAAAAGGAAACAGTCTTAAATGTAATTATTGTGCTTTATTTCACACCAGAACCATAACCATAACACAAACTTTTAAACAATGAGAACAATAAATGACAAGAATTCGTATTAAATAAAATGAATACATTTCTTACAGACAGGCCTCGTGGTGTCTGTAGGCTTTACCCTCACTGTCAGAGATATAGCTCAAATACTAAATACGTCTTTTCTGTCAACAAGCCGAGGCGCAGCGGCAGTTGCACTCCCACTTGCAGCCAGCCATGCTCGTTTTCTCACATGCTCTGGCAGCTAGCGCGTGCACGAGAGAGGGGAGGCACTTAGAGCGTGCTTGAGAGGGGCGGGACTGCAGGGGCTGCAGTGCAGGGAGTGGAAGCAGAGCGCTGAACACACACGGCTCTTAGTAAAACGGCGCTTTCTCACCGGAGTACTTTCCCCCGTCATTCTTAAAGTACCGATACTAATGAAACGGAGGAATCGTAACGTTTTTAACGGCAGGGTATCGCGGTACCTTTCAAGTATCGGTACACCGTGAAACACTAGTCAGGAGTCAGTGTCTCTCCCCCAAACTCACACATATACATACAATTGATATGAACTGAAGAGCCGCATGAAACTAGGCAAAGAGCCGCATGCGGCTCGAGAGCCGCGGGTTGGCCACCCCTGACCTAGTGCAATGTAGAAGTTGTAGTTTGGTTTCGTAATTATCAAACGAGACTATGCTTACACTGTCAACTACAAAGGGGATAATGGTAATCATTGTACTTTTAAACTTCAGCATGTTAGCATGTCTTTTTGAGGATGTTATTATGCTGACCTTAGCGTTTAGCAGCTTTGCTACTGAACTTTGAGTCAAACAACAAAACGTGAGAGCTGTTTTGCTAGTATCTACAATAGTTTCTCGTACCTCATCTCCACATCAAAAATCTACTTTGCAATACTGTCAGTCCCCTGAGGGGAACACTTTGACAGATGGAGTGAAATGCAAAATAACTTTTAAGAATCCATCATCACTTAAACAGCCTTGGTGAGAGATCAGAGGTATTTCTTCATTCCTTTTTCCCCAACTGCTTTTCTACTTTGTGACCACCCATGGTGAATAAAAAAAGCACCTAATCTCTCTGAAACACCCATACTTTGAGGTTAAAAGACTCAACTGAGAGTTTTTCCATATAGAAAATGTGTGTTTGAACCACAGAAACATCCAGCCAGCAGTTTGGGCTCCAAAAGGAGTTTCTCTGTCTTTTCTCTCTGCTGGCAGCTGGAGGTACTCAGCACTGACTCTAACATGGAGCTTTGAAATAGCAATCAATGCCTTTATACTGCAGGGAGGGCTCGTAAAAGTGTCGTTGGGAGGAATATATGATGTCGTAATTTACCCTTTCCCTCCTTGTTTTTAAACGCTGAGTTATGGCTGCAGAAATGTGTACCCATTAAGGTGATATGATGTATTTTCTGCCTTATTCAGAAACTCATTCATCACCATGGACCAAAAAGAAAACTGCACTTACTCTTTCACCCGTTCTCTCCCATCTTCCCTCCACTCCTCACCCCGACACCGTTCTTGTACGCTGTCTCCAGTAATTTACGACACCCCGGCAGTGCAACCTTCTGGCAGGAACTGCAGGAGCAGCTTGCTCTCCTTCCTGGCAACTAAAGAAGCTTTTTATAAAAAGACCAAACTTGGCCAAGTCATCTGCTGCTGCACATTAAACAGGACCGAGCCGGACATGTGGAGACGATCCTTCACACTCTGCTTTCTCTGGGCTATCATGCCGATGTACCGTATGGAAGCAAAGAACGGCCATAGTAGCTTCAGTTTTATAAACAAATTGTGTTTATAAAATTCCAATTATGAGGAACTTAATTTGTTTACTTTTTACAGAATGTGATCTTAAGTTTTGAAAATAAAAACTTTTTATATAGGTTTATATATTTGTTCGAAATTCTGCTGTCTGAATATGACTATTGTGTTTAAACTACTATTTGAAAATATATATTATTTACTTCTTTGGCAACTTTTGTATTTTGGACACTTTAATCATTTGTCTGAACTGTGACCCAACAAAAGTTTTTTTCGGGTTAGGGTTGCAAACATTTGAAAAATCTTGATTTTTAGTTTGAAGTGTTGTGTGTGTTCACATACATTTTAAATCTGTTGCTATGTAGTCTCTACATTTCTCATGAAAGTATTTAGGAACATTACATTTGAAGTGTAATAGATCACAGATTACTTTCACTTCACTTTTTTAGTACTTCACAATAGTCATGCAACTTTGATTTGATTACTTTTTGATAACTTAAAATAAATAAATAGTGATTTGAAGCACTTTTTATGATAAAGTGCTTTTATTCCATTCTAAAAATACCATGTGTGGATGCATTGAATATTAAATTACACAGGGACTGCTGTATACCTCTACTGTCTGCTCTTTACTCATCTGGGTGTGTGTGCAATATTTGCTGCATGATCGTGCCTCATAGCCTTCATTGCATGCCATATAATTAATTTTTCCACCCTTGCCTATAAGTTACCTGGCACTCTATCAATTAAAGCTGAAATAAATCAACACAAGCTGTAATTATTACCACAGAGTTGTTGCCCGTGCTGTTGCTGCGCTGTGTTGTAGTCACCAGTGTGTGTGTGTGTGTGTGTGTGCTCCCAGTGTGTGTTTGTGTGTGTATGCTCCCAGTGTGTGTGTGCAGACAGAGGATTAATCTCCCCAGCTGAGGCAGTAGCTAAGGTCAGCAAGGGAAATATTTCATAAGTGTCAGCTTGGCCCGTAGCCCTCGACACAGAGTTGGAAATGAGAATGCGCGGTTGCATAACAAACGGCCGTGTGTGACTTTGTGAGCCTCACATGGAGAGGGGGGTTGGGGGGGTGCATGATATATGGCAGTGCTTCACTTTCATGTATTCATCTGAGCCGGTGAATTACTGCCAGGGACAAGCAGGGTGCTTTGTCACCACAAGGACCCAGTTGAGAGAAATATTTTGGCCACGCGAGCTTTGTGTCTGGATTGTGTTCTCCATCACTGCCTGTTCTGAAACTCCTGCTTTTTTAATTAAAAGGAGAAATCATAAAAGTAATTCCCAAAGTTCTGCTTTACAAGTTAGATTCAATAACAAACGTGAAATCCAAAAACACGTAACCACAATTCAAGAAGAATTTGAAATAACTCCCACAACAGAAAAATTATTACAGCTAAAATAGCAATAACATTTCAAAGTTCAATATGTATGTTACCCTGTTCCAAAGAAAATCCCTAGCCTGACTTTTATAAGTCTCTCATATTAAAAGACTTGATGTGCAAGAACAAAAAAAACTATTCACTCAAGGTTCATTGGATGGTCATTCTCCATAGAGCACCATGTTAAATGCTGAAGTTAACAGCAAACATGTTACAGCCTGGTATAGAAATGGTTTGAGTCTCCATAGCTACATTTCTCATTCACAACTATTGTGTGGTGTAAACATTTGATAAAACTCACCTGTATTCATCTGAGCCAAACAAATGTGTTTTCCATTACTGCTTAAAACTCCTGTTTAATTTTATTTAAGGGGAATACATTAAAGTAGTTCCCAAACCTTTGCTTTACCAAGTTTAGCTCAATTCAATACTGCATGTGTTGTTTTCCATTATGTCTTAAAACTGGTGGTATAAATTGACTTTGTCATTTTCCCTGGGTGTAATTCTCTTTCTGTTGCAGGTTTTTCTGCTCCTGCGGTGACCTAGGGTTGGCAAGCACATGCAGAGAGATTAATGGGTTGGGCGGGCCGCTTCGATAACCGTTTGTTTGATGTGTCAAGGCTGAAAGGCGCTGATTTACTTACACATTGATAGGCTTTTAATTGAGCTATGCCATCCCTTGTCACATCAAAGCCGTGGCAGCTGACATGACTGGGCCTCACTGCGGGCGGCGATGATTGACGTGCACCCAGAGCCCCGCCCGTCCTTCAGCGTCATCCTCCGATATGTTTGGCAGGAACTTTGCGGCTACTGCAACCTCCAGTGACTTCTGTTGATCATCAGCTCATGAATGTCAAACAGAGGGATTCTTTTAAATAGCCTAGCGGGGCTGTGTTTGAGACGTTACATTGATACGATAACACTTAACTGTCAGATCAAAGATATCACACATTGCAATGACTCAAGACAATGTGTTCAAGAGCCTTCCACATGCATTAAACCCTCACACTTTAGGATTGACTGGTGCACAAAAGAGTGCTTCAGTCTAACCATAGTAAATCGTGGGAGCCTGTTTCGACATTGGGCGACTTTCTTTGACAAAACTTGATTATTCTGATGAGAAATGAATTTCGAAGACAGCATGTACGTTCCCAGCCGCAACAAAGGTTGGTGATGAAGACACAGACGGTGGCCATGGGTGCAGGAAGAAGCATTGACTTTAACAAGCGTGAGGAATGTGCTGGGAAGATTTTCTTTGCACGGCCTGTTGTTGTCCTTTTCACCAGACCTGTCACGGCTGAAGCTTGTGAATACCTTGATTGTGCTTCTATCAAAATGACCCCCCTTCATCATGAGGAAAAGATACATCTTTTGATGTCATCTGAAATTTCACACAACAATGTAGGACGATCTGATTTGAGGCAGACGCTGTCTGGCAGCTCAGGCTGTCCTCCCTCCTCTCTCCATGCTCCTGATAACTTCTCCGCCTGGAGGACAAAAGCGGCTTTTGTTTCCGAGTGTGGAGCGAGAACTCAAGGTTGCACGGGTGTGGGCGTTGTGCAGCCTACGTGCTTGTCTGCGAATGCGTTTCAGGTGTAGCGAGCACGACAAGGTGGAAACCTGCACGGTGTAGGTTTCGGAAATAAAAGTGCCAATCTGCGAACAGAGAAGAGAAGCCTATTATCCCGGTGTGATTATAATGCAGACAGATAGACGACAGGTAGGCAGAGTGGATAAGAGCGTTAGCTTGTGATGAGCTGACAACAGAGACAATCTCCCTTCTAAACTGGAGAGATAAGGTTGTCAGCTGCAGCTCTGACACACACACATATTATGTTGACAGTCAGATAGATGGTATAACAACTACAAAAACACACTTTCAAGATTTCTGTCTGTTTGTGTTTTGTGTGCACAGGATGCGTTTCTTCATGCATGTGCACGTTACACTGTGAAAGGATTAGCATGTGTATGTCAGAGACAGAGGGAGAGGCAACCACACAAAGATAAACGAGGAAGTGTGAATACATTAAGTACACTGTGTCGATATTGTTTGTGGACCTTTCAGCTCAAGGAAATCCTTGTTTCAACATTGGGTCGTAGCTGGAATGTAGCCTGCGAGGCTCTTTTTAAGTGTTTGGGTCTAAATGCCATGTCGACTACACCCCATGAAACTGTCTTAATCCACTCTTTTTCCCCCTGGTTTTATTACTGCTCGAGAAAACACTAGGGGTAAAGCAGAGCCCCAGCCTCAGGCCTCTATTCCCATTCCACACACCCCATAAGTCAGTCACAGATAATTAAATAGGAGTTATTTACACTCGTTTCCCTCCTCTGCCTGTCTGGCGCTTTTATCATTTCTCTCTCCTTCTCTTTGTACAGTGCTGCACGCAGCCAGGCCTTGTCAAAGTCTGGCTGACACCAGTGAAGGCCTGTAGAAGTATAATAAGATGAAAAAAGACTCTTATGAGCTCACATCAATGTCAGCCCCTCATTAAACAATCACACAGAGCATCTACGCAACGCTAATCCTCGTGTGTGCCACAAAACACCTCAGCACTCCCAAACAGAGCCGAAGACAAACGAGCATATGAGGATTCGCTTGAGCCAGGGTTTGAAGAATTCAACTGCCTAATGTCAGCGTTATATATTGACTCTGGAGCTTTTCAACACAGGGATGAATTAGCCCCCGCCACAGAGCTTTGGCGTCCATTACAGGCCTCAACGACTCCATAAATCACAGGATCACAGGGGCATGTGGGGTCCACCTCGGCCCCTATCAGCCCCATCCTGGGGGTTTTGTTTGGCTGCTGCTCCAGCCAAACCCACTGCTTTGATACAGCCATGGAAATGCCCCGAGGGCCAGCGGGACCTGGCCATGCTGAGAAGCCTCTTTAACGGGGAAAGCTGTCCTCTTAAAATATCCACAACAGGAAACAGCCATCAGTCATCGACACGCCAAAACAGCTGTTACCAGCCTACATCAAGGGCGCACATGAAAGGAGCTGCTCCCTGTTGTTTGAGCCCTCCCTTGTTTCATTCTCTCGCTGCCTTTGTCTGGCTTTTCCCAATGCCCTCCTCTTTGGTCTCCTTTTAAACACCCCCCCCCCCCTCACTCTTCCTTATGCAACTCCACCCACGCTGACTTACCCACTCACCCTTTTAACAAGTGGATGACTGTGTGATAAACAAGAGCGCCATCGGAAATGTCAAAACTTAACTAGCGTTGTAAAGAAATGTTTGAAATCCTGTTTAAGCTCTCGGTGTTACCTTTAAATCTCACAGTTGTTACGCGTCACCTGTTTATATGTCTCGGCCCGAGGTGCTGACAGACATTTTTAAACAAACAGGCGGATTCAAAAGGAGATTGTAGCGCACTTAGCTCGCCGGCGCGCGTGTCTACGTTCCCATATTCCTAGATCTCCGCAGGTCATTGAAGCGTGAGTGGCAGAGCGCGGGTGATGAGTGACGGCTAAGCCTAACGATGACAGGTCAAACAGTGACGCTGTTGAAAGATGCCAACGTGACTTCATCCTCCTCTCAGCTGCAGCCATTATAACCAAAAAGCAAGCGGATGGAAGTACAGTCTGATAAGGCGTGCTTGTGTTGGGAGATGTCAAACAAGTTTACCTTTTAAAGCTCAGAAGAAAGGCTTGTTCTGGTTTTCTATAGCCAATAATCAATTATCCATGACATACTTTGAAAACACTGCACAGTGGTGTAATATTTTGGATTTTGGATCACGCCATCTGATTATCTGAAGCAAGCAAAGCTAGTTGGTCTTCTTGGAACAAGTTATTTGGCTTCCCAAACCAACAATAAAGTGGTTAACATACCTGAAATGATCAAAGACAGTAGGGTTATTTTGGAATATAAGAAAAGATGTTGGGATATTTAGCTTCAACATGGCTTCTTTCAGACTGGTTACAAGAGAACATCAAAAATAAATGTTCAGGTGTTTGCAATACTAACTTTGTCTATCTGCGTCAGTAGATTTCATCTTAATTCACATTTCATAAAACTTGTAATTGTTGAGATATAAATTATAGCTTGATTTTATATAACTTTGTATTCCTGAAAACATGGCAAAAAATTGTTTTCAAGATTTTTACTTCAGTTTTGAAAAAAATAATGGCCTCAATGTTAATATTCAAATGAAGACGTCCAATGGAGATATCTGATAACATTGTTAACCTATTCAGCTGTTTCTTCACCTATTTACAAATCAATTGGGAATACAGTTCTCCATGGTTCACCCATACTTGGCATATTAGTCTTTTACACATAGTGTATAATCTCAAATGTTGGATACAGTATTTTGCATGGTGCTCATGGAGGTCAGTGACACAGATTTACATGCTTACACACAGCCCCGGTATGAGGGTGAGGCCAGGAATACAAACCTCGCCCCCTCCCCTTTTTCCCGCCCCTGCTTATAGATGCGGGAACTTGTGATTGGACGGCAGCTCTTTGCTCTTAAAGCCCTCCCCTCCCGTCGTTAGTATGTGGAGGAAGTGAGGCACTGCTGCAGAGGGACACAGAAACACACGCCGAAGGACTGTCACACACCAACCTCTGCGGGATATTCCTTCACTTGCACTCCGTAATATTCTTCACGAGCAGCGACTTCATATGGTGTTTTTTTCCTCTCTTTACCAACACTGGATTTATTTAGCAGTATTTAGACATTGAAGAGCCCGATAGAGGATGACATTTGGGCAATTTATTGTTCTTTAGAGACAGCTTTGGGTCTGACACGGAGGACGCGCACTGCTGCGTATATGCCCTTCCGGATTACCGCACTCTCTTCTGTTTAATGTATCATCATGAAAGGTGCTGGTGATTGATTTTTTTTACCCTGCGTCCACTCGTTATATGCCAACGTTCCTCTCCGAGCCCCGATCCAGATGAGAGATCCCCCCGGTGGACCTGAACCGCTTTTACGCAGACAGTCCCCGGAGCTCAGCAGGGATCATCACCGGACAGGAGCGTGCGTTTTACCTGCTTCTTGTGCTCCTACGGATCCCTTTCGTCAAGCTAAAAGGCTTCCCATCCGGATCGTAAAGATGTTGACGGCGCACAGCGGCCACTTGCTGCACCCGGAGTATCTCCAGCCACTCACATCCGCACCAGTCAGTATTGAAGTAAGTTTAAAAGAACAAATTAGATGCTCTTACAGATCTGTTATTATATTCTGATGTCGTTTTTCCTTCTACAGTAATAATGATCTGATCATATTTAATGCACGGCGTAGCTTGTTACGAGTCTTATTCTGACAAATATGCCAGCATATGCGCCATTTTACGCACAGCGATCTGTTGGCAAGTTCACCAGGCACCAGACTTCAGTAATATAGAATTATTACATGTACACGATTATTGTTTAAAAGTAATATAACTGGTTTATTTGTTATTAATAATTTATAATTACGCGTTTCATTTTCCAAATGGTAATAGGATCCATTTATTTTTCTCTATCTTTCTTGAACTTTGACTAAGGCTACTTCTTGTGACTTTGTCTATTCAGCCAATATATTAATACAACATTTAAAGCTGATGTGGTCTATGCTGGGGTCTCTATATATTTTTTTTATTTAGCACATGGGAAATGTATAAAAGACAGGGATTCATAAAACACACCAGTAGTGGGAAATATACTTTAACACCGGAAGAAACTATATTTACTTTAATTTCTGAATATAATTATAATCAAGTCATGTCTTATGATCCTTAAAATCAAAGCAAACAGTTTGTTCACCCTCTTGCTCTCTTTTTTTCCTCCCCAGTTGGATGCCAAGAAGAGTCCTTTGGCTCTGCTGGCCCAGACCTGCTCTCAAATTGGCAAACCAGACCCCCCCTCCTCTTCCAAGCTGGCCTCCCTTTCCTCAGGCAGTCTGGGAGACAAGGAATCCTCGAGTAGATCTTCAAAGTCTGGAGATCATCATCAGGATGACAAGTCCAGCTTCAAGCCTTACGCCAAGTCATCCGGCGACTGTCGGAAAGACGCCCCGACAAAGGGGTCTTCGGATAAAGCCGCTTTTAGGGTGCCGAGTGGCAGCTCCAGCAGTGGCGCTGCTTCATGTTCGTCTTTTCCTCCCCATTCCCGGTCCCCGAGCTCCAGCCCTCCTCCCCTGCACAAACAGAGCCATTCCCCGTCCACACAGTCACACTCCCAGGCCCCGCACACGGACAACAAATCGGGGAGCTCAGAGCAGACAAACTCGGACAGTAATGGCAGCAAAAAAGACTCAGATGCAGCTAAGTCGGGGATGGATGGGGCACAGTTAGCCAACTCCAGCCACGTACGGGCCAGCGCCAACTCCAGCAACGCCAGCTCTGCCAGTAGCCCGCGGCCGGAGAGCAAGGCGGACCCCCAGGCCTCCTCGCAGTCGGGCCTGAGCTCCAGCCACATCGCCCCCGTCTCCCCTTTCAAACCCGGACATTCTGTCTATCCTTTGCCCCCTGCCTCCATGGGCTACCACGGCTCCATCGTGGGGGCCTACGCTGGCTACCCCTCCCAGTTTGTGCCTGGTTTGGATCACACAAAGTCTGGTTTGGGATTTCCGGGAAAGCACCCCAGCTCCAGCCCTCTCACTGGAGCGTCCCCTCCGTCCCTGATGCAGGGTCTATGTCGGGACCCGTACTGTCTGACTTACTCCAACGCCCCCCACCTCGGAGGAAGCAACTGCTCCCCCTGCGTCCACGACCCGTCCAGCCTTAAGGCCGGTTTCCCCCTGGTTTACCCCTCCCACCACCTCCACTCCCTGCACCCCAGCTCCTTGTCTTCCAGCACGGCCGCCTCCATGTCCCATCCCCTCTACACCTACGGCTTCATGATGCCCAACGAGCCCCAGCCTCACGCCTGCAACTGGGTGTCCGTCGGGGGTCCATGTGACAAGAGATTCTCCACGTCAGAGGAGCTCCTCGCCCACCTGCGCACCCACACCTCCCTGCACGGGATGGTGGACAGTAAGCTGTTGTCGGGATACCCTTCATCGATGTCGACGGCCTCTTGCCACCTCCACCTGCCCCATCAGGGCAGCCCGGGGTCCATTCCCGGCTCCTTCTCCCTCAGAGGCTCCCCTGGTTTAAGCCTGGCTCGCTACCACCCGTACAGCAAATCCCACATGCCCGGAGCACCAGGACTTCCTATGCCGTCCATCCCCTCCTCGGCGTATTACTCCCCCTACGCCCTCTATAGCCAGAGACTGGCCTCAGCCTCCGCCCTGGGATACCAGTGATATCAGAAATAGTGTTGACACCCACAGACTGCAGGCACCAGCTTGGACTCTCCACAAGATGGATGCCCGAGGTGTCAGCACCAGCACCTGCCAGGAACACCACCTGTTTTAGCCTCAGGATTGTCCATCCGAAGGCGAAAGGCCCTTTGACGGATTGTCTGCAGAACTCAACAGACTTTCGTGATTCACATGGCGGGACACAGAGCTTGAAAATGATGGAAAAGTGGGATTATTACAAGAGTCTTGATTTTGTTTTTTGTTTTTTCTATATCTTGTCTCCCAGAACTGAAAGTCTGTATTTATTTTTCACTCAAAGCGCTTGGTATTCAACTCTAAGGGGGAAATGTAGCTGTCCAAATAAATTGTTCTGACATATTCTAACTGAAAAAGATTTAAGTATAGTATCCTTATGCCTATCATACACTCTAAAAATAAAAACCTTGCACCATGATGAAGATGGACTGTGAAGCTTTATTCTGGGGACTTCTTTTTATCTCCTCTCCTCTCTGCTGTTGTTTTTTTTTTTCCTGCATCTCATTCAGACTCTGGAGAATTGCATGTCCGTGAGAATTATCTTGAACAATGCCATTATTTTTATTTGTATATATGCAAAGATGTAATATTTTTTCAAGCTTACTTGGGGTCACTGATGCAAATGGTACAAAAATAAGACAAAATGACATAAATAAAACAATTAATGATGGCTGTGCTATCAAAACAACAGAATAAAGGTCTTATTTTGTTAAATAAATGATCAATGATTGCATTTATCTTGTTTTTTCATTCCTCGCTATATATAGTAGCTTTGTCATGACGATGGAGTAAATCTTGCTGCACTGCACTTATCTAGGTCTATCTATCATTACGGCAGTTACTGCCCCGCTATATGTGGCTATGTGTAATAACTCATGGCTCATAACAGTTGACAGGGCTGTCCCAAGGAGGGCAGCCCGGGTCACATTAACCCTGTTAGCTCGTCTCTGAGGACTTCCAACCCTCCTCCGCTCTCCATCACCCACATTGCTTTTGTTGTTGCGAGTGCAGCTTTTAATAGCTGATTCTTGTTTGTGGGGCCTGAAAACAGCCTCCTCAGCAGAGTGCAGTGGCCACTGGGTCACTGGGACTTCAATAATGACCTGAGGGAGGTGTCCACCCAGGACCTCCTCGTGCTCTGACGGATTGGTCTGCAACACAAAGGCCAGAGCTGACAATGGGGAGGCGGGTTAATAGAGAAATATTCATCAAAGTCACTGACATCTCCCCTGAGGAGAGCAGGCTCTCTTTACAGAAAACCACAAACAGGGCGTCCTCATGCGAAGAGCCATTTTCTTCCTTGCCGTGATTTTTTAGTGCAGTCAGCATCTCGGGCAGTTAGATACTAATCCAAGGGGAAGGAGTCGGTCTATCTTAAAGCCACAGCACTGCCATTAGAGTGCCTCGGCCTCGATAATGCGTCCGTGTCTCCACTCTATTTGGCTGTCAGGTTGTAGGTGGCCCAGAGTGAAGAGGCTGCAGTCTCCGAGGCGGCTATTGACCCCGACTCCCAGACTCCTCTACTCTCGCGCTTCATTAGCACTCCAGACAGGGAAAGGCGAGCACAGGTGTCACTTGACAGCACCATTAACAAAATGGATGACCCTCCAAAACCACATCCAGCCCCTGACACACAGGCAAGGTCACGGTGCCCTGATCACCGCTGTGGGGATCTCTGTGGGACCATGCACTTATTTTTCTTCTTTAGAAAGTGGAGCCTTCTCTGAATTGGACTGACTTACATTGCTGTTGCAGAGCTTATAAATTAACCTAAAGAAAATAGGTCAAGGATATTGCTGTTTTTCACTTTAGTGCAACATATTTATTTGTAACTTGCAGCAAAGAGAGATGCACTGGATTGCGTTGCCCCCTATAGTTTTGTTGGTGAAGCACAGATGAAATCAGTGCAAGAAGGCAAGGTGCTCTCTGAGAAAGAATACACATTTGTAGTGCTTTTAAGATGTCTAAATGTGTATTTTGGTTTGCTGTTTTTATAAACTGTAGATAGAGAGTTGGTTACATTGGCTTGTGTGTGAGGATGATTCACAGTGGAGGTCACGCAGAGGGGAAAACTTTCAATCTTGTCGGGGAGGTGGAATTAATTCCTCTGTTGCCAGTTTACACTCGTTCATCAAATGCCTCACTATTCTCCCTTTCCCCACACTCATCAATCTCCTCCATCTATCTTCCCCCACACACACTCAAACACACACACTGGCAGCTGAGTCAACACCCACACACTCCATTTATGTTGCCTGTGTGATGCTGTGTGTGTGTGTAAGTATGTGTATTCAGCAATCCTTTGTCCAGAGACTGAATTCTGAGTCTGTAATTCCTGTCTCGAGTTGTGTAACCCTGGGTTTTTTCTCCAAAAATGCAAATGCTTTCATATTTAATATTTACATCCAGTCATTTTTTTAAAGTGCAAACAAGCAGCAACACATTTTTAGAGAGTATAACTGAATTACAATTGAATTAATATTAACATCTCAAAATATTTCTTAACAACTGCTTGACTCAAAAAATATAGTGAAATAATACGCTGCAAATATACTAATGCATACTAATACTAATGCATAATACTTATGTTATATAGTATTCTAATGCAGTACTTTTTTATTCAAATGACTTTCCTATATCTACAAACACAGCAAGAAAATTGCATTTCGCTTGGAAAAGTGTTCAATGTTTTTTTATGACAAAATAGAAACAAATTGCTCACCTTAAACATTTTAAAGGAAAAAGTTTAACATTTTTGAAAATAATCACACCAGTAATGGATATTAATGTAAAGGTCTATAGCTCACATTTCTCCTTTAGTTTACAAAAAATCATCTTGAATCAATGTAACAGAACATTTAGAAAATATTATATTCCCTTTTTCTGTCTTGTGCTTTGTCACTAAGCGCTAGATTAGAAGATTGATACCTAAAATCTGTTAGTTAAAGACCCAAAATAAAAGGGGAAAACAGCTCGCCTGGCTCCGTTCAAAGATGTGTAAATCTCACCTAATGTGTTATATCTTGCTTGTTAAAGTTGTACACAAAGTGTTAAATATAAGAACATAGCTTCATCAAGAATGTGAATTCACATATCTCCCAAAATGACGAATTATTCCTTTAGTGTAGCAGTAATGTTTGTGAAATATAGTTTTGGGTAATGTAATAAAAATACCAATTCAAAATCCATAATTCTGGTAAACATTATGTTTCATGTATTAATTAACACAAACGTGTTTTCGCCGTTCACTAGCTAACATTCCCCTCGCTTGCACAAACTGGGCTGTTTAAAAAAAAGAATCATGTGGGAGACAAATGCCAGAAAAGCTGCTGAGCGTGTGCTGAGTAAATATTATGCTGAATACATTTTATTTGGATTCAAAGTTGCATGCAATGACGGGTGAGCTTAAGCCGAGTATTTAATTTGGTCATTACAGCCGACAAATATTTACAGCCAAGTTTATTTTACTTTTTGCCAACAATCAGAAGTGGGCCTTAAGTTACGAAAAGGTTGCTCTCCCCTGGTGTAAAAAGTCAGTGAGTGTTATGGTGGAGGCAATCATAAAAACAGCAAAGGTACGAGAATGATAGCAGTAATCAAAGAAGTGGTATCAGTGGAGCTAGTGATGGTGATGTTGATGGAGGAGACTAATATTTCCCCTCAGAGCAGAGCAGAGTGCCACTGTGAGGTCCTGAGCAGCCGGCTGACAGGCCCCGTGATTAATGACGACAGGGTGTGGAGCTGCTCTTCAATTAGACGCCAGCTCTACCCTGGATCACCATCCCGCTGACAGCCACGACACAGAGAGAGAGAGAGAGAGAGAGAGAGAGAGAGAGAGAGAGAGAGAGAGAGAGAGAGAGAGAGAGAGAGAGAGAGAGAGAGAGAGAGAGAGAGAGAGAGAGAGAGAGGTACTCAGTCTCTCTCTCTCTCTCTCTCTGTGTCTCCAGAACAAAACATTAACCTCAACTCCATGACTACCACCTCTGTGTTTAACATCGGGACACAATGCAGAGCCCTCGGTGTCCAACAGTGACCGCAGTGTTAAAGCAACCCAGATGGCGTGAACACATCCTTCATCAGGGCCTGTCACACAATCTCTGCTTTATTTCTCCACATAAACCCTAAGACTGAGTGTTTTACACGCCTGCTCCGGCTCCTCTGCTCATTCACGTCGGCAAGCAGCCATGCTGTAACGCTCGCTGGGAAAGCAATATACACAAAAACAGCAGAAAGTTGCATTTCACTTGAAGAAGTTTCCTTCCGAGTAGTGATGATGGGTTTTTGGAGACCAACGCGAAATCTCCCTTGGGCTCCCTCAACGAAAACATTTCCATTTGAGTTCGGAGTATTGATGAAAACAAGATGCGTGACGAACACACTTTTACTACTTACACTTTCTGTTTATCAGGATACTCTCAACATCACTTTTATAACAGTTAAAGCATAAATGTGTAGTCAGAAGTAAAAAAGCATTTACAACATTAGGCTATAAACAAACTACATCATGGTCGCATACGTCACTCCCGCTAAGCTAAATGTGGCTAATGTTTTCTGTGATAACATTTAGTAGTCTCTTTAGTCACTTGTTAGCAATCGCCAATTTTTGGACAAATCAAAGCTTCAGTAGTTCACCAGTGTGGCATTTACTGACATGCTATATTTAAAAATATTTAAAGCTTGTTTTGTGCTTGTGTGGATTTGTTCAGGCCTAACTAGAAATCAATATATTTAGTATATCAATATATAAGTGCTAAAATGCTGACTCATAAGGGGTCTAGGACTCCTCCTGATTCTATAAAGGGAGAAAAGTAAAAGAATAGATTACCTTATAATCATTTCAAGCAGCGGTGAACATTTTGGTAAATAATTATGTTTTCTAAACAGCTTGTTAGCTTAGCTTAGAAAAAGGCAGAAACAGCTACTAGCACATTATTAAACATAGCCACATACCATGACCATGAAATATAATCCTTGTTATAGTTCAGTATCAATCAGGCGGCAACACATTCTGTCATTATTTAAGCAATCATTTCACTACAACACTTACTAATCAGTACTTCCTGGTTAGGTTTAGCTGCCACACACACACGGCTTCTCTGCCTGTGGTTTCTAATGATAGGGTAGCAGCCATGACCTGATCTAAACATCTGTAATGCCGTTGTCGGTAAACATGAACATTGCCAGCACTTTGAGGCAGTAAACCCCGCCTGTAATTATTGAACGGGCAATACATGATGGTGCTGAGGTTTACAATAACATTTTTAAATGCCTTAAAATTAGGCCTTTCAATCTTTAACCTTCAGGTTTTTAGGGGGCTTAGTGTCCTTCAGTTGTATGTGTTGTGTGTGTGTGTGTGTGTGTGTGTGCGTGCGTGTGTGTGTGTGTGTGTGTGTGTGTGTGTGTGGCCTAGCATTACTATACTTGTGGGGACCTAAATCTGTTTACACAGTCACGTGGGAGGACTCGCCTCCCTTATGGGGACAAATTGGAGGTCCCCATGAGGGGAATCATTCATTTTAGGGTGAAGATAAGGGTTAGGGTTAGGCATGTGTTGGTTATGGTTAAGGTTAGGATAAGTCTCCAGGAAATGCATGTAAGTCAATATAATGTCCCCTGAAGTGATGTATACATGGTATGTGTGTGTGTGTGTGCGTGTGTGCGTGCGTGCGTGTGTGTGTGTGTGTGCAGTGGTAAACGAGATTGGGCTTCAATAAATTCATTATATTTCCTTAAAAAAAGCCACATTTACCAGCCCCCTCAATTGTTTCAAATCAAATCAAATCAAGTTTTATTTATATAGCACATTTAAAAGCGATTTTTGGTCGAGCCAAAGTGCTGTACATGCAACAAAAAACACTTATAATCACAATAAAAGACAATAATTTACAACAGATATATAACAAACACAGGGATTGTTTCCTCCTGGCGCCCGGACTGTTGCAACACCAGTTTCCGTGTGAGATCATTCTCGTTTTAATTTGACCTGGAACCAGTTTATAACAACAGCTCTTGACACAACATAGGCACTGGTCCTTAAATAAATATTCATTATTGATTTAGTGATGTGAATCAGTAAAGTTGAATACATGTTATACTGACATCCAATTGTAACATTTAAAACACCAATGTAACAAAGTATAACAAATACTGTATGTATTTGTTAGTAATAAAAACTGCTTATGATAATAATATATTATAATTCAACAGTTACAAAAAAGCCATTCTGCATAATGATTACTTTTATTTTTGATCCTTCAAGCTTTTTGTAATAATACTCCTACTCTTACTTCAGTGTCATTTTGAACATAGGACCGTTGCTTGTAAAATAAGCATTTGAGACTGGGCTTTTCTTAAGCAAAGGATACGAGTACTTTTTGCACCACTGTCAAATAAGTTATTATCGGGAAATAATAAAACACAACTCTGAGTGGTAGAAGCTGTAGTGCGCCTAAACATGTTCTGAATAAGTCCTGCTTTTGATGTGATTCATGTATTGATTGGTAAAAGAAAACAGCACCTGTCAGCACAGACGATCAGATAAAGAAATAGAGCTTCTGATTTCAGTTTCATCCGGCCCTGACCCTGGACATGGAGAGCTGCCCGGAGCTGCTGTGGTCCGTCTCCGTTAATAGACAAACCGCCTCTAACCACCAGTGGAGAAATGAACGTTTCAATTACAGCCCGGTGCGCCGCTAATAGCACTTGGACCGAGTCTCCAGCTGGATGCCATTTTGTGGAAGATGCCGAAAATGTCACGAAGGTCGGCATCGAACGTGCATTGGCGACGAATGAGGGGAATTTATGATGGTCTGATGGACAGATTGGTGTTTTCTTCCACTTGGGGTTGTCTTGTGCTAATAGTGTACTCTCTATAAGCAACACAGGTCTTATGTCTTCCATGGAAAAGCATCCAGACTCAGAGGGTGCCATTTAATAAACTAATCTTTTCTTTCTTTTTTTACTGGAGGCCGGGATACAAAGATTCACTTTTATATCCGCTGCCTAAAGGTGCTCTGTGTGATGCCTTAGCCTTCTGCTCCGAAGAAATTGGGGAAGCATTTAACTGCATCTAAATCTACAGTCATCAATTATTTCAGTCATCAGTTAACATGATAATTTCGAAATAGAAGTATTTACATAACGTCAAGTCAACACTGTAATCTCTTTGCGTGTCAAAAATTACATTTGAATGTTTTTTCAATTGAAATACTGGCTGTATTTCTTAAAATGCACTTTAATATTTCTTACCAGACTATTAAAGTCACCTTAAGGCAGATTATAAATAGTGCAAAAAACAACTCAGAGACATAGGAAAGATACATGAAAGGCGGTTAAAATGCAACAAACCTACCGGGGACTCAGGAAAATATGAGTTAAATAGGAATGATTTACCCATGTATGTGAGTTTGACTGTGTAATCAAATGCAAGTCCTAGCCAAGGGTAATTAAATGCATTGCAGAAGTCATACTATCTCTCCGGTCACAAAACGCTAAGGCGATGTAGTTAAGAAACTATTTTTGTTATATATTTTTCTAAATTCTCTTTATATCACGACAAAAATAAACATATAAAATGTATGGATATCTGGTGTCTGTGGCTTTGCAGGTCTGTAAGAAGTCATCAAATCACCTACTTCCTCACTCAATTGTGTGCTCCCATTGCAGCACTCGTGATTTTTTGGGGGAGTGGCTGTGGAGAGAGTCCAGAAGGAAGTGGATTATTTAGTTTTTCCGGTAAATATCTACTTTACTGTTGCTGGTTTTTGCCAAAGTTGTCTACCCTGTCTTTAACACACATGAGATGTTTTGTAGCTGAGTGACAGTGGTGTGTGACTTCAGCTGCCAAACTGTGCTCAGTGTGTGTTTGGGTTCAGTGTGTGTGTGCCAGCATCACTCAGCTGTGTGGTATTCAGACAGAGTTGTCTCACAACTGTTCAAACAGATTCATTATTCCACATGTCAACACATTGCAGGAGCCCAACCCATACACACACTCGCTGTATACACATTCACTCAATAATGTCATCCTGTTTCTCAGCCTGTGTAATGGTGCATTAAAGCTTCGTATAATTGGGAATATTGTATCAACAAAAACAATAGTTATTTACACTTGGGACAAGCAATGACTTGTATAAACTATTGCTAGCCAATATTTGTGTATGAATGATATGTTTGTTTAAGTAATCTTGTTTTTGTATCTTCCCATTTTGAAAGAAAAACAGCATCTAAAAAACAGTCATTTTGACCTGTCATTGTGGGAAACCTCTGGTGCATCTGTTAACAATGTTTACTTACTATGTTAAACGTGCAGTATATGTCTTGACTACTCACCTAAAGTTACCTTTATAATGGAAAAAAGTGTACTAACCCCCAATAACTGCTGTATTGGCTGCTCGTGAATTGTGACTTATTTTAACCTACAGATGTCAGTTAACTAACATAACATATTTAATTTACATCACATGACACTTCATTTATGTCAGCAATTCACATTATGTTGTGTGAATCCGGCAAGATTAAACCAAAGATCAAAAGTTGTTTAGTTCCATGAACCTACTGAAGTAGTTTTGTTCCCTGTTTCCCTTTGCCGCTGCTTTTAATTGAACTATTCACATCTTAAACTGCACTGTAACTTTTATCCATGTATTTCTTTTTTCTTTTTAATGACTGATTTTAAATGCCATTTTCTTAATGTCTTTCGTTTTTTGTAAAGCACTTTGAATTGCCTTGTGTTGAAAGGTGCCATATAAATAAACTTGCCTTGCCTTGCCTTAACCTCACTAAGTGTTGTTGTTGCATAAACCTAACCACTTTTTTGCCTGAACAAAACCCTGTAGTTTTATTTCCTTAGCTCCCCCCCCCCCCCCCCCCAAAGTTGTTTTGCCTGAACAGAACCAACGCTTACCTAATTATCCTAATTATAACGCTTTGTTTTTAAATCTAATGATTCCTCACCGAATACTTGTATTGCCTTAACTTAACCAAATAGTTTTGGGCCTTTAACCTAATTAAGCCCCAAAAACCACTTCGACGAGTCTTTTTTTTTTTCACGACACTGTGTCTCAGGGGAAGAATCTCAGCTAACTGACGATACAAAGCATCTAAATTACCCCTGACCGAAAAACGCAGCAGAACTCAAGATAAAAGTACCCTTATTACTTATCGTAGCTGCACATACAAGATATCCGATTAAAGCTGAGGATTATTAACAGATTATTTAGGTATAGTATCATCACTGAGTGATCCGAACTCGCGACAGGGGTAAGCAAACACAGACATCACAACACGTACCTTTACGGAGCTTTTACGGGAGATTGTCTCACCGTAGCTGTCAATGTGATCAAAAGACGTGTTCAATGGCATTAAAACGAGAAAAAACGCGGCTGAATCGGTTAATCCATAGGTTGATAATGTGTCTGTCGCTTTGAAAAAATTATTTATAATCCATAATTCCATTTTTATTTAAAAATCGGAGAGTAAGGGTGCATTCACACTGAATTTCTCTGAGTAAAATTGAAGAAAATTGAAGAAAATTTTACTCTAAAAATATTACATTTGGTCCCAACCTATATAGAGTAAAATGTACTCTTTGTTCAGAGTTGTATTTTTAGAGTTCATTTTACTCTATTATGTGCTTAGATTTGACTCTGCTTAATGGTTATTTACTCTATGTAGTGTATATTAAAAACAACTCTACTGCCATTTTACTCATAATAGAACGTCATTTTACTCCCAATTGAAGGCCATTTTACTCCAACTAGAAGGTCATTTTACTCCAACTAGAAGGTCATTTTACTCCAACTAGAAGGTCATTTTACTCAGAATAGAATAAATGAACCATAATGATCTTTATAATAAAAAAGGTCAATAAACCAAAGTGCTTAAGGAACATGAGTGGGCGTGTGTGAAGCTGACCATCGAGCGGCCCGACCAAGCAAGGAGGCAGAGAGTTCAAATACAACCCGGTGTGGGCATTTATTCATCGCTGTGGTTCATGGTACACAGATGAGTCTTTGATACTGGACAGTTTTTGTTTTATTCTCATCTAAAAACAGGGATGATAGCTCTTATATGAGACTTCAAAGGTCTTTTATTTTGAAACTGTACATCAGAATGTCCTGATTTTTTCTAAGTGACTAGAACGCGCACATGACCAATGAAGGCACGAGATAAGTTTGTGCACAGATGGAAGGCTGACAGGCAGGTAGGCCGTCCAGTTACTTTAGCCGGGACGGCTAAAATGATTGGTCGTGCTTTTTACAGCATAACGGCTTCCACAGATGATATTTTTTTATGGATTTTTTGTCAAAGCACTTCAGATATTCATTGCTATCGGGATGTTAAAAGCATTCCATGGAATTTAACAAAAAGTGTATCTCGAGCCGGTTTCTCAAACTTACCCCACCTTTAAGTTTGTTGCTGGAAACTACCAAGTACATTTGTTGCCTTCACCCAACCCCTTAGATGTGTTGCTTTAACTCATCCATGTAACGTTGTTGCCAAAGCCTAACCAAGTATTTGTGTTGTTTAAACCACATTGTTTTGCATCCTGAATCTAAAGACCTTTTATCAATTCACACATAACCACGGCAACCATTTCAAAATGTGTGCTTGTTGCTTGAAATCTTCAATAAGAATATAATGTTGTTTTTAAGCCAACATCGTATTTTGACTTTATGTTATGAGTACGTGTTTCCTGAAGTCAGGAATCAGGAAAGCACTACATGTTATGTAAAGTCAGTCTTTCTAATTCATTTTAATAACATTTAACATAATGTTATTTTTGGAAACAGCATTGTGGCTTTGCATATAGGTGGCTCTGTTGATTGCAACATGTTGGAGCAAATGGTCAAACTAACAACTTTCACACATTTTCAAAGCGCACGGTTGGTTTATGTTTTTAAGTTCCAGACAACCTCTGCACATTAAGACGTCCATGGTTAATGTTTGCAGATGCATGAGCTCTCTGTTTAATTTAGAGCGTGCACTCACATACACAAGTTTATATTAGCAGAGGCCTTGCGGTTTGTTGAGTGAGGGTGAAAACACTTTTTTTTCTCCAAAGGCAGCATGCTTATTTTAACTTTTTTCGGAGAGCCCGTTTGGACGTTGAAAGACCCCTCACCTCCACAGCCCCTGCTCCGCCTTCCCCTCCTCTAGTAGTGAGTTAGCCTTATGTCAGTGATGGCGCTTGGGGCGAAAAAGAGAAGAAAATGGGGAGGGGACAGGAGGGAGAGCCAGGGAGAGGGTGGGAAGGGAAACAGAGCTGATTATCCAAATACAGTCATTAAAGGGGAAATGTGTTTTTCAAGCTGTCAAGATGATTAATGGGTGAGAGCAAATCCTCACAAATGCTCTTGTTTAGTCTAACTGGCAGACACGATCCTGCCCATTGATTTATGGCAGGCCTGCTGTGTGAGACCATAGTGAGGTTAGAGGGTGTGTGTTTGTGTGTGTGGACGCCTGCTTGTTGTGCGAGTGCACGTGCGTGTTCGTGTTAAACTGCGGGTTTGTGTGCATGTATGCATATGTGTTGAGGAGCTGAGGAGGAAACAGAGCAGAGCAGTGAGTAAATTCTCCTCATCAGCTTTCAACCCCCCTCTCTAACGAATCAGCTCCACAACCCAGAGGAGGTTAGCTGAGAACTTTTTTATTTTTTATTTCATGATTGAACATCAACAACAGGATCGATATTACATCCAGAATGAACAGCTGTCCAGAGGTACTTACACTTTCATCTGTCACTCGCCAATATCCCCCCTCACAGATGAGAGGAACAGAATGAGTAATATTCCTCTCCTTGCTCTGCAGAAACTGATGTTTATCTGGATTGTGTTGTGGATAACATCGCCTAACAGCACCTCTTTGTACGGGCAGGGCAAGAGTCAGTTATAATTTCATAAACAGCTCATTGTCATGACTTGTTTTTAATCTGCAAGCCGTCTTACGGTAATAGTTTGGCACTTTTTCTGAGGGGAAGATGAAAAGATTGATATCATTGTTGTCCTGATTCTTAGTGCTAAATACAGCCTGCTGCCCCTAAGCTTAGCTTATTAGGGGGTGTGGCATTTAGTGCAGTGGTTCTCAACTGGTGGGTCGCGACCCAAAAGTGGGTCGCGGACCCGTTTCAAGTGGGTCGCAGATGTGTGAGTGAAGAAAAAAAAATTTAGAAAAAAAAATTATTTTTTTTTGGGAGGAAAAAAGTCAAACTTTTATTTTGAAGGCCCGATTTTCTAACGCTGTGCATGCAGTAGGCGTTGGACTTGAAGTACCGGAGACCATGAACGGTTTTGAAAACTTCTGTCACGTAGTGATCATCTCCTCAATAAAACATCTTTGCTGATGTTTTTCCGAGTCTTCTGGCCTTTGATCAGAATCAAGATTGTTGCCGGAAGTCCCCATGGAAAATAACTTTGCGGTAGAACTATTCTTTATACATCCATGGGTACAACTTCAGATAAAAATGAACACATAATGAAATATGACCCCCAGTTTGATGATTGACGGGTCACAGAACAATGGGGGCTATCTACCCTTACCCACAATTTAAAGTAATTCACACAGACTATCTCCTCTTTACTCCTCTCTCTGTGAGGAGCAGCAAGCTGTCAGAACAAAGTGAAAAACAAACAATGGCATAAAATATTATGAATATGTCGGATAGTAATAGATTTATTTATTTTCTTCTCAGAGTGTTCCAGAATGGGTAGTTTATAGGTTAGTATTTCAAAAAATCTCCTGGGGGAGAATCCCCCCAGACCCCCCTTCTGGGGTTGGGTTTTCAGCATATGGGCCTTTTTATGTTATGCAGTTCAGCTTTGATTCCATCATCTCATTAAACCTTATTTAAAAGCATACTTTAGTTCTGTGAAGGGATATAAGGGATATGCACTGTACTTCACTTTAATTAATAATGTATGCTGAAAAGACTATATTTTACTGCACGATTTTTTGTTGAATAGATTTGAGTGGTTCAAAATTTCGGGTCGCGATCTATTGACTAAGGAAAAAGTGGGTCCCGAGGCCTGACCAGTTGAGAACCACTGATTTAGTGTGTTCATTGAATTGTTGTATTTTTACTTTATTGTTAAATTAAAAATACAATTTTAAGCATAAAGACCACAGCATGGTCTCCGAGAAATTTCATTCCCATACAATGTAACTGCATTGTCAATAACTTTTACAAAGAAAAGTGTACTTCTGTAGGTCAGACAAAAACTTAATTGAGCCAAACCGATGTTTGAAACTGCGATAGTAATCCAGAAGAACATTTATCTTACTCAAAACTGTTTTTGAGAATGCAGTTTAAATGTTTGTGAAAGTAATTGTATTGGAGACAGGGTTCTTTAAGACACACGTTCAAATAATGCCTTTCCTTGCCTTGATTTTTCTATTAGAAAAGGAAGTTCTGAAAAAAATATGCTACATCTAACTACACTCATAAATCTATTTTTGCATCATAACTCCTAACTAATGATTAGGGAGTAGAGAGTTTCGATAACAATCCAAATTCTCTTCAGCCGTAACTGAAGTTGTTCCTTATTTCACACAATTGTCCCATTTAGGGATATTAAAACAAACTCCATGAATTTATTGCAAATACATATTGACTCTGCTGACGGAAAGCCCCATTGCACTTCTCCCCAGAAGGCGTATATGTCAGTATGGAGCGGTCCAGATGAATGTCTAGCAGCTGCTGGCCCTGCAACCTCTTCTCTCAGCACAGCCATTATTCCTATCTGTCTGCAATTTCCTCACTCTTCCTCTGAAGTCAACTCTGATGGCTTTCCCACACCCCCACAACTCCACACAGCTCCACACTGTACGTACACTGCAGCATCGCTTGGACCGAGCACATGCACAGTGCCAATTACCCTGTCCACCCACACATGCATGCCCGTAATCACACACACATCCTCTAATAAATGTCCCCATGAAGCAAAGCAGGCGGACACCCATGAGGAAGATGTTAAATGGAGATTTCTGTAACCAGTGGAAGATTAATGTAGCGCTGCAGAGAGAGAGAGAGAGAGAGAGAGAGAGAGCGAGAGCGAGAGAGAGAGAGAGAGAGAGAGGCGAGAGGCCAGTTGTGTGTCTTTGTGCGGGACATCCAAACCCCTCACACTGTGATGGTAACAGATGATACTGAGAGGAGAGCCCAAGGAGAGTGGGAGTCCAAACCTTTAAATCATGACTTATTGGTGTCGTGACTTGTGTGTGGGGTGCAACAGACTGGATGCATTAGTCACTTAACTCTAAAGTTGCTATAATCAACATTTCTTTAATATATATATATATATATATATATACATATCAAAACTGGTCGCATGTAGTGAAGTAGAGTTAATACCCAGCTTTGACCAAGGCATCTGTTTTCAGCAAAAACAACAAACAGCAGACGAAGTTAGCGACTAGATGGGGAATAGGGCGGCATTTAGCATTTAACTCAGGAGGAGGAGACCAAAACAGAGCTACAAGGAGAGTAAATATTGATATTTCTTGGTCTAAAAGTTACTCTAAATCACTGTCAAATGACTGTTTCCACAGTATCAATAACTTTGAGTTGGTTTATGTAGAATGGATGTATAGACTTTTTGCTTTAGTTGACAGTTTCTCCGTGAGAGAATACAGTCATGTGTGAATGCAAATGCCGCCCACCCTTTAAAACTCTATTTTTCATGACAGTCTTCATTATCTTCACTCCAGTTATTATCTGTAAGATTATGTTGATACATTTATTAAAAAGATGACTCTATATAGTTTGCTTCACATTCGTCCGAAAGGCTTACCCAGAACATGTAGTTACGCCTGTCCCCCAAAAGCGTATTTCAGATTTGTAAGACCTTTTCAACAACAACAACAACAACAACACATAAGCAATACTGGTGTACATAATTCACTTTGAAGCAGGCTAAACAACATCCTGGTGTCAACACTAAATTCAGAACTAAGCTTAAGGAAGTTTTTTGGAATTTAAATACACGTCAAACCAAAATTGGCTAATTGATTTAACAGACCTTAAAACGGCATGGTTTTATGTAAAGCATTTAAGTGTAGAGCCCAGCCGGAGCTGACCCGGGCCTTTGAGGTCCAGCTGAGCCTGTTGGGTTAAAATATGCAGCTTAGGAATGGAGGAGTGTGGGAGCTGGGAGAGGAAGTCCATCTAAATCTGAGGCATGTAGTCCAGCTGTGAGCTCATTGTACATACATCACACACACACACACACACACACACACACACACACACACACACACACACACACACACACACACACACACAATATCACAGCGGTGGACAAGGTATTCAGATCCTTTACTTAATACCACACTGTACATTATCTATGACAGAAATCACACTTAGGTAAAAGTAAGTATTTACAATTTGCAGAAGTTTGTTATACTATTAAACGCAAAAGAAGCCAATGCAGAGTTTAAGAAAAATACCTAAAACACTTAATTATTTGTTTAAAAGTTAGTTGCTGATCATTTTCCCTCAATTTCCTAAACGGTATTATTGTACACATTGGTGGCTATTTAAATGTATAACAAAACATCATACACACTTTTTATGCATAAATCTAAATTATTAGATAATAATTATTGTAGTGATATAGAAGTATAAAGTGACATGCAAAGGAAATACTCCAGTAAAGTACCTTAAATTTGCACTTAAGGACAATGAGTAATTGAGTAAATGTACTTGGTTGCACAGTGTATATTGATATACTCTGCGTATGTGTTCTGTTGGGTTCACTTCAGCTGCAAACTCAGCACCAAGCCTCATGTGTGTGTAGAAATATGTGTGTGTGTGTTCATGTGTCACCAGCCAGTGATTAATGACCCGCCGCCCTGCTTTTCTTCCACTTCCTTCCTCTTCAGTGGTGCCACACACATCACCACACGTCACAGTAATGGACGCCGGCTGCAGAGGCTCCTGCTCGGCCTCATGGTTACAAACAGACCATAACATCCTGCATGCAAACACAGCCATACATTTACATCTAAAGCTGCACGGGGAGACGCATAATGTGACCTCAGAAGGCTGAGACCTTCTCTGAACTGACGTGGAGGTCAGCTTCATGATGCCTGACTTCTGTTTCAAGAGAGGATTTGAAAGTTAATGTTGTTAAAGTAAGTGCTAGTGAGTATGAACCCTGTCCAAACTAAATTAGGTTTCTATGCAATAGACTGCATTCTTAATTCAATGAGGGAAACATTTTAACCACACAACTTTAAATGTGTGGTTGAAAAGACAATTACGCAATATTACTTGAGGTTAAAGCGATAAAACTACTTGGTTAGGTTTAAAAAGAGATCATGGCTTGGCCCTAAAATAAGAACATGTTTTCTAAATAAAAAATACAAGTTAAAAAACAGCAGCATCCTGGGTGAAAGTCCTGTGTTAGACCCATCGATCGACCACATCATTGACCCTACATGGACTTCTGTAGATTGATGAGAAATGTATTTTCGATTAATGTCAACACTCACTGTTTAGAAATAGTCTTACCTAAAGAAAACCGCATAGTTCCTTTCTTTTCTGTCAGACGACTTTAAAGAACATTATTTATATATTAAAGTTTGTTTAAATATCTACCAGTCTAGCTTTAAAGTACGCTTTTACAATGCCGTTATCCTCTGAAAATTCCAACGAATGCATTTCAATTGCTAAATTGCAACCAATGAAAATTAGACGGCTAGAGTCAGACCTTCAATACAATGGTATGTAATAATATATCCCTGTAAGGGGTCATGTATGCTTAACAAAATACATTTGTAATCATGTTTTTGAAAGGGTAACCCACATGAATCGACTTTTCTTGTAAATGGGCCAGTGTCAGCCAGCTGGTAAAATAATTTTGTCATTTGGTGAGCTGTTTTCAAACCAGTTAGAAAAGGTAAAGAAAGCAAGAAGAAGTTGTAAGAGCGAAAAACACAAAGCCGCAGTGAACACATCTCATCCATCAAACTTCAGACTTTTCCAAAAACCCAGTCCTGTCAAACACACTCTGAACGCCAAAGAAAAACGTGCTGCAAAAAGGCCAGTGTGTGTGTTGCTGTGAGCACATGTGTCCTGGCCTGTGTGCTGACATGCTGCAAGTGTGTGTGAGAGACGCTAAGAGAAGGAAAAGGGAGTGCTACTGACAAAGAAAGACTGGAGAGAGAGAGAGGGAGATAAAGGAAGGAGCGGTGGAAAGAGAAAAGGGAGCCGCAGAAAGCGAGTGTTGCATGTGTGTCGGTTCCCAGCCTGTCAGGGCCTGTCAGCCGGTGATTTATGGCACCGAGACTGGGAGCAGTCTTCTCTGCCAGCTCAGTATTGTTACAACTGACAGCTAATGAGGCCGGACGGGCTTTCAAGCACAGCACTTAACAGAGGCCTCCATCTTCAGGAGTCACGAGCTCTCCTCTCTCTTTTCTCCCCCCTTCTCCCATTTATTTCTTCTTCCAGGGTGGCAGCAGTGTGGCGAGGTTCCTGTGGGGTGCAGAGTGGAGAAAATCAGGCAGGGGCGACAGAGATATATGGGGGACGCTCTGTTTCTGCCCACTCTCCTTTCTCCTGCTTGCTCTTAGCCCAGAAGCTCGGCTCGTATAAATGAGAGAGAGAGAGCCAGCCTCTGTTAGTGATGACAGAACAAATATTTTTAACTAATAATATAACTATTAACAAATGTATATAGTCCTTTTGCACTACGTTTGATTTTGTACTTTATTATATATGTTGCATTGTTGGACGAGCTCAGGTCAGAAGATTGTCATTGCCATTGTATTCACTGTAGCTTATGTGCGACCATAAAACCTTTGAATCTAATATTTTTGGAGTCTGGTATGCCTGTCGAAAAACCTGATTGATCACGATTACACTCCCTATAGTGAACAAACAAACAAACCAGTAAGGTAATCTTTTATTCATTTAAACTCATACCTGATGTTTTACGATGTAATGAAGATAAGTTTTATGGGTCGTGCAGCAATAGTCGTTGCATGTGAATGAACTGTCAGGGACAAACTACATTATGCAAAACAAATCATGATTAATTTACATGGAAAAGGGGAAAACCAAAAACAATACTCTATTTCTGTCATTCAAAATATCTCCTACACAAATAGCCTTTTTATACGTATACACATTTCAGTCAGACAACTCACGTGTTCCTTTAACATGTTTATTAGAAGCAGCATATCGTTGAGTTTGGCGACTAGGCATCATCACTCCATAGATATACATAGCACGATGAGTGATGATTAAATAACTAACCCCCGAGCCTACAGGTGGAAGCTGGGGTGGTGGTGGGGCAGGCAAGCAGCAGCGACGTAGAGGTAGCTGCAGCAATAGCAGCAGCAAGCAATGCATGGAGAGAGATCTGGCAGGTTAAATAGAGCGGCATATTAAGGACACTCTGTTTGGTTGGTTGTAGAGTGGCAAGGGGGCATTATGTATGAATGCAGCATAAGTGCTCGAGTTGACTGCCTGAACTAGCTCGCAGGCTTCGCCCCATTTCAGTCAGACAACTCACGTGTTCCTTTAACATGTTTATTAGAAGCAGCATATAGTTGAGTTTGGCGACTAGGCTTCGGGCATCATCACTCCATAAATGTACATAGCACGATGAGTGATGATTAAATAACTAACCCCCAAAACTGCGTGGAGATTAGATACTATCCCCCAAAACTGCGTAGCCCGAGCCTGACGCTGGTGATGTAAGACTGATAAGTAGAGGGCCTGGCGAGCTGCCATGTGGCCATTCCCCCTAAGCACATCGACTTTAAGGGCAATATACTACTAAGTGAGACTGCTATGTGAAGGCCCGGAAAACGCCCGAAAAGCCGTCCCCCTTAAGCACCGCGGCTTTAAGGGGAATATACTACCTAGTGACTGCTATGTGAAGGCCCGGAAACAGCCCGAAAAGCCATTCCCCTTAAGCACCACGGCTTTGAGGGGAATATACTACCTAGAGAGCCGGCTATGTGTAGGCCTGGAAGTGACCAGTGCCGACCCCCACCCCTATACTACCTGTCTAGGTCTTTAAGGCAGCGACAATGAGCTTTCCCCCCCAAGCATGCAGCTATGAGGGGAATATACTATAATGAAATAAATATAATCTAACCCAGCAACCACCTGGTATGCAATAACAGAATTCTACAGATATACATCTTTGAACGTTACTCATCGAGTAGTGCAAGAGCTCATGGTTGTTTGTGCTGCAAGGATCTCATTCATGTGAGGCATGATATAGCGCTGGTGGGCAGAAGATGACCAACGGCCCAGGATACTCAGGGTTGAGGTAGGCGGATATAGAGCTGCGGTTGTGGCTGTGCAGATTCTTAAACAGTGGGAATAGCGATCTGGGGGCAGGTCGCAGCTTAGGCAGAGATCACGCAGCTTGGAGGAGAACCCTCGTCGTTGGGTTTGCAGCCATCGAATAAACATGGGTGCCGACCCATGTGTCAGAGGGCAATGATGCGAGAAGTTCAGCATGGAAGATAAAGGACAAAGAAAACAGTGTTAGTTTTAGCAATGATTATTCGGGGTTCCTTGACTCCGCAAACAGAACTGTCAGACATTGAATGTTTCAAAACAGTGTGTATATTTGATCTCCAAAGTTAATTCAGTAAGGGAGAGATTATGCTGAGGATTAAAAGGTGAGAGGTCTGTGTATATTCGCCACCTGAGAACCAATAGAAAGCTGCAACAACTGCATCTGACGTTTATCAATGTATAGTGAAACCCCTTTGCCTGAACTTATACATTAACCTTTGCACGGGTGCAAAGTTAAGAGGCAGTCTTTATCATTGCGTGGAGGACGTGTCTTCTTAAGGCCCTTGAGGAGCAAATTAATGAACTCTAGCGTGGCTTAATACTTAGCACTTGAAGATTGCAGGATTCGAATGAAAATACAATTATATATAATGCATGAACGACTATTATATCTATTGCATAAGTACACAGAGGAGCTTGGGACAGAAGAAGATAAAGTACCAAGCTGAATTGTATGCTTTGAATCATGCTCTTGGTTGGAGGCAGAATATGGGAAATCCTTGAGGGCTTGACGTGTCGATCCAGAGTCATTTGGTTGAACGAAGGGCATGGCAAGCTGGTGGGGCAAACCACTCATTGTGAAATCAACCGAACCAGCAGAAGGCGCAGCATCGGTAAGTAACTAGAGAGGATCCGAGGACACCGCAAGGTCATTATAAAAGAATGAACATAACCTTCCACTCGTCGCAGAGGGGCTAAGGACCAAAGATATGAGCAATAGCCATCTCTATATGCGACTACCAAGCCAGCATCCTCGCGATTGAGAAACACCCCGGCCGTTTCTCAATCGCGAGGATGCTGGCTTGGTAGTCGCGTACTTCCAAGTCACTTCCTTCAGAAACGAAGCAAGTATACTTCCAAGCCACGGCTTCGGAAAACGAAGAAGAATGGAACAGGCTAACAAGTGTGCCACTCTCTCTAACGGTTTCAACATAAACTGTACCGAAAATAAATACCTCACGATGTCTATCTAATTATGAACTTGCTTTAATTTCACGTAACATATTTTTGGTGATAACAAACAAATGTAACAAAGTAACATGTTTACCAACACATGTTTACCAACACACGTCGGTTCAGCAATTCTCCGCAAGGGTTTTGGAAATTGGTTGTTGCGCAAAGCCTTGTGGGGATTTTAAGGACGTGAAGTCTACCCATGTGCAGCCTCGAAATTTCCCCCAAACCAAGGACGCGGCCTCGGTGGAATTCCAAGTATGCTGGAGATTGGAACAGTCCTTCGGTGACACGCGATGACGTAGCATCCTTGAAATATTGGCTTGGAAGCCAGAATCCTCGAAATTGAGAAACGCCCCCTGTATGTGCAAATGTATTGTCTTCTTCTGTGGTTTTGTGAGTGAGATCTGTGAGGTAGCTGAACTTTAAAGGTCCCCTATTATACTCTTTTTCATCAATATATTATAGATCTCAGATATATACAAAACATGTCTCTGAAGTGTTTGGCTCCAAACACCAAACAGATGTTACAGTGGTGTTACCTTGGTTGGTGATTGGCTAATGGTTACACAAGCCAAAACATCGTTATGACATCATAAAGTGGCCAAAATCTGATGATCAGCTCATTTTCAGACAGGTTTTTTATATAAATGGATCAGGACAAAAAGAGAGAATCTTTTTTCATGAAAATGTCAGGATCTCTTTCCACAGAGGCGACACATGTTGATGTAGAAGAGACATGAAGAAGTGGATTTTGCATAATAGGTGACCTTTAAAGCCTCGACCGTGGTGTGTTTTACCTTCAACACGGCCTGTTGGACCCTGCTCTGTAATCAATACCAGAGTCTCTCTCCTCTCTCCTCTCTCCTCTCTCTCCTCTCTCCTCTCCTCTTTCTCTCTCTCTCTCCTCTCTCTCCCTCTCTCTCTCCTCTCTCTCTCTCTCTCTCCTCTCTCTCCTCTCTCCCCCCCCCCACCTCCTCCCACGGCCCCTGGTTTCTTGTCAGTCGTGATTAATGGCACTAGGGCCCCGGCGCGGCTTACGCTGCCAGTTCCAGCGATGTTCCCTTGATACTTAATGAACTCTGACAAACTTCTTTTCCCTCGCTCTGTTGTTCCTCCCCTCCACCCTCCCTGTTTAAAATGCACAGCACAGACATGCCACTGCAGCACCTTGGGGTTAGCTCTGGTCTTTTCCAGATCTCTCAAGAGACCAGGGCCTAAAAATAAAGCTCAGCCATTTTAGTGTCAAGAGACCCTTAGTTGTGTATCACTTCCAGATGAGTTTTGTTTATACACAATGTATTATATTCCTTTTTGTTTGTTCCATATATATTGTTTGGCTAAATCTTCAACCAAATGCCAAAGTTGATGTTCGTTGCTAATACTAACAGTCAAACCCATCTCCTGCAAATTAATGAAATAAATATCAGCTGCAAAATAGCAGAATAAATAATTTTAAATGTTAAAATATAGGCGGACTTAATTAGTTGAATAATCGAGCCTATTTTAGTTTTCTTCTTTCTGAAAATGCAGTGAAACTCATTTGGTCTGTGACGCCCTCTGCTGTTCACATTAAGGAAGTGTGTGAAACTGTCCATTCAAAAGTGAATAAGATCAAGATTCAAGAACATGCATTAAACTTTATAGATCAACCAAACATTGAATTAATATCACACTAAATTAAATCAGTGGAAACGACAACAAATATCGCCTGAAATTAACAGTGTTGCATTTTACAGATAGAGTTTACAGGTTACAGTAACAGAAGGGTACATTTAGTCAAGTATTATACTTAAGTATCTAAGGTACTTGTACCCGAATTAAGTATTTCCACATATACTGCTTTATATATCTACTCTACTACAATTCAAAGGCAAATATTCTACGTTTTACTCTTAGCAAGTAAGGCCCTAGTTTAATGATTAAGATTGATAAAAATAAATAAACAAACATTGTTTTTAAACTTTATTCATCTCTTTATTCAAAATGCACATGCTGGTATTATTAGCTGATTATAAAATATATGTATTTTTTTAAAGCTATCTGCATCATGTACAGAATGAGTACTTGTTGTACTTTACATATGTTAATATCTTGTATTAGTATGTATTTAAATAAATGCAGGTATTTTACTTGTAAAAGTGTTAGTGTGCTAGTGTTACATTTCTTAATAATCTTTAAAGAGCACCTATCATGCAAAATGCACTTTTTGATATCTTTTATACATAAAGATGTGTCCCCGGTGTGTCAGGGAACTCACGCAGCGTCAGAAAATAAAACCCTCTCTCTTTTCCTCCGTACCCAAATCTCTAAAAACGGGGCTACAACGGAGCTGATCCAGATTTGCGTCCGATATGACGTAATATCAGAAACGTTGCTATCAGAAACAATTCCCGACTGTTTTGGACGTAATATGGTCGGTGCATGTTTACATTAGCATCGCTAACACTCAGAGCTAACATGTACTGGAGAGCATGTGTGTGAAGAAGCAGGAAATAAAAAGGAACTCACCTTGTGGTATAACCGGCAAGAGAGAAAGCCTTTGAGCTCCATCTGTGGCGGTTCTAGAACATTTTACATGGGGGGGCAAAGGGGGGGCAAGAGGTCATGCCAGGGTGGCATGGGAGGGCAGACAGTACGTGGTATTTTATACTGTATCTATTTATTGTTAATTCATGCCCTAACACAAGTGTTCTTAATGCACAAGAAAAACAAGGTGTTCAGACAAACAATCGGGTGCCCTTTGAGTCCCCCAAGCTTACTTCAATCATTTTAAATGAAAGGAAACTACAAAATGTATTTTAAAGCAATGAATTAATGGAACACGTTGTTTTGCATTAGAATGTAAAACTAAATATATATATTTTGTTTTTAAAAAATTGGTTGTCTTAGTATTAGACAGACATATTTGCATGTCCACACTAAGCATTATTACATATTAATTTAATATTAAACAAATCAAAATGGCCAATTATTCCAAAATGTTGCTGCTAATATAACCATATGCTTGTCAACTTTAACTGATCAAAAATAAATTCTGAAAAAATACTTGAATTATCTATGAAATTGCAATATTGACACACGTCCCTCAGTTTGTTTCAACCCCGTCACGCCAAACCATTTACCCTCCTATTAAAATAATGGATCAGTCCATGTGTGATCTGCATTGAGGGAATCACAAAAGTGTCCGTTTCTTCTCTTACCTATATTTCAGTTTTTGTATTTTCAGATTAAGATTGACAAACTCAACATTTCAACTCTGTTATATGAATTAATAATAGTAAATAATTGTTTATTACAAAATAAACAATAGTTTTGCAAAATATTACAATTTTGTAATGTCCTTGATTTCCATGTGGTGCCATATCTTAGCTAAACAAGGTATCATGGCTACTTTTTGTCAAAAACTTCAACCCTGTTACATTTTTTCAAAGAAATTCCTAGTAATTATTTATATTTTGTGCCTGGGGTGGGGAATGTATGAATGTTATGACCAAACATTTTGGTTTCATTTTTCAAAGATATAAAGACCCAAAAGGCACCCGATTCAGAGAATACTCAGAATTCTGCATACTGTAAGTACTTAATTATAATTATGTACACAAATTACATCACCCATCTCTTCAGAGAGCTAAAGGTGACCTGTGCAGCAACACATTTCAATCAATATTTGTCAATACTAAGAGCTGCTAGATTGTGCTGCTCTGTAATGGAATATGTAAGGAGAATAAGAACATACCATGTGGTCCAGCTGGAGTTTCATCTGCCTCCTGATCCCTGCCTCTGTCCCTCTTTCTGACACTTCATCTTCATTCCTCACATATATTTCTTCTTCTTCACTAATGTCTTCGTCTCCTCCTGCTCTGACCCTCCTGGTCTCTTCATCTCCTCCTCTTCCTCCTGCTCTGACCCTCCTGGTCTCTTCAGTGAACTCTCTTTTCCTTTTCCTCTTTCTGTTCATCCTGATCACTTCTCATATGTCTTTTTGTTGTTGTTGAATCACTCCTATACTCTGGCCTGCAAGAGTCTACTTGTGAAAAGCACTGGTACAAATGTTTGTATAACTGTACACGTGAGGGCCATGTAGGTAGCTAATATGTAGCACATGTGGTGACCACCTATTTTACCACTGGGACATAATTCAATCACGGAACTACGGGTTGGGGGTATTGTTTCCGCACGGACATATGTGTTCATATTCTATATATGTTGTGTGCCCTCCCGGCTCTTTCTCTTGTCGACCCGGGCTGCGACCCGACAACATGTCCTGTGCAGCTCCTCATTAAAGTACCCTTTTGCACCTTCGACGCACCGCCTCCGACTCCCATATCTCCCGGCACTACACTGGTGACTCTGACACGTCTTGAGAAGTTTCCGGGACGAAGCCGAACACGGCAAAAGGAACTCGAGTTCCTTTCTCGAAATGCCGGGGATTTTTTGGAGACGTCCGTGGCTGCCACCGGCACGCGGACTGAGGCTCGGTGCGTGCTCTGCAGAAGGCTGGAGACGTTGCTCGCCGTTCCCGCATCGGGGGGACGATGCACGACCTGCTGGGTCGACCAGCAACCCCATTGCTACCTCATGGGGCTGTTTCTTCGGGGCGTGCGGCTGCACTGAGTGCCTGAGAGGAGGTTTGACCATGTCTGGTTGGCCTCGTGTGAATCCTCTCACTATTTCGCCCACCTGTTTTTGACCGTGGACAGTACGGCCCTTTTTGAGCTTTTTCTGGTGCCTGAGAGGAGGTTCGACCATGTCTGGTCGGCCTCGTGTGGACACTCTCACCTGTTTCACCACCTCGACGGCGGTTCCAGATGCCACTCACGTTCATCGACGCCTGGGTGGTGCACTCCTGGACCTCGTCTCGCCTCGACGGTTTCGGACGTGCCCATGCCTTCATCGGCCCGTGGGTGGCGCGCTCCGGAGCCTGTCTGGCCTCTTCCTTCGCCTCGGCGGTTTTGGACGTGCCCATGCCTTCATCGGCCCGTGGGTGGCGCGCTCCGGAGCCTGTCTGGCCTCTTCCTTCGCCTCGGCGGTTTTGGACGTGCCCATGCCTTCATCGGCCCGTGGGTGGCGCGCTCCGGGACCCTGCCTGGCCTCTCTTCTTACCACGGCTCACGGTTCACCTCGACGGCGGTTCCAGACGCCACTCACGTTCATCGACGCCTGGGTGGTGCACTCCTGGACCCCGTCTCGCCTCGACGGTTTCGGACGTTCCCATGCCTTCATCGGCCCGTGGGTGGCGCGCTCCGGAGCCTGTCTGGCCTCTTCCTTCGCCTCGGCGGTTTCGGACGTCCCCATGCCTTCATCGGCCCGTAGGTGGCGCGCTCCGGGACCCTGCCTGGCCTCTCCCCTGTCCACGGCTCCTTCCTCCCGGGGATGCTGCTCCTGCCCCCCGGGGACCCTGCTCCTGCCCCCCGGGGACCCGGCTCCTTCCTCCCGGGGATGCTGCTCCTGCCCCCCGGGGACCCGGTTCTTTCCCCCCGAGGACTTTGTGCCCGCTGCCGTTGTGCCCTCGCCTGCGGCCGGGCAGTGCTCCTCCCTGCTGGGGACCACCGGGATATTCACGCCGTCCCCACGTCGCAGCACTGCGGCCCCCTTACGACGCCTACTGCGGCCCCGTTCCGGCCCGTCTCCCACCCCCGGTGAGGATGCCATCGCCCTCGTTAAAGCCCCTGCCCTCTCCTGCGGCCCCCTTCCGACGGCCCATCCCATGGCCCGGCCCCACCCTCCTCGGCCCCTGTGGTGCTTCCTCCCGGACACGGAGATAGTGTCCATGGTTGAATTCTGAGGGGGCTTGTGTGGTGACCACCTATTTTACCACTGGGACATAATTCAATCACGGAACTACGGGTTGGGGGTATTGTTTCCGCACGGACATATGTGTTCATATTCTATATATGTTGTGTGCCCTCCCGGCTCTTTCTCTTGTCGACCCGGGCTGCGACCCGACAACATGTCCTGTGCAGCTCCTCATTAAAGTACCCTTTTGCACCTTCGACGCACCGCCTCCGACTCCCATATCTCCCGGCACTACACACATCATAAATATAACATCAGAAAGTATTTATCAAGCGCACACAGGCTCTGTGTTTAGATCCAGTTTTTAAGGTAAAGGATGTATCCTGGTTTCATTGATCTGGCCTCATTGCTGTGATGTGTAGTTTACGTGGATTTAACAGTAGGCTACCGCGTAGTTTAGCAAAGTGATCGATCTCCCAGCTGACGCTGTCTGCATAGTATTTTGTAACGTAACGCCCCAAACAGCGTCCATCTGTTAAACGCTATCGATTCAAACGGCAGCGTTTCATTAATATTTAGTTTCAAGCTCTCGTCCTTAGTAAAAACAAAACTAGTGGAAGGGGAAATGCTCCCAGGGGAAGCTGACCCATAGGCACTGGGACAGCAGATACAGGGCAGGGCCGTAGCTGCGTTTTTAACGGGCCTAAAATGATATTTAAAATGATTCACTTTTAACTAATGTAATGCTTGTTTCGTTGCTTGAGAAGCTTGTGGAAATAGTGTAGGTTTGTTTTAGTACAGTTTTAGGGAAACAAAAGTTAGGGGGGCAGCTGGGGGGGCAGCTGCCGTCGATCCGCCCCTGAGCTCCATACTGTTTCAGAAATAATCCTTGATAATCCATGATATGGCGTTTCATCACCACAGAATCTGCCGGTAGCATCTCCCGCATGAGCTCAGCCCCCTCCTTTTTTCTTTATCAAATCTTTTTTTTTTAAAGCTTTATACCCCAAATCAGCACTTTTGAAACAGGAAGTGAAATAGAGGGATATGAGGCGTGGCTAGAATGGGTGATCTCTTTGATATTTTGAGCAAAACACTTCATAGACATATTTTTTATATATTTTTATATATCTGAGACCTATGCTATTGCCTAAAAATAGCATGATAGGTGACCTTTAAGTTAGCTGACAGACATGTTAAAGACTAATGAAACACTGTTTAATATTGTATTAAAGTTGTTGATTTAAATGCTACACATTAGCTTAACACACACTCAACATTTGAATGCCACTATAACAAAACTGTAAAGTAAGTTTTATCAATAAAAAGAGTGGAATTACTTCAATGTCAAGCGAGGTTAAACACACTGAAATGAAATACCAGCGATGCAAATTATATGAGGCTCATTAACGAGAGAATTTCAGATTGTTTTTTTTACTTCCAGACAAAATACTCAGGAGGAAAATGAGTTGAGGAGACCTTGCAACGACAACAAACAGTTGCAACAAAACAAACTCCAGTTTTGCTGTGAACAGACTCCTGTTGTGAAGACATGAATGCAACATTTCAGGGTAACTGAGTCAAAGAGGGTGTCTTTCCTTCTTTTTTAAATTATATTCTGTAGATTTTATCCTTGGGATTTTGAGCCTTCATTATAAGCAGCTGAGAGATGGATGGCAGGAAATGATAAAGAGTGATGCAACAAAGGTCCCCAGCTGAACTCAAACCAGGGTCGGTGCTGTGTTCATGGTCAGCATGTGTCATCCTCAACTTAATTTGTTGAACAAAGTATGCTGTGTTCTTTTTTGAGTTACTCAGGGCTACTGTTGGCTTTCTTCCCTGTAACCAGCTGTTCTGCATTTGCCCTGCCACAGATCTAATTTGGTTTGCAGTTTTTTCATACTCTACTTAATTTCTTTAGATTTGTTTTAAGCACAGTCACTGAATGAGCTGTGTCTTGTTCACATGCAGCTGCTAGAGCTCTCACATGAAATAGCCTGGGCAATGTTGTCATGCATGTCAAGCATCTGCTCATTAGTTTGCATGTCATTTCAATGTGAAAAATATTACAGTGGCAAATGCAAATGGACCAAAACAAAAAACCTCACAAACAACATTTAAAAAAAGAACACTATATTAAAGCATATCATGGATTGGAGAGTACTAACACAATTATGATAATACAATATATATTATATATAAAATAGATATGTTTAAAAGCCTTAAATGGTGTGTGTTTTTTAGGATTTAGGCATTTTTCTATGTTCTATTTCTATTTTCATTCATGGGGGAAAAGAGAAGAAGAGCTGGACATGACTCAAAACCAAGTTTCAGTCAATTGTACCAAGATCTACAGCAATATGGCACAAATATTAACTTTGTGTGTGTTTTAAAAATGATAAATAATACAATTTGTCCTGTCTTTTTGTTGAATTGCCATTACAATACAAAATACAATAACATATATATATATATATACAATTTAAATTTAAATAAAATAAATAAAATAAATAAAATAAATAAATAAATAAAATAAATAAAATAAATAAAATAAATAAAATAAATAAAATAAATAAATAAAATAAATAAAATAAATAAAATAAATAAAATAAATAAAATAAATAAAATAAATAAATAAATAAATAAAATAAATAAATAAATAAATAAAATAAATAAAATAAATAAAATAAATAAAATAATAAATAAATAAAATAAATAAAATAAATAAATAAAATAAATAAATAAAATAGAAATTGAGAGACAGTTAGTCTTCCACGCACAAGGGGGCGCTAACGCCACACGTTCTACGCCAACGGTCAAACTCCACCGTAGAAGAAGACGGTTGCAGGTGCCTGTGGAGGTGCCTGCTTGTTTTCTGTTTGTTCGTGTCCTCTCTGCTGAAATTATAGGTAAGACCTTCTAATAAAAAATAACACTGTTTTACCATCTTTATAAACAAAGACTCTGGTTTCATCCATTCTGATTAATACTACATGGGATGATCGATATTTATCGCTGACTGTACAGCTTTTACGGCGACAGTGAAATGTAAAGTAAGCTTTGTTGTGAAATATAAGTAACTGATAATATTTTCAAACTGTCTGCAGTTGGAAAATACTCCCTGTTTTAAGCAGGACTAACATAATTCACATTATGATATCAGAGCCTCCTCCCAACGCCACACAACCAAACTCCCCTCACAGGTTTGTATATTTAAAGTTATTTTTCGGATAAGTGATCCATATCTTTGTTAATCCTATAATTGTACGACTGTATACACATCTTTAAATTCCTCTTTGTCATTCGGCATACCCGGGTTGCCTTTGAATTCAGTGTTTTTTTTAATAACGTTGGACTTTGATCTGTTGTAGCTTTCGTTTCCGTGAAGCAGGGGAAGCTTTGTTTTTAGAAACTGAAAGGCTTCTGTTTGATCGATGATTTATATTCTGAAAATACATGAAGATAATTTCTTCTCGTACAAGATTTCACTTTTCTTACTTAACCCTTTTGTGCATTTTGCAGCGATATCGTTACCAGATTTCTGAGTAATCACTTCCTCCCGTTTTGTCCATGCAGGAAGTCACTGCTGCAAAACTACATGCATTTTAAAGATTATCTAACGTTTGACTAATAACATGCATCTCGTGTTGCAAACAAGTAGATTATAAATTAAAATGCTACTCTATCTTTGTTTATTTCTGTTTATTTAGACATCCGAAGAAACATATGACCAGCATCAACCCAAATAGTTGCAGATCAGTGTCTTAAGAAGAAAAAAAGCCACAATCCACCACAATCTTATTTATAAAAACTAAAATATCTGTATTAAATTGACTCAAACATACAAAGAGGGGTTGTAAAAACACTGCTGTCTCTGAAGGTCACCTGCTTATATCTTTGCAAATCCTTCCCAACCAAAGCAATTTATCTTTCAGCTTAAATTAAGATTATCACGTTTATGTGAATGTACATTATTTTGTACATGATAGCAAGCAAATGCCACTTAATGTCTGACGTGAGGTTACAACGCCTTCACACTGCAGCCTCAATCCTCTTTAAGGTCACTAAGTCCCAGCTGATGGCTCCTAAGCCTGCGCTGAGAGGAGATAACAAAGAGCGAGGAGCCAACTGCACCTGTTCCTGCAGTACACAGAGGTTTCAGGACTCATAGGCTTTATTTGCATATGCACAATATACATATATATATAAAATGGGGCCATAAAAGTCCAATGCCCCTCCAACAATGCAATTAACAATGTATCGCAATGGCAATATGGACTAGTGTAATATTCAAATTGCACAAACCACAATAGTTGTGCAGGCAAAATATGTGTTGGAGTGCCATTTTGAAAAAGTAATGTTTGTTTATTGCAAGTCTCCTTATCGTTGATTCATAAATCACACTATGGTCCTTTTTAATGTATTTTCAATAATAATGAGAATAATCACGCACAAATTATAAATTCCTCCAATATCAAACTATCCAGTATTTAAAAGGACAAATTACGTATTAAAGGTGGGGTAGGTAAGTTTGAGAAACCGGCTCGAGATACACTTTTTGTTATATTCCATGGAATGCTCTTAACATCCCGATAGCAATGAATATCTGAAGTGCTTTGACAAAAAATCCGTAAAAATCTGTGGAAGCCGTGGCGCTGTAAAAAGCACGACCAATCATTTTAGCCGGCCCGGCTAAAGTAACTGGATGGCCTACCTGCCTGTCAGCCTTCCATCTGTGCACACACTTATCTCGTGCCCTCATTGGTCATGTGCGCGTTCATGTGTGTTGGAGGAGGGGCTCCGTAAGGAAGTGGCAGATTTTCTCCGGTTGTGTATTTTCAAATTCTAGCGCACTTGAGCTGGTTTCTCCAAAATGACCTACCCCACCTTTAAGACATAAAAGGAAATTGTAATACTATAAACTAGTGCCATCTGAGGGCAATAGCCACCGTTAATTAGTGCTTGTAGTTGGGAGCATTTGCTTGTAATTAAAGCAGGATATGGTTTAAACAGAAAAGGGAAACTTTATTCCCGCCTGCTCATTTTACATGCCGTCTCCTTTTCCACCTGTCAGCAGGATGGCACAGTGGGGGGCCATATTCTCGATAATCGCTGCCCTCGGAGGAGCGGCGCTGTTATCCTCTGTGCACAAAATTGACGAGGGACACACTGGAGTTTACTACAGGTGAGACTGCAGCACACATTGTTTTCTTTAATACCTCAGACATAAGTGGTACATTTCTCCGTTGTAAAACTGAGGCTAAAGAAAAACGAGCATCTGCTTGAAATGTGTTAGCCGTTAGCAGTTAAACTGTTAAACAGAGACTACTATAAATACAATGTTAAGATTGCGAAAATAATCCAGCTGTGGTTCTGTGCCTCTGGGCCTTGGTAAGAGTATTTAAAGTGTCATTTCTTGTACTGACACGCAGTAAATATCAGAGTTTTCATAACAAACAAGATAGAAAAGAGTGGACATGGTTCAATTATAATATCTTTCCCACTGATAAATGAGTTGCTGGAGAATGTGGGCGCAGTAAAAGAGATCTGTACTAACATCAGCAGGAGCATAAAGGACAATGGAAGCAGTGCTAACTGACTTAAATACACTCAATGCTCCACCTTATCTCTCAAATGAAGGCTACCACAAGCTTTATCAATTTGGATAAGACCCGGATCTGTAATTCATCATACCACATTTGAGAATACAGTTTTATTTATTATAAGATAACATTCCAGTAGGAGATATGTATTGTAAGATGCAGGCTCATGGTGATCCTGAAGAGATAGCAATGCAGAATGCTTTTATGGTTTTACTTGGATAAAAGTGCATTGAGGTTCACTTTCACAAGAAAGGTATGGATGAAATGTGTGTGTGTGTGTGTTACAGGGGAGGGGCTCTGCTGACCACCACCAGCGGTCCTGGTTTCCATCTCATGCTTCCCTTCATCACCACCTACAAGCCTGTTCAGGTGAGTCAACTGAAGTTCAGTTTTTAAAATCCCAAATCCCTAATAATCTGTACAAAGAACATCCATAACATTCATCTGTTTGCAATTTACAAATTATTAATCTAATATATCATATTCCAATTACTTGTATATAGACTCTCCTTGCACTATTTCCATTCTATTTTTATTTGTATGCACTATTTTAACTATTTTATCTGTTTTTATTATGCACTGATGGAGGAGCCTGTGACCTAAGACTTTCATTGATATATCTACACTGTAACTATTGTAGCTATTTACGAATGACAATAGAAGCCTTGCATCTTGAATCATACAACAGCCCATTCTACATGCATAATCATCTGAATCCTTAACATTACGTACATACAGATAATGCAATAGATTTGCAAGAGGAAATTTGAGTTCAGACCTGCTGCAGGAATGTATTATACTCTGGTCACATTACATCAAATGTTTGTGAAGAATGACTATAGTCTGCTCATTCAGGTCACTGCTGATCTAAACACCAGATAAAAACCAAATGAATATCCAGTGTGATGTTAGTTTGAATATCCTGGAATATGAATAAACCCCTTATCTTAAATATCTCCTGTTCTATCAGCATATCCGCTAAACTCAGCTCTTTGATATAAAGCACCTTTGTGAAGGTTTGTAACATAATGTGAGTTTGAGTTACACAAACTCAGCAGTTTCTAATATTGTAATGCATTAATGATACTGACCAGGATTTCCTGTAACACCATTTATCCTGTATGCAAGTCCAATCCATGTTCCTGTAATTTACTTACTATTCATTTTCAAGTTGGTCTTCAGGCACAAAACAGGGACATGTATTCACTTTTTAAGTACATAAATAATAGTAATGATATATCAAAAAAACGTATAACAAACAGTGATGCAAATTAGTCGTTTTTCGGCGCCTCCCGCTTTTTTAACGCTGATTTGGGTGACTTGTGTAATTCGTGGAGAACCGAAGAGTTTTCGTTTGGGGGGGGGGGGGGCGGCAGTCAGTCCGACGGACAACTTCTCACTTCAAAAAAGAAGAAGAAATCTAGACCGCAAAATAATTAAACAAGCGAGTGCCTGTTTTTCCTGGTCAAGGACAGGTTCCTTGAACACAACACGAGCGTAACGTGTCTTCACGTGGTATATGTCTCGTCTGAAAGAGTGTAGACTGGTTAGCTAGCTATGCTAACGAATTTAAAGAGCTTTTCTACAACCAGGTGGAAGAGAGCTCTCTCCTGAGAGGCTCAAATAACCTCAGCTCAGTGAGGTTTAGGCACACCTTGATATGATCATTATAGTTATTAGAGACATTAGAAACTAAATGAAAAACAGGTATAAAATATTATATGACGGTAACAAAAAAAGTTGTTAAAAATAACAAGAATAGAGTTTAAAAGGGGAGTGATTTGTAAAATATCCAAAAAGAAGAATCTGCTTACAGTTCTGTTTCATATGGGTGTTGAGAGATGTATCCATAGATCTCCCAATGTTGCTTTCAAAGTGCACCAGGTTGATGCTTTTACAATATTTAAAAACAAATTCTTCCCGGGGGAGCATGCCCCCAGACCCCCCTAGATGAGGTTAGGTCCCCCCCCCCACTTAAATCATGTTCACATGGATAGGATACTAGATACATTTGCACACATCTTGTGTCCATATCTTTCTGTTGTGGTGGTCACGCCACACCGTGCACATGCATGCGCGAGTCATGGTGAGATATCTGGATTAAGAGGTTGCTTTTTCTTTGCACAGCATGAAAGAAAGGCGAAATGAATGGGCTGTGATTTTAGTTTTTTTAAGCAGAGGTTGAGTTCAATAATTTGTACGACCCTCGGAGGATGTTGTAAAAATGTAAAGGAAAAAGGTTCCCCACCCCTGCTGTAAATAATAATAAAAACCCTTGATTTATAACTTAACATCTCTGTCTCCTATTGATCTAAGTATATTATAAAGAATAGCAGTTAACTGAAGCATTATAGCACAGGCCTTTGTCAGATGGTATGTTACGCTGTTTTTTTTCTGCCTCGAATAGTTTTTCTCTTTTTTTCACCATAACTGTGTTTGCATCACTGAACAAAAGATACTCATGATAAGATTAACTTAACCAATCACATGATGCGCTTCTAAACCACTTACCCTGGACATATTTAACATTATAATAAAAATAACAAGTTGACCTATTGAATTTGATTTCATATTGTGTTTGATTTATTCCTAGTCCTACCTTGATGTCAAGAGTGTGTTTTGTGCAATACTGATTAAATGTTTTATTTTGCAGACCACGCTGCAGACGGATGAGGTGAAGAACGTCCCATGCGGCACAGGGTAGGTCTGCAGTTGTTTAATTTATTAAGTAGTATCATGTGTGGTCCCGAGCATGAATTATGTACCCTTCACACACAATGCATTGGGGGGAGTATTACACCATGAAATGCAAACGCTTTATCTTGTGTAGTTAATTAATGTTATGTATTTTCTTTCTTTCAGGGGAGGAGTGATGATTTACTTTGACCGTATAGAAGTGGTGAACTACCTTCATCAATCAGCAGGTAAACCCACCAGTGTACAACAAGACAGAAAGAAAGTTAACTGTAAATTGTCAATTGCAATTAGATAGAGTGTGTGCAAAGTGGGTGGGTTTTAGAAGAGCCGAGTGGAGTTAGTTTAAAAACAAAACTGTGAGTCTGGGAGGTTTCTACAGGCCAGAGGTCAGGTGTTGTACAGATTGATGGCTGCTGTCAGGGAAGACTTCCTGTCTCGGTCATTGGTACAGAAAGAGCTCTGGTTACAGACACAGTATCTGCTGGAGAGGGTGGTCAGGATTGTTTGTATTGGACGATAATGTACTCCGTGGCCTTACTCTCCTCCACAAATCGAATAGGGTCCGGTCTGCAGCCGATGATGGAGCTTCTTCATGAGTTTATGAAGTGTTCGGCTCCAATGCTCCAGACCACACAACAGCAGTTGTTAAGATAAAGATAGGATTCACTTTATTGAGGGACAATCTTCGGTCACAACAGCATGTAAACAAGGCGTTGCACATGATGTGAAAACAAAACATAAGCAGTATATATATAAATGTGTAAAAATGAGAATATAAAACAAAAATAAGAGTAAAATATCCACATTGTGACGGTGAAAGATATTTACTGTCGAGTATACACCATGAAGGGCAATAAACATTAAGTGTGCAAGAAATTGTATATATATTATTTTTTCAATGTTTTCTTATTGAAGAACAGGCACAATCAGACATGGTGAGACAATGATCTTCATCCATTTTCAATTTTTTAGAACAAACCATCACCACCCCTCAAGGAAATTGTATTTTAAATATAAATGTACAAGGTACAGTGTGAAGACATTATATACAGATGAATTATGGTTGTTAAATGTGAAAGGTAACTGCGTTGGTCTTCCAGTTCAGTCCGTTGTCGAAGTAAATCTTTATTTTAACCTCTCACTGTTTTATTTAGCTTTTAGTCTGCACAGTCCTCTTTGCTGTAGCGATGTCATTTTCCTCGCTGTGGGACGAAGTAAGGAGAATGTAAACAAGGAATTGGACAATAAACTAAGTAAGGAAGAAAGGAACGCCAGCGCTCTGTACTCAGAAATCGTTAGAGCGCTGGCAATAAGATAAGATAGGACTTCATTCATCCCGAAGGACATTTTTGTGCCAGAGTTACAGAAATACAATAAACACAGCAGCATTATAATAATAAAACTGTACACTAACAGTGCAGTAAAAAGAGCAATGAAATATCTACAGGAAACATAGACGGTCACATAATTAATGTAAATATTAACAGTATTTAGTAGTGCAAAAACACGTAGTGGCAGATACGTAATTGCACGTTGACCATTATTAATAATGTGAAGTCTAATTGTAGATTTCATAATGTAATCCTAAACTCCCTGTTTTCTTCTCACGTCTGAACACATCTTGGAACTGGCTGACACATCAGACGTGCTTGGGTTGCAGCCGGCTCCGGCCCACCTGCAGACTGTGTGTGTTCTGTGCTGTATTTCCTAAATTGAGCAAGCCCTCATTTTCCCTTCCGTGCAGTTTTCGACATAGTGAAGAACTTCACGGCGGACTACGACAAAGCTTTGATATTCAACAAAGTTCACCACGAGCTCAACCAGTTCTGCAGTGTGCACTCGCTGCAGGAGGTTTACATCGGGCTGTTCGGTGAGTCCTGCACACTGGGTGTTAGCTAACTGCTCATTTAAGACAACTTCCCCTTCCTTTTTAATGGTCCATCTTCAACAGCATGTAATCAGCCTACTTGAAAGGGTTCAAAAGAGCCTACATCTTTATGTCTCGTCTAACTAGGTTGCGAGTGCCACAGACAACACCTGCTCTGCATATGCACTTCATTTAAGTGAACCCACACTGTTACAACTATCAATCTTACAAATGTCCACCGAGGGTAAACACAGGATGTGTATGCAAGTGTCTCATCATACAGCTTGCCTCATTATGTAGGATAGAACACTTTATTTATCGTTTACTCAAGTTGTGTTACAGAGAAATCAAGTGAGTTATGTTCAAACACTGATCGTTGGTCAGCAGTAGTTTTGTCTTTCAGATACCATGCAAAGTTCTTGAATTTGATTAATACATTGTTTAAAATAACCATATTGTACTTCATCACATTTTCACAACACTTAAGACAGTAAAACTACATTTTCTTCAAAATGAACACTTTAAGGTTAACAGATGGAAATAAATACTGGTCTGACTTGATTTACAATCCAACATTGATTTTCACATTCCACTGTCTGTCTATTTGTTTTCTTATTCAAATATATATTGACATTTTAAATATTCTTTAACAGGCCTAGTTGACTAACATTGATGTTTATAACTGCTGTGGCAGATATACATTGACTGTAATATTCTCAGATTTTTCTCAACAAATGTTTTCATTTGAAGTCTGAAATGAAACGTCTTCGTACTCTCTTTGTCAGATAACTTGAAACATGCTGTTTTAGAAGTGAATTTTATGTTTGGTGAGCTAGACTGAAATCTGACATCTGTAGAGACATTCAAATCAAACTAAACCAATGTGACTAGGATATCTTTATTTGTATTCTCACCAGCTCACCTACATGCCTTGTGTCTCTCGTACTTTTCCCCCACAGACCAAATCGATGAAAACTTGAAGCTGACTCTACAGGAGGATCTAACATCCATGGCCCCTGGACTCATCATTCAGGTACACGGAAACCCACAAAAGCTGCTTTCACATACCTTTTTTACAAGTGTCTCATGTCTAGCTAGCCTGGATACGTTTTGGACATTGATGGCATGTTTCTTATTCCTCTGCAAAACTGATTAATGTGACTTTGTCAAATCAGTAGTAGTAGTAGTAGAACCTTTATTTATCCCGGAAAATCAATTAAGAACAAATTCTTATTTACAATGATGACCTGACAGGAGGCAAAGGCTTCCTGAGGGGATGGGGTTTGGGAGGGAAACAAATAAAAAGACAGACTCCGGGCACTACAGAACCCAGGAGACAACACAAACACATAGAGCGAAGATGACAGGCATAGCAGTTAAACATGTAAAAACTCTAAAACAATATTGCTGTGGTTCAATCAGTCATTAAAATCAGCATCAGGCAAAGCAGCTACATGTGTGTACCAGGGTGTCTATAATAGTGACATTGAAGGTGTGAGGGGAGACAAAGGTTTTCATTTTCAACGTTCTTTGAATGACATTCCAGCTATCTGCTGCTGCACACTGAAAGGCGGAGCGGCCAAAGGATGTATGGGTTTTGGAGATCTTTAGCAGGATGCTTGTAGCTGACCGGGTGTTGTACGTCGGGGGTGTGCGGAGTTGCAGTAATTGTGTGAGGTAGAAGGGGGTGAGGCCTAGGAGTGTTTTGTAAACAAACAACAGCCAGTGGATGTTGCGCCTGGTCTCAAGAGAGGGCCAGTTAGCCAGAGAGTACAGGTCACAGTGGTGTGTCCTGTAGGGGGCATTGGTGGCGAAGCAGATGGCGGAGTGATACAGAACGTCTAAATGATCGAGAGCTCCTTTACACGCCGAGCGGTAGATGGTATCGCCGTAGTCGAACAGAGGAAGGACAGTCATCTGGACCAGAAAGAGTTTAGCAGATGAAGTGAATGAGGAGCGATTCCTATATAGAAAGCTGAGTCTAGCTTTAACCTTGGTCTGAATTTTGGAGACATGTTCTGAGAATGACAGATTACTGTCAATCCAAAATCGAAGGTATTTATAAAATTCACAATAGTGCCAGTTTGGGAGGCACCACTCCACCAAAACACATGATCTTGGTTTTAGTGGTGTTCATCAAAATCAAATGAAGTTTATTTATATAGCACATTTTTAAAAAGATTTTTGGTCGAGCCAAAGTGCTGTACATATAATAATTACTTACAAATACAACAGCAAAATTTGTGCAGAATATCAGTATGAGAAAACGACACCCTCTGACCTTAGACCCTCACATCGTACAAGGAAACACTTCCGGAGAAAACCCACAGTTTAAAGGGAACATGGGAGAAACCTCAGGGAGAGCAACAAAGGAGGGATCCCTCTCGCAGGACGGTCAGACCTGCAATAGATGCCTTGTGTAAGAGATAATACATTTTACAGCATATAGACCGAATGTTAGGGAATGCATGTGTCTGTAATAAGAAGATGAATCCACGAGGATGTCAACAATCCTGTCGGAGCCATCAGGGAAGCAGCATGACGAGACCCAGGCAGGACCGCAGTGATAGGTTCCGAAGTCCACGACTTAATCCAGAACTCAGGATAGAAGATCCAGGGCACAGGACCACAGCAAGAGGATCAGCCTCGACTCTGGATCCCGGCGTAGATATAGACACAAAAGAAAAAGAAAAATTTGGGGGAGGCTCGGTTAATCGGAACATGCAAATACACAGACACAGACAGGCACACGCAGGGAGCAAGGTCCGCTGGGGCCTTAGTTGGAATTGGTGAGAGATAAGGAGGTACGCTGTTTATCTTGAAAGATGCTGCACATCAGCACTAATACATTGATGAATGAACATAAAAGCTCAAAGGTTCGCTTATAGTGCTTGTAACACATGTGATCTGACATGTGTTTTTAAGGAAAGTGGGGGAAAACAGCCATCTACCAAAATGAATAGCCTTCTTTATAGAGCCACCTTTGTCTAGGGCAACCTAGGCATAGCACTAAAATGCGCCCTCCCCATCTTCCCACTCTCATGAAAAGGTCAGTGACAAAGAAAATTACCATAAGCAGTGTATTTAATTATTCGCACATGAGACATAGCCAACACAACAAACAACAACTTCTGTTCAAAAAGGACCCTAAACTTACCTAACCAAATCAAACAGAAGACAGGCTTCTTACGGGGCTCCTACCCCAAAACAGGGGAAATCGGGGTTTAAATAAAAGGGCTTCTTACTCACGCTTCTGGCTTGATACTTATAAGAATGTTTACAAAACCTAATATATACAAAAGGGACAAAAAGATTGCTACTTACTGCTACTATCTAATTTGCCACAGAGGTCTACAGATCTACTAACTATACTACAGGGGTCTGAACACACACACACACACATACCATGTATACATCACTTCAGAGGACATTACATTGACTTACATGCATTTTCTGGAGACTCAAGTCTTCACCCTAAAATGAATGATTCCCCTCATGGGGACCTCCAATTTGTCCTCATAAGGGAGGCGAGTTCCCACACGTGACTGTGTAAACAGATTTAGGTCCTCACAAGTATAGTAATGCTAGGACACACACACACACACACACACACACACACACATACATACATACAGGAGGAGAGAAAATACACAACACAACATCAACACACAGGACCCAATGACTCGGGGTCATAACACCAAAAAGATACTTTTCTCATCACAGCTTTATATGTATCCTCATAAGGAAACATTTGACTGGAAGCACAGCGGTGTGCACATTCTCTGGTCTTTGTTCATGGGAGGAAAACTATTTATCACAGAGTGAGAAAATTACAGAATTTCATCATAAAAATACTGAGGAAAGCACTCTGAACCAATCATTTATGTTATCTAAGCATGAGTATTACAGGATGGAATTTCCTACTCAAGGTGATTCACTGTTGAGGCACAATGTGTGTTCTAATCCAGACATACTGCTCTGACAAAGTGTTAAACAAAGGTTGGGTTTACCTTACAAAGATGGTTACCGTGTCGTCTCTCTTTAAAAAGTCTCTTTAAAGCTTGAAGGCATCTAAACTCAGAATGAACTGCAGTGCAGAACCAGGATATTAAAGTTATAAATAATAACAACAAACAAATGAAACGCTTTATAAAGAGATCATAACAAAAGTCTTTTTATAACAGTTCACAGCCTTGTATTGACTTTCACAACCTTCTGTAAAGCCCCTGTCCTGCAGAGCTTATTATAACAACACCAGACCTCTTTTTATAAAAGACAATATTTTGACTGACTTTAAAAGAAGCCTGAGTGCCCCCCCCCCCTCTCATTAAATCCTCCCACAGATATAAACTCCCTACCCTGCTTAGCGTTTAAACGCTCCTCTTGGCTTTAATACTCTTGACTAATGTTTCCTGTAACTCTCTAGGTACAGTTAAAATAACAATGTCTGTTTCTGGGAAACCAGTAAGCGTACAGGTCAGAGAGTATTTACTGGGCAATAATACTTTAACATTATTACCGTATTACACAAGACATTTGAGCTCTAATTGGATTGTAAGCATTGATATCACTATTTATTTTTAATACACTACTCTATACATTGTTAAATGTATATTTGTGCATATTTTATCTGTTGTTTTGTTTTTTTCTTTATCCTAACATAAAACAGTTTTCAGGGGAAATTACAGAGTACAAGTATAGGTGATTATAAAAGCAAACAAAAAAATGAAAGTAATTTTAAGACAAAGGAATATGTTGTTGTTATAGCTGAAATAAATAAGTAAAACAATAGTTTCAACATTTCTATTCCCAACTGGGGATAATAAAAGTAATTTGGCTTCTCTCAGCTTCTCATTCTTCTGATATCTCCCCGGGGGTTTAATGTTTCTATAAATGTTCCTCCCGCCGGCTGAGGACTAAACTTTCTCTTTCTCTGATCCTCAGGCGGTCCGTGTCACAAAGCCTATCATCCCGGAGAGCATTCGCAGGAATTACGAGCTCATGTGAGTTTTTATTTTTTGTCCCCCTGCCAACAGAGGAATGTTCCCTGACCCCCGTTGCCTGTGTTGTGCAATCATTTCCCTCCCAAGTGGATCCGCCTCCCTGCCAAGTCCTGTAAGATTCTGCTGTTTCCTGTCGGTCTGCGAGCATCTCACTCATATATTATCAGTGCTCCGTAACAGCAACTGTGATAAAGAGAGGAGGCTTTCCAGTAAGGCAAGGCAAGTGTATTATAAAACACATTTCAACAAAAAGGCTATCCAAAATGCTTTACAAAAAACATGAACAGACTTAAGAAAAATGCCAGAAAAAACATTACGTTGTTAAGGGCTCTCAAATTCTCATTTGCAGGTTCATAATTGTCCAAAACCAGAAAAGGGCCCGCTTAACCAGTTTAGTTTAGTTGTTCAGGTTTCAGGCTCGAAAATGACATTCCCAGAACAAATGACCATATCTTCCCTTCTAAAAGGGTTCAATTAATAATCTTGTTTCTCAAAGTAATGATAAACCTGTGAGTTGGATGGAGAAAAGTCAGAATCAATATAGATGTTTTTTATTTTAAAGAAAACCGGGAACCGGAACCGGGGTCTCTCGGGCTTAACAGGTTAAGAGCTAAGAGAACAGAAATAAAAGATGCTAAAAGTCAAGTCAACTTTATTGTAAATCTTTAGTTTCTGTGTACAGACGGAGATCGAAATACTGTTTCCCACAATCCCGAAGATAAAAAAATACAATTATATATTTAAATAAAAAGACATACATACATACATATACGGAAGAGGATTAGGGCCACATGATTTTTTTTGGGAGGATTTAAAAAAAAAAAAAACGTTTTCTCAGAATTCTGACTTGGCTGTGTATTTAGTTGAAAGCCCAGTGGCGATCTGCTCATCTCTGATCGAAATAATATGCTACAAAGGGGCGGACTGGCCATCTGTGTGTTGAACTTTCCTGTCGGCTCCCAGACCGTAGTCGAGGAGGGCAGAAGCAACAAGCTTCAGGTTCAATAACCCACTTAGCTTAAATGACTGGAGAGAGGCGAGCTCTTCTTGGGAGGCCGTTGCATTTATTTAGTTGTTCTTCTGTTTCACAAAATACATCACAGACCTCTGTTTCTCTGCTTCCTCGTTTCACTTCCAGAAACATACACACGTTCCCTCACTGTCGCTCTACCATCCACAAACACGTAGGCACAAGCCCCTCTCTCTCTCTCTCTCTTTCTCTCTCTTTCTCATCTCACTCTGCATGACCCTAATATCATAACATGTGTGTTCTGGAGAATCACAGAACGGACGGCATCATGTAAGTTGCGCTGACAGGTCTACACACTGCTTCTCCGCAGCGAGGCTCCCCCGCCCTCCTGCTCCTCAACCTCCCCCCCGTTGATAATTCTCGATCGTTGGCACGCTGATTAAAAATGGCACTTCATATCAAAAAGGTTGCCGACCCCTGGCCTAGAAAGTGTCTGCTGGTGCTGGGTGTGTGTGTCTGTCTCTGTGTGTAAAATAGAGTAGCACATGTACAAATTATAGGATAAAAGTAACAGTGCCTGACATCCAAGTTATGTGATTTACTAAAAGGCAACATTTCGACAGTAAGTTGTAGTAAGCTTCATAAAAGCACAGCGGGGAACCAGCCACAGTCTGCAAGTAAGGAACAAAGGAAATAATTTAGATGTTGTTGTATAAAAGTAAAGCACTGTAGCTGACTTCTAGCCAGAAACCCACACGAAGCCGAGTTAATGAAACACACGTTGATGTGTTGAATAATCTGTTTCATATTAAATAGCGTCTTCATTCCCAGGAGTATCTTTCAGCTGTTCATTATCAGGCATCAGCATGACATGTGTTCAACTATAGAAAAGCATCACAGCTTACTGTTATTTTAAATATTTTAAGTGGAACATTTCATAATCCTCCACAAAAACTGTCTGTTGCTGCCTGCACAGCACATACACTGTTTACCGATGAAATCTACTGGGACCTCAGAGGTACAGAGGGTACAGAAGGGCGAGGCTTTATTAAACCTGTGCAAACAAAGGAAGCGAGAACTACTGAAAGCACCTGCAAATGTTGAAATACTCCTGTGTAATAATCTGTGTTGTTAAGCAGATAACAGCACAGTGTTTGTGCTCCTGTGACAGTTGCATATATGTAAAGGATGTTTTAAGCAGACGCTTGGGAAAACACTGGACCCTTTGTTTTGCAAATGAGCCTCATTGCAAATATACAAAGATCAGTGTTTAGAGCCCCAAACAGTAACATAGAAATCATTAGCATCTTCAGACCGTCTGAAGCACCTTTTTACAAGGAGTATCTGCTAAAACACATTTATTTTGGGATGCAGTGACAGGATGTTATGACAGTTGTGTGGTGAAAATACATGAATAAGGTGCCATACGCTCCTTATGTATATACAATGTAAATGAAAAAATTGAATAAGACGGGCCAGATTTAATATTAATATAGTAGCACATTCTCATTAAAGCTGAATAATGTTTTCAGACAAAGGTAGAAAAAAAGCAAGCTTTCTTATATTTAGCAAGCACACAGGTTTTGTTGACATTTGTAATGTTAGCTAACTAGCCATCGAAGCTAACGTTGCTCGAAAACGCTGCCTTCCTTTATTGTGTTTTAAGCTGAGTTGCTTTAAATTGAGAACCTTAGGGTTTTAGATATGTTAGGGAGTCTAGGATTAAACAAAACACACCAACCAGCTGATGCATAGTTTCTCATTGTTTCTGTCTTTCTGTGCTCATACATTTCAGTCTTTTCTTCTTCTTGGCTATTGTCACTATAATATAATTGAATGTGCATTTGAATTGTTGCCTCTTGATTAGAATTGTTATCTTTGGATACATGCTCTGTTAGTTGGTATTGGGACGGTGAGGCAGCGCTCACTTTTGAAGATTTTTTTGGGGGGCGATTTTGACATCATCCCTGAGGTTTACGGTAACAATTACTCACCGACCCAAATTTCCTAGCTCTTTGGAAGCAGTGCCATCATTTACTGTAAATGGAGGCACATCATGAGCAGTCAGACGACCGCACGAGTTGTGACCAACTTCTAATGTCAAAATTCATGTTTTTATGGCAGCAAAACTTTCCATTCGGCAAAGCTACACTTAATCTCTATCTACTGCAAATACTTTTGGTTTCACTTTCTCTTTGGTTCAGTAAATGTTGACCTTTGGTTTTTCAGGCTGTGAGAAAGTGTGTGGCTTACTTGACTGAAAGCCAGTAATACAAACAGATCCCAGCAGATATGTGATTAGAGAGTAGATTGCCCTGGTTATGGAAATAAGCCCCAGGTTATTAAATCAAGCCAATTTCCCTTCAAACTAGCAGTTGTATTGTTCTAACTTTAAAAGGATTACTTGAGGAATGAACAGACACTGATTGATGTGGTTCGTTAAGTAATAGGAAATCTTCCCAATGAGGATGCAAAGCCAAGATTGAAAGCACAAGCAGAGCATTTGTTGGCAATGTGTCCTGATGGCACAGGGTTTGGATGTGACTCTTTGAAATGTTATGCCCAGTCCAAATGTCTGCTCTTACATGCTCAGACTTCCCCAAACGCTTTCCAAGTTTCCGGGCTGTCTCATGGTTTTTTTTCGGTATCTTTCTGCTCAGTCTGAAGGTTTTTCTTTCTCTTTCTATTTGAGAGTTGAGAATGATTTCAGAAACCAGGAATCCTAAAAGAAACACAAAAAAAGCTTCAGAGACCAAGTTTTCATGCACATCTGTAAAAAAACCAAGTCCTGATCATCTCCAAAGAACCGCCGGTGATGTCAAAGTGAAGTGTGTTGGCTTGTTCTATGTTTATTTTATGATAAGATATTGTTTTATTGCCTATGAATGAAAAGTACCATTCACTTCATAATTACAAAGGACTTAGATGTTTATGAAAGCTGTGATGCATTCATATTTCTATGATGTATTAATATGGATCCTAGTAAGCAGCACAAGTCCAATTGTCAAGTTCATATAATAGTTAGTTGTTTACAGGTTGCACAAGCTCTTTGAAATCCTTGAAATGTGTGAGTTTTAAGGGGGAAAATAATCAAGTGCTTTGACTTTTCTTTCGAAAGACATCTGTCATTGAAAGTGCTTGAATTTATATATTTTGAGAAATAGTAGAAAATAAAGGTCTTTGCTATTTAACATTTTCTAAATTGGCTATGTCCCTTTCTCTCTTGCATGTTTCTTACCTGCAGTTACATCGTTGTTTGAACATGCAACCTGGCTCAAGTATATTTAACCTTGCCGTGTTGGGTCCTGTTAATTGAGGACATTAAGCCTGAAAAGTCTTTGAAAAGTACTCGAATGTATTTAAGAAGGTGTGGGAACCCTAGAAAAAGGCAGGCACATACTGTACAAAAATGTGTTTGCAGGGAATTGGAAAAATCCTCAGTCAATCAAACTTTTGCCCACAAAATGATGCCGTTTATTTACCGTTCTTCTAACGAACAGTCAAGTTATTAAATATCTGATGCCTTTGAAGCATTTAGTCCTACCTCTTTAGGAGACACCATTGTTGTTTTGAACAAACAGTCGTATTCCTGTGTCCTCGCACACATAAAGCCAGTAGCTCCTCACAGTGTGCTGTTTGGTTTAAAGGTCTCCTATTATACTATTTGTAGGCATATATTATAGGTCTCAGATATAAAAAAACGTCTATGGAGTTTTTTTGCTCAAGATACCAAACAGATCACCCATTCTAGCCTCAAACCCCTCTGTTTCAGCCCTGTTAGAGAACTGCTGATTCTGGGTCCGTAGCTAGTGTTAGCAATGCTTGGTAATGTAAACGAAGACCATATTACTTCCAAAACGCATTGTTTCTGAAACACCGACGTTTCTGATAGTGCCGTGGGCGTAAAGCCAGCCCACATTTCCGATATTACGTCATATCGGCAGCAAATCTGGATCAGCTCTGTTGTACCCCCGCTTTCAGAGATGTGGGTACGGAGGAAAAGAGAGGGTTGTATTGCCGGACACTTTGTGAGTTCGCCGACAGACCGGGGACACAAATGTATGTATAAAAGACATCAAAAAGTGCATTTTGCATAATAGAGGACCTTTTTTTTTTAATACCAATGCATTACTTGAGTAATTTCTTGTGTAAACTTGTATTATGGAATCCAGCTGCTATGCAGGGTAAACACTTTTAACCTACATGACACAAGCCAAGCATTAATGTCTCGTTAAAGTAAACGAAAGAAGCACTGATTCCTGAAGTTGGTCCAGGAATTTAAAATAAAGACCCATAACATCCAACTAAAATACTAATTGTGCTTCTAAGGATGCATGGAAAATGTGCAGACCCACAAAGGTGACACCTCTGCACATGTTGAGGTTGGGAGGAATTATTCTATAAATGTTAACACACGCAGGATACAAGTGTTAGATATCCCACCTAAACAGTATAAAGCCTGCTCTGTACATGCCTAGATGTGTGTTTTAATGTAAAGTGTGTGTTTGTGTTTTAGGGAGAGCGAGAAGACGAAGCTGCTGATCTCTCAGCAGACACAGAAGGTGGTGGAGAAGGAAGCGGAGACGGAAAGGATCAAAGCTATAATAGGTGAGACAAAGACAAAGAAAACAATGAAGAGAAGTTCATTATAAAAAATATTTTTATACAAAAAGGGGCTTATTTGTGTTATAGAGGCTGAGAAAGTGGCACAAGTGGCAGAGATCAAATACGGACAGAAAGTCATGGAGAAGAACACGGAGAAAAGGATCTCTGAAATTGAAGGTATGTATCCAGAACAAAAGTATTATCAGCTAAATATTCTTAAATGATCTTAAGTAAAAGAAATACCCAATCTAACTTAAATTAGTTTTTAATACTGACTAATATTTATCTTTGAGTATTCTCATTCGTGTTTGTTAATCTGTAAAGCCCACTGACACTCACGTTTTTGAGATACAGGGCTTATAAATACACTCCGAGTCAGGAGTGGTATCAAATTATCTAAACGCAGCCTGAAAAAGTAATCGGTTTAAAGTAAGTTAGAGCCAAAGACTGAGCAACAAGGGCCACAAATCAACAAAAGTGAAAGACATGGCTTTATCTAAACAATGCGTTCAAATCAAATCAAGTTTTATTTATATAGCTCATTTTTAAAACGATTTTTGGTCGAGCCACAGTGCTGTACATGCAATAAAAACACTTTACAACAATAGCAAACAGAAGACAACAAATTACAACAACAAAAATCACACTAAGGGGAAATGTCAGGAGTCGTGCTCCGCTCTGACTAGAAGGCCAGAGAGAAGAAGTGAGTTTTTAGTATTGATTTAAAAAACCCTAGGTTCTGGGCCGACCCCACATGGAGGGGCAGAGTGTTCCAGAGCCTAGGGCCAGCTGCTGCGAAGGCTCGGTGCCATCGGGTTTTGAGCCTGGTCTTGGGCACTATCAGCAGCAGCTGGTCAGCCGACCTTAAAGCTCTGGCTGGGTTGTAGCGATGGAGGAGTTCTACTAAATAAGCCGAAGCCAGCCCATTTAGTGCTTTAAAAACAGATAAAAGGAGTTTAAAATCAATTCGGAACCGAATTGGAAGCCAGTGCAATGAGGCCAGAATTGGGGTGATGTGGTGACGCTTTCTGTGGCCAGTGAGAAGACGCGCAGCTGCGTTCTGCACTAGCTGCAGGCGTCTAATTGACGCCTGGTCCATTCCCACGTATAGAGCGTTGCAATAATCCAGCCTTGTGGTTACAAAGGCATTAATAACCCTTTCCAGGTCTTTAAAAGATAAAAACAACTTGGTCTTGGCCAATAGTCGTTTTAAAAAAAAGCAGGTCTTGACTACGGTGCTGACCTGCTTATCAAATTTAAAAGCGCTAGTGAAGGTCACTCCAAGGTTCAGGACAAAGGGGAGGATGTATTGAGGGAGCCCAGAATATCAACCGGGGAGGCTGGAGGTTGGGGTCCAAAAAAGATGACCTCGGTCTTGCTCTCGTTGAGGTTGAGGACATTTTGGCTCAGCCAGGATGTTATCTCTGTTAAGAGTTGTTAGCTATAAAGTCTTAAAACGTAAACAGAACTTATTGTCGGATAAATGCAGAGAAGTGAAATGTACAAGAGGAGCATCTACAAAGAAGAATTGTAATCTATCATTAATTGGATCTCAACATTGTTTCCATAATGTAAATGCACTTTCCTAAAGTACGCCAGTCAGTCTTCACATGTTATAGCAGGAATAATGGCTGTTTGCTAATTCTCTAATCCTGTCATCATGTCGACTCACTGAAAAGATCAGAGGGTTATGAAGCAATTTTCATCACATGTGCATTTCCTGCCAGGGCAAGTCTAAATCCTTTTAAGACAAAGAAGCAAGCATGCTCAGCGATGTGGCAATGTATTCACAAACAGTCAAAAGATAGAATGAAGGTAATCGGGACGCCCCAGTATGTATTTAAAAATATGTGTTATAGTAACCAGATTTAAATGAATCTAACCCTAACGACTGAATTTTCCCTAAACATTGGTTTTAATATAGACAAGATATGATAAACATGTATATAAGGGGAAAGCAATGGAACAAATGAAATGCATTTCAGAGTAGAGTATCACGTTTAGAAGACCTCAACTGTTTAGTATATTCAAGCTTTGATGTTATTGCATACCTGCAAACTAGTCTCTTATCTGCAAAATTCACCGTTTTGAATCAAAATATGTCAGTGAATCTTTTTAGAGGGGCGGGGCTTGCAAGTGGCCAGCACATGAACTTATAGACTGGAAGTAGAAGATGTTATGTACAGGCCAAAAGACAGAAGAAATCAACTCAATTTGGAAAAACAATTTGTTCGTTTTATTTTCTTGCCCCCAGACCTCCGTTTGGTTCAAGCAGCTGCTGTTTTAAGCACTTTTTAAAGACATTTGTATAGGGTTATTAATGTGAAGTCAAACCCGTGGACATCTGCAAACCACACCATAGCTTTTACATTTGTTTGTACAAGTTAACATTCTTACTTGAATAAAGACGAAGTAGAGATGTGAAAGACTGCGTCAGAATTCAATGCAAAGAAAACCTGTTGTTAGGATTATGAGTAAATCCTCAAGTGGTTTTCTGCAGCTGTGTACAATCAGAACCACTTCTTCCCAAGTGTGTTTGATTTCAGTTTTCTAGTCTGGGAAACCATTTGTTTAGATGGGCTCATCGCAGTATTTACACCAGCTCCCTCCTCTGAGCGGCGAAGCAGCTTGGACTTCTGTTATTACACAGAACTCAGACTGTTTGTTTCTGATTCACAGATGGTGCTTTCCTCGCCCGGATGAGAGCCAGAGCTGATGCAGAGTTTTATACGTCACAGAGAATGGCAGAAGCCAATAAGGTAAATAGATTACACAAAAGCACAAAGTATTATCAAAGATAACGTAACATGATAGTCAGTCTTTCTCCCGGCAGTTCCATTTCCGGTGCTGCGGCTGGGCAGCAGCTGTGTGTCTGTGCGGGCGGTACATTTGAATTACACCGGGCCAGCGGCACATTATGAACTGTCAGGAAGACTCGAGTCTAACTTATGGTCTAACTAACCCCCTCCCGTCAGCGCGAGTGAGTGACAAGTTGTGTACAGACTCCACGGGTAATAATGGATTATGACGGAAATGTTACAATCCTGTCCGTCAAAATGACTGACAACGAAAAAGTCTAAAGCCACCACTGCTTGGGAGAAAGAAACGATGTGATATTTGGGCCCATTTTCGCTACAATGAGGCGGAGAAAAATAGCGAATGCATTGTTTTATCAGAAGAGAAGCAATGTGGCCATAGCTGGTATAAACACCACAAACCTGAGCAGATACTCTCTGCAAAGCCTCTTAATCATTCAACCTGTGTTTTTCATCAAATAAGGACAAGATATAACGTTATTTATTTATATATACTAAAATGACAAATTATTGGTTTTGACTAGTTTGACTGAAATGTTCTATATAATCTGATGACTAAAAAAGACTCAACAGTTTTCATTGACAAAAAGTAGACTAAAATAATTAGTTTTCTTTGACTAAAATAAGACTAAAATGCTCAGACTTTTAGTCGACTAAAACTTGACTAAATATGACTAAAACTAAAAAGGAAATTTAACACAGGACTAAGACTAAATTAAAAATAGCTGACGAAATTAACACTAATTAGTAGTCTTGCCTTTGTTGATGGAAAGCTGCTAACAAAGCTCCACTTATTGTGTGATCACATATCTCTTATTTCCTGTGAGTCACCTGTTATCTAGGCGGCACAATCAGGAAACACTGTTTTTAATCAGCAGTGACGGGTGAAAGTGAAACAGTATAATAAAGCAGATAAAAGATACAGGATATAAAAAAAAACAATGAAAACACCCATACCACCATTCCTTTTAGTATGACAGAAAAATATGTCCTCATACTATGTCAAATGCAGAATACCTAAAGTCCTTCTGCATCTGGTCACAGTTTGCATACAGCATGCTATTTTGACTTTTCTGACCCACAATCCTTTGCACAGGGGCTATACTGTATGATCAAAAGGTTTGACATACAAAGTAGTATGTACCAAAAGCATGCATACTCCATGGAAGCGTACATACTTAATAAGGGCAGCGGCAGGACATACAATAAGTAAAAAATAACAAGTGTGTTATTTGGAACGCAGCCATTCAGTTAAAAGCTGCAAAAATACTGAGAGCTGAACACAATCAGAAACAGAATACCTTTATTCGTCCCACAGAGGGGAAATGTACATTTGTAAGAGAGTGCTGCGGGTATTTGTCCTCAAACCAATAACACACACAACAGAAAACAATCTCAAACTGCAGCTGAAGCACAATGACGTCAATCTTGTTCATTCTCCAGGCAAGATTTACTTTTGTACATTTATTTTCTCAGGTTTCAACTAAAGCAAAACAAGGAACAATGGCTTTTACGTCCTCTCTTGCCCTGGTAAAAAAAAAAACGTTCTGGTGCCAACTTCCTCCTCCACCTTTCCACCAATAGATGCTCAAATCAAGAAGCTTCCTTCAAAACGAAAACTTTGAGAACTGCTGACATCCGCTTAAATATTTACTATAAAATAATGATCCAAGTAATCCGTACAAAACAGAAATACAACTAATGTTTAACTATTAGGTATTAGAAAACATTGAATGGCTCCAGCAGAGGTTTTTAAAAACATCCTCTCTGATCTCCTGCACCGCATGAGTTTATTCTCTACCCACGCTTGTTTTAGCGCCCCTCCCTCCCTCCCTCCCTCCCTCCCTCCCTCCCTCCCTCCCTCCTCATCCAGGACAGACTCTGCTTCGGACAATCTTGCACTAATGTACATTTCCCAAAGATATTGAAGTGTTAATTATTTATGTCATAATGTGTGTATACATGTGTCTGTTGATTGTGTGTATATATAGGATATACATATTTTTAAATATATTTGTATACGGGTTTGTGAGAAACGGTTTTTCAATCAGGAGAGACAAGTTTTCTTTTGATGTAACGATATATAAGTATTGCCGCATTTGCCGGGAATACACAGATGCATGTAGTGGTGTTTGGCGATTAGACCCCGTTGTGCTGGAATATCATTCGGGAGGGGGAATACCGAGCCGATGAATCCCCCCCTGGGGTCTAGACACTGGAGGTGGTGGAGGCATGAAGGCATTGATTGAAGTCGGTCTGAAAAGTAGTGGTTTAAGCTTGACCCTGGATTTGGAAGAAAGGAAGGTGGAGGAGGGCTGCGTTGAGTCACCTGTAGTGTTAATTTCGTCAGCTATTTTTTAATTTAGTTTAAATCTTAGTCCTGTGTTACATTTCCTTTTTAGTTTTAGTCATATTTAGTCACCTTCATCCTGTTTTTAATTTAGTCAAGTTTTAGTCGACTAAAAGTCTGAGCATTTTAGTCAAAGAAAACTAATTATTTTAGTCTACTTTTTGTCAATGAAAACTGTTGAGTCTTTTTTAGTCATCAGATTATATAGAACATTTCAGTCAAACTAGTCTGGCCAAAACCAATAATTTGTCATTTTAGTATATATAAATAAATAAGGTTGAATGATTAAGAATGCAGCTTTGCAGAGATTATCTGGTTTGTGGTGTTTATACCAGCTGTGCTATGGCCACATTGCTTCCCTTCTGATGAAACAATGCATTCGCTTTTTTTCTCCGCCTCATTGTAGCGAAAATGGGCCCAAATATCACATCGTTTCTTTCTCCCAAGCAGTGGTGGCTTTAGACTTTTTCGTTGTCAGTCATTTTGACGGACAGGATCGTAACATTTCCGTCATAATCCATTATTACCCGTCGAGTGCACAATTTATCACTCACTCTGACGGGGGGGTATTCGGTTAACGCGAGTGCGACCACTGCTCCCAAGCCCTGTTGTTGCCATTTCATTTTCTGTTAAATAAGGTTAGTTAGACCATGAGTTAAATAAGGTTAGTTAGACCATGAGTTAGACATTAACTCATGTCAGTCTTCCTGACAGTTCACAGTGTGCCGCTGCCCGGTGTAATTCAAATGTACCGCCGCGCGCAGCACAGACACACAGCTGCTGCCTGCCGCAGCACCGGAAATGGAACTGCTGGGAGAAAACGGACTATCAGAAATGTAACGTTATCTTTGATAATATTTCGTCTCCTCATTTTTCCTTACCGAAAGTAAAGAGATTTTGGCATAGTTTTTATTTAGCAAACTACATTTTCGTCTCGTCACTTTTCGTCAACGATATTGCATGATGATTTCGTTGCAGTTATTGTTTACTGCCGGTCGTCATCGTCTCGTTTTCGTCATGGAAAAAAAGGTCGTTGACGAACATATTTCGTCATTGTTTTAGTCAACGAAATTAACACTAGTCACCTGAAATGACAACTGTGAGGAAGGGGAGAGTGCAGATTTCAAGGTTTAGCAATGCACTATGATAGGCTTGTGGGAATAGAGGCGAAGTGATAGGTTTAGCTGGGGAGTGACGCCCCTGACGGTCTTCCTGGTTGAACTTGCGCTAAGCTTCATTTCAATCTCTCTGTCTGTACACACAAACTGAAAGATTGACAATAAAGTTGACTTTGAGACTGGAACCGGAAAGTCCAGCCCGCTCTTCTGTAAATAAAATGGTGTTTCTCTCCCACAGCTGAAGCTCACCCCGGAGTACCTGAAGCTCATGAAGTTCAAGTCCATCTCCGCCAACAGTAAGATCTACTTTGGGTCCGAGATCCCGCACATGTTCGTGGACTCAGGCTCCGCGGGGGGGTCAGTGAAGGCGTCTGCAGCCATGGACATTGTAGCCGAGCAGCTCATGGATCTGGATCGCTAAAGAAGAAGTACCGAAGCCCTCAGGAGGAGGTGGAGGTCTGTCTGCAGGGGGGGGGGGGGGGCAGGAGACTGACCCCCTGACCCAGAGAACTCCTGCTGAACAGAGCCTGTATTTATCAAACACCTCAGAATAACTGCTAGATATCACACTGAAGGTTTTACAAGGATTTTATATTATTCTCCTGCAGCAGAGCACAGGACTTGAGTTATTTCAGAGGTTTGCATACACTTCTGCATAGTTCTTAGAGATGGTCTGGAATCAGTCAGTTGGGTTGCAGATAAACGGATGAGATAGCATCAACTGTACGTGTATTGTACTGTACTGTATGTGCATCTAGTGTACACAGTTCATCTATCAGGAAACATCTGGAATGCAAAACTACGTATGCAACTACTGATTCTTAAATGATCAATTCATCTGCCAATATTTTTCTCAATTTATCAAGTTTTGTGAAGTCAAAAAAGCATTCTCAAATTACTTGTTTTGTTTGACCAAAATACCCATAAATATTAGTTTACAATGATTCATTACAAGCAGGGACTCTTTTCAATTTAGAAGCAGGAATAAAAAACATTACAGTTGTTTAAAAATGTTTGCTTTAAAAATGACTGAACTTATTAATAGATCAAAATGGATGCGAGTTATTTCTGTAGATTGTAGACTTTCTATTGATTGGCTATATTTAAACCGATAGTGACTCTTCATGTCCAGTCTGTATTTGTCATGCACCCACATGCATGTGTCCAGAGCATTCATTTGAAGCTGGGATATTTGTCTTGTAGGAATTATTTTAGATGCAATTAATCTAATCAGTAATTGTTCTTGTTGCATGCATTTGCCTTTTGCTAACCCCTGTCCTTTAGTTACATTAATAATTAGCAGATATACTAAATCTATACATTAAATCCTAAACAGTCAAGATCAAGAAAGTTATTAAAATACTGGTCCCTGCTGCTCAAAGAAAGGACCACATGTTTGTCTCTCTGAGGATTTTAGACTTCCTATTCTGAACTGCTTGAAAAATACAGGCCCACTCCAAGTAACCTCTTAGACGAGAGGCCGAAGGAGCTGCTCGCTGCTGCCTGTCAGATGCCACGTCATCGCTCCTTTTGTTTGTTTAATCTGGTGAATATTAACTGAGTTCGTGCAGCTGTCTGAAGTCTGCTGTGTGTGTGTAGCACTTTGTTTTTCTCTCGGGTCATTCAGCGGGGAGAAGACATCTGTGCGGCTGCTTGTGTTCACTGTTCATATCTCTTTTGCATCAGTTTTATTCAAATCAGCGCCCACTTTAAACGATTGATGTTGCGTTATGACAAAAACAATTAAACAACTTTTGTACTCCAGTTTTACGGAAGTGACATAAGCTTTTCTCAAAGGGTAATTTTCAGCATTTTTGATGATTTAAAATAACTATTTAACGTATATCCTGTAGGAGTAATGAATCGGCTTATAATTAGATGTATACTGAGGGACTTGATGTGGAAATAGTATGTAGAAATAGTATGTCGAAATAGTATGTCGAAATAGTCTGTCATTTGACAGTTTTGGAAAACTCGATCTTTTTTATAGAAATCTTGGCTTCATCAGGACCAAACATGTTCTCAGTCTTCGGTTACTAAAATGCAAATTGTGTCTTAATGTTGACAATATACATTTTCTCCCAGCATTTAGCAAATGTTTAGTTTGACTGTTTATACTGAGGCTTGTGGTGTTGCGCAACCAAGAACACATGGTTCTGAGTTACGACGAGTGATGTGTTCACAGAAACTAATCTGTAAAATGTGGATTCAGGCTTTGTGGGAAGCTGCGTGTTCAGGCATCGAGGCTGCCACTTAGTTTGTTGAGCACACACTTTCCCACGAGAGAAAACATGTTGGAGTTTGAAGCTAAATGTCCGGTGTCCAAAATTAACCCAACTTCTAAACAAACAGTGATAATGTTATGTGTTATTGACCCTGCTCTTTGTTGTCGTTTGAAGCTAGTCTTAAAGTCCCTTTCCGTTTTTGTTTTAATACAAATGTCTGTTAATTGATTGAGATTTAACAATGACTTGAAACGCAAAGGTGTTTGCACTGATTTCAATTGTAAATATGCAATCAATATATTGTCATTTGGCAATAAAGAACTGTGGGTTATACTTTGACTAATTAATGGCATTATTAAGAGTTGTATTTACAATGCAGGTAAAATGGGACTTGTAGGATGTGTCATTAAAAGTGTATTCAAACTAGGGCTGTCAGTCGATTAGAATATGTAATCGCATGATTGTCCATAGTTAATCGTGATTAATCGCACATTTTTGATCTGTTCTAAATGTACCTTAGAGGGATATTTTTCAAGTTTGTAATACTCTTATCAACATATAAGTGGACAAATATGCTTTATGCAAATGTTTGTTTATTATCATTTGAACAATGATAAATATTCTCATGAATATTAAACACAACAACCTCTGAGCATTAAAAATATCCGCCTCAATTCATCCTGGAACCTCTCATACAATACATTATTACATTACATTGCATTTAGCTGACGCATTTATCCAAAGCGACTAACAATAAGTGCATTCGACCAACAAAATACAAACTTAAAGAAAACAGAATCATATAAGTACATCAGGTTTCATAGAGCAAAAACATTTCGAGTGCTACTCAACTGGCTTTAGATAAGCCAGTCCTTTATTAGTATATAAGTGCTTTGTTAGTAATTCTATCGCTCGAAGTGGAGTCGAAAGAGATGAGTTTTCAGTCTGCGCCGGAAGATGTGCAGACTTTCTGCTGTCCTGATGTCAATGGGGAGCTCATTCCACCATTTTGGAGCCAGGATAGCAAACCCACGTGTTTTTGCTGATGGGAACTTGGGTCCCCCTCGCAGCGAGGGTGCAGCGAGTCGTTTGGCTGACGCAGAGCGTAGTGCACGCGCTGGGGTGTACAGTTTAACCATGTCCTGGATGTAGGAAGGGCCAGATCCATTCGCAGCATGGTACATCAGTACCAGTGTTTTGAAGTGGATTCTAGCAGTTACCGGAAGCCAGGGAAGGGAGCGGAGGAGCGGCGTGGTGTGGGAGAATTTAGGAAGGTTGAAGACCAGACGAGCCGCTGCATTCTGGATGAGCTGCAGAGGTCGGATGGCACATGCAGGTAGACCAGCCAGGAGGGAGTTGCAGTAGTCTAGGTGTGAGGTGACGAGAGCCTGGACCAGAACCTGCGTCGCTTTCTGGGTCAGCTGGGGACGAATCTTCCTGATGTTGTAAAGCGTGTATCTGCAGCAACGGGTTGTAGCAGCGATGTTTGCAGAGAAGGACAGGTTGTTATCTGGGTCACAACCTGATTCCTTGCAGTCTGAGTCGGGGAAACAACAGAGGTGCCGATGTTGATTGTTAGGTCAAGAGTGGGACAATCTTGTGTGTGGGTGGGTGGGTGTGTCCTAGCATTACTATACTTGTGGGGACCTAAATCTGTTTACATAGTCACGTGTGGGGACTCGCCTCCCTTATGGGGACAAAATGGAGGTCCCCATGAGGGGAATCATTAATTTTAGGGTGAAGACTTGGTTAGGTTTAGGGTTAGGGTAAGTCTCCAGGAAATGCATGAAAGTTAATGTAATGTCCCCTGAAGGTGTGTGTGTGTGTGTGTGTGTGTGTGTGTGTGTGTGTGTGTGTGTGTGTGGTGTGTGTGTGTGTGTGTGTGTGTGTGTGTGTGTGTGTTGTGTGTGTGTGTGTGTGTGTGTGTGTGTGTGTGTGTGTGTGTGTGTGTGTGTGTGGTGTGTGTGTGTGTGTGTGTGTGTGTGTGTGTGTGTGTGTGTGTGTGTGTGTGTGTGTGTGTGTGTGTGTGTGTGTGTGTGTGTGTGTGTGTGTGTGTGTGTGTGTGTGTGTTACACAGGGGTTTCCATCTCATGCTTCCCTTCATCACCACCTACAAGCCTGTTCAGGTGAGTCAACTGAAGTTCAGTTTTTAAAATCCCAAATCCCTAATAATCTGTACAAAGAACATCCATAACATTCCATATTAATCTAATATATCATATTCCAATTACTTGTATATAGACTCTCCTTGCACTATTTCCATTCTATTTTTATTTGTATGCACTATTTTAACTATTTTATCTGTTTTTATTATGCACTGATGGAGGAGCCTGTGACCTAAGACTTTCATTGATATATCTACACTGTAGCTATTTACAAATGACAATAGAAGCCTTGCATCTTGAATCATACAACAGCCCATTCTACATGCATAATCATCTGAATCCTTAACATTACGTACATACAGATAATGCAATAGATAGGCAAGAGGACATTTGAGTTCAGACCTGCTGCAGGAATGTATTATACTCTGGTCACATTACATCAAATGTTTTTGAAGAATGACTATAGTCTGCTCATTCAGGTCACTGCTGATCTAAACACCAGATAAAAACCAAATGAATATCCAGTGTGATGTTAGTTTGAATATCCTGGAATATGAATAAACCCCTTATCTTAAATATCTCCTGGTCTATCAGCATATCCGCTAAACTCAGCTCTTTGATATAAAGCACCTTTGTGAAGGTTTGTAACGTAATGTGAGTTTGAGTTACACAGGTACTTACTCAGCAGTTTCTAATGTTGTAATGCATTAATGATACTGACCAGGATTCTGTGTGTGTGTGTGTGTGTGTGTGTGTGTGTGTGTGTGTGTGTGTGTGTGTGTGTGTGTGTGTGTGTGTGTGTGTGTGTGTGTGTGTGTGTGTGTGTGTGTGTGTGTGTGTGTGTGTGTGTGTGTGTGTGTGTGTGTGTGTGTGTGTGTGTGTGTGTGTGTGTGTGTGTGTGTGTGTGTGTGTGTGTGTGTGTGTGTGTGTGTGTGTGTGTGTGTGTGTGTGTGTGTGTGTGTGTGTGTGGAGAGAGACACACACTGTGATGGATCGTTGGAGCTATGTGCAACTCAACTCGAACGGGAGCTGCCTGGACGCTGCAATCATGTTGCACGCACTATCCGTGCTGCCTTTTCGGACACTGTCCCACTGTCTGGCTACCTGCATAGAGTCAATGTCGCTCCTCTGTTTTCATTGAAACAGCTCCATATATCCGTTAGCGCAGATAGCAAGCACCAGATGCTAACAACAATATTACGCGTAAGGTGTGCGCGTTCCCTCTCTCTCGCTCGCGCTACACATACACACACCCTCCTGGTCCTCCCGATGGCCAGTCAGGGCCTGCCGGTGTGGTCTGCCGCAAGCAGGCGGCAGGAGCGGGGCTATCAGCATCAGTTTGTAGATGGTATTTTAAACTCGATTCGCTCTGAAACTACGGGGCGGCCGAGGGAAAAAAATACACATGCGTTAATCGCGTTAAAATAATTAGTGGCGTTAATCTTTTTTTGCGTTATTAACGCGTTAACTTGACAGCCCTAAACACAAACATGTTGTATCTAAAGAAGTGTTGTAATTGCGAGTCAGATTTATAAAGAGGCCCTGGTGCGCTTTTAGGGGTTTTCCCTCTCCTGTAGGATTGTGTGCATGTAAATGGTCTGCAAAGGACTAAATCCCAAAGCTCCCTCCAGAGCCAGAGAGACAAAATACAATAATGAAAGCTGAACATTAGCATAATAAAGCCCCTTTAAAAAAATAATCTGGAAAGGTAGTTTGGAGTAATAATTAACCAGTTTGAATTTAAATTTTATACACAGCAATAAATCTATTAGATTATTTAACATGTTGAGAAAAACTGTTCTTTTGAGCAACAATGAAAGTTTACCGTTTTCATTTCCTAACACATCAATTTTAACTTTTTTTGAACAGGATTCAGGTTGTGAAGGGGTGTGGCAACTCTTATCTGACACACACTTTAAAACAGTAAACGATATTTACATTGAAGACTAAAAGAGTATACTGCTAACATATTGTCCACACCTTGATCTGATCGAACATATCGGGGTACCGACTTCAGTCATGCTTTATTTCACATGTGTTTCCGATAAACATCCATTTACGATAATAAGTAGGAAAAGAGACCGGGAAATACTTTATCCATGAGTCACAGAGACGGATGTGGTCGTATTTGGAGTTAGTTATTGGATCAATGGATTTAGATGTCCCTCTTTCTATGAGTTGCTTCTGACTGTTTCCAACCTTTTGCGCTCAGACCCACAACTAATAGTTACTCATGAATTACTGGGTAAAAACGTCTGAGCTTGCTCAAGTAAATAATCATATTGTGGAGTTCCTCTCATCAAATGTAATTATAGGCTTCTTTGCAAAATTGCACCCTGTAAACTTAATTATATATATTGTATATTGAAACCTTTATAACAAATATTGGAGTTATTGTTTCGATTTTACTTATACTAATATCAAATTGTTGTTTTTCCAGGAAACCACAAACTAATACCTTATGCCCATCTGATTCATAATGTAAGTGTTGATGTGATGATGATTTTAGATTAGAACATGCAGGTGGTTTTAATCTTGCCAGTATGAATGACAATTAGCTATATTAAGATTGACTTATACATCATAAAACTAAGAAAATAAAGAATATTTTGTACGAAAAAGAACCAAAACAAATTAATTTTGAAGGACTATAGAAAGTGTGTAAACTCAACTTAAAGATGTTAAAAAAAAAAGTCCGAAAAAGTCCCATAGAGCCAAAACATGGTCATTTGTAATAAATGATTGATTACATAACTTATTTTGCTTTAAATTGTTTACGCAATTACTTTCATTTGTGCAAAAATGAAGCATTTTGGGTTAGGAGCCTTGCTCAAGGGCACCAGTTGTAGTAAAGGAAAACTCTTCACTGTCCTCAACCACCTTTATCCTGCAGGTCAGAGGGATTGAACCAACAACCTCCTCTTCCTTTAGCTTTGCATTTTTCTTTCTACCAAGAAGCACACGCATTTCTCCACTTGGATCAATATAGTATGTGTCTCTCTTTACCTGAAGGAAATGTCTCTCTTTAGCTGCAAAATGGTCCACTATGTTCACCAGCTAGTTGCTAACTGGCCGTTTTAGAGCTTTTTAACTCAAAACAGCTGCCTGCTGCAGTCGACAGATAAACAATGAGCTGAAACTCAATATGAAACTCCTGAGAGCGGAGCAGCAGCAACCTCCTTTTTCATTTGGTTCATTCTCAATATAAGAGTTTTGCTTATAGCTGCTTTAAAGTCTTTACTACCGTTTTACTCGGTACTTCACACCTTTTTATTACTGCACCGATCCCACGTTTAACTCATTAGGCTATTTACAGTCAACTGATTGGGAATGTGGGGCCCTGGGGCTTTAAGGGTAGGTAAGAATGGAGAAACCAGCTCGAGTGCGCTAGAATTTGAAAGTATGCAGCCGGAAAAAATCTGCCCCTTCCTTCAGAGTTCCTTACAGAGCCCCTCCTCCAACACACACGAACGCGCACAAGACCAATGAGGGCACGAGATAAGTTTGTGCACAGATGGAAGGCTGACAGGCAGGTAGGCCATCCAGTTATTTTAGCCGGCCGGCTCAGATGATTGGTCGTGCTTTTTACAGCTCCACGGCTTCCACAGATGACGTTTTTGTATGTGTTTATTGTCAAAGCATTTCATGTATTCATTGCTATTGGGATGTTAAGAGCATTCCATGGAATATAACAAGTGTTTCTGAAGTGAATTACCTACACTACCTTTAACTAAGTGCTAATCCTGCCTTGATGTTAATAATCACTTGATAATACTAATACTAAAAATGTGGTTTCACACTTAATCACCTTGTTGTAAGAAATGAACACATCTACAAGTTTAAAGCAAAGTTGTGTTGTTTAATAAAGAGTTAAATCATAAAAATATGGTATCTATTTCCAGCTGGAAGGCCAGTTAACCCTGCAGCAATGTGTGCTAAAGAAATCTGAACCTCGATCAAACAAATGACAAAACTCTAAAAGGGAAGAAAACAAAGGATGGGAAGGGGAACAGCGTGATCACTTTACAGTCAGACAGGCTCTATTGAAATGGTGGGGAAGTACACATGTTAATTGTAACAAGCAACATCCGTGTAATAATTTGTCACAGTGGCACACTTCTCTGTCGAATGCTAGAGAACAGAAGTTAGCCAGTATTAAAGGTTTGAAACAAAGCCGTGCAACCACAGCAAAGTCAAGTTTACATAGAACTGAATGACACTTAAAATATACCTTTCCACGATAAATTAATACCTTAGAATAAAGAGGTTTTTTTTAATGGCACAGTTCAGTTTCAGTCATTTTTATTTCACTTTTATTTATTTTTCTCCTTGAAACTTGTCTATGAAGGCAAGTGCAACAAGAGTTTCAAAATGCAATCTTATTGAATCTTAATGAAACCCTCATTACTTCATTATTATTATTGTAACTTTACTCAAGCTATTTTGTAGAGTTGTACCCTTAAAACTTTATTCTTCATAGGTTCTATCTTGAACATGTGTTGTTAGTGTCTCATTTCATTTTCAAATGGTTGTTTTCCAGGAAACTCTGAACGAATTTAAGCTTTCGGTCCATTCATATTGAGCGTAGGTATTGAAGGAATCCTTTCTGGCATCTTATTTTTATTTTTGTACTTGTCATCATAAGAACAAGATGTAGTACAAGGAGAACAAATACGCAGCTGTGAAATCAAAAGAAACGAAAGAACAATGATGAGAAGATCATTGAGATGTTAAAATGTGTGTTATCCTTCTGCATCATTCATTCATATTCTGACAGTTTGTGAACCAATCCTCGTCTGTCTATTTTCCCTTGAGACATTATCCAAATCTAAGTTGCCACTATCTGCAACCAGCAGTGTAATCAGAGCTCACCATCACTGAGAGAAAAGCTCCCAGAAAGCCCCTGTGTTTCCAGCAGCGTGGCATGGAAGTGGAGCGTGAAGCTTGATTCTGGCATCAGGGGATTCCTTCATGTGTTTAGTTACCTAGAGTCAACATTAAAAAGAAATAGGAGAGCAAAAGACACTTAAGATTTGCTTTGATTATTTGCACAAGTAAATATGTGGAATCAATTTTCTTAATTAAGTAAACCTGGCAATCTCTGTTTGAGGATAAAGTCCTGCATGCAAAGGGTTAATGAAGTAAAAGTACGGAAGTATTGGCGTCAAAATATATTTAAGTACCAAAAGTACTCATTACTTTACGCATAATGGCACATTTCACAATCATTTATGATATACAAATTATGATTATTAATTCAATAACATGTTTACAAAAGGTAATTTTAAACTGCTGTGGGATATTTTAACACATAAATGTTTATTTATTGTTCATTTCTTTTTTGTTTAAGATAATTACAGTAATTGAGTAAATGTACTTTGTGTACGACTGCGAACAAGACATAGGCGAGCCGAACACTTAAGATTTGCTTTGTATATTTGAACAAGTGGACTCAAATGTTTTAATTTAGTAAATATATTAAATTGTAAAAAAAAGACTCTGTTACAACAGTCCTGCATTCAAAGTCTTACTTAAGTAAAAGTAAAAAAAGGATTGGCTTCAAAACTACTTAAAAATTAAATGATGTGTAATGGCCCATTTAAAATGTAAAAATTTAAATTATATTACTGTTTTATGTATGCATTAATGTGGTTAAGGGGGTGCTAAAGCTGTCAAGTGAATTTAGTGGAGTAAAAGTACAGGACTACAAAGTAGTATAAAAGGAAAAAAGTGAGATTACAGGTCCCTTAAATGGTGCTCAAGTGAAGTTATTGAGTAAATGTACTGTGTAACTCACTGCATACAAGACGTGGGCGAGCAAGTCACTCATAAATCGCTTTGTATATGTGTTCATGTGGAGGTGGGGCTTCTTCTCTACCTCCTCCTCTTCCTCCTCCTCCATGTGAGAGAAAGTCTTCCAGCAGCAGCTCCTTCAGGAAGAGGTGAGGCAGCACCCGAGGAGAGACACATCACTCACCTATTTATAAAATATAGGGCGGTAAATGAGATGTTATCAAGGACTCATCTTTATGGGAGGACATCAACAAGGAGATATGAGGATACAGAATTGTAAAGGATATAAAAACAGCTTGTTTTAAAAGTTATCCTTAACTTACCTTTTTGTAAAACATGTAGGCTATGGCAGAGATTTGACAAAGGACTGACCTTTCTGCAGGTGCTTTAAAGGTGGACACCTCTTGAGGATATCGTCTATAAACGGATTTTTAAAAGATTGTTTCAAAGGGACCCTTGTATAAGACTTGGAGGACGCTGGAGATGCAGCATCTGGTGAAATAACTCCGTAATGCTCAACCCCCCCTCGGAGGCTCCCGTGCTGCAGGGTCTGTGGGAGGCGGTCCAGGCCGGGCAGCGCGAGGTGCTGCTCTCCCCTTACCTGCCCGCCTCCTACGCCTTCCTGACGCACGTGCTCCTCTGCACACCTTTCCTCGCGCTGGACGCGCTGGGCAGCGTGTGTCAGCGGGTACGCTCGTGGAGAGTGTCTGCAGGCTCGGGCCCCCCGCCCTCGCTCCGCCGCTGGGGGGAGTGTTTCCTCCGGGTGCTGAGCAGATACCTGAGCTCCGTGCTGCCCGCCACCGCGCTGCTGCACGCGCTGTGCAGCCCCGCGGTGTTCCCCCTGCTCGCGCCCTCCTGCTGGGAGCTGTGCGTGGAGGTGTTCGCATGTCTGCTGGTTTTTGATACGCTCTTCTTCATATGTCACGTGGCCATGCACAGGTGAGCAGTCTGCAACATCTTGTCAGTTATTCCAATGTTGATCAGTGATGCTGTTGTACCTGATACAACATGTGCCTCTTAGATGTAGTAGAGTAGAAACATAATGGAGCATAAAATGGAAATATCTAAGTAAAAATTATATTCGAGTACAATACTTATGTAAGTCTACGTAGTTAATCAATAATTATTATTTTTAACAACCTGCACCTAATGTAACTTGCAATGTAGCCCACATTACAAACTTGGACTTTCACTTTTCATAATTATTCATATTGATGTAAACAGTGAATCAGTTTTGTCCCATGTCCGGCCACATGTATTGTTATTTTAAGTATTTAACGAAAATAAACAAAATAAGAAACAGTGGAGAAAAATAAACTTCTGCCGCAGATACACTGACATTATGGGAGTTTGTAGAATCTGTTTTATATAATCATGTGTTAAGCCATACGAGTATTCATTTAGTTTCATGTGACTTACCTATTTCTGTGAGAAGCAGAAAAGGGTAATTTAATTTAGGATTATTTAAAGTTTGGGGGGATAGAAAAAACAATATAACACTATCAGGTAAGGAAGAGTTCAACCATGCATGCAGTTTGAAGTGTATATAAGCTGTAAGATTCTCTTGGTCTATAGTGCATTACATTATTGACTGCTTTGGTGCAAGGTGTCTCTTATGTATTTGACTTCCACCATCTCTGTGTCTGTGTTTTATCGATTCCTCTTTTTCTTATTCTTTAATGTTGTGAGTGTTATCCACGACAAGTTTTGTGCTGATTATCCCCAGCAGTGAGAGTTGAACATATGTATGTATAATAGACCTGAAAAAGTGGATTTTGCATAATAGGTGACCTTTAAATAGAGCGGCAAGTTTAGGAGAATGTGTTTGGTTGGTTGTAAGAGGGACGAGGTGCGCCTGAAGTAGCTTTGCCACATTTTTTTACATATTTTCCCCAGCAGTGAGAGTTGAATGTGTTTGTGTGTTTCTCGTCAGGGTGCCCTGGCTGTACCGCAGGATCCACCGGCACCACCACCGGCACCACCTCCCCTTCGCCCTGGCTGCTCAGGACAGCTCTTCTCTGGAGCTCCTGTCCCTGCTGCTGCTGGCCCTGAGCAGCTCCTGGTTGGTCGGCTGCCACCCGCTCAGCGAGGCCGTCTTCCACCTGCTCAACAGCTGGCTGGCGGTGGAGGACCACTGCGGATACGACCTGCCGTGGGCTCTGCACCGCCTGCTGCCCTGCCTGGGAGGAGCCCCCTGCCACCAGGCCCACCATGCTCTGCACAACGTCAACTACGCCCCCTATTTCACCCACTGGGACCTCCTCTTCGGGACATACTGTGCACCAGAGCGGTATCTACGTAAAGAGAGATAAAACTGTTGCCTGTGCAGAGATGGCACAAGTACACACATCCTTTACTTAAGTAGAAGTACAGATACTCGTGTTTAAAAATACTCTGGTAAAAGTAGAAGTACTGACTAAACTACTTTACTCAAGTAAAAGTAAAGAAGTATGGGCTTTGAAATGTACTGAAGTAAAAAGTACCCATAACTAGCAGCTGCTTTAAAGAGTACCTGACCTCCCTTTATATTAATAGAACAATAATGTCATTGTTAGCTAATGAATGTTTCCATGCTGAACAACGGCAACATGACAACGTTTCCATTGGTCCCTCTTCTTTAGAGAAGACCAGGAAATGATGGATACACGGATCGTGTTCAAATCAATAGGCACGCAATGACTCTAAAGAATAATGATCACGCCACCAAACACACATTCAGACTAAAGGAACCAGCTGTTTGGGAAATGTAGAAAGTACAGGTAAAAAGTTGTCAGAAAAATAAGTAGTGGAGTAAAGTACTGATACCAGAAACATTTCATTCAAAGCTGCCAGGATGCACTGAAGGATGTTTTCTGCAGATATTTGTTCTTTTCTTATCAGCTTTTTAATACGCACAATTTTAAATCACTTTTTATTTAGTGGACATTTTTTTCCAAAGTGATGCATTGAACCACGAACAAAACAGCTGCATTGAACCACGAACAAAACAAACTCAGAACAAGAAGCCTGCAAGTACAATAGCTTTCAAGGAGCCACACTTGTTTAAGTGCTATAAACACAGGGATGCTGCCGAGCGCAGGAATACTAATAGATTATATGAAATGTGTGCGGGTAAAAAAATGGCATTACACTTTGTAGCAAGACTAAGGACTCAAAACTCAACGTTTAGGACAACGTTTACTTTGTACAGTGTGTACACTTGAGACTTACTTGTGAGTTGCAATACAATGACTGGACCCCCCTTGGCTCAGGAGTCAATAAGTTCATGGACATACTGTACATTGTGTAAAATGTACAATGTGAAAACCGTCAACGGCGTTTTCATGCTCAAATCTACAGCTGTCCTGTATCAAGTGAATGAAGCCCGAGAGGAGGAGAGTGCAGGAATGACACAAAACATCTAGACAATGGAACAATAAACAGATGCCTGAACTAATGTCGTAATAATTTGCCTTTTCAACCGAGGAGTGTTTTTGGATGGATTTACATACTTTCATTTTGTAGGCGTAAGGCAGATAACACATACCAGATTTGTTTAAATGAATGCTGTTCTTGTGTATGAAAAGTAGAACTTTGAGTGAGTGTCTGTTCATATTCTCAGGGGAGATTCTTGGATGTCACTATTGGATACTCAGCACATAACAAACCATAACACCACACATTTCTGATCGTATTAGACAAATAGTGATGAAGAGATATAGCTCTGTTGTCAGTCTTTATGCTAAGCTAATTGCCTGTTGGCTGTAGATATTAATTCAAAAGATCAAACATCAAACTCTTGCCAATGTGAAAGTACCTGCATTCTCTTTAATAACCAGCAGGGGGCGACTCCTGGTTTCAAAAAGAAGCGCAATTGTATGGAAGTCTATGAAAACATTTACCCAATTTCTCACTTTATTTATTACCTAAATAACGATTTTGCTAAAGAGTGCTTTGTTCTCAATCATCAGTTTTAAGTCTCCTTCAGTGAACCTTGATTAAAGTATATATTTAGAGTACAATACACGATATCAGGGTTATGTTTTAAGGCAGGCTTGTATGTGATTGACAGATTACTATGAAGTTTGTGTTGTATGTCTTAAAACTTTAACCCTTTCACTTCATGCAAGTTAATTCCAAAGTTGTAGTCACCTTACAGTAAATGTCCTCTTCAGCTTTCAGTTCCACCCTTTTGAGTTATTACTGGTGCCAAAAAACGGAGAAATGCAAAACAAGGAGGTGACGAAGTCCACTTCTTATAGTGTATGGTTCAGATTCGAGTTTAATTGATCTTGTTTTCCTTCTCTTTGCAAAACCTTTAAAAAAGTACATTTCTTTAATATCACTAAATGACTTCTGAGAAGGCAAAGTACATCTTGTGTAAAGCTTTTGTTGGAAGAAAATGTCAAAATGTAAGGTAAACACTCCTCTTTGAGCCAAATAATATGTAAAGTTTGTATATTTGTGTGATAAGTACAGTGTAAAGATTCTCTAAATGCTTGTTTGGTTGTTTGTTCATGAGAAAATATATGAAGTCATGACTGAGTTTTGTGATGTGTTCTTGTCCGCCTTAGGTTCAGGTTTCTGTTGTTTTGCTCTGGTCAGTGATTTTTATACCCTGGGCCTCTCCGGTGGCTTTTTTTGTAAACTGGTTCCAAGTGTATTTCACAGAGTAATCAAAACCACATGAGAAGCTTCACTCATTATTTACAGTTTTAACCTTTGCAATTAGTATTTGAAGAGAAGCATTGTCATCACCTAACAGCACTCTTGGGGTCTACTTTCTAAAGTATTCAGCTGGGGCCGTGCCAGATGATTTGTGGCTTATTCATGCTTTGTGCACATGAAAGAAGGATAGCAAACAGCTGCAAATTGCTCAAGCTTCCTTCACCTCATCACAGTAAGATACAACACGTAATGACTCCAAATACAATTAAAGTAAAGAGATAAATGTTATACATCATTAACAGCTATGATGTGCCTTTTTGAGCAATATTTTAACTGGTTGCAACACTTACTGTTTCTATTCTCACGCAGCAGCCTTCTTGATAACAGCTTGTAATATTTTTTGACGGTTTTCTTGCAAGTTAAAGTTATTACTTTTAATGGATGCCACAGTTGACTTGTGAACACATTGTTTTGATAAATCAGCCTAGTCAGCATATGAACTGCTCTGAACATCTGTTTTTCATTACTGGCTCTTCCAATAGCCCTCAGCTTTCTCAATTGCGCAACATCAGAGTCAAATGCAAATGGCTAAAAGGTGTATACACATGTTGGGGTATATAAGGTCATAAAGTGGAGCAGAAGTGCACTTTTTCTGGGAAATCATAGAGATCTGAGAGAGGAGCGAGAGATGAGTGCTGTGTGGTGGTATTGCGGAGAGATGGCATGATAAACATGTGACCCAAAACGGAAACAATCAGGCCTTATTACAGACCCCACGTCAGAGCCAGGGCGAGTCATGCAGCTTTGGACGACACACACCAAAACACACGTTCACAGCGAGACATGCATCTATCTATGTTCTGCAACGTCATGATGTTTAGGCATTTCCAAAGCAGTTTGTACAGCCTGTACAATGGGTATGAGCTCAGTTTGTTTACTTGTTGTGTGGTGTGCTCCTTAATTTAATCACGTAGGCTAAATCCTTTACCAACAACTCTGGCATTATAAAAACAACAAAGATTAAAATCCTTGCAACGGACAGAGGCATGTCAAAACAAGAGATAGGAAAAGGCACAGAGAACTATCCAACAGTCCTTATCAACAGGGCAAATTCTAAATAATTTTCATTTCATCATGTTTCCTGAAAGTTAGCAATTCGATGTCAAAGGCCAGATTTCTTCCACCATTCTGTAAATATTCAATTAGTGAGCTTTATAAAGTCTGAGTTAGTGGCTGAGGTTCTTGCCCCCTGGTCTGTATCCATTTTTAGACGACCCCTGCTCTCATCCAACCCAGTCTCACGGTATTTCATGTTATAGTCACAACATTTAATCTATATATTCGTGTTCACCAACACGATTTTCCCCTTTTTTTCGTTACATTACATTTCATTTAGCTGACGCTTTTATCCAAAGCGACTTACAAATACCGATTACAGGGACATTCTCCCTGGAGTAACTAAGGGCTATGTGCCTTACTCAAGGGCACACTAGTGGTGGTGTTCCTGGCGGGATTTGAACTCACAACCTTCCGATCTTCACCCCACCTCACTATCCATTAGACGACCACTATCGTGTCACACAGAACGATTTTAAAAGCAATGTATTTCTATTGGTAGTATGTTAAGCTGTGTGGTTCATAAAAACATGTTCTTACTCAATATCAAGACATGATTATTGTTTTTAATTTTAAATCGTATAATGTCTGACTTTTTTGCCGTCCGTGAGGAAAAGAAATGGGCCTCAGAGCCTCAGAATACTGAAATCTGTCTTTTTTAAATCTTTTTTTCCTTCTAATTTGTTATTCTTTTCTAAATAACACACTGTTATTTACTCAAAAATAACACACAATTATCCTTGTTTTTATTTATTTGTTCTAATCTTTGTTCTAATCTCTGGCTTTTTTGGCGTCCGTCAAGAACTGAATTTCAAAATAAAATAACTGGAAATAGATACACACCCACTGAACTGATTACCCAAGATCCTCAGCTATGGTTTAAGCTTGGTGATTGGATTGTTTAGCCGCAATGCACGTTTGCATATGGTGTTTATGGGATATGAAATCCGAAAAACATATATTTTTTTTAAAATACTTTATTACGAGTGTGCTTGCTTTTCTCTTTGGAAGTCATCACATAACGGCATTGTAATACATGGTTCAACTGCATTAAATATTACACATCTGCCGTAGTTCTTGATTTATGGAGCCCTGATTAGGAGACCTTTGGACAAACTGGAAGAACTGCCACCGAAACTGAATATGTGACGTGGATCATAAATATATCAGCAATTAAACCACATCTTCAATTTCTCTTCACAGAATACGTCTCCTTGCAGTATCAAATTTAATTCGGCGGACTTTTATATTTGATCCAATTGGTAGATTTTTAAAGATATTACTAATTTTCTTTGAATTAAAGAATGTAAATACTGAGTAGAGAGAATAGTCAGGGGTTTTGGGTGATGGGAGACACATCTATGGAATCAGAATTGCAATAGCTTACCATTAAATGACAGATATACCTTTCTGTCTGTGATGTTTTACAAATCAGATATTAATGTGTAGAAGTAAAACATGTGAAATAATGTAGCAATATCCTGTACAATTATGTGAAAACATGAATACAACTACACATCTTCAGAAGCTATGCATACACAAGTGTCCTACACTAATAATACAAATGTATTATGGCTGTGTGTACCTTGTCTAGCCTAGTGGTTAAAGCATGTTATTGAATTATTTTTTTAATGTTACATTTGATGAAAGAAATATTAAGAGTACATACAAAATAGGGGGAAAGTAGAAGGTCAATGATAGAAATATAGAATATAAAAAATCAAGAAGATACTGTAAGTGATCTCTACAATAAAACAGTGTAGTGCCAGATTTACAAAGATATTAACCTGTTGAACCCCATCCCTGTTTTTCAGGTCTCAGGCTCGAAAATGAAATTTCCAGAACAAATGACCATAACTACACTTCTAAAAGGGGAACATTAATAATCTTTTTTCTCAAAGTAATGATTAACCTTTGAGTTGGATGTAAAAAAGTCAGAATCTATATAGATGTTTTTTATTTTAAAGAAAATTCAGATTGAACACAGTAAAAAACTGTAAATTATAGTGTCCGTCCAAAATTATTTTTTACTTATAGTGAAAACCAGGCCCGGACTAGCCATCGGGAGGACCGGGAGGTTTCCCGATGGCCTGGCCTGTTAAGTGGCCTGCTGGCCTGAGGATTTTTTTGTAATGTATGTATTGTGCACGCAACGCTGCGCAAATGTGGGTCTGACTCTGCCTCACAGAGGGTGACTGGCTGTCTACATGATGTGGCCTGCCAACTTGGCCACTTTCGTACAGATCATACACTAATAATGCCCTCGATTGGTCTCTGTGTGTCATTCAAGCTCGGGAGGGTGTGTATGTGTGGCGCGAGCGAGAGAGAGACAGCGCGCGCACCGGTTATGTGTATTGTTGTTGTTAGCATCTGCTAGCGGCGCTAACGGATATAATGAGCTGTCAACAAGGTGGAGGAGAGTCCTCTCCTGTCAGACTGAGAGACTGATAACTACAGCTCAGGTGAGGTAAAGGACTCTCTGAGTGTTTAGATAGTTAACTTAGTGTTAGTGTTAGTTCTCAAACGGTTTGGTCACCATTTATGTAAACACATATTTTCATTTGAGGGAGGAGTGATTAGTAAAATATGCATGAATAATAATTTAAAAAAAATGTTAACTAGGTGAAAAAAGGTAAGATAAACTTTATAAACGTGTTGAGAGCTAAAACTAGTCTTTGCTGCTGCCTCAAAGAGGAGCAGGGGGAGACATGTGAGGCTGGTTCAGGAGCCAGACACACTCACAACTATAAATGAACCAAAAACAAATAAATAAACAAGTTTCAATGTTTTTTCATATTGGATATGGGATGTTATTGGTTATGGCCATGTTTTTACGATTTTATGATTATTTAAATGTATACAGTTCTGTTTCATATGGGTGTAGTCTCTTTATTTCCCCCTCAAAGCATTTAAGTCCAACATTTAAAAAAAAAAAATCTTGAGGATTTAAGGTCCACCTCCACTTCAAATATGTGCACATGGATAGGTTCCTAAATAGATTTGCACATTTTTTTTAAATAGTGACTCATGTCCATATGTTTATTCTGGGGTAGTAGATTTAAAGTTTAGGGCTATCACTATGGGCAGCAACGCTGTAAATATTGACAAATAAATCCAGGAAAATGGCACAAAAGAAAATTGGTAGTGGCCTGGCTGGGTGTATAATTCCCAGCCTGACTTATTGTCCCAGTCCGGCCCTGGTGAAAACCACCATTGAATGATGGGATGGTAGACTAAAAGCTTTAGGAATCCAAAGTACAACATATAATAAGTACCCTGTATCAAGATTGATGCAAAACAAGTGACATTTGACCTTTTTAGAGAGGTTTAGAACAAAAAAAACACTTCTGGGGTCATTTGGGTGGATTTTCCATATCTCTTGCCCCCTTTGGTCGATTTTGCTGATTGACATCTCTTTTTAACCGCTAGAGCCAATGGAATCGAGGGAAAGTTCCACATACACACACAGGTTACCAAATAAGGAGGGAGAGTGATGCGTAGCCAAAACCGGAGTTGTGACACACTCTGGTGTCTACCATTAGCAGCTAATTCTTATTCTCCGATTTTTGTGAATATTTTTTTCAAAGTGAAAGACACATTGGATTAACCTACGGATTAACCTTCAGCCGCGTTTTTTCTCGTTTTAATGCCATTGAACACGACTTTTTTTTTTGAACACGCAGGTTCAAACCCCACTGCAGTCAGCATGTCGTTGTGTCCCTGGGCAAGACACTTCACCCCAAATTTCTCCTGCGGGGATTGCCCACAGTTTTGAGTATGTAAATTGCTTTGGATAAAAGCATCTAACAAGTAACATGTCATGTCATATCGATCGGTATAGCTAGAGTTCTGTGCTAACGGCCTTAAGATTTGTTCCGCTCGTGGCTAGTTCCGAGGCTCAGCGTTAGCTTTGTGGTTTTTTTGGCAAAAAAAAAAAAAGGTCAGGTAGCTGAGTTTCTTCCCGTTACATGGATATGAAAAATTCATAGTTTATTAAATATTAAGAAGCCCTCAGACGCTGTTTCCTGCAGATGATGCGTTTTTCTGCCCGGGGGCGGGTTGATGGGGTTCAACCATAGACTGTATATAATAAATGGACGTAGGGTCCGTGACGTCACCCATAGGATTCTGCAGACTTGCGGAGAAGCCCTTAGTAGGCGGAGTCGACCACTAACGGCTCGACAGTGACATCAGAGTTCAACTCCCGCCTGTTCCAGCGTGCTCCAAATAAGGGCAAAGAGGAGGAGCCGAGACGGGACCTCCTGCCACCGAGCTGGAAGTTCCAGAGCTAGCTGAAGCTACCAAGCTAAGCTAACATGCTCCCCATCTGCACACTGCCGTGGCATTTTACGTTTCTAAGGTAAGCGGACATGAAACTATTCAGCAAAACTATAAATAATAATCTAAGTTATTGAGTTTTTAGCATAATACTTTAGAATCTTAAAATCCCTTAATGTTTGTATGCAATTGTGCTAAATTCAACACTGGAATCAAACAAATATTAATATGTTTGCATGACATTAGTTATTTATATTTTGATATCACTTAACTATACGTTTAATACATTTAAGTCCAGCTAAGGTACATGTGATGGTAGCTATCGGCCAATATATGAACTGCAGTGTGTGGCACTTCCGTATTGGCGTCCCGGCTGTTCCCCAGAGTTTGCCCCTTGGGTTCAACAGGTTTTAATAGGAGGATGTACAACACAGAAAAACGAATTAACCTTTATTTAAACATTAAGTATACTTTAGGTTAAGGTCGTCTTTTAAATAAGAAAAAAGCTTTGGGGGTATCTACAGATACATATTAAGCCTGACAAAGTACTTAACGTCTAATTTATTGCTTTTCTGCAATGTTAACTATGTTGAAGCACTTATTTTACATCTTACTTCTTCCTTCTCTCTGTCTATACCTGTGTACTCCCATGTTCCGATTAACCCAGCTTCCCCAAATGTCTTTCTTTTTGGTGTCTATATACGCTGGGATCCGGAGTCATGGATGATCCTGCGGTCCTGTGTCCTGCATCACGAGCCCTGGATCTTGAGTCGTGGCTGTGGTCCTGGATCATAGGTCCTGGATGAATATCCTCGTGGATCCATCTTCCTATTACACACACATGCATTTCCAAACATTTGGACTACCTATGTTGCAAATGTATTATCTTTTCAATTTACACACGGCATCTATTGCACGTCTGTCCGTCCTGGGAGAGGGATCCCTCCTCTGTTGCTCTCCCTGAGGTTTCTCCCATTTTTCCCTTTAAACTGTGGGTTTTCTTCGGAAGTTTTTCCTTGTACGATGTGAGGGTCTAAGGACAGAGGGTGTCGTATTGTCATACTGATATTTTGTACAAACTGTGAAGTCCACTGAGACAAATGTAACATTTGTGATATTGGGCTATATAAATAAACATTGATTGATTGATTGATTGATTTTAACTGATATTATACTAATGAATTATACTCTTATGTATGTATATAGAATAAGAAATGTGCCGAATATGACAGTGTAATGGCGGAGGTATACACACATATTGATAGATATCTTGTGATGCACTGTTGAGGAACCTGTGACCCAAGTTTTTCATTCATTGCATAACTTCAAAGTAGTTGTGTATATAATATATCAATACACCTTTGGGAGGGGGCTGGTCCCGTTCGAGTCGAGTTTTGGATAGTCTGCTGTGGGTTTCGTTCCATTTCAAAGTGCTGTTTGACGCTTGGCGTAACCTTGGCGCACTGCCACTGTCTTCGGCCATCCTAAACTCAGAAATGTTTTTCGGATTTCATATAGAAATGTCCCATATAGGCCTAGGCAGAGCCGGCCCGACCCATTAAGCGACATAAGCGGCCGCTTAGGGCCCCGCAGCCAAGGGCCCCCTAGCAAAAAAATGAAAAAGTGAAAAAAAATTAAATGAAGCGATTTTTGTACACTGTCGCCGTGTATAAGTATGTTTAATTAATGTTGTTAATATGCCTAGATTGCCTACTCTCAAAGTAATGTATTATATTATTGAGTCAATAATATATACACATTAACCTTGCTTTACCTGAACCTCATCATGACACTAGAGAGGACGGCAGGAATGTAATTTCCCGTGTTCGTGTTCGTTCGTGTTCGTGTTCAGATGCAACACACCAGACCAACCAGAGAGTTGAATGGAAATAAACATATGTCTTATTGGCTGACAGGTACCTATCCTGTGAGCTGTGACAATGTTTAAAATAAACTGTCAGTCGGACTCAGAGTTTTGGAAATGGACATCAGAACATTTTTTCTTAAAAAAGACGACAATGCTCATGTGGTGGCTCACACAACAACCCCAGAGCCACCACCTGAGCCAGGTAAACAAGGTATGTAAATGTCAGTAAACTTCCAAGTTATGCGAACATGTAAGCAAAGCATAAATTACAGCTACGTTGTTGGCGTTACTTTGAATCGCGGGGGTAAGCTAAACCGTTATCAAGTAGCTATAGCTAGCCAGATATATTAGATAAACACTTTGTCATACAATCTAAATGTTATGTTTTTTAGCGTTACCTGGTGATTTCAAAAGAAAGCTCTCTGGGAAATGTTGACTTACTGTTCGACATGAAGCTAGAAGCTACCTTACAGTAGGCTACACAGTTGATCCTGATTGTTTCATAGTTAGCTTAGCTAAGCATCAACCTAGCACTGAAATATATGGATGTTATATGACAGTATTTCTGAGAAAAAGTCAGCTGAAATGGTGGCATTGTTGCCACTGCTTTACATGTCGACCAGCGACGTGCAGTCAGGGGAGGCAGAGCCTCACCTGTCATACTCCAATGTAACGGAAAAACAACTAAAGAAAAACTAAATGTCTCCACTGATCTGTGTTGTAAATGTGATTTCTGTATGATTCCAATCGCTTTTTATAGTCAAAATCAGCTAATTTGCCGAGCTCGGCTACAACTACGGGTAGCGATGAGAAGTGAGGCAGGGACGAGCTCTGCCTCTCGTAAACCCACAGTAACTGGCTGGAGCGCGGGCACTAATTTAACGCGGGCACTTATTTTGTGAGCGCACTCAAGCCAGTTACTGTGGGGTGAGGTGAGGCACAGATGAGCTCTGCCTCACCTCAGAATGCGTCACCCCACAGAAACTGGCTGGAAAGCGGCACTAAGTGCTTGCCTGCAACATCTCACTGTATGTCACCAATGTAATGTTTGATCCCTTTATTACATTTATCCTCGCCATCCATAGTCTCTAAATAACTTATTTCACGTATATGATAGGCTCGCTGGTCTTATCATACAACGGCAATGAAAAAAGCACCAAGGGAGCCATAACCTCTGCCGCACTGAAGGGGGCGCAAGTGAGCCCACAGGTTCTTGTTGCTACTGTTATTCTACGCAGAGACGGTAGACGCAAACAACAAACTAGACTTTTGAAACTAGAGGAAGATAAGGAGGACTTTTACAAAAAAGTAATAGAGATTGTTGTCCAGAAGGATAGCATGGACTTCATCTTCAAGTCAAGGTAAGACCCCAATTGTAATGAAAATGGGATCTTACTAAGAAAGAACAATCCAATATTTAGATTTTGGGTATCCTTTTGTTGAACGGTCTGTTTAAAATGAATCGAAGCATCAGACTAAAAAAGCTTTTGAAAATAACCGAATATTTCGATTAAGGTCAAAATATAATATTTGTAAATCATGAAATTATAATTCTTCTGAATGATATTCCTATTGACAGCTAGTTTCTATGTGAACATTATGAGATGGACAGCTAGAGAGAATACATGAAAAACAGTTATGAAATACTATATGACAAAACAAGAATAGTTTAAAAGGGGAGTGATTTGTAAAATATCCATAAAGAAAAATCTGTTTACAGTTCTGTTTCATATGGGTGTTGAGAGATGTATCCATAGATCTCTTAATTTTGCTCTCAAAGTGCACCAGATTGATGCTTTTAACTTCAATATTATAAAAAAATTCTTCCCGAGGGAGCATGCCCCTGGACCTCTAGAACGCGCTAGAGTGAGCGGGGCCCCCAAGCCAAAGCTCGCTTGGGTCCCCCAAAAGTCTAGGGCTGGCCCTGGGCCTACATCTGTTTCCGGTTATTTGATTTTGAAATTCAGTTCCTGACGGACGCCAAAAAAGCCAGAGATTATAGAATTAAACAAATAAATAAAAACAAGGAAAATTGTGTGTTATTGTTGAGTAAATAACAATGTGTTATTTAGAAAAGAATAACAAATTAGAAGGAAAAAAAGATACAAACAAAATATACAGATTTCAGTATTCTGAGGCTCTGAGCCCCATTTATTTTCCTCACGGACGGCAAAAAAAGTCTGACATTATACGATTTAAAATAAAAACAATAATTGTGGCTTGATATTGAGTAAGAACATGTTTTTATGAACCACACAGCTTCCGGTATTCCAAGACCCGACCGGACAAAAAGACGTGGTGCAGACACGAAACATACTACCTATAGAAATACATTGCTTTTAAAATCGTTCTGTGTGACACGAAAAAAAAGGGAAAATTGTGTTGGTGAACGCGAATCAATAGATTAAATGTTGTGACTAAAACCCGAAATGCTGTGAGACTGGGTTGTCTCAGCGTACATGAGAGGTCAGTCATTGACTTTCTAAAACATCTCACTGCACTTGTCATTAGTGAGCTGCTGCCAAATACTTTGTTAAGGAAGATTTAAACAGCCGACATGTAAGAAGTTTCCAGAACTGCTGCTTGAGCTACGACACACATTGTTTGACTGTATGGAAATCAGTGTAGCACATGCAGCAGCAAATAAGAGTTAGGAGATGTGTTACATTATCATAATGTTCTAACAATATACACATTGTTTTATGATTGCATAAGTTATATTTATCCCACCTTTAACCTAACATTTTTGACTGAATTAGAATTGGCCATGGGTTGCAAAATCCTTTTAAATAAAATCTACTTATTGGCTTTATGGCCGAAGGTTAGATGAAAAAGTGCAAGCTAGCAGACAGTTACTGTAGCTTAGCTTAGCATAAAGGCTTTAAAGGTCCCATGTCATGGCCATTTCTACTGATCATAATTCCATTGTTGAGGTATAGGCTACTAAAATAGATTTATACTGTGCAATTTTCCAAACTCACATTGGTTTCTCATACAGCATCTCTGTAAAGTATGTGTATTCACCGGTATTCACTCTCTGTCCTAAACGGCTTGTTGGAGCTCCTGCCCCCCCCCCACCTGTGAGCCCAGTGTGCTCTGATTGGTCGGGACGTTGAGAGGCTGGTTGCTGCGATCTGCTGCGAGGAGCGGAAGCATGTCCGCTCCACGCAGCAGATCGCAGCAACGAGCCTCTTGGCGATACAGCATTGAACAAGCTAAATTCATCCTGAGCACACAGAAACACTCACAGCCGAAGTAAAAACAATAAGTGTGGCTTGATATTGAGTAAGAAAAAGGTTTATAACGCTGTGAGAATGGGTCTGCGGAGAGCATTTCTCCGCGATCCCAACTTAGTAGCCCGAAAAATGTGTACCCATTTAAACAGTCGTGGTAGATACCTTGTTTGTTTTAAACATCATAAATACACAAACAACAATGAATACTTACAGGTTGTGTACCCGAATCTCCCGCTGGTCCAAACAAAGTAGGAACAGCATCGTTCGTCAGTGCCCTACGCTGTACATATCCGGCATGAATCGCTGAAAGGTTTGGGAAGCTTTGTTTCGTGAAAGGCTGGCAGAGGGTGTGGCCTCTGGGTATCCTCAAGTCAGAGTACCCAGGAAGAAAATGAGAAATCTCCAACGAGGCGTTTTGGGGAGGTCTTTTCTGTGTTAGAGTTTTACTCGCTACAGGGTGTACTTTGAGGGTTTTTGACTCTGCAGACCGTTTACATGCATAAAAACCTTCATAACACAGACGGGAAAGCATGACATGGGACCTTTAACAAGGTATTCACAACATGCCCATTAGTCAGTCTACCTACAGTTACCTATAAAGAAACCTTTTTTGAGAAGCCGCTTACTTACATTCACTTTGTCTGACCTGTAAAGCTAGGAATGTAAACTTGAAAACAACACCATTTTTAATTAGTAGGTTGTTGTTCTTCATAAAGATAATGTTGAAAAGTATTTCAGACATACATAATTACAAAAGACAGATCTAAAATTATGATATTTGAGCATTAAATAATGTAAACATTAAGGATCAATTTTATGTCCAAAACTGTTCCCGATTTATATTAATGACATTATCAACACCTCAGACATGTTAAAATTCATTTTGTTTGCCGATGATACCATCATTCTCTGCTCCCATCATAATCTTGGTGATCTTGTTAAAATTGTGAATGCAGAATTAGAAATACTATGTAACTGGTTTGCAGTTAATAAATTATCCCTTAATGTGGCCAAAACAAATTACATGTTATTCAATACAAAGTCTGAGAGTAGAAATTACTGTATTATACGGATTTGCAATACTGAGATAGAGAAAGTCGGTGCATGTACATTTTTAGGACACATTGTTGATGAAAAACTGGAAGCACCATATAAATTATGTACAAACTAAACTGTCGAAAACAATAGGTATTTTGTTTCGTACTAAGAACATTCTCGAGGAAAAAATACTCAGAACTCTTTATAAGAGTCTATTTCTCCCTTACCTTTATTACTGCTCCGAAATATGGGGAAACACGTACTCAACAAATCTAAAAAAAGTATTACGAATAGTCTGTGGTGTTGGTAAATATGAACACACAACTCCCATATTTAAAAAACTCAATCTATTCAAATTTGTTGATATAGTTAAGCTTAAAACAGTACTGATTATGCACAACATTTTCCATAATAAAATGCCTACTAACATCCAAAAGCAGTTCCAAACCACAGTCAGGAAATACCCAACCAGGCATCCTAACTGGTTGTGTAGCAAGCCCTGTAGAACGACCATCAAATCACACAGCTTATCCATAATCGGAGTTAGAACGTGGAATGGACTTCACCCAGACCTTTCAAGTATTACTAGTCATCAACAATTCAAAACTAAAGTTTTCTTTATTTCTTTGTACTCCTTAATTTCTATACGTTTTTGACGAAATAAATGCCATTATTATATTGATGCTAATGATGATGCACGGGAGGGCTACTCCCCATAAGCTATGCTTCAGCCCTCCCGCTTCTACTAATTTTGTTCATTTGTATGTATGAATTATACGTTTTTGTATGATTTTAGTAGAATAAATCAATTAAAAAAACAACAACCTTTTTTCAATGCTAAATCTGCTATTTTATCCTGCTAAGCTAAGCTTGAAGATACTTCCCAATATGTCAACAAATAACGTTATGTCTATCTTCATCTTTATCCTATGCAACCTTAATTCTGCTTTGGCATTGTAATTTACCAGACAGAGCAAAGACATCACACTTTTAATAAGTATTTCTATGACCCACATTTTTAACAAGATAGTTTACACATTTCAGAGCATGAATCTGATCTGAATCTTTATTTATCTTCAATGTATGTTGGTACACATAAGGAAAAACACTATGCCCTTACAAGCTAGTTCACTTTCATAGAAAAAACAGGGGAAACTGAAGCAGATACTGGATCCTTTTTTGGTTTTTCGTTCACATTTTCCCTTTTGCGAACAGGTTTTCCATCAAAGCTGTCTGCATCTGCTAGCTGTCAGCCATCCATGTTGTTCATTAGCGAGCCACTCCACTCAGTTTCCCATGGTTCTTTGTTTGTGTGTCATGTATGAACTATGACCTGTGAGCTGATACTGTCGGACTAAATGATCTGAATGTCAGCAATGCATTGTATCAGCTTCTTTTTCAAATAATAGAAAGGAAAGTTGACAGGACAAGATGCTATGATTGATAATGTGGAAAAATAACTGTGAAAAAAACCATTAGCGTGGCATTTGACCCACAATATTAACATTCACCTTGATGTTAGATAATGACATTTCTTGGGTGACTTCCCTTAAAGAAGCAGTAGGGATCAAGGTTTAGTTCACAGTTAAGGAGACTGTTCATGTTGGATATGTTAAATATTTATTGTTTTAAGAAACTGTTACCATTTCTCTTCCAAACATAATTCATATTTTTTCTGCAAAGGCATTGACACGGATAAAATAACCTCTTAACATTAAGTAACTTACAAATGTACATACAAAGTGATCTACTCTGTTGTAAAAAAATAATAAATTAGAAAAATAAATAGTGTTATTTGAGACAAGCAGTAGAGGTACCGAAAGTCTTTTAAACAAAGTATTTCTGTGACTGCATTTCCTTCGGGTTGTATCCATTACGGTCACATGATTAGGTGCCCCCAAGTCCACTCTTGAGTTTCGCCGGCAGATAATAACTGTCCAAATAAGGCAATTTACCATAAAAGTGATGGAAGGGTCAAATGATGAGTTGGAGATATGTTGGCGGCACATTGCTATATCAAAGAGTTGCAGTTCAGATTGTTTGTTGCCCAGGAATGTGGACAACCCCTGCCCCTATGTCCTGTCTGACTCCCCCATCCCACCATCTTAAAAGTTGCCCAGAATGCCGTTCAGTTCTCCGAATTGAGTGTTGTTTCTCAACCCCCCACACCTTGCTATTACTGTAGCTCGGGGGAGTGGAAAAGAGGCATGTGAAGTGGGAAACAGGATTGGGGTAGATAACCCTGCCACTAGGAGCCCTTGCACAGCGCCTACGTATCAGGAGGCTGCAGGAGGCAGGAGGTCGGACCGCAGAGTTCATGTCTTGTCAGGTTGCCTCAGGGGGGGTCATTCCACTGTGCCAGGACACATGAAGTGCTGATTAGTGTTTGCATCGAGTGGGGAGGCCAGAGATAAGTGGAGAGGAAGACAGATGTCAGTGGAAAAGAGAGGGAGGGGGATGAATGGCCCGCTGGTTCCCACCAGGCCTCCTGACTGTAGGATGTGAAATCTTGTGCATTTTCTTTCTATGACGACGCACCTTGGCATCCCTACCGGCAACATGTTGACTGTTGATCCACAGCAGACTGTCTTCATTCTGTCTGTTTCTGTTAAGCTGTCTAAAACAAACATTTTCCACAATCATTAATTTAGGAGCACACATAGTTTCATAAATAGTGAATGAACGATTCCAGTCTCATTAAGTAACTCGTGCAGAGATTCTTGCCAGACATTTTTGGCTAACCTCCCTTTTCAGCTTATTGTTGTGTCTTTCCTCTTATTGTAAGACTTTACGATGAGTAAAACTCCCTCAAACCATGGACTATCTGCAGCCACACTCAGCCACCGCCATGCCCTCAAACTTGTACTTGTAGGTGACTATGCCTGTGTCGTCCAAGTACAACAGGGAGATGGGGTCCAGCTTGGTGGGCACACAACAAGCCCTTGCAGCCTTCTGAGGGCTGTTGATGTTGATCAGAGTCTGGACTATGGCATGCTTTGTGGGCGTGACATGCTTTGTTAGTGGGAATGAACAAACGCCAGTGCACTCAAAGGCATCGTAACCTGTCGGGGCGAGGATCCAACTGTCCCATCCAATGTCTTTGAACTCTACGTACAGAGATTGTTTCTTGCAGTGGTTTCCCTTGGCATTGCGACGAATGCGAGATGCCGTGTCGTAGATCAGATTGGAGCGCATTTGGATTAGGTCCTCTTCATCTGGCTCTGATTCTTCATCCCCCTCATCCTTCCCCAGCTCCCCCCACAGATCGTTCAGGCCCAAGTCATTTTGAAGAACCATGTTTGAGGTTTCGTGGTCGATCATCTCGTTCAGCTCGCGTTTGTCATCCCGGTGATCGGTACTTTGGTCATCAGAGAAAACAATCAGCAAAGGTTTGTGTTTCTCCTCAGGGCTGGTGTCGATCTTCATATCCCCTTCAAGTCCGTCTTTGTTGTCTTCTGTCATGCTTTGAACATTTTCCTCATTAGCCATGCTTACAATGTGCACCTCCAACCGATGCGTGGTGCCATAGTCCAAATTACGCCATCGTTGAACAGCAGCAGTGAGGTCAAAGGCCTCCCAGCCGTTATCGGTGCCGTAGACCTGCCGTGAAGCCAACTCCACAAGCTCTATCCGTTCTTCCTCCTCTTTCAATACATCTCCTCTCAAAGTATTGTCATCGGTCATGTTGTCATCCACGATATGTGAATCCAGCTCATAGATCGTCACCTTTCGGTCGACACCAGCATAGAGGTGGCGGTCAGTCTGGACAAGTGTGTAGAGGCGAAGCTCTGCTGCTGTGATGCGTTCATGGTGGGGAACTGACACATTAAAGAGTAGTGGATGACGCCTCACTCCTCCAACACCCACACCATTAGGAGATGAATCTAGGGAAGATAAATACATTGTCAAAGTTGAGCTTTGGTTTTATTTGTTTCTTTAATAAGGTTTTCAGCTGAGTTTTGCAAAAATATCCTAACCTTATTTCATCCTCAATTTCATCCGCATTTGGAAAAGATTAAACAATGATATTTATGTAATTGGAGTTCCATTTCAGAGTAATGCTTTTGACATGTTTTGACATACTTATCAGTGCAAGGACATTGCTTTGCACTGAGAACTAACAAGGAACAGGGTCATGACTAAGGCTTGGAATTTAAAACGTATCTTACTATATAAAATAAATAGTACATGGCAGCAACGAAGAAGTAAAAGGTGGCTCTTAAATTGACTCAATCTATTTGATCAACAGGGGCATTATCAAATGGAGCACTGGATCTTTACCTTCATTTTTGAAGCTGCGGATAATGTTGGCAGTGGGCATGGCAGTGCGGTCATTAGCAAAACGGTTGTAGAGCTCCATCATGTACTCAGGTGGCTCTTCCCTTGTGCTTCCAGGAGGCAGGGGCTGAGGATCCAAGCCAGACAGATTAAAAGTCCGCAGAAACTGTTCCTTCAGGCTCTGCAACAGGCTCTGCATGCTTATGTTGTTGTCCTGCTCCAGCAGTGATGTATCCACCACCCCTCCATGCCCGTCTGCCCGTTGCCTCTGATTGGTGTTGGAGATAGGGCTGCTCAGTCCACAGAGTCCCTGGAGCAGCAGGATGGAAAACAGAACCAGCAAAGTCTTGGAGCTGCAGATCGTTCCCAGTTGAGAGACCCAAATGCTCGCCATGGGAAAATCTGCACCTTTCTATTTTATGCCCTTTGGGGTTAGATAAGCTGACGCACCAGTAAAACAAAAATAATTGTGTTTTCTGAACGCCTTAATCCAAATGCTAATCGAAATTGTAGTCAGTTCATCTATAGGCAAAGAAAGGTCTAGATCCCTGTCAGTAGACGTTAGTGGTGTTGACCCTCGCACTGACTGCTCTCTTCCAGATCTCACAGCATTTATTTCATGCACACCTTTTGATGTCCTTTACAAAAGGGTTGCAGTTCCGGTGACAGGGTGGCCAGAGCTTGGCTTTGTCCGTCCGAGTCATCTCTGTTGTGTCTTCTCCTGTCTCGGTCTCTCTGTGCTCTGCTCTGTTCTTCCCAGCTCTTTCTTTTTGTCCCTTATCTATGATATGGTGGGCTCTGCATTGCTCAGTGCTTATGGTCTCCTTTGCTGGTCTGTGTGTGTGTGTGTGCACGTGCATGTGTGTGCCTTTAACTTTGTGTGAGGCACATGAGCGTGTCTTATCTCACAACTTCCTTAATGAGGATTTTGTAAACACTGTCCTGTAGCTTCTTCCTTGTGGAAGCGCTATTTTGTTTGGGTGGGTGCTCCAGGGTTGATATTCCTCTTTTGTTTATTTGCTTTGTAAATGGTGGAGTTCTGCAAGCTTGACCATTTCTTTATGACAAAATACATCTAGGCTCTGTTGATATTGTTGAATGTAACAGGATGTATCTATTAAATGATATTTGTCCACATTGAAATGGAAATGCAATGAGGTGTGAGGCCTTAATGATCAAGGAGGAATGATACAGAACTGACTGCGAGTCACAACACAGTAGTACAAAAAAAGCATTCTTGTTCCCTAATGCTTGCTGAAATGTTTTGTGTTTACTTCCTAATTTGGTAAATTGACTGTGTCTGGGCACAAGAAGTTCTACTTAAAAAATGCAGAAGCTAGAACATACAATGCAATCTACATCGGTTACCCATAGAAATGCAAATTGTTTTAATGTACCTATAAGGCACAACAAGGGCTGGCCCCACTTTACATTTCTGAATTGTTATGTTCCCTCGCTGACATCATTTAAGTGTATTGACCTATAGACCAAAATGTTTGCTTAAAACTTAAAAAACACTACTGTAAGGTATATGTAATTTAACACTCCGTTTTATCTTATGACATTTGTTATATATTGTAATTATTCCTGCATTTATTATTACAATATTATGTTCCTGCAGTAAATCAATCTCATCCTTTTTTATTTACTTGTATGTATTGGGTATACTGTATCATTGTTGGAGGTGCTTGAGATTTACGACAATAAAGCCTTTAAATCTGGAAGTAAATGTGACTGTTGCAGCTGTGGCTTTCACCCTTAAATCCATCTTTTCCTAGTTGTAAAAAACACTGTCAGTCAGTAGTTTTAAGAAGCAAACCCACCTGTTTCCTATGCACTTTGTCCTATAATGTTGCATTCAGTGAAGATTTAACAGGGTTTTTTTTATTTGCTATTTCCTGTTTTACTTCCTCTTTTTTTGTTAACGTTTGCATTGTTCACCACCTAGTGACAATGGTTCCCAAAGACACTTTGTAAATACACGATACTCACTTTCACTGCTACCAACATGGAGTCAAGGGGCTGGTCAGATGTTTTCTGATCAGATTAATAACAACTCTTCAAATAAATCTACTCATCGTCACCTGAACCCTCATCCCACTACACAACTGTCCTTCATTCCTGAGCTTCTTTGCGTGACCTGCAGATACACTCCTGATTGTGGCGCGTCACAGAGATGGGAAGGAATGAGCTTTTCCTGCCGCTGCCACCCATCTGCCAGGCTGACAATTGACAGACGTGCTGTTATCTTTCACTCTGTTAAACACATCTTCCCGATGACCGTAAGAAGGCTGGATAATGGAAATCTTCTTTTGCTCAAACACACATTCACGCAGACAGTCCCATCCATATGGTCTGTATTATGATCCTAAGGGTGTAAGAAATGTGGATGTATGGGAAAGAGCTGCTATTTTAAGATTGATCCTCCCCACATACAGTATTATGTGCTGATATTAAATATCTAAATGTTATGGTTTTCATCTGTGTTTCCCCCACAATGGTATGTTTTTTTAGGATGGAAAACAAATGAAAAACTAACAGATGGTCGGGGAGAATTTCTATATTCAATTTCCTGTCCTTATCACGTGGGTTTCGCCACACCCCCATCTCTTTAGGAGACTTGAGTGACCATCAACTGGTGGCCCGCAGGCCACATCCGGCCCGCCAGACATTCTGATCCGGCCTGCACGGCGGGAGTGACTGTGGCGTTGGCGGAGTGGTTAGTGCTTTTGCCCCCCACTCATTTTTTTTTTACAACGTATCGTGAGTAATATGCAGTACCGGAGTCCAACAGAGAGGCAGCAGCTGTGGGACAGTAGGCTGCGTACTGCGTAGCCTTCCCTGCCCTGAAGAAGAAGTGATTATAACCCCTAGCTATTTCATCTCTATAATAATAAATAGGCTTGTAAGCTCTCAAATAGCAAATTAAATATAACTTTAGAGACAGGAGTTGTAGCTTAAACAATTTTGTACCATTGGCATTACTTGTTATGCAACATGTTATATTGTGGTGATTGACATTATTCACCCACGGATCTATGGGTTGGGGTATTGTTCCGCACGGACATTTGAGTGAGCCGGACTTCCTGTTTCCGCCGGTCTTCGCTTCCCGGGCATGAAGTTATTTACATGTGTGTTCAGATGCTAAATAAAAGTATAGCTTGTAACTTTGATACCCCGCCTCCGACTCCCGTCTCTCGGCACTACATTGGTGACCCCGACATAAGTCTCGTTGAAGGATCCGAGACTGAACCGAGCCAAGTAACGCCGTTTTTTTCAAACTGCCGGAGTTTTGGGAGACATCTGCGGCTGCATGGTTCGTTCAGGCGGAGGATCAGTTCGCCCTGGACGTGCTGGCCCCGACACGCAGCGGCACCTTCCCTGGTACAGGCATGCCACCTAGCAGAAGCTCCGGGGCCGACGTCAGCAACTCCAGCCCTGGCCTGTGTTATTACCATGCACGCTACGGGCGAAAGCGAAGATGTGCCGTCCTCCCTGCACCTACAAGGTAACGGGAAACGCCAAGGCCTGCGCTCGGTAGTGGCCGCGAGCGTGGGCACATCCAACCGGCTCCTGTTCATCAGGGAAACCCTCTCTGGTCGCAGACTCCTTTGTGACACAGGAGCCCAGCGGAGCGTCCTGCCGGCTACCGTGGAGGACGCTGCCGGTGGAGGCCACGGCCCACCTTTAACGTCCGCTAACGACACCCCTATTCGCAACTATAATAATAATAATAATAATAATAGATTTAATTTGTTAGCGCTTTTACAGGTGCTCAAAGACGCTTTACAGATATAGTAAAGGGAAAAGGAAGGAACAACAAATAAATATATAGTAAACAATCACACATTAAAAGCCAGATTGAAGAGGTGAGTTTTTGTACGTTTTTTGAAGGTGGTGAGGTCAGTGCAGTCTCTGATGGGTTGGGGGAGTGAGTTCCAGAAGGAGGGGGCAGCGACGGAGAAGGCTCTGTCCCCCCAGGTCCGGTGATTTGTGCGGGTGGGGATAGATAGGAGGTTGGCTTCTGATGAGCGGAGGCAGCGGGAAGGGGCGTGGTGGTGCAGCAAGTCTGTGAGGTAGGTGGGGGCTGATTGTTGAGGGCTTTGTGAGTAATGAGGAGGACTTTGAAGTTGATTCTTTGACGGACGGGGAGCCTCACACAGCCTCACTCTCACAGGGCGACAAGTTCCAGCACCTTCTCAGTGAGTTTCCCGACTTGACGCAGCCTCTCTGAAGAACCAGCACCTTACCGTGGTAGAGAGGTTTGTGTGCCCTGATTAACCTGGGGGCTGTGTTGTCTGGAACCTTGTGTTCCTGGTATGGTCTCCCATGGCAAATTGGTCTCAGGCAAGGGGCCAGACTAAGATTGGTTCAAAAGACCTCATGAAAAAACAGCAAGAAGTGAGGATACCCGGCCCGGAGGAAGCCCGGGGTCCCTTTCTGGAGCCAGGCCCAGAAGGAGGACTCGTCGGCGAGGTTGGACTCTATTCTTCTCCGGAGTTGCTCAAGGTGTGAGGCGCCGGGCGGGTGTGGGGATACTCACAAGTCCCCGGTTGGGTGCTACGTTGTTGGAGTTTACCCCAGTGGACGAGAGGGTCGCCTCCCTACGCCTGTGGGTTATGGGGTGGAAAACTCTGACTGTTGTGTGTGCTTATGCACCCAACAGCAGTTCAGAGTATACGGCCATCTTGGAGACCCTGGAAAGAGTCCTGTATGGGGCTCCTGAAGGGGACTCTTTAGTCTTGCTGGGAGACTTCAACGCACATGTGGGCAATGATGGAGACACTTGGAGGGGCGTGATTGGGAGGAACGGGCGTAATTGGGAGGAACGGCCCCCCTGATCTGAACCGGAGTGGTGGTTTGTTACTGGACTTCTGTGCTAGTCATGGATTGGCCATAACAAACACCATGTTCGAACATAAGGATGCTCATAAGTGTACGTGGTACCAGAGCACCCTAGGCAGAAGGTCCATGATCGATTTCGTTATCATATCATCGGACCTGAGGCCGTATGTTTTGGACACTCGGGTAAAGAGAGGGGCGGAGTTGTCAACTGATCACCATCTGGTGGTGAGTTGGGTCGAGTGGCGGGGGAAGCCTCTGGATAGACCTGGTAAGCCCAAACGTGTAGTTCGGGTGAACTGGGAACGTCTGGAGGAGGCCCAAGTTCAGGAGGCCTTCAACTCACACCTCCGGCGGAGCTTTTCAGGCATTCCTGTGGAGGTTGGGGACATTGAACCAGAGTGGTCGGTGTTCAAAGCCTCTATTGCAGAAGCCGCGGCGGGGAGCTGTGGTCTCAAAGTCCTAGGTGCCTCAAGGGGCGGTAACCCTCGAACCTCCTGGTGGACACCGGTGGTCAGGGAAGCCGTCCGACTGAAGAAGGAGGCCTTCAGGGATTTGTTATCCCGGGGGACTCCCGAGGCAGTTGCAAGGTACCGACAGGCCCGAAGGGCAGCAGCCTCATCCGTAGCCGAGGCAAAGCAGCGGGTGTGGGAGAAGTTCGGAGAAGAAATGGAGAAGGACTTTCGGGCGGCACCAAAGTTGTTCTGGAAAACTGTCCGACACCTCAGGAGGGGGAAGCAGGGAACCATCCAAGCTGTGTACAGTAAGGATGGGACGTTGTTGACCTCAACTGATGGAGTGTTAGGGTGTTGGAAGGAACACTTTGAGGAACTCCTGAACCCGACAACTACGCCCTCTATGTTAGAGGCAGAGCTGGAGTATGACGGGGGATCAACACCAATCTCCCGGGGGGAGGTCACTGAGGTTGTTAAACAACTCCACAGTGGCAAAGCCCCGGGGGTGGATGAGATCCGCCCAGAAATGCTGAAGGCTGGGTGTTGAGGGACTGTCATGGTTGACACGTCTCATCAACATTGCGTGGAAGTCGGAAACAGTACCGAAGGAGTGGCAGACCGGGGTGGTGGTTCACCTTTTTAAAAAGGGGGATCAGAGGGTGTGTGCCAATTACAGAGGCATCACACTACTCAGCCTCCCCGGGAAAGTTTACTCTAAGGTACTCGAAAGGAAGGTCAGGCCGATTATCGAACCTCAGATTGAGGAGGAACTTATCTCCCTTAGGGATAAGGTGAGAGGTTCGGTCACCCGGGAGGGACTCGGAGTTGAGCCGCTCCTCCTTCGCGTCGAAAGGAGCCAGTTGAGGTGGTTCGGGCACCTAGTTAGGATGCCACCTGGGCGCCTCCCTAGGGAGGTGTTCCAGGCACGTCCAGCTGGGAAGAGACCAAGGGGTAGACCTAGGACCAGGTGGAGGGATTATATCTCTTCGCTGGCCTGGGAGCGCCTTGGGATCCCCCAGTCAGAGCTGGTTGATGTCGCCAGGGAAAAGGAAGTTTGGGGCTCTCTGCTGGAACTGCTACCCCCACGACCCGACCACGGATAAGCGGAAGGAAGATGGATAGATGGATGGACGCAGCCCACCTTTTCCGCTGCCACTACCAAACACGGGGTAGAGCACCACATTGACACTGAAGGCCCCCCTGTCTACACTAGGGCCCGGCGGCTCAACCCTGACATGCTGGCAGTCGCCAAGTCGGAGTTCGTCAACATGGAGCGTCTGGGCATTATCCGCCGCTCAGATAGCCCACTTCACATGGTCCCGAAATCAGCCGGTGGCTGGCGACCGTGTGGTGACTACCGCCGCCTTAACGATGCCACTACGCCAGACCGCTACCCGGTCCCTCACATCCAGGACTTCTCTGCACACCTGGCGGGCAAGCTGGTTTTCTCCAAGGTGGATCTGGTGCGGGGCTACCACCAGGTTCCGGTGCACCCCTCGGACGTCCCCAAAACTAAGCTAATTACGCCATTTGGGCTTTTCGAGTTCCTGCGAATGCCGTTTGGACTTAAGAACGCAGCACAATCCTTTCAGCGGCTGATGGATTCAGCGCTCAGAGACATGCCATTCATCTTCGTCTATTTAGACGACATCCTGGTCGCCAGCTCCTCCTCCGAAGAGCACCAGGCACATCTCCGGGTCCTTTTCGCGAGGGGTCGACGGCGCCTGGCAACCGCTGGCCGTTTTCTGGCAACCGCTCGCCTTTTTCAGTCGCCAGTTGACTCCCAGGGAGTGCAAGTACAGCGCTTTCGACAGAGAACTCCTTGGTCTCTATTTGGCGGTTCGCCACTTCCGTTTCCTGCTGGAAGGCCGGGAGTTTGCGGCGTTTGTGGATCACAAGCCACTGACCTTCTGCATGTCCAAGGTGGCCGAGCCGTGGTCCGCCCGACAGCAACGCCAGCTTTCGTACATCTCCGAGTACACAACGGACATACGACACATCGCTGGCAAGGCTAACGTGGTCGCGGACTGCCTCTCCAGAAGGGTCATCGGAGCTGTGCAGCTGGGCCTCGATTACCTCCGCATGGATGCTGACCAGGCCTCTGGCCACGGGGTCCAGACCCTCAAGGCCTCGGTCATGGGATTACGCCTGGAGGAGGTCACGGTCGGTGACTCTGGCGCAAAGCTGTGGTGTGACGGAGTCCGACCCTTGTCAATTAACTACAGGGGTCCCTCAGGGCTCTGTTCTTGGTCCCCTCCTCTTCTCCTTGTACACAAACTCGCTCGGATCTGTCATTAGCCCGCATGGTTTTTCATACCACTGCTACGCTGACGACACCCAATTAATTCTGTCCTTTCCCCGCTCAGAGACCCAGGTCGTCGCACGCATCTCTGCTTGTCTAGCAGACTGAACTGCCTAGCAGACTGAACTGCTTTTCCTTCCGGGAAAAGATTGTCCCACTCTTGACCTAACAATCAACATCGGCACCTCTATTGTTTCCCCGACTCAGACTGCAAGGAATCTGGGTGTGATCCTAGATAACAACCTGTCCTTCACTGCAAACATAGCTGCTACAACCCGCTGCTGCAGATACACGCTTTACAACATCAGGAGGATACGTCCCCAGCTGACCCAGAAAGCGACGCAGGTTCTGGTACAGGCTCTCGTCATCTCACGCCTAGACTACTGCAATTCCCTCCTGACTGGTCTACCTGCATGTGCCATCTGACCTCTGCAGCTCATCCAGAATGCAGCGGCTCGTCTGGTCTTCAACCTTCCTAAATTCTCCCACACCACGCCGCTCCTCCGCTCCCTCCACTGGCTTCTGGTAACTGCTAGAATCCACTTCAAGACAATGGTACTTGCGTACCATGCTGCGAATGGATCTGGCCCTTCCTACATCCAGGACATGGTTAAACCGTACACCCCAGCACGTGCACTCCGCTCTGCATCAACAAAACGGCTCGCTGCACCCTCGCTGCGAAGGGGACCCAAGTTCCCATCAGCAAAAACACGTGGGTTTGCTATCCTGGCACCAAAATGGTGGAATGAGCTCCCCATTGACATCAGGACAGCAGATAGCTTACACACCTTCCGGCGCAGACTGAAAACTCATCTCTTTCGACTCCACTTCGAGCAATAGAACTATTAACAAAGCACTTATATACTAATAAAGGACTGGCTTACCTAAAGCCAGTTGAGTAGCACTTGAAATGTTTTTGCTCTATGAAACCTGATGTACTTATATGATTCTGTTTTCTTCAAGTTTGTATTTTGTTGGTCGAACGCACTTATTGTAAGTCGCTTTGGATAAATGCGTCCCCTAAATGCAATGTAATGTAATGTAATGTAACCCTAAATAGGTAGGAAATCACAAAAAAAGGAAATTGGAAGACACTTTTTTTCCTCGGGTCCCAGGAGGGTATGACAGGATATTGTTTTTTATTTATTTTTCTTACATTATTTCTGCTTTTTGCTTCATATGAATGCTATTCAGTTGTATTTGCATCTTAGCAATAATGTACAAATACTAAAGGTTTTGTTTTCATGCATCAAGAAAAACATGTAAATGTGTGTTTTATTCATTTGCCACTGAAACGAAATGGACTTTTCACTTATAGGATACACGTTGTTCACCATTAAAATATATATATATATATATCCGCCCACTTGACCTTTAATCAAAGTGTTCAGTCTATGACAGCCTTTCATTTTCGAGGACAGCAGTAGCAGTAGTCTTTCTTTGTAAATAGTAATATTCAGATAAACTTTCCTCACAGACACAAACAAATGAGCCAATCATTTATCTTCTATTAAACCGAGCTCAAATGGAAACAATCCAGTGGAGGAAAATAGCATTTCCCATAACCATTTCATGCAAAATTAGCTCTGTTGAAGTTGGCAGAGTCATAAATCTATATTTTAGTGAGTCTTAAAGTAACCGTTAGGTGGGATCTTGTGGCTTTTTAGGGAGGGACTGCTGAATGTCTCTTTGGAGCTCCTTGTTGCGTCTCTGGGCCTCGTCTCGGCTTCGCTCAGCATTTCTCAGGCAGATCTCCAGGGCGGCCACTTTGCTGCGATCGGCCTCCAGGCCGGACTGGAGCTCTGCCACCGTGGCCTTCAGCTCCTTGTTCTCCTGCTGCAGACTGCAAGAGACGGTGAGAGACACATGAGGCTCACACATACATCTATTCTGGAAACAGCCCAGTCTCTGTGATAGCAAAAACAAAATCCAAGAATATTGAGTAAAAGTCCCTGATTGAATTCCCCTGTTTTCAATCTAAATCAACTTGTAACAAGAGTTTCCTGGAAGTCAGTGTCATTTTCTTGATTCTAGTCCAGTCATCTGTTCACATGTAACTTTCATTTTTGCAATATTCCCACAACAAGAAATGCTATTTTTGTAACAAAATGGGGCTGGACATAAAACACTATTTATTAGTTGTCAACAGTTCAAGACACAATTTCTGGCAGGTTCCACACAGGAAATGTTTTCTGAATATAATTTGATTTCAATCTTGTGTTTCACTTTAATCTTGGTGTTAGAATTGAAGGACTGCATGCTGCTCCTTTGAGATCCAAGTTTTTAATGAAGTGCAGCAGGAATTACATGATGTGTTGGCCAAACCGAAAGTTAGCATTGTTCTGGTTCCCATGACATAAAGCAAATGGATTTTCTTTGCCCATAAGATAAGATAAGGTGAGATAGTACTTTATTGTTAACCCATTGCTCATTTATTGTAAATAAATAAGCTCTATGGAAAGCAAAGGTTAAGATAATGCCAAATGTTGTTCAGCAAGATACTATTTACTTAATATAACCAATGTTGTAATTTGTTCAAGGTAAAGCAGAAGCTCACGTCACATGATAGTGATTGACCCTTTTCCAGCCACTAGAGATATTTTATTGATGTCAGTTGTTAAACTCTTCCAGCTAAAATTAAGCGACAGACAAATTACTCAAAACCAAAATTGATTTAGTCATAGCCGTGGGAACATGTTTCAAATGGGGGATGCTGTGGGGATGACACCAGAGCCGGTTCTGACCAATTTGCTGCCCTAGGCAAGATTTTAGCTGGCAATGAAAAACCTCTATGACCAATACAAACAGAGAAACTTATTTACATGGTGGACAGCTTATATAAAAAGGCTTCAAATGTATTTAGTATTGTATGAACATGTTTTAATTGGGGGGTGGACTTCACATTCTATAGGGGGGTCCGGGGGAGCCCCCCCGCGAATATTTTTTTTAACATTTTAAAGTAAAATGCTTCAATCTGGTGCACTTTGAGCACCCAATTACTAGAGACTAGATCTAGGGGTACAACTCAAACACCCATATGAAAAAGATCGGTTTGCATTTTATTAATCAAATAAGTATGTGAACATAACCAATAACCTACCATAGCCAATAACAAATAAATGTAGGCTAACTTATTTTATTTTTGTGGTTCATTTATATCTTATTTTACCATTTAATATTTATTTATGCATATTTTTAAATCTCTCCAGTTTTAAACAATATGTTTGGTTACTGTATATATAGTATACAACATGCAATACTGTTTTTATTTATCCTAATAATTATAAAGGAGTACCTTGGAAATATTTGTTTAATTATGAATGTTGTTACATCAAGGCTGAAAATTCGGGTTTTTTTGTATTACATTTGTATTATATTTGTATTTAATCTTGTGGAAGTGCAGATCCCCTGTCCTCCACCAGGGGGTGGATTTGGTTGTTTTCAAGGTTGTTAAGCTAAAATAGTTCCTCAAAAGATATTGATCACCTCAATATTCCATTAGACAACATTGTTATAATAGTAATCTTGTGGTAAAGAACTGCTTTATCAGTGATAGTAACTTAAAACTTGAAAAGTGTGTAGCCTACAACATGTTTCTTTAATGGCAAGGGTCTCTCTGGTGTGTAATTCCTCACCTTTCGACGAGCTGGCTGTCTGTCTTCTGCTCCGGCTTGTTGGTGGCTGTGAGATTCCCTACTCTCTTCTGTTGGGACACCCCAGGCTGCGGGTCACTGTCTGGTTTTTGGGGGCCCGCAGAAGAAGAACTTGTGTTGTCACTTCCTCTTCGGGCCACTAACTTCTCCTCTCCCCCTCCAAACAAAGACCCTGAACTCCGGAGGTCCAGGATCTTAAAAATGTCCTCTGACAGCGTCCCGCTCTTCTCATCCGCACTCTCCTGGATTTTACTCCAGCGGTTGAGGGCGTCCGCCTTGGCAACCATCCCAGTGAGCGGGCAGTTGAAGGCTGGCAGGGTCTGGGTGCGTTTTCGGGGGCTTCCCGACCAGCCATCTGGTGTGGGGGTTCGGGGGTCCTGCCGAGGAATCAGGGGGCTGAAAGAGTCTCTGCTGGGACCTGGACTGTCGATATCCTCCTCCTCTTCTGGAGACTCAGACAGAGAAGCATCTCCCATCTGAGACAAAAACACATGAAGATTAATAACAGATTTATATCTACTTCCTCGCACATGTGAAACGTTCAATATGATATGGAGCGTTTTAACAGATCCCAGACTTCAAGGAACTTTATGATGAATCTATTATCATGTTATGTATTATATATATTGAGTTAATATTCATGCTGGTGTTACAATACAATATATGCACTTTGATGCTTTGACAGCATTGTTTTTTTGCCCAGAAAGTACATTTATTTCAATGATTATCAACATTTATGCAGATTAATTGTCATCCTTTTTGAACAGGTTTAATAAATTGCCCTTTAATATGTGTTTTGGCACTTGTCTTTCTTTAACAAAGGAAAATTGATTTGGGACTTAAATATATATATTATTTTTTTCCCCACTATTACCCCGGGGACTACATTTATGATTTGAAAATGTCATTTGCAAACAAAAAATAACATAATCACTTGAGTCATTAGTCCGACAAAGATGCATAGAAACGTCTTTCTACAAACACAAATCGCCAATAATTCGTTCCATTGCCGAAATACATGCCTTTATACCAAAAGAGCTTAATGTGTGGCCATGTGCTCACCTCTGCAGACTCCCAGCCCACGAAGCTTCGGGGTGTGTTCTTCTGGCTCTCAGCCTTCTTTGAAGGCGGGGAGGGAAGAACGTCTTTGGAGAGAGGAAACAGAGCCTCGTGCTGTCGGATCATCACCGTCATCAGCTTCTGGATCTGAGGAGTCGCTGTGAAGAAAACAAACCTGGAAAGATTATCATCAAAACGTCTTCTCTTCAGGTTTTTCTTTTAAATCTTTTAAATGTCAAGGCAAGATTCAGTTCCTTTTTTTTCTTATGTTGTATGTGTGTACAATGCCTGATTGCTACCTAACATCTTCATAAAAAAGAGAGTATAAGAATAAGAGTCATAGTACAGTACGTCATAACACAATTAATTCAACAGTCAAAGTTTGCCATAAAAAAGAACTATATCTGAAAGCCATATTATTTTGTAAAAATAATGCTTTGCATAAAAAGTCATTAAAAATCATAGTATACTATGTCATAAGAAGTAATTAAAACGTTGTAATATAAAGTGGTTAAAAAGTCATTATTACAATTTAGCATTGAAAATGTCAGGAAACAGCTTTAAAAAAAAAGTAAAACTTGATAGTATCATATTTTGAAAAGGTTTATGTGGGGGGAAATGTGATAAAAAAAATAATTGAGGGAAACCTAATGTTTTTATTTAACTGTACATACAGTAGATAAGAAGACATAGAAACTGTATGTCAGTAGTAATTTAAGATAGTAGGAAAATGTAAATGAATGAAGATTTACACAATACACGGGTATCTAAATGAGACAGGCCTTCTTAACCTCAATGTTATTCAACTTACTATATAGTTGAAAAAAGAGAAGGATAGTCATTCTGCAATATTAACACATCAGATAATTGACTCATAAAATTAGTAGTCACATAAAGTCTGGTTTCAGGAATTTTCCAGATGTTGAGTAATAACGACTTCACAGTCATTAGGGAGAAGTATATAATATTATAAGCCTAATTGGGACCAGAATATCAGGCACATGATTTCAACACACATCTGCACACATGTTGGTTGGTCAGCAGTGTGTTATCATACCCTTCATCACAGAGATGGGGTCTTCGATCTGAGGTTTGAGCAGGTTGATGCCCATCACTGTGGCCAAGTTCTCCACATTCATCTTGTTCACACTGGAGTGCTGCTGCACCTCGAACAAAAACCTGCAAATAGAGAAAGCATCGAAAACAGATGGTCTTAATATTAGTTGGGATGGAAACTGATCTCAGAAGAACATTTGGATTGGAGGGGACTTAGGATCTGGTAAATGTACAGGAAAGTGTCTTCCTCAGGGACATGTCATTGAACAACGATGTTCTCTCTAAACAGAAATTAACGGGCTGTACCAAATAGTTCAAAGCTTAGCTCATAACATGGACCTCCAAATTGTAATTCAGAATTCAAAAGCTGACCAGAATTTAGTTGTTTATGTTTATAAATCCACTTTCATATTATCTGCAGGATTATATTCAAGTGGTGGATGTGTAATGTCATAGGACAAAAATATCATATGTTTGGAGGGGACAAAGCATTGTTACGAGTACGTTAATGTATTAGTTCCCCTTTTACTTTCTCAACCCGTCTCTCAAACACACAACCAGACCCTCGCCTCAACATGAGCTCAGTCCTCAATCTGCATTTAATTATGTTGACTAAACCAACACATTTTAAGTAAAATGTGATATATTCATTCATGGTTTAACTAGATAATCGAATGTATTTAATCCAATATATATCCATTTATTTAAAATGCGGATACAAAATATACATATCTATGGTGAATATATTGAACATTCAATGACATACATATGAAGCTTCATTTGTAAACCCTAATTGGCCTCATTGACTAACCAGGAATGTCCCATAATGCTTTGCAATCCAGTTTGTACTCACCGACAGACATAACTGAGAAGGTTGTAGTTGGTTCTGGGAAGAAGAGCAATTTGTTTTTCCAACTTTTTCCAACCCTGAGAAGACACATGAGGAAAAGATTAAAGAACAAAGCCTCACAAAATACCACATGACCTCTCCTACATGTACACTCAAACATTATATAGTATATATATTATATAATACTGCAGCCAAACGTACCTCTGAGCTGCTCGAGTCCAGCAGGTTGGTGCAGTCCAGGAAGTCTTGGTACTGAGTCCAGGGCACCACGGGCTCCGGGAGCTCGCGCAGGTACAATTTGAGCAGAGACGCCACCGTGTGGACATCTGTGTCACTGTGGGTAAGGACACATATTCTACAATTAACATGCAAATACTGTGTAACCTAAATCAAAAACAATACACTTGCATGTATTTTTCCTGATGCATCATTGACTTTAGTAATGGGAATCACGGCTCTATGAAGGGAGCCGGATCTTATGGCTCCGTTCCTTTCCGAGAGCCGTTCAAAAGACCAATTTTTAAGGGGGCGGGGTTAATAGGTTTATCTGGGAAATAATCACCAGGATAATGATTGACTGTATTGCCAGACCTAATGTCTCGTGTCTAAACCTAACCAATCAGAGGCACTCCGGCCTAAACCTCACCGATCAGAGTAGGGGCGGGTCTTCACAGAATACGCTTTTTCACTGTTCATGTAAAGGCGAGTGGAAAAGAACGGCTCTCACCAATTAAGACTCCGTTCCCTTCGTTCGTAGCAAAGAGCTGTTCAAAAGAATCGGATCGTTCGTGAACGTAACATCACTAATTGACTTGCAGTCTGCTTGATTACATGCTGTGAATGTAAAGCCATTGGAAGTTGTGGTCTTTGCCATCATTGTCGTCACTGCAGATAGGCTCTCCTGTAAAGGGTCCTTTATTATATATCATTCAGAATGTGAGCCAAATTATTACCTGAAGTCTCCTCTACTCTTAAAAATAAACAGCCCCACGGGGTAAAACCAATACAAATTCAAATGAATAGTAGTTTTGTGTGAAAATCTGTTTCTCCAGGGCAGTTTGGCAGACACACTGTGGGGAGGAAGGGCTGCCAGCTACCGCTAACGTTCTCTCAGCTTCACAAGACCTAACCTAGAGTCTAATTATCCACAGAGGTCTGTCCAAAACCTATGAGCCCGCTGAATCAAATGTTACTGTAAAAATAAGGGCCATTTGGGTGTTGCTAACATTAGCTCAGCTTCTCTAAAACCTCATGGTCCAGATGTCAGAAGACTATAATATTTCATGCTGTTAAAAGTAGAGACAAAAAACGTTAAGATCTAAAAAGTGTTTGTTAAAAATGTGTCTTAAAACTGGGTCAAAAGTCAGTTGATGAAAGCTTCTCGCAGACAACAAGACTCAAATGGGGATTTACTTTGGTTAAAATGACACATGTCTCTGGGTTTGTACATTTTGGGAAACAATTGGGATAATGTAAGTAAACAACTAAACAAATATAACATTAACATTTATACATTTTGATGTGGAAATGTTACGTTAAACCTTTAAATATAGCATGTTTAAGAGTTATTTTCCCTTCTTGACCAGATTTGTAAACATTTACATGGGGTTGTTGTACAATCAACGGTCTTTACAAAGTCCTCCAGGATTGTGAGGTCCTTGACATTTCTGGTCTCTTGGCTTGGTTTTGTATATTTGGCTTAAGCAACAGGCATGGATTCAATTTCATTGTTTGGGCTCCAAGAGTAAAGTTTGAGGGGAAAACGCTTAACCTTGTGTTCATTGTTAGATTTATGGCCTGCAGTTTGAAAATCTTTCATCAGCCTTTTTGACTGCGCTCATACTAGATTGCAGACAAACATGTAAGCTTGAATGTTTTAATGAACTTTTCTCAGAGAAGTTGAGTAACACAGGCTTCCTTCTGCGTTACTGAACAGGATGTGGTGTCGCCTTCAGATCAGACGCTCTGCATCTCTCATCTCTCCTTGTGTTCTCAGAAAGAAAAAAAAAAGCTGATGCTGATCGATTGAGGTTAGAACTTTTTCTCCTTATATAGTAATGATCTTTTTAACTCATAAATGTACCAACCTGCTTTAAAGATTGCTTTAAATTGTGCCCTTTCAAGTGTTTTAAGGTAACCACTTTATGCAGAGTATTTCCAGTTTGTTTCATAACCCAAATAACCCTATTACAAATATAGTAAATGCTACACATTTATATTCACTACTGAAATATACTTGTGTATATCGGTAAAGGTTAGGGGCTTCCAATAATAAAAATAATGTTATATTGAGGTGGAAATCTTAAAATGTTTTAAATGATTAACTAATATAACACCATGTTACTTTGTCAGTTAACTACTAACATTAAGGCATTATTTGTTGTAATACAATATACTGAAATGATATGTTTACATATGCAAATGAGGCATTATCTTATTAAATATCTGGTAATATGCATTCATTTCTATAACACGAATGTGAACCATCCGTTTTTACCACTCCATGAATCATAAATTACGGTCATGAGTCTGAAAACACTATTTATGACATGTATTAAGGAAAACATTTTATATAAGTCAGGCTCTGAGTGAAATGTGAAGCACTTTGTAAAAACCTTCAGAAGATAGATGAACATTAAACTTCAAAGGTGTATGGTGTATGTCTATTCTACTGAAGTGGAGATTTCTGGTGAAAAAGGATGAGAACAACCTCAGTTTGAGAAAACGGCCTTTGACGATAGGTATTGTTAAATTAATTCATGTTGTACACACTACTAGGGTCAATGTGACTTACTGTATAGATACCACCATGAAACTTCCCCAGGTCATTACTGACATAAAAACAGAATCTTTTTGTATTTTAAGTTTTATTTTATGTTTATAAAACGCAAATTAGGCATTATTTAACATTATTTAACTGAATTAAGGTAGTATCTAAGACACAAATAGACTAAATTAGTGAAATAAACACCTACACGTGGATGTTCTTCCCACTAGCCTCAAAGAAGACACATTATGGAAGCAAAATGGTCCAACATCTTTTTATTCAGTCTGTTCTTACCTGGGGAAGGAGGGCCTCTCTCCGGCGTCGAAGGCGTCTCTGAACTGTTTGACTGCGTTGTCTTGACCCGGCAGGCGGAAGATGCCCTCCTCATTCAAGCCGTGTTCCTTGATGTACTCCACACACTTCTGGACCAGGATCGGCACCATGTGAGGCCCAAATCGCTGCTCATATGTGACAATGTCCATGAGGCTCTTTCCAAACACTGCAAAGGGGTATTAAGTTACATCTTAGACTACTTAAATTATGAGATTAGAAAACGTTTTACACTTTCAAATGTGAGATTGATCTGAAAGATGTAGATATTCTTTTCCAGAGTGAAGACATTTGTATTTATTTACTTAAAGATACAGCCATCATGCCTAACTCCTAACTTTACGGTAGTTTAGCATAAAGACCGGATATGTCTAGCATGGCTGTGTACCAAGGTAACAATAGATTTAGACAGAAGCATCGCTAATGACGTATGATGTTTGTTTAATCTCTACACAACACGTTTCAAACGTCATGGTTTTGTGGGGGGTCGTGAGCTGAACCATTTCTTGCCAGAGATAGTGACTTCCTGGCTTTCCTTTTTGGAAAAGAGGTGCTATGAAGCAGGGTAATTCCCTGTTTCCAGCTGTTAGTTCCAGCTACACATTGTTGTGCAGTGGTAACAATCTCCTCATTTACCTCCAGGCAGGGGCGGTTCTGGGGGGGGGGGGGGTTAGGGGGGCCAGTGCCCCCCTAACACTGACCTCTGACCCCCCTGTGGCCCCCCTAACAATGAAAAGTGTTTTTTTTTTTTTTTTAAATGTATATTTTCTGGTACTCGGTTTGCCAAAAACCGCAGGATTTTGTTGCTGTAATGTGAGATTGTGCAGACACCCTTATGTAAAGTAGAGATGTTGCCTTTATTTGTATATAAATATGGTGTTAGTGCAAACATTGCACTATAACTTAAGCTGAAGCTAACAGTAATAACTATAAAATCTGTCTGAAATAAATAAGTGTCCTCAAACAAATACCAATAACTGTATTGCATTGTTTTCTTATGCGCAATTACTTCATACTGTCTAGTTCTCTTTTTCGTCCTGCATTTATTGTGCCGCCCTCAGAAAATAACTGGCCCCCCCAGTCAAATTGGTCTAGAACCGCCACTGCCTCCAGGCAACAAAAACAAATAAATCCATTACTAATTTAGGAAAATATCCAAATAATCCTTACATTTACGGTAAAGTCTTGTCACTAAAGAAAGTTCCAGTGTCACACGTTTTGCATAACAATATACATTTTTACTGAACCTCCACTTGTTGGTACTCCAATGACCCGGCGCAGGGTGCGGACCCACTCCTCCAGATCACTCTGAGAGTTAGCCATGAACACATAGGGACATCGCTCTCTGTCTCCTGATGTACCTGGGAAATCATGGTTGTCAGACACAAGAAACAGACATGTAATGTAATTATTTATAGTAATGATGGTATACAAATCAAGCTTTATTGCACATTTCTATGAAGACTATACGTGTATTACGAGGGCATTCAAAGTGAATTTGTATGTATTTGTAATGCTCATAAACACACATCATGTGTTCTGATACCAATAGCTATAAGACATTTTATATGTGACTTAGAAGTGTCTCATGGATTATTTTAAATAGTTATAAAGTAGAGGCTCACAATATATTATCAACATCAAGCTGCAGTCTTACAGTAAACTATAAACGTAACATAAGTTATACTTTTATCTGTTGAAGTAAAAATGTATGACTATCGTATTGAATGCTGATCATAACGTTTCGTTGTTGGTCTTAAGTAAGGCATTTTCATGCGGTTAAAATAACCTATGCAGCATCATAAGTGGTTGTTGTGCCAATTCAATGTCTTATATATAACACTAACACATGCATTGATACCTTCTCTTCCCATTCACACCACATGTTATATTAATGCACAACTGTGTGACTTTGTTCACTACAAACTCTTCCTCCTACTTATACTTACTCATACTTTTGAAATGTCCCTAGCCAATTTTCAGTGGTGTAATTAAGTAGATTTACTCAAGTACTGTACTTAAAGGTGTGGTAGGTAAGTTTGAGAAACCGGCTCGAGATACACTTTTTGAAATATTCCATGGAATGCTCTTATCATCCCGATAGCAATGAATATCTGAAGTGCTTTGACAAAAAATCCATTAAAAAAATTCATGTGGAAGCCGTAGTACTGTAAAAAGCACGACCAATCATTTTAGCCGGCTAAAATGATTGGATGGCCTACCTGCCTGTCAGCCTTCCATCTGTGCACAAACTTATCTCGTGCCCTCATTGGTCATGTGCGCGTTCGTGTGTGTTGGAGGAGGGGCTCTGTAAGGAAGTGGCAGATTTGTTCCGGCTGTGTATTTTCAAATTCTAGCGCACTCGAGCTGGTTTCTCCAAAATTACCTACCATTACATTACATGTTAGACGCTTTTATCCAAAGCGACTTACATACTCAATACCGTGGGCAATCCCCACAGGAGCAATTTGGGGTGAAGTGTATTGCCCAGGGACACAACGACATGCTGACTGCAGTGGGGTTTGAACCTGTGACCCCCTGAGCCGAACACAACGCACCCACTGCGCCACATGCCTACCCCACCTTTAAGTACGATGTTTGGGTACTTGTACTTTACTGAAGTATTTATATTTCATGCTACTCTACTACATTTTAGAAGCCTATACATATTGTACTTTTTATTCCAAAAAATGTGTTACTAGTTACTTTACGTATTAGGATTACTTGTTTATACAAAATATAAATAAACACATAAATTATTATATATAATTTCAGTTTAAGATATTGAGCAGCAGTATATAAAGTAATTAAATTAGCTTAACCTTTACCAGCAGTGATGAACACCTTAATGCATGAATAATAATAATCCAGTCAATAAATATATATGATTCTGAAATGGGACACGACGCACAATAAGTACTTCAAATCAAATTTGATGCCTATACTTTTTTTTACTTTTACTCATGTAAGATTTAGTATACAGGGCTGTCACATTTTTACTTAAGTACAACATCTAAGTTCTTCATCCACCTCTGCCAATTTTGCACATTTCTGAACAAAAGTAATCGTAATCTGAACAGCTCACCATCTTCAAATTCAGATTATATTTCTTTCCTTTTAATATCTGTTTTTTTATTATATGTATTACTATTAATCTTACTGTGTTTATGTATGTCATTTTTGTGAAAACCTTTTTGGAAATAAACCAAATTCAGACTATCATTATGTTAACACATGTACTATTATAGCATACTATGAGTCTTTACTGCAGTTAATTGTTAAGGTGAGTATTTGTAGTCATGAAGTATTATAAGCCCCATTTTTCAACCTATTTTCTTAGTCTCTATCTATATTTTGCTGTAACAATGTAAATGTCCTTCTGGCGGGACGGATAAAGGAATTTGTATTCTGATTCTCTAGTATATAAGTAGTTGTGAGCATCAATAAGACCTTTTTAATTAATTACAGAAACACATCCTTAATGACATAATACACGTGGATGTGTCTCTGCTGTAATGTCACAATAAGACAACGGCACAAGGCATGGAGGTCCCTCTCTAGACAATGCATCTTAAAGTCTGTTATGATCTTTCTCAAAGGTTGATTTCATGCTTACGTGGGATGATTTCGAAGATGTACTTCCCGGGGTCATCAGGGTTCGGAGGGAGTTCATTAACTTTACTGAACCGCAGCTGGATGACTCCCTGGAGAACAAAAACACACACTACGTTAGTGACATGTTCAAAGAGAAGTTAACAACCAACCACTAATATGAGTTAGTTTTCATTTGTCAGAGTTATCAGAGTCCATGTCAGCAGGTATTTTCCCTGCATGTGTAGCACAGTTTCTTTCATTGTGACACCATTGTGCTTTTGCTGGTTTACAAAACTTAAAAATGCATGACCATCCTCACTGCTTATCCATTACCATTAGGGTCCATATCATATTTTATTTTATAGATTATCCAGGGGCAACTCATATTGCTCGTCTTTGCAGGCTTACTTGCAGATTCTGGTCTTTTTAAAGAAAAAGCACATGGTATACCTTTATATAGTTTTATCAATAGCCAAAATATCTAACCTGTTCACAAAGAATGACATCTCATGTAATTGTTTGATATTCAGTGGAATAAATATAAAAAAATAACAACAAATCCGCTCCCCATCACTCTTAAACATTGGAATACTACCAAGTGTGTAGTCATTTATTTGATATCATGTAATGTTGCAGGTCATCAAAACAGTGACTCAATTCTAATTCATAATGACTTTTGTGCTCTATACCCAGTTTAAATTACAGCACATTCATTGTATACTGTATATTTCCCTTTTCACATTATGCAGCCTATTTCCTCTTTATCCCCCGACTGCCTACACCCTTATTTCTGTTTAGAAACAAGACCAAAGTGGACATGACTAAGACATGACTAAGTATTTTCTTTTATTAAAAAAAATTTCCAGGATGCTTTTCTGGCTTCCTGTTTCACTATCACTCATCTCTAGACAGGAACTACATCTGAGGATTTTGGAAGGCCTTCTTAAATGTATATGTGATGCCCCTGTGGGTGCATCAGTAGAGAGGAGGTGGCTGTGGTGATTGGTGTTTGCTGTTTGCATTGATTGCAGTAACTCAGGGCACCTGGGTCTGGTGTCCTGCAGCTATTTAGAGCCTCTCTGCTCCTCTCTGTGCCCTCTCTGCTTTCCCGTACAGGCCCCGGTTTTGTTGAGTATATGTTGTGGTTACTCTATTTGCTTTACTTTGTGCACTTCAACACTCTCACACATACATATTCATACAACCCTCACCCTGCATTTACACTACTGATACCACTGACGTCCACACCTCATGCCTTACTTATTGTTGTACTTCAAATAATTTGGCTAATTTGGATTGTTTCCTGTAAATAAACACATTTTGATAACCGTTGACATGGTGTGTCTCCTCTTTGTTGTGGCCTTTTGAGTCAGGTCATAACAAATGGGGGCTCGTCCTACGGGTTATTTGGTTAAAAGTTTGTGTAGTGCTCAGAGCACATGGCGTCATTTGAGCAGCTAATTAGTTGATGTGGTCCAGCTGTGTGCTGGCTCGGTGCTGCTATTTGGGGGAAACATCATGTTTTTTTGGGTTTCAGGAAGCTTTAGTGTTTGACATGGCGTCAGGTTTTGTGTGCCAATCGGAAGGTAAGATGTTGCTGCTTGTTACGCTTTTGTAAAGAGTTTTCCCCGCTAGGCTTAAGTGGCGTTTCCCTTTGGGTTGCGTCTGTTTGTTTTTTTCATAGTGTTGTGGCAACGTGGTTAGTGTCAGCTGTTTTCGGACAGCTGTCTCGGGGGCACATCCGCGTGATTTCTTGGTGTTACCTGCGTGCAGGTCGCTCCATAACTCCGCCTGGTTCCAGTGCGTAATTACCCACCGCAAGCCACATGAAGACTAGGTGAGATTAGGAAGATTTTGTTTAGGCAGTTAGGGGGAAATTCTCTGTTGGGTTAATCTTATGCCCATGCGTGTTGGCAGTTTAGTACTTTGCTTTCTGATTGGCTATTATGACTTCTTTGTCAGCGTTTGTGGATGCGCCCTCAGTGTCTTTCTTAGATAATTGCCAGAAGGCGCAGTTGGTCGAAATAGCAGAGCACTATGACATTGCTGTTGTGGGGAGCAAGCGGAAACATGACATTAAAACTGTCATTGTGTCATCTTTGTTTGAGCAGGGGGTGTTGCAGAAGAGTGAGTCTGGTGAGGCAGGGTTCGTGCCGGTAGTGGTTCAGACAACTGGTTTGACGTTCGAGCAGCAAAAGGAGCTTTTGGCCATGCAGTTTAATCAGGAGAGATTGCAGTTGGAGATGAGGTTGGATCAGGAGAAGTTGGAGATGAGGGGTCAGCAGCAGGAGGTAGAGAAGCGTTTAGAGGTGGAGAAGGTGCTGGAGGTGGAAAGGATGAAATGTGAGGTGGAACATGCTAGATTACGGCTGATGGGAGAGGGCAAGTTGTCTCCAAGGGAGGATGGTGGTGATAGGTCGGCATCAGGCAGTGACGATATAATTTCTTACTTGCGATTAGTGCCAAAGTTCAATGAGCGTGACCCGGACATTTTTTTCACTCTATTTGAACGCATAGCAGAGGCAAGAAACTGGTCAGATTCGGACAGAGTGCTGTTACTTCAGTGTGTACTCACTGGGCGAGCACAGGAAGCCTATTCAGCGGTTTGTGGCGAAAATGCTTTGGACTATGATAGAGTAAAATCAGCGGTGTTGAAGTCTTACGAACTGGTTCCTGAAGCGTATCGTCAAAGGTTCAGAAGTTGGGTCAAGGGAGATAAGCAGACACATGTGGAGTTTATCCGTGATTTAACTTCTCATTTTCAGTGGTGGTGCGCGGCAGCAAAGGTTGCAAGTTTTGACGGCCTTTGTGAGCTCATTGTCTTGGAACAATTTAAAAACAGTCTCCCTCAGCGTGTGGCCACTTATGTGAATGAACAGAAACCTTCCACCGCGTTTAGAGCTGCTGAATTAGCGGACGATTTTGTGTTGACACATAAGGGCAGTTTTACTGAGAAGTATTCTAGGGGTGATTGGAAACGGGGAGAAGACAATGGCTATGCCCGCGGTGGTGCAAAGTTTTCACCAGGCTCCTCCCGTAGACTTGTAGGTACAGGGCGACCCGAGGGGGCCAAAGTGGACCTATGTCATTATTGTCGAGAAGAGGGTCATTGGAAGGGGCAGTGTCCGTTGCTGGAACCTGAGGGGAAGCCTCGTTCTTCACCACATGCTCCAGCCATGTGTTGTTCTGCCGTTTTTGGTTAAAAAGCCGCAGGGTGTAGGATCGGGCATGGTGCCTGATAAGAAGCTGGTTTGTGCCGACTTGGATGTGGGTTCTGTTTTTGAGCCGTTCATAACGGAAGCCGTTGTGTCAGTAGTTGGTAGTGACAAGTATGTTCCGATTAAGGTGTTGCGTGACACAGCAGCTAGATACTCATTTATTGCTGAGTCAGTATTGCCTTTTTCATCAGAGACAGAGACTGGGGATGTTGTGCTGATGAGGGGCATAGAGATGGGCTTGATCCCTGTGCCACGGCATACAATAGTGCTGGATTGCGAGCTGGTGCGGGGAGTTGTGTCTATTGGCGTGCGTCCCGCGTTGCCTCTTGATGGGATACAGATGATTTTGGGCAACGATCTCGCTGGTAGTGCTGTGTGGGCTGGTGTGCCACCGCCTGTGGTGGTTTCCAGGCCGTTGGCATCTGTGGAGCCAGATGAGAGCGGTTTGCAAGTTCCAAGTGTGTCGCCAATTTATACTGTTACGCGTTTGCAGAGCCGTAGGATGTCTACTGACCTACCTGTTTCGGAGTCTGGAGAATGTGGTCCAGCACGGTACTTTGAGATCGGGACAAAGAAGAAGGAGAGGACAGTCAAAGAGGTGAAGAACAAGAGGAGGCCGAACAAGAGGAGGCAGAAGAAGAGGAGTCCGAAGGAGGTCGGCGCGCCCAAGAGACCGATGAGCGCCTACATGCTGTGGCTCAACGCCAGCCAACCCAAGGAGGAGTGGGACATAAAGGCAGTGGAGGCGAGGAAGCGGTGCGGGGTCGCGGGGCAGGAGTTCGGAGACAGTGGAGGAGGAGCGTCCTCCAGTCCTAAGAAGGAAAATAAAAAAGCTGGAGTTAAGAAGGAGGATATTGGGTTGTCGTGGATCCCTTTGGGGCCCCGTCTTAAGGGGGGGGCTGTGATGCCCCTGTGGGTGCATCAGTAGAGAGGAGGTGGCTGTGGTGATTGGTGTTTGCTGTTTGCATTGATTGCAGTAACTCAGGGCACCTGGGTCTGGTGTCCTGCAGCTATTTAGAGCCTCTCTGCTCCTCTCTGTGCCCTCTCTGCTTTCCCGTACAGGCCCCGGTTTTGTTGAGTATATGTTGTGGTTACTCTATTTGCTTTACTTTGTGCACTTCAACACTCTCACACATACATATTCATACAACCCTCACCCTGCATTTACACTACTGATACCACTGACGTCCACACCTCATGCCTTACTTATTGTTGCACTTCAATTAATTTGGCTAATTTGGATTGTTTCCTGTAAATAAACACATTTTGATAACCGTTGACATGGTGTGTCTCCTCTTTGTTGTGGCCTTTTGAGTCAGGTCATAACATTTGACCATGCTACCTTTTGTAGGGGTTTTGCAATCTTGAGTCAACAAGAGATATTTTGGGTTTTTTAGTGTTGCCAATATGAACTACCACTTTCTTTTCCATGCACTGCTCATTGTTCACAGTGTAATTAGCAACTTGAGATGCAAGAATGGACGTGTAATACAACATCTAGTATAGGGAAATCAAAGTGCGTCCGATACCGAAATCGTATTACTGTATGTGTTATGTTTTGCATGGGGCTTTTGTTGTTTTTGTGTTTTACTTGTGTGCTCCTTTTACCCCTCACTACTCTGTCTTTCCGTCTCTGCAAGGCTGGTGTGTGACAGGGGGGCGTGGCTGGTTTACTCCTGGCTGCAGATGAGGCACACCTGTTCCCACTCTCATGATTAACCTGCTCTTTAAGAGCCTGGTTCTCACCTCACTTCTCTGCCAGAGTATTACATGTTGTCCCGCGGTCCGGAGTGCCTTTCTGCAGCCTGGAGTCTGTTGTTGTTCACTTTGCAGTTAGTTAAGGAGTTATTTTTGAGTTTGTCGGGAACGTTTTCCCGCAGCTTTATTTTTGGATTTACTACGGCCAGCCAAGCTCCCTGTCGTCAGTACCTGCCTTGGACTAACTTTGTTTATTAAACACATTGAAACTTTATTTTTGTCAGTCTCTGCTTTGGGGTCCAAGTAGTATCTAAACGTCACAGAATACTCTGGCCACATGGACCCCGCAGAGAATGAGAGACTCAGGGAAGCGCTTGCTGCCCAGGGGGTAATTATAGGGCAACATGACAGAGCCCTGCAGAGAGTAATGGAAGCTATTCGGGATTTAACCTCCGGTGTGACCAACCTCGGAGGCCATATGGATCAGGTCGCAGCACACCTCTCCACGCTCCCGCTGCCTGCCACTGCTCAAGCTCCAGATCCTGCTCCTCCACCTCAAGCGGATCCGGAACGACAGCCCTGCAATCCTTGTGAGCCCTTTATCCCCACACCCGTCAGGTATTCAGGATATTTAGGGTCTTGTAGTCAGTTTTTACACCAGTGTAGTCTTGTGTTTGAGCAACAACCATTCACTTATTCCACTGATAGATCTAGGGTTGTTTTTATTATGAGCTTACCGAGTGATAAAGCAGCAGCATGGGCCCTTGCCATATCTAATAGCAACTCGCCTATCAGTCAGTCTCTGTCGTCATTTACTGCAGAAATGCGTAAGGTTTTTGATCATCCAGTGAGGGGGAAGGAGGCTGGTAAAAGACTCCTTTCACTCACCCAGGGTTCAGGCTCTGTTGCTAATTTTGCTGTTGATTTCCGCATTCTTGCAGCAGAGAGCGGTTGGGATGACATGGCCTTGCTGGGAATTTTTTGTAAGGGGCTAAATGAGGATTTAAAGGATGAACTAGCTGCCAGGGATGAAACCTCCTCCTTAGAAGAGTTGATTTCTTTAGCGACACGATTAGATAACCGCCTCCGCGAGAGGCGTAGGGAGAGATCAGGGGAGCATAGCCCCACCTCCCTTCCCCCGCAGTCCAAGTTTCCTAGACGGCCTGCGTTCCCTGGACCTTCTCTTCATCCTCCTGACTCCTGGCCTTCCAGTGCTTCTCCAGCTACCAAGGTTTCTCCCTTCCTCATGGAGGAGCCCATGCAGCTGGGAGGGATGACGCTTACCCAATCTGAACGTCAACGCCGTCTTCATCAGCGACTCTGCCTCTACTGTGGCCAGGCTGGTCACTTCAGCGCCGGTTGTCCTTCTCGGCCAAAAGACCTGGCTCATCAGCGACAGGGGGAGCACTGATGAGCCGTACCTCTATCCACTCAGCCTCCTCCAACCGCATCCCAGTCAAAGGAACTATTTCTTGGTCTCAGAACTCTGTTCCGATTCAAGTCTTGATAGATTCTGGTGCGGTTGACAATTTCATTGACTCTGACTTTGTTATGCAGTCTAAACTCCCTTTCGAGCCTCTTCCAGAACCTAAGGATGTGTTTGCCTTAGATGGGAGACTCCTAGCCCAAGTCACCCACCGTACTGCTCCAGTTTCCCTCAAGCTCTCTGGTAACTATCACGAGATAATCTCCATGTACCTTATCCCCTCACCCATGTCACCACTCGTTTTAGGTTTTCCGTGGTTGAAGCTCCATAACCCCCACATAGATTGGGCCAATTCGTCTATCGTTAACTGGAGTTTATTCTGTCACTCTCATTGCTTACACTCTGCTGTACCCCCCACAGTTACTAGAGCACCAGACCCCCTCAAACCCATTGATCTCATCTCCGTACGCCCTGAATATCACAGCATCAAGGAGGTTTTCAGCAAGGCCCACGCACTATCCTTGCCGCCTCACCGGCCCTACGATTGTGCCATAGATTTGCTCCCTGGCACACCCTTTCCGTCTAGTAAACTGTATAATATCTCCAGGCCAGAGAAGGAGGCCATGGAGAGTTACATCTCTGACTCACTCGCTGCTGGGCTTATTCGCCCCTCCTCATCGCCTATGGGCGCAGGTTTCTTTTTTGTGGACAAGAAGGATAAGACCCTACGCCCTTGCATAGACTACAGAGGTCTTAATGAGATCACAGTCAAGAACAAGTACCCCCTTCCACTCATAGACTCAGCCTTTGTTCCCCTTCATGAAGCCACCATCTTCACTAAGTTGGATCTTCGCAATGCGTACCACTTGGTGAGAATAAGGGAGGGGGATGAGTGGAAGACTGCATTCAATACTCCCCGGGGACATTTTGAGTATTTAGTAATGCCTTTTGGGTTAACGAACGCACCTGGGGTTTTTCAAGCTATGATTAATGATGTCTTGCGTGACATGTTAAACAGGTTTGTTTTTGTCTACCTTGATGACATCCTAATCTTCTCTCGCACTCTTCAGGAGCATGTCCAGCATGTAAGGCTGGTACTGCAGAGACTTCTTGAGAACAGACTGTACGTTAAGGCTGAGAAGTGCGAGTTTCATGCCTCTTCTGTGAGTTTCCTGGGGTTTATCGTCGACAAGGGACAATTAAGGACTGACCCCGCCAAGGTCCAAGCAGTGACCAAGTGGCCGACTTCCTCTAACAGGAAGCAGTTGCGAAGGTTTCTGGGCTTTGCCAACTTTTATAGAAGGTTTATTCGGGACTATAGTAGGGTAGCAGTGCCTCTGACTAAACTCACCTCTGTCAAGTTGCCTTTTGAGTGGTCTCCTGCAGCTGAGGCAGCTTTTGTAAGACTGAAATGTTTGTTTGCCACTGCTCCTGTGCTCTCTCATTCTGATCCAGGGGTCCAGTTTGTGGTGGAGGTCTCTGATTCTGGAGTGGGGGCAGTTTTATCCCAGCATTCACCCTCAGACCAGAAGCGCCACCCTTGTGCGTTCTTCTCTCGTCGGCTGACCCCTGCTGAGAGGAATTACGACGTTGGTAATCGGGAGTTGCTGGCAGTGGTTCTGGCCCTTCAAGAATGGAGGCACTGGCTGGAGGGAGCCAACCATCCTTTTATAGTATGGACGGACCATAAGAATTTGTCTTACCTTCGCTTTGCACGTAGGCTCAACTCGCGCCAGGCTCGGTAGGCTCTCTTCCTGGGATGGTTCAACTTCACCTTGACCTACCGGCCTGGCTCCAGGAATGTGAAGGCCGACGCCTTGTCCCGGCAGTTCGCTTCCACAGTGGAGGATTCAAGAGATGCAACCATTCTGCCATCTTCCTGTGTCGTGGGAGCAGCTAGATGGGAGATTGAAAGGGTGGTCCAGGAGGCCCAGGAGGACCATCCAGCGGCTCAGGATTGTCCACCAGACCGAATGTTCATTTCCCCCGATGCTAGATCTCCAGTGCTCCAGTGGGGACACGCGTCCAAAGTTGCCTGCCATGCAGGTTTTCATCGGACCCTGGCCCTAATTCGACAACGCTTCTGGTGGCCCACTATGTCCGCAGACACGAAGGAGTATGTCTCTGCTTGTTCCGTCTGTGCCCGCAGCAAGGCCTCACATCAGGCCCCCGCTGGCTTTCTTCGCCCCCTTCCCATTCCCCACCGGCCCTGGTCCCACATTGCGGTGGATTTTGTGACTGGTCTCCCACCATCAGACGGGAACGACACTATTCTGACCATCGTTGACCGTTTCTCTAAGGCTGTGCACTTTGTCCCTCTGCCTAAACTAACCGTGGATACCAGTATTTAGTGGATTGGGAGCGGTATGGGCCAGAGGAGCGACAATGGGTTTCTCGCTCGCTCATTTTGGACCCTCAACTCTTGAGAGGCTTTTATGTCCGTTACCCGGATGGACCTGGTAGGCCGCCAGGAGGCGTTCCTTTGAGGGGGGTTACTGTTATGTTTTGCATGGGGCTTTTGTTGTTTTTGTGTTTTTACTTGTGTGCTCCTTTTACCCCTCACTACTCTGTCTTTCCGTCTCTGCAGGGCTGGTGTGTGACAGGGGGGCGTGGCTGGTTTACTCCTGGCTGCAGATGAGGCACACCTGTTCCCACTCATGATTAACCTGCTCTTTAAGAGCCTGGCCCTCACCTCACTTCTCTGCCAGAGTATTACATGCTGTCCCGCGGTCCGGAGTGCCTTTCTGCAGCCTGGAGTCTGTTGTTGTTCACTTTGCAGTTAGTTAAGGAGTTCTTTTTGAGTTTGTCGGGAACGTTTTCCCGCAGCTTTATTTTTGGATTTACTACGGCCAGCCAAGCTCCCTGTCGTCAGTACCTGCCTTGGACTAACTTTGTTTATTAAACACATTGAAACTTTATTTTTGTCAGTCTCTGCTTTGGGGTCCAAGTAGTATCTAAACGTCACAGTATGTCTACAAATTTAGGGGTTTTGTTTTGCAATCTTTGAAAGTTGGACTAGTCATGAAACCATTCGAGGTTTAAACATGGAACATGTAATATTTGTACCTTTTTTTGTATGTGATCTGGCCATTAAATGGCTGTTATCAGTTGTTTTAGCTACTACTATTGCTGCAAGAGGGGCAAACTGCACCCACCAGTAGGATAGAAGTTGCATATCCAACAATGTGAAAGGTTTTCAGTTTCCTAATCTTTAGCTTCAGGTGGTCAGAGTGTGTGGTTAGTTCTAGGAAAAGGATATGTGTTTGGTTAAAAATAAGGATACCTAGTTTTGTTGTTGAACGTCAAATAACGTGGCGTAAATTACATGTGACTGCAATTTGCTTACGTAGGAATTTGGTTTCAGATGTGACATACTTCAGCAGACTTCATCCTTTGCATAGGTCATATTTACTATGACTGCAGTAACCATGTAAATAAATGATGATGGCTTTCTAAACCAAAAGTAAGTGAAGCAGATATCTGACAAATATCTAAGATGCTGACAACGGCCATTAAAGAGGGGAAATAAGTGTTTGTCTTTGCTTCACCTTCTTAGAAGTTTGTCAACATTTTGCACAACTTGTAAAGAAAAAATGACCATTTTGTGTTGAGAGATTTTGGTTGAATGACATGATAAGATAAAAGAGTTTAAAAAAGCAGGCCTTGGCCTCTTGTGAGGGTTTGTTTTGTGTACAGGAAGTGTGCAAACAGCAGCAGAGTGGTTGTGGTGTTGAATGGAAATTATTGAGGACACATTTTTTATAAATGTATAGTCTATAAATAATATTGATGTTTAAGACAAAAAGTGCTAACATTAGAGGACTAAATATGTGTCTTTTGATGATGCTGGTTAGCACTTTCTATATCTTCACATCACTGAATGTAAAGCAATTGTAATAAAGATGTTGAAATGTCTTTAACAAAGTCCTAACCCTACAAATAAATCATGTTATGTGCCAAATAAAAAAAGCAATTCAGCTTTTCAAACTTTGGAATATCAGTTTTTGTAGATAGACTACATTCTCACCTGCACGGTGGTCTCCTTGTCATCTTTGTGGTAGGTCAGCGTGCTTCCTCTCAGCACAAAGTACCGCTGCTGCCAGTTCTTCACCAGAGACCTCTGCTGCTTCTTCAGCCAGCCGGCCTTCAGGGGCCTCTCCATGGACCTGTGGGAGTTAGGGGAGCCCGGTATGGGGCCTCCCTCTCCGGGTGTCACACTCCTGGATCGCGCTGCCAAACACCACAAGAGAGCTGTTGGTAAACGTGTCATGAACAACAATCGCCAGCGTGCTGTGAAACGACACCAACACATCAGCGCTCAGCTCAACTGGAGCTAGACACTTCCTCTTTTTTGAAGTGATGCTGCTTCAGGTTTCAGAGACCTGCGCGCTGTAGATTATTTTTGTCCCTCACCTTTACGGTTTCATGCTGAAAGGAGTGGACCAGTTTCCTGTGCTAGGTTCATGAATACAGCTGTGATTGTTCAACAGAAATAACACTGTGGTCTGCAAGAGACTGAGCATCAAACAATAAAATGCTGAAAGGTCAGAGATTAAAAGTTTACACTGCACAGTGTGGGATTTAGTGGCAGTGCAGCCACTGTCTCTTAAAAACATGTTATGGCCACTGTTTCAAATGCATGATTATTGTTGTGCATTGAAAGAAAACAAAGTTGCAAAAGGTTAGAGCTAACACTTTGTTGTTATCTGGGGGGAAATAATACTTTTAACATGGTGCAACATGGAAGAGGACCTGCTCTCTATGTCTACGCAAACGAAAGCAACAACAACATTCCCTTAGTCTCTGGTGACCATACACTAAACGATATGGATATTATACTCAGTTATGCCCAGATTTCCCTCTAAATAGAGGCCCAGAAATCTAAATGTTTAGGATTAGAGTTTTTTAAGGTCACTCTTCGTGGACACTTGTCCCCCTTGAGTTTCTTTGAGAGTGACCCTGATGCTTTAATGGAGGGATGAAAGGCGGAGGTCTACGTGGCTCAGAGAGACAGAGTCACACGCAGGACTGAGGACCGCACAGATATCTTGATCATGATTCAGCCCACTCGCTCAGTTGTTCTTAAATTCACTGTGTCTTGTTACGCAAGATGACAGAGGAGAAGAGAAGAAGAAGGGCCGCTCCGGGGTAAACAGGAAGCTGCCACATCAACGCCGGATGGCCGGCCGCACTTTGAAGGCCTCGACCTAGAGCTCTGAGGTCTAATTTGAATAGCGTCACCTCCCCTGATTAGTGGAAAGTTAAAAGGCTGTTGAGGAACCCTGAAGCCCACACACAGAGAGAGATGTCACACCACACCCACAACTCCTTTAAACTGGCCTCAACAGCACCACGAAGATGTGTTCAGGGACTGCTATTAACAGGAATTAAAATGCAAGACTCAGGACAGAAGAGTTACATATTCATAGAGTGGAGGCTTTTCATAAAACTTAAGAAATGTGAAATTTCATTAGATTTCATGGTTATAAATTCACCTGTAAAGTTGGGCGTACAGGGCGGAATTTCATAAATCATGCACAATATTGTTAGTGTGTAATACTGAGGCACCGAGGCCCTTATAGCCCTATTTGAAACGTCTGATTTACAAAATAAATGGATAAAAAAATATATATCACCACATGCTTCTGTGATATAACTCTTTCTGTTTGTTTATAACTTGTTTTTAATGATGTTCCTCCATCTTTATTGTGTTCCTTTACATACATTTAGGCTGCATCTTGCATTAAAGGTGCTATATAAATAAAGTTTATTATTATTATTATGATCTATTTTTTTTATTACATTTTTTCTTATTTTATATTATTATTATTATTGTTATTTTTGTATTCATCTTGTATTGTAAATAAAATGTTCTTTATTTTTCTTTATTTACTTTAATTGATTTATGTGACTTTTTTTTTTGTTGTGAACATCAGTTTGGTAAACACATGGACTGCCTTTTTTATTTCCAGTTTTTGGGGATGTATAATAAACACATTTAATCTGCTTTTTCTTTTCCTTATCAGTGTCTACATTCAATGACAGATATTAATTTCAAGAGGGTAAATGTAATATTATTCCAGCAGCAACAGCAGCAGTAGTAATAGTAGTAGTAGTAGTTGTAGTAAGGTATAGTGCAGCAAACACCTTCAAATAGATGTCCTTTATTACGTTACTATTTTAAATGTAATTACTTGTTATTGATATTTCTCAAATCTTTATATGTGTGTTTGAGTTTATAAAAGTTAAAAAAGCTAAAATACATAAAAACTAAACCAGTATTCCTGTACACTGACAGACGTGTGCTTGTGCTTTCGAAATCCTAACATAAGGATGACTGTAAACACATCATACACACACTCACATCATACACACATAATCACATATACAGTATGTAGGCACAGTTACATACAGACAAAGTTCTGCAGAAACTGAGCTCTTGCATCAGTTTCCTGTTGAAAACCTGCGTCACTGCAGCTTCAAAGAATAAAATCAGTCACAGTTAGGGTCAACAAATCATGTCAAGGCAAACAAAAAAACAGGAGGGGGGTCGCCCGCTTTTCAGGAAGTCATGCTTTCATACTAAATTAAGAGCATGGTCATGATAGCACCTGATAGTCAGTCAACATGGAGCAGATCAAAATACATAGTACATGCAGCAACTTCCATCCACAGTGCTGAAATACCACTGATTGTGAAAATGATTACAGAGAAAATGATGCAGGTAGTGTACAAAGACAGGACTGCACGAAATAATCTTTATCCAGCCACTACTTATGGGCAACCATCTTTTATTAAATGATGCGACTGCTGTGTGCTCTGAGCCTGAGAGAGGAAACCAGGCGTGTTGCACTGATGCCGCCCTACGCAAACAATGTCTAGACTTTAGGAAGTCTAGACATTGTAGAGACACTTACTGTATATATAGTATTGACTGCACATCGTATGCATATCAACCACTGCACTGCTAAATTGTTATGTAAAGGTGATTTAGGAAAGCACTCTAAAAAGGGACACGTCAGCTCAAAAAATATCATTTATGTATCCATTACTAACCCTGTGTGTGTAATTGAATTCTTAAAGAAAAATCTTGATGAATGGAACTTAACGGGGGCCTCGTTGAACAACAGCTAAACTATCAAAACATCTGTTTATCTAATTCAAAGTCTTATTTATCCAGTCCTATCACTCACTTTCAAACAGATGCACTTTCGCTGACACCTTAACAGTTTCACCCTTGTGCATGCACTATACTTTGAGGTGTTTCAAATAGTGCAGTTTTATTGAAAAGTCATGCTTGTTAACGCAAGATTGAATAAATGAGACTTGGATTTTACTGCATGGGTTGAGTGAGAGTTTGTAAATAGATGTGTTGGCATTGGTTTAAAAAACTGCTCCCATTTACTTAAATTCACAATAATTGTCTCAGTTTTTTCATTCTTAAAAACACCAAGGAGATTTCTTCAACATTTCAAGGTAACACACGGTGAGGAATCGATATATACATATTATTTTTAAAGTGATGCATTGCTTTAACCTTTTGAAGGTCAAGATATGTTTTAATATAGAAACTGTTCATTCTATTTTGGATGACAGAGATATATGTAAAGTGAAAGCCTCCGTTAACACACTGGTTACAATCACCACATCGTAAGCAACCACCAACATGCTCAACAAACCAGAGATTTAGTTCCTTATAATACGATTTTCTTTAAATAAAACACCTATTTTACATTCATCCACATTAAGGTTACTCAATAACAGCATAATTAAAGTACAAAAATAAACTACTTATTTTTCACATTTCCGAAAAATGTACATTGTATTTTTACATTATAATGTGTTCATCACTCTGATGTTGCGGGTTTTCACTTATATAATGCTGCCGGTTAGCTAACATTTCACAGAGGGATCAATAACGTTTTAATTTATATAGTAAAACATTATTGTTTTTTATTGTTTTATTTATTGTTTAATCTTCAAAGCAACTAAAGACATTGTGAAGTACAAAGTGTAATATATGGCTCTGAATTGCAGTGAAGAAGAAGAAGTATAACGTAACAGGAAATGGAAATACTCAAGTTACATACAACTGTCCACCACTGTAAGAAAACAACATCAACTGTTTAGTATATATTGAAACCACAAAAAATGTTTGATAGAAAATTATGAATAATAAAGAAAATGAAACATTCACCAATATCATGGTAACTCATTAATGCTGCATAAACCGTGAACTCACATGGAAAAAGTGTAATATGTGCCTCTAAATTGTAGGTAACAAGAAGTATATAGTGGCAGGAAATGGAAATACTCAAGTAAAGTACCTCAAAATTATTCTTTAAAGTGCAGTAATTGAGCAAACTTTCTTAGTTACTATCCACTGCTGTAAAACATTACAAATAAACTGTTAAGCATGTTAAAAAAATCCTCTGTACTATATCTATGTGATGCAAAATTAGGAATAATAAAGAAACATATGTGAAAAGCCAAAAAAGTGAAGTGTGACAGTGGAGTCGGTGTTCGCATCACCAGGCTTACCTATGCGAGCTGTCTCAGCCTTGAAGGTGCTGAAGTCCCAGTTGCGTCGGAGTTTCAGAGACATTGTCCTTAACTTAAACCAGAGGTCAGCATTTCATTTCATACATAAACACCGACGGAGCGCACACACACACACACACACACACACACACACACACAATGTGGGTACTGTATCTAACAGATCACACTTCCTACTTCCTGTGTGTTAATCTGTCTTCTTCTTCTTCTTCTTTTTAAGCTAAACGCGTCCCCTCATGCTGCCTTTACTTCCATGTGCATACTTGTTCTCATAGTGTCTGTATAAATGCCTCCCAGGCTGATTCAGTAAAAGCTGCAGGGCCCCAGGGTTCATGTAACAGTAGTGGGGATTTTTTTTTATAAATGACTAATGTTCGATAGTGTCACACAAAAGAAACCACGAGTGTCTCAGAAAGGAAATGGGTTTTACCTCTTGCTGTGCCTCCCTCAGTGTCGCCTTTAAGGCTGCAGCGGAATCATAATGTAAGGTTTATTTTAAGGTGAAATAAGAGATGGAAGAAGTACTTAGATCTTAAAATCTAAGACGTCAAAGTAAAAGTAGAAATACCACAGTGTAGGCATACAATTGGAAAAATAAATAAATGAAAACTTGATTATTTTTGGAGAAAAGATCAAATAAATAAACAAGGTTACACATGTCAAATTATTTTGACAATACAATTGCAATATTTAAAAATGTTTTGAATATTTCGTGAAAAAAGTGAATTTGAGAAAAAAGTTGTTTTTCATTAGAAAAAGCTGGACATTATAAGAGAACAGTTTGAAAATGTTGTTAAAAAAAAGGCAAAATAATAAACAAGGTGACACAGAAAAACATTTCTGGCTGTGAAAGACTTGAGGTGTGTTTATAAGTGTTTAAATCTGCAGTGTAACTTCCAGTTGTCTCATTAATAAATGTCAGACTTGCAGTGTGGTATAAAAGGTGAAATAAATAAATAAAATACAGAGCGTTGAGTGTGCAGAGGGCGACACCATCTGGTCAAAACTTTAAATATGTTATCATGTGTATGTGCAAATGAAGAACACTCACTGGTTTAGAACCTTTTTCCTTAAGTAAGTCTCTTTTCTTTTCTGACTTTTTGTCATGGGTATTTCACTTTATATTAAATACATAACAATAACAGTGCAGAACATCTAATACACTTCACTATGAATCCAGAACAATACAACTGCAAGAGTATTGTTTGTTTGTAGCCTTTATTAATCCAGATACAAATCCCATTGAGATCAACGATCTCTTTTACAAGGGAGACCTGCTGCACATTGGTTACACATGTAACATAAAACAAAAAAGGACACATACTGTTAGGGTGAGTGAAGCAGGCAGCACCCAAATGCAGATTGAACAGAAAAATACCTTTATTTCAAGGTTAGGTGACAAAACAGAACACTACCCCGTGAACACAGTCACAGACAAACAAGGATCTAACAAAGACAGACAGAAAAACCAGAGCTAAAATACACACAGGACTAATCAAGGAAACAAGAGACAGGTGAGGAGGGAGGAGAAAACACAGGGGCACCAGGTGCAACCCTGTCTCCTAAAAATTACGTTCCCACAGAACTAAACTGCATTCTCAATTACGTTTAGCAAGGAACTTATTTTCTCCCTCGTTACGTTCGTTATGAACGTATCTCAAATACGTTTATTTTCTACATATCTTCTAGAAATATATTTTCTCCCACGTTACGTTTCTTATGAACGTATCTTAAATACGTTTATTTTCTACATATCTTTGCCATTTATTGTCTTGCTTATAATAATGATAATAGTCATTTATAAATATCATTTTAGAGCACACATTTGAAATCAGTAGGCGAGGCTGTAATTTCTCCAGCTGTTACTCTCATGAGCGAGGCAGAAAATAATAGTTTTTAACATGCCAAAAAGCTGCTGTGTCGTTTATTGCACCTCAAACATTAAAACAAATCCAGTTACGTGTTTCTGTACTTCCTCTAAGAAGAAAGGACAGTAACAGAAGATCTCTGTGACGCCAGATGTGGTGTTGTTAAAGGAAGGCTCCAGTCATTAGATAGTTAATCAAAACTTCAGTATTTAGTGAAACATTATGTTTAAACCATACCCTGAAGAAATCAGCAATATTCCCCAGTAAATAATGATTTTATAGCTCTTTTTTATCAAAACCTGTATATTCCGTCAGGCAGCTGCCATTTTGGCCATTTTTAGTAGTCACATGATCCGAAAAACTAGGTTGTGACGTCATCTATGCGTTCACTTTGTAAACACACGAACAGCTCATTCGACGAAAACATGGTGGAGTATTTGAGTTCGGACTCATCAGCCGACGAAGAAGTTTAGAAAAATAAAGTCCAGGCGGACTTACTTTGAATTATCACTATAGGTATTCATTCCATCCAAATACAACTGTAAAAAAAATAAAAAACATACTCTGTTATCCTCTTAGGCCCCACGGACCCGGTTCCGATACAAACTCGCAACGTTATCAACAAAAACGTACATCAAAACAAGTGGCGCTAGGTACTAACATGCGCTAGGCTAACATGGCTTACCTTGGTCTTTGTCTGGTCTAAACTGGTCTTCAATGGCATTACAACGATAAAAACGATGATGTAGTTAATCCATTGGTTAATATCCAATGTGACTGTGTCCCCTTTGAAATGTTCTGATAATCTATAAGCAGGGGTGCACATAACTTTTTTGCCCTGGTTCTCAAAGGAGCACCTGGAGATGTTGCTTGGTGCTCATCCTTAAAATGAAATAAAACACACAGAGGTGAACACAGAACACACATGCAGAGGTGAACACTGAACACACATGCAGAGGTGAACACAGAACACACATGCAGAGGTGAACACAGAACACACATGCAGAGGTGAACACAGAACACACATGCAGAGGTGAACATAAAACAACATTAGCACGACCAGTAATCCTACAAGCTGTCTTCACTACCCTCCTGACTGTTCTCCTCACTGTCTTCCTCTCTGTCAGACATGGTAGCTGATGATGTAGGCCTACTACTTTCTCTCTGGTTGAGTCTGCGATTAGCTGCTGGTTTTGGGTTGAAAGTCTCTGTTGTCATCTTAGAAAAGTGGATGTAATCAAATAAGTATGTGAACATAACTAATAACCTACCATAGCCAATAACAAATTAATGTAACTTATTTTATTTATGTTGTTCATTCATATCTTATTTTACCTTAACATTTATTTATTTATGCTTTTTTTTTTATCTCTCCAGTTTTAAAGGATATGTTTGGTTACTGTCCTATAGTATACATTGGAATGATTTCAACCCTGTTTATCCCAATAATTATAAAGGAGTGCCTTGGAAATATGTGTTTACATAAATTGTGACCAAACCGTTTGAACTTAGACTAAAGTGAACTATCTAAACACTCAGAGTCCTTACCTCACTGAGCTGTAGTATCAGCCTCTCAGTCTGACTGGAGAGGACTCTCCCTTCACATTATTGTAGAAACATCCTCTTCTTATATCCGTTAAAGCAGCTAGCACCAGATTCTAATAACAACAGCGCCGGTACCGGTGCACCCTCCTTCTCTGCCTCGCTCACTCGCATTTTGGCTGTGAGCTGCGGGCGCCAGATAAGCCAACATCCCCCATTTTCACTTACAGCGCCCATCATACAGGGCAAATGAAACGTGTAACCGGGGTGAAAAGGGTGTTACATTTACTTAATTGTGAATATCGTTACATCAAGGCCGAAAATTAGGATGAGCACCAACGGTCAAAAATGTTTTTTCCCTCCCAGAGCGGCCAGCGCAGCGCCCCCCAGATCTGGCACCCTAGGCGAACATCTATTACGCCAGTGCTACGGGCCGGCCCTGAGTTCATATCATAGGTTCATATGCAACTCGCAAATATATTTCTCTCTCTCTCTCTTCTCTCTTTTCTCTCTTCTCTCTTCTCTCTTCTCTCCTTCTCTCTCTCCCTCTCTCTCTCACTCTCTCTCTCTCTCTCTCTCTCTCTCTCTCTCTCATCTCTCTCTCTCTCTCTCTCTCTCTCTCTCTCTCTCTCTCTCTCTCTCTCTCTCTCTCTCTCTCTCCTCTCTCTCTCCTCTCTCTCTCTCAATGTTGGTACGCAAATGCGCCTTTTTTCAAATGACACGGTGCTCTCGGAGGTGCGCATGTGCACCTGCGCGCCAGTTATGTGCAGCCCTGTCTATAAGCAATAAAACTGCAATTCCGTTATCTGCTGTCCGCTCTGTGCTCCGTGCGCTCTGGGTCCTGCAATTCCTGCTTCCTTACGTAGTAAACAATAAGTAAAGTCTGCTGCTTAATGTGTTTACGCTGGCTGGCAGTGCACTGCATCCCCATTAAGTAATGGTTGATTAATAAATCCCATTTTATGTTTCATCATACTCTCAGAGTAGTGGTCCGGAAACTTGAAATGTTCGCTGCATACATGCGCCTGTGGATCTTTCGGTTCGGGCCGAGCACATTTCGCTAGCCACTGCCTCCGAACGTACTTCCTACGCTTACCCGTTGCCAATAGATGGAACCGAGCATTCTGTGGATTGTTCCTATCCGAATTGTAGCAATGTTTCGCGATACAATGAGGCATATTTCAATAGAATTGTGAGAGTAACTAGAGTAAACAACATGAACAAAGCACATACGTCAATTTGTCCTCTACACCAAACGCATAGTTCACGTCACTTCCGGTCAAATAAATCATGTGACTCGTCAAAATGGCGCCGCCCACAGGGTTGATGTTATTTCGGTAATTAATCAGCTTAAAATCACTGATAACGTCATCGGATAAAAATAAATAAAAAAAAGACTGGCAGAGACTGGTCTGTTTTATCGGATGATAATTATTTAAAAATTCGTGTCATGAGGATTGCCTCCCTTTAATGGGATATGATATCCGAAAAACATTTCAGTTTAGGATGGCCGAAGACACTACACTACCCATAAGGTTACGCCGAGCGTCAAGCTCTTTGAAATGGAACGAAACCACGGCAGACTATTCAAAACTGGACTCGAACGCCCCCCCAGAACTACACATGCTGGCTATTGTGTTTCGCAACATGTTCTCTATGGCATGTCTCTACTGGGAATTGTAGTTTTAAAAGACGTTTTCGTTTTTCCAAAAATTAGAAGTTGACAGTATTAAACTGTGTACAGCCCTGGAGGTTTAGGCGATAGGAAACAAATTGGTGTGTACACATTTAAAACATGTAATTACTACATGGGTGAAAATCGCTTGTATCCATAATGGGCAGCATTAATATATATTCTACTCCACTACAATTCAGTGGTTAACCTGGTATTTTTACTCCACTACATTTATTTTAGTAACTCTGCAGATTCTGATTAATGATGTGAAATATAAACAACCCTTAAAGCAGACTTTAGTTAAACCTGAGTAAAAAGGGAAAGGTGATTGTCAAGTGCCAACAATCAGGAGGGATATTTGATAGTTGGTGCTTGAGAAGACTAAACCTTTATCTGCAGATCCCTATAAAGTATATTAATTACTCGTTATTCTCTACTAATAGTTAAAGGTGACCTATCATGCTATATTTAAATGATATAGTGTATGACCATACCTATATAAGGTATATTTATACATTTTATTTTTCAAAATACCAAACAGATCATTTTTTAGCCATGCCTCGTTTCGCTCATTTTCGCTTTATTCCAAACCTGCCTATGAAAATTCTGAGCAGCAGCTGACCACGCCCCCCTGCAGAAGAGCCGGCGAGAGTCACGTTACCATGCTTGCTGTGATTACGAGTGTGGAATAAACATGTCCTCTCAGAGCAATGCATGTGTTCAAGCATATTATGAATTTGATCCAGAAACTGAAGCAGCGGAGGTTTTGGTGGAGGTGCAAACATCTCGGTTGCAGCAGCACGTTTCTGAATGGTTAGTTGACAAGCTGTTGTCCCTATTTATTTTTACTCTGTTACGATGCTTGCTACTTATTCCATTCATATTTTGGCTAATTAGCAAGAATGCAATGTGTACAGTTTGTAACTTAGAGTTTGTAACGCAAACACAGCGATACATATATATATTTATAAAGGGAGACATTCATATTTTCAGCATATATACAATGGCCTCATTGCGTTTAATAGTTTACAGTCCTTTTCTTCCAACATCGTGCAACAACCGTTGGAAAGTTCAATAACTTAGGGTGATAAAAAGTATAACTCCAACACCTCAGTTGTCAGCATTATGTGTTTCATGTGTTTTAAAAGCTCAGTTATTGACTTCTTTCTAAAGGGGTACATGTGCAACTTGCGCCACGATGCCTTCTGAACCGGAGCATGTGCTGCATGGAGATACCACACGTAACATTAGCTTCACTAAGTTGTCTGTTTAGAGAATACATTTTTCACATGTCATTCAATATATGTTTATCACACTAGGTGTAAAGACGGATGCAGGAACATGAGGACTCTGTAACCTGTGTGGTGGACCATCCTGGATTTGGTTTTGACTGAAATTGTAAAACGAATGCTAATATTGTTCATGGAAATAAATACTGGTGTATATGGCTTTATGCAATCTTTCATTCTGTCATTGTACATGTACTATTATATACTACACAGCAATGGCAAAACACACCCATGTGTACGACAACAAGTCCACACACAACCTTATGCTTTTGAAATCAGAATATTCTTTACCCATCCAAACATGAATAATCACGACACATTTGATATCAACTCGGAACTTTATTGTCAAAATCAACGGTTATTTGAATCAGGATTAGAGTGGTGATTCCGGCCTGCGTTGTCCTCTGATCCGTGAAATGTCTATGTTGGGTTCAGACAGCAGCCAAATTGAACCGTGTGGCATACCCGGCGATGACCTCCTCCCTGTCAGGTTGCTCATAATGGTGCAGGGTCCACAAAGACTTGGTCGAAGATGAGGTCCATCAAGTTGGCCACGTAGCCTGTGCAAGGTTAAAAAAAGCACAACAAAAAAAGTGGTTTAGATTAGTATGCATGTCGTCAACAACAACATACCAGGGCTTTAGCTCCGTTTTACTCGTGGTGTGTGTCCCCTCGCATACATACATACAGTGTTGTATCCTAACACACCCCCATTTATATTCATGTGCGCAAACAAGTAAACATGCAAAAGCTTTTCCATATAACGCTGCAAAAAACGGCATGTCTCATTAGCTTAGCTTCGCGTAGCTTAGCTTACAGATCGATGATATATGATCGTTGTTACAGACTACAATCACAAAAGCTTTTACATAACGCTGGAAAAAACGGCATGTCTCATTAGCGTAGCGTAGCTTAGCGTAGCGTAGCTTAGCTTACAGGTCGATGATATATGATCGTTCTTACAGACTACAATCACAAAAGCTTTTCCATATAACGCTGCAAAAAACGGCATGTCTCATTAGCTTAGCGTAGCGTAGCGTAGCGTAGCTTAGCTTACAGGTCGATGATATATGATCGTTCTTACAGACTACAATCACAAAAGCTTTTACATAACGCTGGAAAAAACGGCACTTACCTCCAGAAGATTACGTTTGTTATTATAACTTACTCAATATGATTTTTTAGAGGATACAAAATACTAATACATAGGAGAATAAATACTTGTGTTATCGGCTAGGCTAGGCGTGGCTTTACAGCCTTCACACAGATCGCCATTACGGCAGTCTGAACATGTTCGCAAATGCCTGATAATTAAAATAAAAGACAAAGCAAAGACTGCGGAGCGTACAAAATAAAATGTTACAAGAACATATAAACACCTAACCGATTACTAGTTGGGGTTGAGGCGACATTGATACGGCGAAGCTACATGCTACATACTACATACTACAAGCAAGAGATAGCTTTATCAGGAAAAACACCGCTAAATAAAAACTTACAGCTTCAGAATTGGATGTGTCCTCACTGGCCTGGTCCCGGATGGTTGGTATTGATCCCGGGTGTAGCATTAGTTTGGAGGCATATCCGTGTTGTACTTGAGAGAAGTTCATAAACATGTCCGTGGTAAAATGTTTGGAACACACACACAGAAATCTGCCGGGGTCTTCTGGCACATGTCCCTTGAAAATGAAGTCTAACCACAGATTATTTTCTTCTTCCACTGATGGCATTGCATGCAGTCCCCTGTTCCGAGTCTTGCAGCCAACAACAGCACAACGTTTAACTGGCTTAGACATCCTAGCAAGAGCAGGCAGAAACACAGATGTGACTGGGGTTGATTTAGCCTGCCGATAGCCTATATGCGAATGAGAGGTTTGGCAATGCACGTGGCCGTGGCTCATTCCCCTGATAGGTGGAGAGTTGACCAATAAGCGGAGTACGTCTTTGTGACGTAGAAAAGTGTCGGAATGTGGATCCATTTTTTTCAGATCCGTTGCAGCCCCTTTTTTAGAGATTTGGCGAAGGAGGAAAATAGAGAGGGTTGTGTTTTCTGACACTTGGCGAGTTCCCTGGAACACCGGGGACACATAATCATGTATAAAAGACGTACAAAGGTGCATTTTGCATGATAGGTGCCCTTTAATTAAAAACTGTATATAATTGCTATTTTGCACATCCCTTTCAAGATTTCAAGATTTTCTAAGGTTTATTGACATATCATATACACAACTACGGTGTAGTTATGCAATGAATGAAAAACTTGGGTCACAGGTTCCTCAACAGTGCATTACAAGACATCTATCAATATGTGTGTATACCTCCACCATTAAACTGTCATATTCTGCCCATTTCTTATACTATCTATATACATAAGAGTATAATTAATGTGTATAATATCAGTTAAAATAAGTGCTTCAACATAGTTCACATTGCAGGAAAGCAATACATTAGACGTTAAGTACTTTGTCAGGCTTAATATTTATCTGTAGATAGATACCCCCAAAGCTTTTTTCTTATTTTAAAGAAGACCTTAACCTAAAGAATTCTTTAATGTGTTAATAAAGGTTAATTAGTTTGTCTGTTTTGCACATCCTCATATCCTCAGGCCCAGGACAACAGTCAGCTCTGCGTGGAGGTGTGTGTGCTCGAAGCTTAACACTGCATTCAAAAGCTCCTTTCACTTTCCGTAGGATTTAGCAAAAGGTGTTCCCTCACCAAAACGCAACCTGTGCTTTTGACGCTTTTTAACAACTACAGCAGATGTGTACTATTTAATGCAGCCGAACTGTGTATTACAATGCCGTTATGTGATGACTTCCAAAGAGAAAAGCAAGAACACTCGGAATAAAGTATTATTATTCTTTTTTTCGGATATCATATCGCATTAACATCATATCCCAACATGCATTGCGGCTAAACATCCAATCAACGAGCTTCAAGCTGAGGATCTTGGGTAATCTGTTCAGTGGGTTTGTGTGTATCCTCAAAATGTCCCTTATAGGCCTGTTTCCGGTGACTTTATTTACGGCTAAAAAGCATGCTAAAAAGCCCAAGATTATAGAATTAAACGAATAAATAAAAACAAGGATAATTGTGTGTTATTGTTGAGTAAATAAGGAAAAATTGCAATGCAGTTGAAAAGATTTGTGGAAAGAAAAAGTTATTCATGGGCTTCAATGGCTCTCTAGATAAAGGGCGTTTTATGGTTGCTTGTATTATCCTCAGATAGTGGTTTGTTTAAATAACTAGTGACATTTTAATAAATATTGAAAAAAAGGGCTCCAAAAAAGGCATATAAATATAACCTGGCCGGCTTAACCAGTCTGTATTTCTTCAAGCACCACAAGATTCATAGTTTATAAAGTACAATTCTGGGCCATTGATTGTGTCATTTCTCCAAACACATACAGTAAAAATGCCTGTTTTGAAGCCTTAAAATGGTGCAGGAAAAGGACTTTACATTGGGTTATACTTAAAGACAGCACTATTTAGTTAAGAGAAGAGCAAAAAGGAAAGAGAATTGTTATAATGGGTGATGTAGCATTAATGACAGACATAATATGAGGTCCTTGGCACTCAGACTTTAGAGGGGTAATTTTGTGATCATGGGGCATCACCCTTACAGCATCAGGACACTATCATATGGAGTCAGACACTGGAAGTGTGCTGGAGGCGTTGACTGGGCCTGATGGAAGGATGAGGCTGATGAGACTGAAGAATCTGCGAAGTACGAACTAGCGGCAGAGGAATAATTATATATTAAAAGACAGCAGCCCCATAAGAGGCCAACAAGAGTCACAAGGGTTTGTCACTTTGCTGAAGGATATTTGTGACCAGCTATCCAGGCCAGTCTCTAAAGACTTTCCAAGGTGTAAAAATGTTGCTGCCGGGGTACTGACTGGAAGTATTGCTGATATCATGTCCACCATCCTCTTAAAATACTCCGTCCAACAATATCAGTCTCAGGAAGAAATGTTTTTTAACGCTTATTAAAAGAAAAAACATGCATTCTTGTAGTTGGGAGGGGACATTGACAGAGGATTACTGGAAAAGTACACAATAAGTACTTCATAGTACTTGTGGGGGTAGTTTCAGTAGTACTGAGTCCAACAGGATCAATCTCACGAAGAACTAATGGCAACAAAAAAGAATTCCCTCATCAAACTTAGCAGAAGTGGCTTGATTTTGTTCTCAGCAGGGGACTTTGACAGAGGATTTCTCAATAAATACACAGTAAAAGTACTTCAATGTATTGTAAGTAGTAGGCTAACTAATACAAAGTCAAACAGTATCAATTTCATTAAGAACTAATGGTAACATTTTATTTTTATCATTCATCAAAGATAGCAGAAAACATGCGTTATGTACTATGGAGGGGACTCTGACAGAGGATTACTTACAAAGTACACAGTGAAGTACTTCATTTTATTTCTGGGAGCAGTCAACTAGTAGCCTATAATCCAACAGTGTCCGTTTTATTAAGAACTTGTGGTAAAAAATATTTGTATCACTCATTGAATATAGCAGGAAAGAAAATGAAGAGTGCAGAATCGCTGTATGGTTTAAATCTCCTCAGTTACAATGTTGTCCATTTTAGACAAAGGCTTATTATATTTACAGCCCTAATAACATTAGTGTTCTGGGCTCAATATATGTCTTCAAACACTGACCCAGATCGCTGGATCGCTAGAAACACCGCTGTCATCAGGCTGGCAAGGGCTGCATGGAACAGCCCTTGCTCAAATAAAAAGTTTTGTAGTTGTAAAAACAAGTTTTGTACTTGTAAAAAAAAGTGTTGTAGTTGTAAAAAAAAGTTTTGTACTTGTAAAACCTAAGCTAAATTTGTCTCTGAAACATGATTTATTAGAAAAATGGTATGTGTTTATTTGATAGATACATTTTTTCTTTGCAAAACTAAATGCATTAGTTTGGAGATGGTGTTTTGTATTTGCAAACCACATCGTGTTTGTTAGTGAATCATGAGGCATTTGTAAAACCTGTTTAGTTTGTTTGTGGAGTTATGGCAGGAAATTAGCTCCATAGTCTCCCCCCCCCCGTTGACAATTCACTAACAACCCCCCCCCCCCCCTTTGACAATTCACGTGGCGGGGGGTCACCCGTCTCTGGAACAGTTATTTTGGGGGTCGCGGGCTGAAAAGTTTGGGAACCCCTGCACTACGCACACACCTGTAACGGAGCCTACACACGGCGGTGTGCGTTGCCGCTTCAACGCTTCTGCCCATTCACTTTGAATGGGGTGACGTCACGATTCGCCGAACTGCATTGTGGGAGCAAAGCGTAGCTTCTCTCGCGGTGCTCGCTGCAAAAGTAGAGCAATGTTCTACTTTTGCCGCCTCGACGGAGGCGTCAGCCAATCGAATAATATGCCAGTGCAAGCTCTAGCCAATCAAACCGCATGCTTGTGTGTCTGGGGCGGGAGATTCATGTGATTGGTTGTTGGTTGAGTTTCATCCCCCCCCGCCGGCAGGCGACAACGCACGCCGCCGTGTGTAGGAGCCGTAACCTCTTCACATTCTGTTGAAATAGTCAATTACTAGCCATATCTTACACATTGCTGTTTTGAATCATTAATATGCGGATGACAGTTGAACTGGATAATGGAACATTTATGTCATCTGTTGGAAAGAAGAAGTATCGCTCTGTTGGCGTCGTTTGGACAACAAAAAGAGTGAAGCTCTCATTTCATAAACAATCTTTGAGTACAGGCCTAACGAGGCCTAGCCATACCGAGCGAGGCCGTGTAGTGGAAATGCGCCATTAGGCTAGCTGGTCAATTGTAAAGGTCAGTCCACTCTAAATGAGCAGTGGGTGATCAGCAGGTGAAAGGCAGGACACAGGAACTTGGTCCTGAGGAGATGTAACGATTATTAAACAAGAAATAGTCAAGTCAAGGGGTCAAATAAATGAACATTTGTGATTATTAGCGAATCGGTTACAGGTGGGTGAAAACAGGCTTAGGGAGTAACGTATTACATGTAACGGCATTAGGTAATCAAGATACAAAATAGGCAAATGTATTCCCTTACAGTTACAGAAGCAAAAACAATCAGATAACAGGTACATTTATGTAAAACAGGGCTCATTAACCAGTTAAGCCCCAAGCCTGTTTTTCAGGTCTCAGGCTCGAAAATGTGGATCTAGTGGATCGCCGGAGCTGTAGATTAACATTTACATGCTTATTGTAGTTGTAAATGCAATGCATGTAGCACCATCCTTGATGGAGCATATGTGTGGGCTGGAAAGGAGTGAGCAGAGGTTCGAGTTGTCGATTCTTGTTCAGTTTTCTGTGACTATCTTCCTCACCCTCTCAGACTTTCAGTTGCGCGCTACTAAAGAGACGCGTTACCATGGAAACCAAACAATGGTGTAGCTGTATTAAAGTCAGAGTGGAAACAGTCGTGAGTAAATCTGATTTTGTCAGAAATCGGGAGAAATGCAGGAGAAATATGACCCCGGGAGGAAACCGGGAGAGGGCAATGACATCGGGTGTACCGAGTCTCCTTCAGCTTCATAAACGGACGCAAAGAGCTTTCAACTGATTGCAATGTATTCCCATCGGCAGCGGCGGTATTTGACACTCAGGGAAGCACCACATCGGTCCATGTTGGCGGTAGTTAAAGGCAATGTGAGCGTCCATTCCCATTGGATAACGGAGAATTTAATTTTAGTATTCTCCGTACTGTCGATTGATTTTACAATGATATCTGTATCATTGTAAAATCCCCCCCCAGAACTACACTTGCTGGCTATTGTGTGTTTGGCGCGTCTCTACTGGGAATTGTAGTTTTAAACGACGTTTTCGTATTTCCCATATTTAGAACTTGCCAGTATTAAACTGTATACATCCCTGGAGGTTTAGGGAATGAGAAACACATTGGTGTCTATATACAAGTGATTGGAATATGATATATTAGATAAATAATTTGTAAATTGCAGCCAGACTAATGTTGTGGATGTTGTTTCAAAAGTTCAGGTGTTTAATAGTCTTCTGGCCTGTGGGCAGGAGCTCCAACAAGCCATGTAGGACAGAGAGTGAATACACATACTATACAGAGACGCTGTATGAGAAACCAATGTGAGTTTGGAAAATTGCACAATATAAATCTATTCTAGTAGACCTCAACAATGGAATTATGATCAGTAGAAATGGCCATGTCATGGGACCTTTAAGGTTAACCTGGTATTTTCACTCCACTACATTTATTTGAATTACTTTGCAGATTTGGATTAATGATGTGAAATATAAACAACCCTTAAATCAGACTTTAGTTACACCTCAGTAAAATTCAGTGAAGGTGATTGTCAAGTGCCAACAATCAGGCGATATATTTGGTGCTTGAAAAGACTAAAAATGTATCTGCAGATCCCTATAAAGCATATTCATTACTCGTTATTCTCTAATCGTTCATTAAAAAGTGTATATAATGGCTATGTTGCACATCCCTTTCAAGATTTTCAAAGGTTTGACATATCATATACACAACTACGGTGTAGTTATGCAATGAATGAAAAACTTGGGTCGCAGGTTCCTCAACAGTGCATTACAAGACATCTATCAATATGTGTGTACCTCCACCATTAAACTGTCATATTCTGCACATTTCTTATTCTATCTACATACATCTTATAAGAGTATAATAAATATGTATAATATCGGTTAAAATAAGTGCTTCAACATAGTTAACATTGCAGGAAAGTTGATAGTGAAGTCCCAAAACAAACCATGCAATATATTAGACTTTAAGTACTTTGTCAGGCTTAATATTTATCTGTAGATAACCCCCAAAGCTTTTTGCTTACATTTATTTAAAAGAATACCTTAACCTAAAGTATCATTTAATGTTTTAATAAAGCCAAATTAGTTTGTCTGTTTTGCACATCCTCCTATTAATATCTTTGTACATCAGGCACTAAATTATTTTATTGCAGAGATCATTTACAGTATCTTGATATTTTCTATTCTATATTTCTATCATTGACCTTCTACTTTCCCCCTAATTTGTATGTAATCTTAATATTGAAATGTTTTCATCAAATAGAACACATTCAACAAAACATGCAGCAGACCTTAGGCAAGGCAAGTTTATTTAGATAGCACCTTTCAACATAAGGCAATTCAAAGTGCTTTAAAAAAATGAAAGACATTTATAACAAGGCATTTAAAAACAGTAATTAAAAAGCAACACAATCTACCTGCATTGCATTGACTCTAAACGTGTAATAACGTGCTTTAACCAGTAAGTGGTTTGGGTTAAAAAGCTGTCAAGTTTACAGTGTTAACACAATCAAATATACTGCTGTTTCCGGTTTAGTTTACGGATATATTTTGTTATTCACAGACCACACATATTGTTTTGATATTTGTAACACAAAAGCGATGGAAAAACCCACAGCAACACAGAAAAGATGGTCTTAACATGACCCAGCTGTCTAGCTAATAACAAATAATAATATCAAACAAAATATTACTATTTACTTTATTGTGAAATTAAAACAGAACGGTAAAAGAATAGTTTCCGGTCTATTCTGAGGCCCAATCTCTGTAGATAAATAAAGAACTAAGCCAGATGAGTAATATTGAATGCAGCCAAACCATGTAATACAATGCATTTGTGATGACTTTCAAAGAGTAAAGTAAGCACTAGCTGAATAAAGTATGATTTCATCTTACAGAACCTTTTTTTTCATATGGAATACAGTCGGAGGTTAACCAATCACAGAGCTTGAGGACTAATCACGGGGGTTGAGCAAGCGCATGGTGTAGTCTCAAACGATAGCTGAGGATTATGGGTAGTGTAGTGCCTCTTCGGCCATCCTAAACAACCATTTGTTTCTCAGAGTCGAAGGGGAAAAACACAACCATTGTACACAATTTAAATCAATCAATGTTGTGTAATTAACAAGGATAATCTGGTGTTTTTGAGTTGGTGAGTAGTGAAGATATCACTGTAAAATCAATCGACAGTAAGGAGAATACTTATTTCCGGAAGTAGAATTCTCCTCGATCCAATGGAAATGGACACTCACATTGCCTTTAACTGCCACCGACATGGACCGATGCGGTGCTTTCCTGAGCGTCAAATACCGCCGCCGATGGGAATACATTGCAATCAGTTGAAAGCTCTTTGCATCCGTTTATGAAGCTGAAGGAGACTCGGTGCGTCACAACTGCACGCCAAAGGACCCTGACCAAGCGTCGCTATTGGACTATCAGGGAGTGAGACTGTGTTGGAAAATTGTGCAACAATGTTAATCCAGTCAGACAGAACTTTCTCATGTGTGAACTGTCATAAGACGTATTCATTGTCCTCCATCAGCTTCTGTTTCCATGTGTTCAGCTGAGCTGCTGATTGGAGGCTTTGCCTCTCTGTTATCCTCAGTTTGAATTTCATTAAGCTGTGAGGACTGACGACCAACACACTTGTGTCTTTTGAAATCACTAAGCCATTTAAATCTTTTGTCACAAACGTTGCAGCTGTATATTTCCTCTCCTGTGTGGACTCTCATGTGTTTTTTTAAACCTCCACTCTGTGAAAAAAATTTCTTACAGACTGAGCAGCTGTGTGGTTTCACTCCTGTGTGGATTCTCATGTGTTCCTTTAAGTTTCTATTCTGTGAAAAAGCTTTCTTACAGACTGAGCAGCTGTATGGTTTCTCTCCTGTGTGGACTCTCATGTGTGTCTTTAAATTTCTATTCTGTGAAAAAGCTTTCTTACAGACTGAGCAGCTGTGTGGTTTCACTCCTGTGTGGATTCTCATGTGTTCCTTTAAGTTTCTATTCTGTGAAAAAGCTTTCTTACAGACTAAGCAGCTAAAGGTTTCCTCTCCTGTATGGACTCTCAAGTGGTCTTTTAAACTTCCACTCTGTGAAAAAGCTTTCTTACAGACTGAGCAGCTAAAGGGTTTCTCTCCTGTGTGGATTCTCATGTGTCGATTTAAATTTCTTTTCATTGCAAAATATTTGTTACAGACTGAGCAGCTGAATGGTTTCTCTCCTGTGTGGACTCTCATGTGTTCCTTAAAACCTACACTCAATGCAAAAGATTTGGTACAAATTGAGCAGCTAAAGGGTTTCTCTCCTGTGTGGATTCTCATGTGTCTTTTTAAAGTTTCACTCAATGCAAAAGATTTGGTACAAACTGAGCAGCTAAAGGGTTTCTCTCCTGTGTGGATTCTCAAGTGTCGCTGAAAATTGCTTCTATATGTAAAATATTTCGGACACACAGAGCAGCCAAATTGTTTCCTTACAGCACTACGGCTTGAATCACAGACAGATTCTTTATTTTTCAGTGAGGTTGAGTCTGACGCAGGTTCTCTGGTCTCCTTCCAATCAGCACTGTCTTCAGTGTCAGGTTCAGAAGAGTCTCCAGTGTCAGGTTCAGAATAGTCTTCAATGTCAGGTTCAGAATAGTCTTCAATGTCAGGTTCAGAAGAGACTCCAGTCTCGTCCTCAGTCTTTGGTTGTAAACTGCTTTCTGGATCTGAGTTCCTGGCAGGTTCTGCTCCTCGAGGCTGTGAGGACTGAGGTTTCTCTTTATCATTGTCACTCTTCACAGGGTCAGGAGTGAAAGTGGACTTGGTGATATCAGCCTCCTCCAGCTCTTGAAGCTGCTCTCCCTCCTGACTGATACTGAGTTCCTCCTGTTCTTGCTTAATGTATGGGGGGGACTCTGGGTCCTCCTGGTCCAGACTGGTGCTCCACTCCTGCTGGTCCGGGAGAAGCTCTTCTTTAACCACGACCAGCAGCTGGACGTCTGCAGGAAACAGGAAACACACAGTGAGAAAAAACTGTTAAGTGTTAGCATTTAAACATCTAATCATCATTCAAATGGGAGACATTTTGCAGCCCTAATTGATGCCTTTGTTTTCATACTATCTTTCTTAGTCCCGCCTATTGTGTATTTTTGCCACAATGTAAACAATGAATTGTATTTGGGATCGTTCACAGCTACACTACGCCTATAGAATGGTAATACTCTGTTACAAATGAAAATCCTGCATTTAAACCTTATTTAAAGTGGACCTATTATGCTATATTTGAAACATATATTGTAGGGCCATACCTATACAAAACATGTCTGTGAAGTGTTTTGCTTAAAATACCAAACAGATCAACCATTGTAGCCATGCCTCATACTGCTCATACCCCTCTATTCCAGCCCTGTTCCAAAAAGGCTGATTCTGCTTTAAATTTTTCTGCTTTGTAGCGTCATGCAGCTTTCCCCTGCTAAGAGAGTTTTCTACTGGGAGAAACTCGGCTAAACGCTGCTGTGATGAAATGCCATATTATGCTCCAAACCACTTCAAGCATTATTTCTGAAACAGTATGAAGCTCAAACATTTTCTCTCTCGCAGGGTTTACCGCAAGTACACATATTCTCTCCAGTACAGCGTTAGCGATGCTTGCTAATGTAAACACAGACCATATTACTCCCAAAACACGCAGCGCATTGTTTCCGATACAGCACATAGTTTGACATGTTCTTTCTTAAGTATTTACCGCTATAACTGTGCCATTATATATATAACAACTTTACTCTAAGTACCTCCTGCAGACATCCTGCTGAATACACAGACACACAGCTGCGAGAGGGGATTCAGCTAGACGACTGTATACAGAGACGATAGGTTGGGACCAGGGTTTCCTTTAGCCGGTAATTACCAGTTTTAAGCTGGTCAAACTTATTTAAAAAAAACGGTAAATTCAAAACCTGCCGGTCAAAATGTGCGGTAATAATTAGGGATGGTCCAATTGATTGGCCGCCGATCATTAACGGCCGATATTCACTCTTAACCCTTAGATGCATAAGTGGGGTCAAAAATGACCCCGAGGGTTGTTATTCTTCAAACGTTTTTACACTTCCATATTCCAGGTATTCCTCATAAAACATGTTTGTGACTTGAGGCTAGGGGTGCAACTACTCATCGACTTAAAATCGATTACCAAATTAGTTGCCAACTAATTCAGTCGTCGATTCGTTGGTGACGTCATCACGTGTGTTTTACGCGCCGTTAAGCTCCAACGTTATTGGTCTTTTTATCGGTACTGGAGACATTTAAAAAATATATGTCATGTATTATTGCTACAAAAACATTATATCGCAGTCTTAGTGTCGCCAACTCGTTTCTAATATGCAAAAAGACAAACAAATGCATCTGATGTATTTTCGATCAGACGAGATCTCTCTCCCCCGTCTGTGTGCGAGGGGGCGGGGCAGTTTACACACACGCAGCTGCTACATGCAGCAACACACTGCGGAGATGGCGGAGAGAACGCGCTCCAAGGTGTGGTTAAACTTTACCCGTCTCGATGCTCGTTGCCAAAAGTGCAATATGAGTTTAGCATGTAAGGGCGGTAACACGAGCAATTTGTCTAAATATTTAGCAAAAGTGCACCACATTCAGACGGAGGAATGCACCGGGTTCGACTGTCTTTCTAGCAGCTCTGTAGCCCCATCCACGAATAACGTTTCCACGTCAGGTATTATGTATGCTAGCAGCAACACACGGAGTTAACTCCATTATACAAACATGGGTTAATGATTAGAGGTAACCGAGTTATTTATTTTGTTAAAGTTTCAGCTATTCTGTTTACAGTTCTGTTATCACATTATTTAATATGATTTGTTAAAACACTGTTGTTTCTTTTGATGTGAAATATTATTTATTTAATTTAAATAAAAAGCAATGTTAATTTTGTTCAAAATGTGTTTAGTTAATTTAATAATATATGTATTTTTGAATCAAGTATTCATCTTTATTGTCTTCATTGTTAGTTTCCACATGCCTAAAACAACCTCAAGCTAAATCTAAAAGTTGATGGCTAAATAAGAGCGTTTGAGAAATTATGCAAGGCATACAGTAATAGTCCGAATAGTCGATTAATCGTTTCATTAATCGATAGATTAATCGATTATCAAATGAGTCGTTTGTTGCAGCCCTACTTGAGGCCATTTGAATTTTTTTAAATGTTTTTATACATTTTTACGAAATTGCAGTTTTTGTGTCACTACCCCAGTTTTTCATAAGCGGGGTCAACAATGACCCCAAGCATTTCCTACAGAATCTCAAGGGTTTGCTTTGGGAACCTTTGATTCTTACCAACTGTGACTGTCAGGATACATTTTCTGTCCCACTTACACATCTGATGCCTGCAGTCTCACCACCAGAAGGTCAGTTTGACACAGCAGCATACATGTAAGTATTATCTTCATTTATCAACTCCATGACTTTTCTGTGATAGAGTATCATGTTGGTCAACAAAGTAGACACTAGTTAGCTAACCACAAAATAATGTTAGTAGTAATGTTAGTACTCTGTTAGCTAGCTTACTAAGCTAGCTAACATTACACTAGCTTACTAAGCTAGCTAACATTACACTAGCTTAGTAAGCCAGCTGATATTACTGCATTTGTTGTGTAGAGACTCACTGTATTCATAATTCCTTCTAATAAAAGCTAACCTGTTAGGTAACCCATTATATGATTATTGAATATTGATTGGTGTGTGTGTGTGTGTGTGTGTGTACACACACATGCATGTCTGTGCCTTTACTTACATATAAATGCACCCACATTTACTACATATTGATTTATAGTTTTGTGTGTCATTCAAACATTGTCTGTTTTATGTTTTCTCATCAGACTATCATGGCTACTTGGAGGCCAGCTAGGATACCCAAAGACGTTGCTCGAGATATGATCCTGAACGGATGGGATGAAGAGCCCATTGGTGGGATTGACTCGGGATCTGACATCTCAGATGTAGAGGATCCAGATTATTGTCCACCTGGACATGTCAGGCCGTCTGGGAACCAACCTGCCCCTGCCGAACAAGATCAGTCAGACACGGAGGAGTCCTCTGAGTCCTCCGAAGAGGAAATGGATATTGTGTCCAACAGAATGAGCCGCAAGGGCTCTTACTGGGCAGAGTTACCTCCCACCCAGGCTAAAACACCAAGCCACAATTTACTGAGAAGTCGGTCAGGGCCTGCACCTGGGTTTAGCACCGTCTCTCCAATAGATGCATGGAAGCTGTTTATCACTGATAGTATATTAGAAGAAGTGTGGAGATGCACAAACATGGAGGGAAGAAGAGTCGCAACAAACAGAGGAAAAGAGTGGAAAAATATAAGCAAAGAGGAACTCATGGCCTTCATTGGATTGACCATTCTTGCAGGAAGTGAGAAAAACTGGGATGTACCAATCCGTGTGCTCTTTGGGAGTCCTCTACACAACCCAATGTACAAGGCCACAATGTCAATTGGACGTTTCGAAGGTATTCGCCGTTTGCTGCGCTTTGATGACAAGAGGACCAGAGCCTCCCGACTGGAAACAGACCACATGACAGCCTTCCGCTACATATGGGACCTGTTCCTGGTCAACTGCAGGCAGAAATTCATCCCCAGTGATTGTGTCACAGTGGACGAACAACTTGTACCATTTCGAGGGAGGACCAAGTTTTTGCAGTATATGCCAAGCAAGCCTGCCAAGTACGGCATAAAGATATTCTGGGTTTGTGATGCATGCACCCCTTGTGCAATTGATGGAATTGTGTACACAGGGAGACAACCAGGGGAAGAAGTCCAGAAGAATCTAGTGGAAAACACTGTCCGTCAGTTGTGCAGTGGATTCAGACACACATGTCGCAACATCACCACAGACAACTTCCTCACCAGTGTGCCTCTTGCAGAGCATCTCCTGGAGAAGGGTCTGACTATTGTGGGAATGTTGCGACAGAACAAGCCAGACATCCCTCCAGTGATGAAGGCTTCCAAGTCGAGGGAGGTCCACAGCACTGAATTTGGGTTCAATGGCAGCATGACCATGATCAGCTATATCAGAAAAAATTGATAGGCTGTTCTGCTTCTCAGCACAATGCACCACAGCAAGATGGTGGATGAAAATAGCCAAAAGAAAAAAACAGAAATAATCCTCTTCTACAACCAGACCAAAGGAGGTGTAGATACCGTTGACCAGATGGTTGGCTACTACACCTGCACGCCAGACACAGAGGTGGCCCATGGTACTGTGGTACAATATGATTGATATAGCCACTCTAAACGCCTACTCATTTTTCAGGGCTCAGCACCCTGAAATTTCCACCGGTATCACCAACGTACGGGGACATTTCCTCACAGAGCTCTCAAAGGAGCTTGTGACTCCTCACATGAAAAGTCGACTGGAAGGTACCCCGAACCTACCAACCTACATCACTGAAGCAATGGGAAGGTGTGGAGTGACAAAAGCTGCAAACCAGCAACAGGAGAGAAGCACAGAGGGCCAACAGAAGAGAAAGAGGTGCCAGATGTGTCCAAGAAACAAAGATCGCAAAGCCACCAATTGCTGTTGGAAATGCAGTACCCCAGTGTGCAATGGCCACAGCCAAAAGCAAATAGTTTGTGACAACTGCACACAGTGAATAGAGAAAATACGTTTGTGTGGGCACATGTGAGTGGACAGTGTTCTGGTCTTATGTATGTTCATTCTCTCTTTTGTCCTCCAGACAGATGGACATACTAACAATAATTTTTGAACATTTTTGATCTTATTTCTTGTGAATTTTTTTTATAAAAAGTTATAAATAAGCATGTTAAATGTAAAATCAGTATTTTGTTGACCCAAATATAATAAATATAATCACCTTTAACCAAAATTAAAGACATTTTTTAAATTCATTGCAAAAACACATTGATTCTAATTGGCGTCATTTTTGACCCCACTCATGGAAGAGTGTAGGTTTTGGTCGTTCATGCATCCAAGGGTTAATAGTTTGATCGGTGCTCTCTATAAAGGCCGATCAGGAGTGCTGGGTCTGATCGATATGGACATAAACGCGAGTGAAGTATAACCGGACGAGAGACAGAGGGATCAGAGATCCGATCAGCTGCTGAGTTTGATGGAGACACGCAGCTCTACATGATCACCTGAATCCCCGCCGCTGTTTAGCGAGATGCATAAGTCTGATATTGACGGGCTGTCAGGAGAGAGAGGGAGGGAGAGAGGAAAAGAGAGGCTCCGTTTCTCCCGTGTTATTATTCAAAAGTAATGTAAACTTTTGAATAATGTACTTCATCTACTAAAAGTAGTTTGTTTGAATGTAATAATGATGTTGTTGGTTGTTTGGGGAAGCGTATCATTTTTTGAAAAATGCATCTGAACTTTTCGATCTGTTACGATTATCATTAACTGAGTTTTAAACATCAGAATATCCGGTCATAGTCCGGTAATTACCTGCCAACGGAAACTCTGCTACACAATTCTTCTTATTTAGTGGGAATGCTGATAACAGCATTCCAACTATCTGTTATTCTACGGACGAAAAGTTTATTATTCCGCCGGAATTTTGGCCCTCTTCTCCATCGCTGAAACTCTGTTCAAACATCAAAACTCTCAGCTCGGTCGGGAATCGATGGCTATTACTTTTCTCATTCATAACTTTCATAATTCCAGAGATACATCCCATTATTCATCACATTTTTAACATTGAAGTCAATGGAGAAACTCTTCAGACTTGAAAAATATTCAAAATCTTCATGCGACTTCAACTGCTAACTGTTCCTTCATACTTTCACTCAAAAATCTTATTCCAACTTTAAAATGTTAAACATCTCTCTGACATTATTCGTGTAAAACAACTTTTACATCTGATTCTTACTTTTAGAGATATTAAACATTGTTCAGACCTTGTTAAAGAGGTTTTCTTCAGATTTTAACATTAACTAGAGTGCGTGATGTCACAGCTAGACGGTAGAAAATCTTGAGATTTGCCTTCATATATTTTTTTTAAACTGCCATAATTGCCAAACCCTACATTCCTGAGACATAATTGTTCATGACAAACGTAGGAAAACATCTCGTAGCTTGAAAAATGACAAATAATTAAGCAAAAAGCCTCTTGAGGGCATGAAGTGACAAAAACGTTCAACATGCCTCCATTAAAGCCCATTGTAATTTCAGGCTGATATTTCCTCACGGCAGCAGCCGCACACCTTTAGTTAAACTGCCAAAAAGGCCACATTATTAACCCGAAAGTACACAAAAATTACACTTCAGATACTCAACTTCATTGACATGCTTCACGTTTTGAAATTTCACAGATATCTGTTACGGTTTTTCCACAAAATGTTCACATGTAAGAGGTTTATCTCATTCAGAATAATGGAAACCTGTGATCTCTGCACACCTCGTTAGCTCAAATATAAACACCTGTGTAATGGAACACGATGATGTCATCACTCCAACTGACGTGCTCAGAGCAACAGACTTCAGATAGCAGTGTGCCAACAGTCCAGCCGTGAAGACATCTAAGGCAAGGGTTCCCAAACTTTTCAGCCCGTGACCCCCAAAATAACAGTGCCAGAGACTGGCGACCCCCCACTATCACGTGGTGACTGGAAGAAAAAGAAAAACGTGTGCACAGGACGCACGCACTAATAGGCGTATCCAAACACGCGCATAACGACAACACACAAGAACAGAACAACCATGATATGATTTTACATATAGCAATTTAATTAAGCAATCAATTAAGCCTCAAGTGTATGATTGCGATTCTATAACACAAACTATCATTGTAATCAACAATATCGTAAAATAATGTCATAATGTGGGCTAATTTGCTCCCAAACCTACGCTGTCTGCCTGAGTTAATCTCCGTCAGAAAGTAGTTCCTGAAAGTAGTTCCCATGGTAACGATAGCCGATCAATCGAACACTCCTGCTACCCCGCTTACAGTTATTGATATAATTATAGTAAATAATATATTATTAACTAATTTATTGAAAACAATTCTTGAATTATAGTCCAGCGGCATAGTAAAAAATACGAAACCAATTGTTCAAATTGTTCTAAAAGCACCAAAATTGGCACACATGTAGATTAATACATTCTGAACAATTTTGGATATGGAGGCATTCAAGATTCTCCCCGTAGCACATTTGGCGGCCATTTTTCAAAATGGCCGCTATTTACCATTAGCGTCATTGAATATGTACCATAATTTGTCTTTTTGTGGATGCTAGAGGTGATAAGTGTGCTTGAGGTGATAAGTATTGTACAATTTTGGATATGGAGGCATTCAACGACCAAGAGAGGACCCAAAATAACCAAAGGAAAACAACAGGTCAAATCTCTGAAGAATGATGTTGCGCTCTTCGCACGATTATATATCAGCTGCCAGACCCGTGAAGGGAATCTAGAAGAGTTCTTCAGGCATGAAAATCAGCAATCCCCTCCAGCTTTATCTGACGGAGGGAGACTGTACCTAGGGAGCAAGAGTGACTTGCTGGTGTGCCTTGAAGGCCATGCTGAGCCTCAGTCTGAAGCGCCTACTGTCACTGCTGTTGTCCTCGATGGAGCAGTAATCGTACAGATGTTGAAGCCGGGTACTGCCAACACGTTCGAGGAATATGCACAGCAAGTGTTCATCCCATACGTTGTACAACAGCTCCAACATGTATCACGTCTTGACCTTGTGTGGGACAGCTACAGAGCAGATTCCCTGAAGGCATCAACCAGAGAACACCGTGGAAAGGGAGTACGTCGGCGTGTTGTCGACTCGGCAGTTATACCAGGAAATTGGCAAAGTTTCCTGCGAGTTGATGGCAACAAAGTGGAGCTCTTCAGCTACCTCTCCACCATGCTTGCAGAGTCCTTTCAAGAGGAAGGCAAGGATCTGGTGGTCACTAATGGGGAGCAGGTGATCTGTGTTCCACAGCAAGAGGACGTCAACTCACTAGCACCATGCAACCAAGAAGAGGCAGACACTCGCATGATGCTACATGTAGCACATGCTGCACAACATGGTCACCACCAGATACAGGTTCGAACAGTAGACACTGACGTCGTGGTCCTAGCAGTGATGGTAGTCCAGAAACTACCAGCTGGAGACGAACTCTGGGTAGCCTTTGGGACAGGCAAGAACTACCGCTACATTGCAGCCCATGAAATAGCTTCCTCCCTTGGTCCAGAGAAGACATGTGCTCTTCCAATGTTTCATGCCATCACAGGGTGTGATACTGTGTCAGCCTTCGTCGGACATGGGAAGAAATCTGCCTGGGCAACATGGAACACGCTGCCAGAACTCACTGATGCCCTGCTGAGTCTGGCAAATGCACCCACAAGCATCCAAGAGGATACAATGCATGTCATCGAGAGGTTTGTAATACTCCAGTATGACCGCACAAGCAAATGCAAGGACGTCAACAAGGCGAGAAAGAAGCTCTTTGCAAAGAAGAGCTCTGTTCAGAACATCCCGCCAACCTACGCTGCTCTGGAGCAGCATGTGAAGAGATCTGCCCTTCAGGGTGGTCATGTCTGGGGCCAGGCGTTGGTACCAGAGCCCGTGCTCCCTTCACCAACAGACTGGGGCTGGCATCGGAGTGATGATGGGCCCTACACACCACTCTGGACCACACTCCCTGAGGCATCCAAGACCTGCTATGAGCTGGTGTGTTGCGGATGCAAGAAAGGCTGCAGAAAACGCTGCAAGTGCAAGAACGCTTCACTGCAATGCACTGGTCTGTGTTTCTGTGAAGGCGAATGCCAGTAGATTAGGACAGAAAACTTGTTAGCCAACATTATGATCTGTAGACATTCATAATCCTGGTGACCAGATTTGAAAAGTTCAGAATCATAATTAACATAGTGTGGCAAAATCTACGTTATTGTATTACATGTATGTACTGCAGGATTACACAATACTGAAAGTTATTGTATTGGCAACTGTTTATTGCGTCCTCTTCTTGAAGCCACTTAGATGTGTTCATTTATATTAGATCTATCCATAAATGTATAACTGTAAGTACTGTGCCTAGAGACGGCTTCTGGTCGATTTAACTACAATTTGACCATACTGTAAACTCCCCGTACTCTGTGTATTATTTTGACTACCATTCCATTGCAATTTTGCCAGCAATATGAAAAAAAAAATTGAATTTTGAAATAAAGTATTGAAATGTTCATCAAATGTCCACTTTTTCCACAAAATGGCGGCAAGTTTGGGGGACATTTTTGAGAAGATTCATCTAAATATCTGTTAAACACTTATTTATGTTAATTCTGATGTAAAAAAAAGGAATTATGTAAAAAAAAAGGAATATGTAAAAAAAAAAGATGGTAAATGGCGGCCATTTTGAACAATGGCCGCCATATCTTCCACATGGCTAATCTTGAATGCCTCCATATCCAAAAATGTTTAGAATATATTAATCTACATGTGTGCCAATTTTGGTGCTTTTAGAACAATTTGAACAATTGGTCTGCTATGTCGCAGTACTATTAGGCTATTTAAATATCTGAGTAATCACTGTGTGGGATTAGCAGAACAAATCAAATCAGGCTGTCCATGGTGCTGAAACATTTTGGGTTCAGAATGAAGGTGGATGTTCATGCTGCCATTAAAAGTGCAATTCTTGAAACAGCTCTCCATGAACTCCATGCCAGACTTTTTTACAGGTGGTGCTGTGGTGTTCACGGGTAGGACTACGTTATAGGAAGAGCTTTCCTCCAGTGGCCGTTTCATGGCGTGTCCCGGACCGGCAAAAAGCGCGTTGCTCCACATCTTTCTGTTGTCTAGAGATGGAGCCCAGTAGCTGCGAAGCGATGACTCGTTTTTATGTCCGCTAACGGACATGATTTCTCTGGCCTCCAACCCTGCCTCCGCCAGCCGCTGTATGTAGGTGCTTCTGACGCAATGGTTTGTGTAACGCGTAGCAGTGCCAGACTCTTCACTAATGCGGGTCATCATGGACCCCAGGCTGTTCACCCCCAAGGGCTCCATGCTATACCACACCGCATCCCCAGGCTTCACCGACTTCCTTGGATGGTGGTAGAAAGCCTTTGCTGATTCGGGCAGTGTTGATAGGTAGGCCTCGAACGAAGCTACCGGGCAAAGGGCATTGCCCGGCTCCTCAAACATTGCCCCACTCCTGTTCTGGCGCTACCTGTCGTTGTGGCATTTATGATTTTTCGTTTCCTCGTTAAATGCCATCATCACATATTTGGTGCCTTAAGGTTAATAAAAAAAAAACGAATGTTAGGCAAGTTTGACCTTATGAAGCAACAACAAAAATAATAACAATGATGAAATAATAATAATAATAATAAGAACAATATAATAAGAACAACAACAACAATAATAATAATAATAGCCTGATAATAATAAAAGCTTGTAGGCTTAATGATAACAACTTTTTCGTTGCCCAGCCCTTCTGAGTCACTTGATGAGTCCGGAGAACGCGTGTTTGATCAACTCACCTGCAGAATCTCGTTTAACAACGAAAGATTGTGGAGTGAGTTTCCTCAGGCCCTCCTTTCCCTTCTTCCGAAATGCAGTTGGGTATCGAACCACACCTGTAATGTAATGTAGGAAATGTCTACTGTAAAAACAATTTCCTTGGGGATCAATGAAGTAGCTATTATTATTGGGCTATTATTATTATTACCTTGTTGAGGAGGCCCCGTGGTGTGTTTGGGTCCATGGCCCGGGACTTCCTCAGGATTTCGAGGTCCTCGTTGGTGATAGCGGGATGGTGTTCAGTTTTGTCCTGCCCAGCCCTTCTGAGTGACTTGATGAGTCCGGAGAACACGTTATTTGAGGTGGTAAACTCATTGTCTTTCATCAAACACCATGCCCGGCTGTACGGAGAGTCATTAACGAAGCGGTTGATCCCAGCTCTCAACCCGACATAGGTACTAATAGCGTACTGCTGGCCCTTAGTGTTTCTAACACTTCCATAAAACTGGCGAAGTAAGCTGTTCAGCTCCGGTTTGGACACTGTTCCGAAATCCACAATTTTCTCCTGGGTTTTTAAGAACGCTTTGAGACATTTGACAGCCCAGGTAGTTGACGCCAATGTACTCTTTTCGTTGCGACTTTTTTCCAACGCACTCAACTCGTAGGTTGAAACAGCCGCAAATCTTTTGTTGGTTTTGTGGTCTGTATCCATGTCCAACCATTCATCAATACTGAGGCCCCCAACAAATCAAAATTAACTTTAAAATCTGACATTTTGTAGCTACCGATTTCCAACAAGAGACAATGTATAACAGTGTAACGGCTGTGTGTCGCTAAACGTCGCTATGAAAACCACACTATGTAGGCTCATGGAAGTAGTTTCGGTAGGCTAGTGGCGTGTGTAGGCCCCTGGATACTTTGTGATTAGGCACGTTTTATTTGATCGTTGTTTGATCGTGGAATCAAACACGCCTATTGACCAATCAGAGAGCTTGCTCAAACCTATGTGTTATAGAATATAAGATAACAGCAGAACTCGGGAGTCAAAGTAATCTTCATGTGAATTAGGAGAACATTGTTGCGGTGCAAACTTTAAAAAGACAAACTGTAGTAAACTTATGAACATTGTTGCGGTGCAAACTTTAAAGACATAAAAGGTAATAATAACTAATAAACATATGAACATTGTTGCGGTGCATATTTACATTTGGGGAATATGCTATGTTTCAGCGTTAATCTCACCTAATGAGACGGGTGGGCAATATGCATGGAGCACAGCAAATCCATCCTGGGCTTAATTTTGGAGACGGCCACTCGGAGATCATCCTCCACGTTTAGACGAGATCTGTATTTGTTTTTTTATGTATGTCAGTGCCGAGAAAGTCTTTTCGAACAGGTATGTGGAGCCAAACGGCGTCAGCACGTCCATCGCGGCCTTGGAAAGCTGTGGGTATTCCCTCTCAACTGAAATCCAGAACTCAGCAAGCATCTTCGCATTAAAAGCTGTCTTTAATGTGCGGTCACTTGACAGTTCAGTCAGTGCGTCCTCCATGTCGGATGACTTGCGGTCGTTACGCTAAATGGTGATCTTATCCAGTCATATTTTTCCGGAGCTGCTTCCTCTGGGAAATACTTGTTAAAGTGTTCCAGGAGGGCTTGCAGGTGGGTAGTGATAGACTTCTTCACAGAGTTAACACTAATGTCATTTTCCTCTATGAAGTCCTCCAGCTCAGGAAACATATCAATCCTGCCCATTTCAACTTGTGCAGTCCAGCGATCCACTTTCCTCTTGAATGCGCAGATTTTATCATTCAAGGACATGATGCTTGTGTTTTCACCTTGCAATGACAGGTTAAGTCCGTTCAGTCTGTCAAATATGCAAGACAAATATGCCAGCCTTGTTAACCAGTCAGGGTCTGTCAGGTGGTCAGCAAGCTGGGACCCATGCTCCGTGAGAAATAAGCGCACCTCGTCCCGCAGTTCATACAGGCGGCTGAGAACATTTGCCCTTGAAAGCCACCTGACTTCTGTGTGGAACAGCAGGCCCTGATGCTCCGATCCCAGTTCGTTGAAGAGATTGGCGAACAGCCTGGTATTGAGTGGACGGGATTTGATGTAGTTGACCATTTTTATTGCCGTCTCAAGAACACTTTTAAGCTCTGGTTCAAGCGTTTTACTCGCTAGAGCTTCTCTGTGGATAACACAGTGCGTAAAGATAACGTGGGCCGCTACTTGTAAGACTCTTGCTTTTAGTCCACTCTTTTTCCCCAGCATTGCTCCAGCACCATCTGTACACACACCGATGCACTCATCCCAAGACAGTCTCTCTTCTTTTATTTTGTGGTCAAGTTTTTGTGAAAATGTCCTGGCCTGTGCACTTTAGCTCCAGCGGGGTGCAAAACGGCATGTCCTCATCAAGTTTTCCATCAAAACTGTATCTGGCGAAAACAAGCAGTTGGGCAGAGTTTGACATATCTGTGGATTCGTCTAACTGCAAAGCATATTTCCCTTTATTCACTCTGTCAATCAGCTGACACTTGATATCCTGGGCCATGCCCGTGATGCACCGGGATATAGTCCCGTCAGACAGCGGCACTGGTTCCAGCTCCCGTGCCTGTTTATCCCGATGCATTGCCCTACTCATAGCGATAGCAGCAGGTTTAATTAGGGTTTCCCCGATTGTGTGTGGCTTTTTTGCCTGTGCAATTAAATATGCCACCTCATATGATGCCATTTAAGCCTTGGTAGGGATTGTTGCTTGGTTAGTTATAACTTTCTTTTGGCCTTGCAATTCTCTCTGTTTTCGGCAGAAAAACTCTGCTGGTTTAGTAGCAAGAGAGGAGTGCTTCGTGTTTAAATGTCTGAGCATTTTTACGGGCTTTAAGCTATCATGTGCAAGAACCTCAGTGCACACTACACATTGGGGATGTTGTCCTTCATTGATAATGAGGCATGTGAATCCGTACTGGATGTATTCCTCTCGATACTTGCGACACTTGGATGAAGGCTGGTCTGACTGCTTATGGACCGCCTTACGGTTGTCGTCTCCTCCTCATCCCGCGCAATAAGTCGACGGCCTTTGTGATGGCGGCTCTCCGCTCTCCTCCGCTGGCCTGTCTGCCTTCTCACGAGTTGGTAGTAACCAACGTTTCATTTTGAAAAATGTATTGAAGATCTGTTCAGAAGAAATATACTTGTATAGTTGATGTGTGTTTTACGTCTCTGATATTTACTGTGGTGCTGTAAAGTGACCTTTGAGCTGCAAATGACTGTCGTAAATCTGTCAGAATCAAAATTCCTTTATTTGCTTACCTATTAAACAGACTTACATAATACAAAATGTCTATGCACACGTTATTATTATTAATAATAATATTTTTAAAAACACCTCAGGGGTCACATCAAGAGGATTCTGAAAACATCTCGCGACCCCCCCAATTTGGGAACCCCTGATCTAAGGGACAGTTTTGATATTTCTCCAAATTCCGTTGCCATGGCAACACAATGCTCGCCCTTGAAACACGGTTCTCTCATAACTGCAGTGAAAATATTCCAAACAGCCCAGAACTTCACAGGTTTGGTAACAATGCAGCCATCAACACATCCAAGCGTAGTATGGAAAACAGGGATGATAGCTCATATATGAGAATTCAAAGGTCTTTTATTTTGAAACTCTACTCAGAATGTCCTGATTTTTTCTGAGTGACTAGATGGGGTGTCCTGCTATCACCCTGGAGTGAGATGAGCCTTTGATACTGGACAGTTTTTGTTTTATTCTCATCTAAAAACAGGGATGATAGCTCATACAATAGAGATTTCAAAGGTCTTTTATTTTGAAACTGTACATCAGAATTATTTTCATCTAAACACAGAGGCAGTGTTTCCAGGACTCTACCGTAATGCATAGGATATTCGCGCACCGCAATATCACGTGCGGGCTGGTTTGACAAGGTTTTCCTGAGTGGAGGCTGGCTTGACGCAGTTCTATTTTGGGGTGCACATTTTGCTGTTCTTATTTCTTTGTTAAAAACTGGTTAACACTGATGGCAACCAAAGGGCAAGTGGTTGACATTTGTTCTGAATGGTTGCCAATCGTAACCGTTACTTTCGAGCCCTGTCTTGTCATTTCACCTTGAATGCCATTGCTTTAAAAATGTATTTTATTTATTGTTCTCATTGTTCAAAAGTTTGTGTTATGACTGAAACATTTTTCCAGGTTTGAAATAAAGCACAATAATGACATTTAAGACAGTTTCCCCTATTTTAAGAAAAGTATCGAAAAAGTATGAAAATCGTAATTATTGACTTGGTATCGGTATCGAAACAAAAATGTTGGTATCGTGACAACGCTAGTGGGGACAGAAACATGGAGAAAGGTACCAAACTCTTATTTTATCATACTGTTTTAATTAGCTGAGGGCCGATTCAAAATGGCCAGCGGGCCGCATTTGGCACCCGGGCCATAGTTTGGACACCCCTGGTTTAAAGTGTTAATTAAGAGTAAAGGGAACAGACCTGGTCGGTGTATCCGAAGCTGAGGCTGTAAAAAAGCGTCCAGTAGTTTCTGAAGTCTCTCGTTCTCCTCTTTTGAACGAGACAGCTCCTCCTCGTGCTCTGCTATCGTTTTTTCAAACAGAGCAAATATATCTTCAGCAGCAGCAGTGAGTCGCTGCTTCTTCAACGACAGCAGCATTTGGACTCTACTCATGTTTACTATATCACCTTTTCCTGCAAACTCCGTTAAACAACCCGTTTCTCTCTCCATTAAACTCTCAATCTGACTAGTGTTGCTAACGTGTTTCCAGCTAGCATGCTAAGCTAGCTCCTATAGTCCGAGGTAAACGCTCCAGAAAAAAGAGCACAGAGTCCATTCGGAGGTGTATCCAGTAGTGATGTTACGTATTGCGCCGAGGCTTCGGAGCGTGTGTCCAGTAATCCCCGAAGCTTTTTGTGAAGCATGTATCGAGGCTTGTATCGTTTTGGGCCAGTGACGTCATCGATGACAAACGAAGCCTCGCTGCCTGTCGACACCACGTGACTGCTTCAGAAAGCGATTCAGATCGGTTGAACCACAACGCTCATAATACCCATCGATGTATATTAAGAACCATATTACCCCTCCTGTACCCGGGCCCGGTGACACGATGGAATCAAGAGAGCTCAGACCCTCACTCATATAGAGGTCGGAACATGTCATAAGTATAAATAGATACAAGCATAAATACATGTAGGAATAAAAACATCAATAAATACAGGAATACATATTTTGCAGTGTTTTCAGGGAGCTTTAGTGTGTGTGCTGTGAAAGCTGGAAAGCAGTTGACTCATGACCGCAGGGTCTCTGGTTCAACGACTGAACAATACGTATTTTTTGTTGTTTATAAAAGCTACAGCTAAATGAGGTAATGTAGTTAATAAATGTATTCTTTGATATGGTTTAGCCTTTCTCAGGCTACAACATGGTTACGTTTCTGAATATTATTAAGGAATACAAATCCCTCTTTGCAATGTTTACCAGCCTCCTTAGGCTTTTCAATCACAATCATTAAACTGGAATAAATACAATATTGTTAACATGAAAATATGATTTAATGTTTGTTGTTTAGAGTTATTCTAAGGCTTTACTCATTGGGAACTCGGTATGAGATAGAGCACACTGTTGAGATGTCCAATCTGCCTGTTTTACACACTTTGACCAACAGGGGGGTTTGTGTTCAAATGAAGCCCATGATGAAGCCTCATGAGATGAACCCTTTTGCGAACCAATTGGCTGGAAAGCTTCATAAGGCTTCATCTCGCCATCACTAGTATCCAGACACACAGATGATGGATCAGTAGTGCTGGAGCTCACACGCACTTTCTCAGGAACACACAGAGAGAGAGAGAACCGTAGCGACTAGACGCCTCATGGATCCAGGTTACAAAGAGTTTCTTCTTCTTCTTCTTCGGTTTTTCTTCTTCTTCTTTAGTGTTTATTGGCGGTTGGCAAACCAACTTTTAGGTGTATTACCGCCACCAACTGGACTGGAGTGTGGACAAGAGACTATGCAGAAAACAATAAACAAAAGAAACAAAACAAAGAACCAAAACTCTAGATTATTTTAAATGTATCAATTTCTCTTAAACGTAATAATCTCACAATACATATTGCCTGATGTTTTCCCTAACAGCCCTGATAGCGACAAGTCATGGAATTTTGCTTTCTTCAGTGTCTGGAAAAGCACATTTCTCTGAGTAGCCTACTATATTTCCTGCAAAGCAGTAAAACATGCTCAACAGTTTCTGGCTGGCTACAGTGTATACACTTTCCGTTTGGATGCTTTCCTATTATACTTAATGTATGATTGAGACCTGTATGACCTATTCTCATCTGAGAAATGACATTTTCCTCCCTTCTTTTAAACCCTACCTTCCTTCCATCCCCCACACACCTTTGCATTTTATAAAGATGTCTTCCTGTATCACTAAGATCCCAATGTTCTTGCCATGTTGTTTGTGCATATTTCTGCATGAATGTTTTAACCTCCGCTTTGCTGAGTGGAACTTCTATGTCTATGTTCATACTTCTGAGTGTTTGTTTGGCCAGAATATCCACCTGTTCATTACCCTCCACACCAACATGAGCAGGAACCCAGATGAAACGAGTTGCTATGCCTTTGTTTTGCATTTTATATAAAATTAGAAATATTTCATTTATTATGTCCATTCTAGATGAAGATCTGCCTGATCGTATACTCGATAATGCTGAAAAGCTGTCAGATGCAATTACACTATTATGTATTTATTTCTCCTCTATCCATTTCAATGACAACACCAATGCCAACAACTCTGTGGTGTATACTGACACATGGTCTGTTACCCTTTTCTTTATGTGTGTATTACTCACTGGGATATAAACTGCTGCCCCTGCACGCCCTGTCTCTGGATCTTTGGAACCATCTGTAAATATGATTGTTGAGTCTGAGTGATATTTTGCAAAATAATTCTGGACTATGCACCATACTGGTAATTCTTTCTTTTCCTTTAACTCCTCTCGTATATTGAGGTCTACACTTGGCAATGGGAACAACCAGGGTGGAATGGACGAGATTGGAGCTGTGGGGCAATACTGTATTTGATTCAAACCTATATTGCTGCTTTAACATCGCCAATCCATCCAAAACTTGTTAAATGTGACTCATTGTGCTCCCAGCAGTCTTTCAAGATACTTTTCGCAGGATGACTATCACTGTGCTCCTGAAGGTTTACCCAGTATGCCAACATTAACTTCACTCTTCTTATCCTTAAAGGCATTTCTTCCATTTCCACCTGTATTGCTGATACTGGAGATGTTTTAAAAACTCCACTACATATTCTCAGGGCCTGAGCTTGTAGGACATCCAGCTTTTGAAGGTTTGATTCTGCTGCTGCCATGAACACTATACACCCATAATCGAATACAGGTCTCATGAGTGCCCAATATATATTCAGAAGTGGTGACCTACTCGCTCCCCACTCCTGTCCCGCCAAACACCGAAGTACATTGTTGACCTTTTTACATTTATTTTTAACTTTTCCTATATGATTACTCCATGTTAACTTTCCGTCAAACCAAACACCAAGATATCTTATTATATTAACCTGTTCAAGAGGTTGCTCATACAATTTTAACGATATAGGAGCAATGTTATGCCGTTTTGTAAAACAAATGACCTGCGTCTTAGCTACTGACAGTTTGAATCCCCATTTATTTGTCCATTTCTCAACTTCAACAATTGCAGCTTGTATTTTCTTTCCAACATGTGCTACATTGCGGCCTTTTGCTCACAAAGCCCCATCATCTGCATACAAAGATTTTCCCATACTTGGATTAACTTGATTAAAGATGTCATATATCATTATATTGAACAGCAATGGACTACATACACTACCTTGCGGAGTACCATTTTCCACAGCATAAACACATGAATATTCTGCACCTACTCTTACTTGTATTTTTCTGTCTAGTAAAACAATTCATAACCCAATTATATGCTTTACCACCAATTCCCAAAGATTTTAACTTGATTAGTAGTCCTTCCTTCCAGAGCATGTCATAAGCCTTTTCAATATCAAAGAAGACTGCAATCACTACTTCCTTGTTGGTCTGTGCTTTCCTGATGTCTGATTCTAAGCACAATATAGAATCCATTGTATTCCGACCCCTACGGAACCCACTTTGATATGGGGACAACAGATCTTTGCTTTCTAAGATATATGTTAACCTTTCTGTAACCATTCTTTCCATGATTTTGCATAAATGAGATGTCAGGGCAATAGGTCTGTAGCTAGATGGATCTGAAGGGTCTTTCCCTGGCTTTAGGATGGGCACTATTATCGCTTGTTTCCACACTGAAGGAAGTTGGCCAGAATCCCACACCCTTTCTTCGGTTTTTGGCAGATTGCAAACAACTTTAAAGGTGCATACCACCACCTACTGTACATGAGTGTGAATTATCATATAATTCCATCTCTTAACTCAACACCCGCGGCTGCGCCGGGACCACCAGCTGTGCCAGGGCCGTCCGTTATGAGGTGTGATTTGTGCCAAAGAACGAACTCACTGAGCTCACAAACGTGTCGATCGTCGCCTACCATGCCGTGAACTATGCCGCGAGAGAAGTAACGTGACACTCTCGTCGCCACCCCTCTCGTCTGAGAAGCTACGTGACGTCTGCGTCTGAAGTTACTTTACTTTGGTAGTTATCACCAAATAACCATAGACTGTGTATATATAATAATAACCCAGTAATGTTACAGCTACTTAGTTGCTGTTCAAGCGAGACTCGATTTCAATATAGTTTTTGTATTAAAATAATGTTACACCCCTTGTATGCCCTGGACGCAAAAACAACCACAGACAAGAATATATATTTGTAATTATCAAAATGATAACTAAGGCTGAAAAAACAGGAGAAGCCTGTCTTCCCTTGGTCTCCAGGAGAAAATGCCACTATATCACCAAGTTTTCATAGTTTTGTGTGTAAAATAGATCGCTGCAGTGAACACGGCTTTATGTATTTGTTTATGGTATAGTGCCAGGAGATATGGGAGTCGGAGGCGGTGCATCGAAGGTGCAAAAGGGTACTTTAATGAGGAGGTGTTGTCGGGTCGCAGCCCGGGACAACAAGAGAGCGAGAAGCAAGGAGGGCACACAATATATACAGTAAGCAACACATATGTCCGTGCGGAAACAATACCCCTAACTGTAGTTCCATGAGTGAATTATGTCACGTTATACAGTGGTCACTACACAAGCCCCCCCAGAATTCAACCATGGACACTATCCCCGTGTCCGGGAGGAAGCACCACAGGGGCCGAGGAGGGTGGGGTTGCAGGTGAGGGCCGGGCCATGGAACGGGCCGTCGGAAGGGGGCCGCAGGAGAGGGTAGGGTTTTAACGAGGGCATCCTCACCGGGGGTGGAAGACGGGCCGGAACGGGGCCGCAGTAGGCGTCGTAAGGGGGCCGCAGCGCTGCGACGCGGGGACGGCGCGAACATCCCGGTGGTCCCCAGCAGGGAGGAGCGCTGCCCGGCCGCAGGCGAGGGCACAACGGCAGCGGGCACCAAGTCCTCGGGGGGAAAGAGCCGGGTCCCCGGGGGCAGGAGCAGCATCCCCGGGAGGAAGGAGCCGTGGACAGGGGAGAGGCCAGACGGGGCGCCGTCCGGAGCCGCCGTCGAAATGAACCGTGAGCCGCGGTAAGAGGAGAGGCCAGGCAGGGTCCCGGAGCGCGCCACCCACGGGCCGATGAAGACATGGGGACGTCCGAAACCGCCGAGGCGAAGGAAGAGGCCAGACAGGCTCCGGAGCGCGCCACCCACGGGCCGATGGCCGCATGGGCGACGTCCGAAACCGTCGAGGCGAGGGAAGAGGCCAGGCAGGGTCCCGGAGCGCGCCACCCACGGGCCGATGAAGGCATGGGGACGTCCGAAACCGCCGAGGCGAGACGGGGTCCAGGAGTGCACCACCCAGGCGTCGATGAGCGTGAGTGGCGTCTGAAGCCGCCGTCGAGGTGGTGAAACAGGTGAGAGTGTCCACACGAGGTCGATCAGACATGGTCGAACCTCCTCTCAGGCACCAGAAAAAGCTCAAAAAGGGCCGTACTGTCCACGGTCAAAAAACAGGTGGGCGAAATAGCGAGAGGATTCACACGAGGCCAACCAGACATGGTCAAACCTCCTCTCAGGCACCAGGAAAAGCTCGAAAAGGTCGATAGCCGTTAGCAGCTAGCCGTTAGCAGCTAGCCGTTAGCTGAGGCCGTTAGCTGGCAGCCATTGGTAGCTGCTAGCCGTCGTTAGCCCCACGTGGATAGCTGCTAGTCGTGGTTAGCTAGCGCCGCTGGGACGTGCAGCCGCACGCCCCGAAGAAACAGCCCCATGAGGTAGCCATGGGGTTGCTGGTCGACCCAGCAGGTCGTGCATCGTCCCCCCCGATGCGGGAACGGTGAGCAACGTCTCCAGCCTTCTGCGGAGCACGCACCGAGCCTCAGTCCGCGTGCCGGTGGCAGCCACGGACGTCTCCAAAAAATCCCCGGCATTTCGAGAAAGGAACCTGAGTTCCTTTTGCCGTGTTCGGCTTCGTCTCGGAAACTTCCCCAGACGTGTCAGAGTCACCAATATAGTGCCAGGAGATATGGGAGTCGGAGGCGGTGCATCGAAGGTGCAAAAGGGTACTTTAATGAGGAGGTGTTGTCGGGTCGCAGCCCGGGACAACAAGAGAGCGAGAAGCAAGGAGGGCACACAATATATACAGTAAGCAACACATATGTCCGTGCGGAAACAATACCCCTAACTGTAGTTCCATGAGTGAATTATGTCACGTTATACAGTGGTCACTACAATGGTTTATTTTATATGGAGGGATGCAGTATACATAGAAGTTCAGAGAAGAAGCAACCCCTATGTATTGTTTATTTTATTTTGTTTCATTTTGGCACCATGGCAGAGGCAAATATAGAGTTAATGTGCGGAGATTGTAATGTCCCGTTTACTAAAATATGTATTGTTTTATGATGTTTAGTTGACAAAATAGTCACAGTCCTACATTTTGCTGCACTCAAGCATACATCTGAAGAGAAGAGTTGTGTCCGCCTTTGGCCACAAGGGGGAGTATTGTATATATATATATATATATTTTGTATAGATGTTGCAACTATACAGAGCTTTGGCAATACTATATGTAACTGAGGTCATGCTAATAAAGCTATTGAATTGAATTGAGCATACCTTTAAGTGAGCTGTCAGGAGGAAACCAAGGTTCGCCAACACATTACTCTACTGCTGAGAAAGGCTGTACAAAGACGTGAAACGATGTGCTGCAATGTCTGTGTATTTTTGAAGAATGCAAAGTAAAGGAAGAAAGTAATAACTCGCACTGAGTCTTGATACATTTCCTTATTTTCATTTTAGAAACATTATCCAATGATATTATTTCTGTGTTACACACACACCATTACTGAATTAATTCTAAAACCAAGAATTACCTACAAGGACGGACAAAACAAGGACACCACACATGATTCTTTTCCAATTACAGTAGGCCTATATTTATTTAAGTAGGCCTAAATAAATTGTGATATCAGTGTAATCAGTAATGTGTGTAGTGTATGAGTGTTATGTGTCAGTATATCAAGCAAAAAGAGATAGAGAACACCTTGCATTTGATTTTGATGTTGACTCTGTCCTCTCATTTCATGTGTCTACACTTCCTGTCATTGTGTGTCACCTGCCAACTTGATTGTGTGTCACCTGCCAGCTTGATTGTGGTCACCTGCTCATGATTGTTTTCACCTGTGCCCCATTAACCGTTGTGTGTATATGTAGCCCTGTTCTCCTTTCGTCTTTTGTCGGTTTGTCTTGTCTCTATACCAAGTCCATGTCTGAACTCCCTCGTGTAAACATTGAGCATACTAGTCGAACCATTGAGTATCCTAGTAGATCCTAGAAACCTTTTTCTTTGTAAAGTCTTTTTGTACTATTAGTTGAACCTAGCGAACTGAGTGTCCTAGTTGATCCTAAAACCTTTCTGTATATTAAAAGGTATTTTTTTTTAATCAAGAAAGAATCGTGCATCTGAGTCTTTTCGAGTCCTTCATGTCAGTCTTTAATCAGAGAATAACTATGAATAAGCTTTATAGGGATCTGCAGATAAATGTTTAGTCTTCTCAAGCACCAACTATATCTCTCCTGATTGTTGGCACTTGACAATCACCATCCCTGAATTTTACTCAGGTGTAACTAAAGTCTGATTTAAGGGTTGTTTATATTTCACATCATTAATCAGAATCTGCAAAGTAACTAAAATAAATGTAATGTAGTAAAAATACCAGGTTAACCTCTGAATTGTAGTGGAGTAGAATTGCAAAGTAACAATAAATTGCATGTTGTACATGCTGCTGTAACAAAAACATTTCCCAACTTGGGATCAATAAAGTATATCTTATCTTAAGATGGTCGATGGCTACTGCCATATTTGCAAAATGTGACTCTGAACCTTGACAAGTGCATGTTTCAAGGCGGTGGACCATAGTTTGAATCCTGTTTTGGATAGTGTACCGTGGATGGGCTTCATTCCTTTTCAAAGTGCTGTTTGTTTGTTTGTAACCTTTATTTATCCAGATAAGTCCGATTGAGATCATAGATCTCTTTTTCAAGGGAGACCTGTGTGATGCTCGGCGTAACCTTGGCGCACTGCCACTCCAACATCCAATCAGCTTCAGGACTAATCACGGGGTTTGTCAAGCAAAGCGGAATGTGTAGTCCCAAACGATAGCTGAGGACTAGTGTAGTGTCTTCGGTCATCCTAAACTCCAACAAAAACGATTTGTTTCTCCGAATCGAAGGGGAAAAGCACAAAAGCATTGTACACAATTTAAACCTATCAATTTTGTGTAATTAACAGGCATAATCTGGTGTTGTTGAGTTGATGATTTCACTGTAAAATCAATCGACATTAGAGAGTATACTTAGTTCCGGGTGTGAAATTCTCGAAAGCAATTACTGTGGCCAGAAAACGTGTGATCGGCACATTCTTTTCTCTTTGTATAAACATATAGTATCCTAATAATAATAATTGTAATAAAGGCCAGCAAGATTGTTCGAATAAGATGTGAGACCTGGTGTATCTGCTCATCCCGATTCCCTCACACTGTGGCAGAGACAAACTGTCCCTCAGACTGTGGCAGAGACAAACCGTCCTGCAACAATTCAGCTCTCTTTATATTCCCAGAGAAGTATTTTTAGTTTTTCATTTTTAAATATTTGAGGATGCTTATGATTGAGTTTTGGGAAGAATTGTTTCCGTACAGGTTCAAAAGTTGGGCGTTGGGCATTGCATCTATGTATCTCTCTCTCTCTCTCTCTATCTCTCTCTCTCTCCTGGATGAGCAGAGACATAGCACAAAAGTCCGGGTCATAAGCTTTCTCTGTGGGCCCCCTTCCCCTCTTGATCCATTGTACACATGAATATGTTCTATCTAATCTATTCATGTGTATTTAACTATTTATCATTCCAATGTTGTGTAATTAACAAGGATAATCTGGTGATTTTTAGTCAATGAGTAGTGCAGATATCACTGTAAAATCAATCGACAGTAAGAGGAATACTTACTTCCGGGTGTACAATTCTCCGTTATCCAATGGGAATGGACGCTCACATTGCCTTTAAGGGCAGCCGACACAAACGAATGCCGTGCTTCCATGAGCGTCAAATCCCGCCGCAGATGGGAATACATTGCAATCAGTTGAAAGCTATTTGCGTCCCTTTATGACGCTGAAGGAGCCTAGGAGCGTCACAACTGGACGCCACCGACACTGACCAAACGTCACTCCTGGACGCTTAGGGAGTGAGAGTGCGTTGCCCACGGGGGCGGGGGGCCCCCCTCCGGAGGCGGCCGCTGCTGCTGACAGCAACACTGTTCCTGAGCAGTCGGCGGTGGCGCACGATGTGACGTCTTGGACGCGGAGCGGGCGAGGGCGCGCTACACAGCGCGGTTCTGCTGCTGTGCCCGGCTTGCGGTGCGATGGTGTTGCACAGCGTGTGGGTGTTTTTTTTCCGTTTTTTTTCGAAAACTTATTATTATTATTTTTATTAAATTAAATTTGAAAAATTACACATTTTTGACCAAAAACATAAAGCCAACACAGGTGATATGATTAGGTCAATGAGGAGGTGAGGTCCACCCCCCACTTCTAACAATAGCACTTTACCCCTGCTTACACCTATATGCCGTGAGCTGATTATCGAGCCTTCATTGTAACAGTCGCGGGTACACTTTGTGTGCGTGTGGGGAGTGTTGCAATAGAAAATTCAACTGTAGCGCTGGTGCATTAATGGGAAACCCTTAATGTTTGAGCACCCTCTATGAAACGTCAAGCTACCCCACAGCACCCCCTAGAGAAAATCTCTGGCGCCGCCACTGTGCCCAGGAGAAGGAGTTTGATCGTGTGGATCACACTTTTTTGGCTGCCACATTGCAGCCTTTTGGTGTTGGGGAGCATTTTTTGTCCTGGGTGAAGTGTTTGTACAGTGATGCATGTTGTGTTGTGAAGGTGGGGGAGGGCTGAGCAGACCTGTGAATTACTAACAAGGCACTTATATACTAATAAAGGACTGGCTTATCTATAGCCAGTTGAGTAGCACTTGAAATGTTTGGCTCTATGAAACCTGATGTACTTATATGATTCTGTTTTCTTCAAGGTTGTGTCTTCCTGGTCGATTGTACTTATTGTAAGTCGCTTTGGATAAAAGCGTCAGCCAAATGCAATGTAATGTAATGTAACCTGTACCAGTTAAAAGGGGGATCAGGCAGGGCTGCCCTATCTCAGGCCTATTATATAGTATTGCCATGGAGCCGCTTTTGTGCAGACTTAGAAACCGGCTGAGGGCCTGTGTCTGCCAGAGTCAGCTCAGGCCTCCCCGGTGGTTGTATCAGCTTATGCTGATGATGTCAGTGTTTTTGTCCAGGGTCAGCGAGATATCCAGGAGCTACAGGACAGTTTAGTTGTGTTTAGGAAGTCTGCTACAGCCAAAGTTAACTGGGAGAAGAGTGAGGCAGTTTTGTGGAGTGTAGGAAATAGGCCCAGTCTTCCTGGTAACCTCAGCTGGGGAAACAAGGGTTTAATAATAATAATAATAATAATAGATTTAATTTGTTAGTGCTTTTACAGGTGCTCAAAGACGCTTTACAGATATAGTGAAGGGAAAAGAAAGGAACAACAAATAAATATATAGTAAACAATCACACATTAAAAGCCAGATTGAAGAGGTGAGTTTTTGTAAGTTTTTTGAAGGTGGTGAGGTCAGTGCAGTCTCTGATGGGTTGGGGGAGTGAGTTCCAGAAGGAGGGGGCAGCGACGGAGAAGGCTCTGTCCCCCCAGGTCCGGTGATTGGTGCGGGTGGGGATGGATAGGAGGTTGGCTTCTGATGAGCGGAGGCAGCGGGAAGGGGCGTGGTGGTGCAGCAAGTCTGTGAGGTAGGGGGGGGGCCTGATTGTTGAGGGCTTTGTGAGTAATGAGGAGGACTTTGAAGTTGATTCTTTGACGGACGGGGAGCCAGTGGAGGTTCTGGAGGACGGGAGTGATGTGGTCTCGGGAGCGGGTGTGGGTGAGGAGGCGGGCAGCAGAGTTCTGGATATGTTGGAGTTTATTGATTAGGTTGGATGGTATGCCGTAGAGCAGGGGTCTTCAACGTTTTTCAGGCCAGGGACCCCCAAACTGATGGAGAGCTGGAGCAGGGACCCCCCTACTATATGTATGGCATACAATTGTGTTTTATATTAAACGGGGCCTAGTGCCGTGTATAAACATAGCTACTCTGTTATTGTACATTCAATACTAAGCTATTCAAATTATACACAGGTTAATATATTTCAGAACTAGTTGTGCGTTGAGGGAGGCAATTACAAAACAAAAATGTCTCCTGCATTTCCTTATCATCGACAAAGCACACAAACGCCAGAAGCTGGGCGTCCTTAGACACATCTGTTGACTCATCTAATTGTAATGCAAATGCATCTGCCAACCTCAGCTTCTCTATCAGTTGCACCCTCACATCAGATGCCATCTCGTCTATACGGCGAGCTATGGTTGTGTCCGACACTGGAATGGTTTTCAGTTTGTTAATGTCAATATCATTCCCATACATTGTTTTACACATATCGGTTGCTGAAGGCAATATTAAATCCTCTGCAAGTTTGTATGGCTGTTTCTTCTGGGCAATCCGAAGAGCAATTTGATAAGAGCGTTTCAAAGCTAGCTCACCAACTTTGGCTGATTTTCTGATCAATATCTGTTGATCTTGGAGGGATTTGAGGCTAGCTTGGAAGTATTCAACAGGTTTTTCTTTTAAGTGGCTGTGTGTTGTCTCCAAGTGACGATGCAGCTTTGATGGCTTCATAGATTCATTTGAAAGAACAGTAGAGCAAATGGCACACATTGGAAATTCAATGCCATCTGTCTCCTTAAAGGTAAATCCAAACTTCAGATAATTATCTGCATATTTTCGGGTCTTCTCTCGTTTGCGCTTACCCTTATTAGCTGCTACATCAGCAGCAGGTTCCGCCTCGCCACTTGCATGTTCACTGGTGGTTTCTGAGGTGGATGGTATCTCTCTTGTGCTTGTGGATTTTTTTGGTCGAGTTACAAAACGATCCATTTTTATATATAAAGGTATGGTCTTCTCAATAATATCGCAGCGTGCGTCCTTGTGTCTGTGTCCTTAGTAAACTGGGGACTGAATACGTTCTCGGCCAATCACGGGGAACCTGACAGAGCCAGCGTGTGTCATGCGGCCTCGTGATTGGCACAGCAGCGATAGGGGCGGGTCCTGCCCTTTGTGTACAGGAGGCCTGGTGGGACAGGTCCGGGGTAGTCTCCTGCCGTGTGTGAACCGGCGCCTAGCTTGAGATAGCTTCTGTGTGTAGCTGAATGTGTGCATTGCAGACTGAAAGATAACGTCTTCTGCCTCCATTTCTCTGTTCGCTACAAACATTTTTTTTGGAAAATCATATTTTAAGAAATATAAAAAATTGTCTAATCAACCAAAGATTTCGCGACCCCCCTGCAGTACCTCCACGGACCCCCTGGGGGTCGCGGACCCCCTGTTGAAGACCTCTGCCGTAGAGGATGCTATTGCAGTAGTCGAGTCGTGAAGTGATGAATGCATGAATCAGGGTTTCAGCAGCAGAGGAGGAGAGTGATGGGCGGAGACGGGCAATGTTTTTTTTAAAGGTCCTGGAAGTTTGGTTGGGATCTGAGGACATGGTGGCACAGAACTGGGAGGGATTGCTGGGAAAGGTGCAAGCGAAATTAGCCAAATGGAAATGGCCGGGCCTCATGAAACAACTGCAGCGGCTTCTCGTGGATTTCTTCTGGTCGGGTCATCACTGGGTGCCAGCAAAGGTCCTGTACCTACCTGTGGTGGAGGGGAGGCAGGGCCTTGCAGGGACTGCTGCTTTTAGACTGCAGGCAGCTCAGCGGCTGCTGTATGGTGCCTCTCCCTGCTGGCTGCCTATGGCCCGGCTGTTCCTCTGGAGGGCAGGGGGCTTTGGTTTTGATAAACACCTGTTTCTGCTGAAGGCCCCTGCATACAAGATAACTGGACTTGCACCTTTTTACTGCTCAGTCATCAATGCCTGGAAGATTCTGAGTTTTACCAGACCACCCGACCCCCGGCCTGGGATGTGGCTGTTTGAGGAGCCACTCTTTGACACTGGTTTTCTTTCTGGAACCCTTTTCTCTTCAGCCACCCTAAGAAATGCGTTCATTGAAGCGGGAGTGGTAAAACTTGGCCATTTGACAGGGATCACCACAGAAAAACTGGCTGAGGTGACGGCATGGAGAACCTAGTAGATGAGGTGTGGCAGTCGCTGTCGCCATCCCACCAGACTTTTGCTCTGGATGCAGATCTGGCTGACCAGTGAAGAAAGGAACATGATTATGTTTGTCCTGCCTTGAGTGTGGGTCCTGCGGTGGGGGAATGGAGAGAGGAGGATGGTCTCCTGCTATCACTGGGGACTCTAACACCTGGAAAGTTCAGCTCCTGCAATGGAAAGAAGCTATATCTTAGCTGCGTAAAGGTGCTAAACCTCAGCTCGCTCGCAGGCGTCAGAGAGTCGAGGTGGACGGATGTGTTTGGCTTGGGCTTTTACCCTCAGGGCAGCTGGCGGACCGTATAAATCTCCGGTTGAGAAAAGGATGGCTGACATCCAATGGAGAATTATACACGGCGCAATAGCCACTAACAAATACAGAGCTCATTTTGACCCAGGCACAAGGGGGGGCTGTCCGTTCTGTTTTATGGCAGAAACATTGGAACATTTAGTGGTGTCCTGTGCCGGATTGGCTGTCTTAAAAGATTTTTACAGGGGTGGGTGGAAGGGTTCGGGGAGGTTTTCTCCATACCACTTTTTGCCCATGGCCCCAAATACATCCTGAAAAAGAAGGAAACCCTACTATTGATACATTTCTTGTTTGCTAATGCAAAATTAACAATCTGGAATAGTAGGAAGAACCAACTTGCTGGAGTGGGATGGACGGATGCAGTGCTCTCAGGGCCGTTTCTAGCTTTTTGGGAGCCCTATGCAAGATGCTGTTTGGGGGCCCAAGTTTTTACAGTTTTTTTACTACAATGGGGGGGATTCCGAAGCCTTCAAGATGATCTGTGGAGATGCATCAATCTGTTACACTTTAATAGGAAAACAGGCTAATTTCATGAAAACCAAGCAATTGAAACTTACAAAAAGTATATTAAAAAGGTAAACAATAAGGCTCCTCTATGTCAATAAATGCAAGAGATGCAGCATTTTTTCAACAATGTTTAATTTACATTTTTCATCTTCCTCAGACGTCACTCATTGGCTGACAGCCCAACGATGATTTGGACTTTATTACCCCAAAAACACAAGCCACAGCTTTGCTATCATTGCAGTTTAGTCGTGTTTATATCCTACATTGGATTTTTAAGCATATAATGCTTCACCGAACACAGGAGGGGGGCTTGGCTATCTACAAATAAAGACGGCTCATTTTAATTCTCCCCAAATATAGTGAGGCTGAACCTGAACTTTGAATTCTCTGCTCCCATCATAATCTTGTTAAAATTGTGAATGCAGAATTAGAAATACTATGTAACTGGTTTGCAGTTAATACATTATCCCTTAATGTGGCCAAAACAAATTACATGTTATTCAATACAAAGTCTGAGAGTAGAAATGACTGCATTATATGGATTTGCAATACAGAGATAGAAGATTTTTAGGACTGCTTGTTGATGAAAAACTCAATTGGAAGCACCATATAAATTATGTACAGACTAAACTGTCAAAAACAACAGGTATTTTGTTTCATACTAAGAACATTCTTGAAGAAAAAATACTCTTTATAACAGTCTATTTCTCCCTTACCTTTACTACTGCTCCGAAATATGAGGAAACACGTACTCAACAAATCTACAAAAAATAATAACATCCTAAAAAAAAGTATTACGAATAGTCTATTGTGTTGGTAAATATGAACACACAAATCCCATATTTAAAAAAACTCAATCTATTAAAATGTGTTGACATAGTACAGCTTAAAACAGTACTGATTATGCACAACATTTTCAAAACAAAATGCCTACTAACATTCAAAAGCAGTTCCAAACCACAGCGTGAACATATGAATGTAAAAAAAGTCACTTGGAAATAAGTGTTCACAATGTTTATATGCAATTATGCATATATTATTATTATTATTATTATTATTATTCATTTGCCAAGTACATGTGTACATATGTATATATTTATATATAGTATTTTCATTTCCAAAAAAGGATAGTTGAAACTGCTATTGACATGTGCAGAAAATGACCCTATATATATATATATATATATATATATATATATATATATATGCATTTATTGTTTTCCTGCCCTATCATTTTATTTTATTATTTTCTTTATTTCTTTGTACTCCTTCATTTCTATACGTTTTTGACGCAATAATGCCGATGTTGTATTATTGTTTTGTTCATCTTTGTGCAGGGGTGAAAGTGGTTTGAATTTCTAGCAGGTACTATAATGCTACCCCGACCTTCATTGGTTCATATTGTTCTCCTCCCGCCCCCAGCTTCATGCATCCCTGAACACAAACTTCACATTTGTAATGCCTTTATGGGGTAGAAATTAGAAACACTTGACAATATGTATAGTCAATTATTTATTTTCAATTGTGCATACAACTTGTGTCAAAACTTAACAGACCATTAGCAAGGCATGTTGAGGGAGATAAACTACACACTTTTCCACATTTTCCACAGAGAGCTGAAGTAGCTCTCCTCTTCTGTGTACCGGCGAGCCATGCAGCTTGTTGAGTGGGCTGCTCTTCTTCCTTTGCCCAGCCAGGTCTTCACATAAGGCAGTGGATCCCACTGTAATGGGTTCCATTTATAAAGCACTTCATATCTGATCTCAAATCCCAAAGTGCTACAAGTAGTCAGCATGAACAGTATAAATAAACATTACACAACACGGTAGAATTAATAAAAAGCAATACAAAAATAAAAAATAAATAAAAGGGATATAAAAAGGTCTAGGCAAAGGCTCTTTTGAAGAGATGGGTTTTGAGGCCTTTTTTAAAAGCCTCCACGGTCTGTGGTGCTCTCATTTGGTCGGGGAGAGCATTCCACAGACTGGGAGCAGCCGAGCAGAAGGCCCGGTCTCCCATAGTACGGAGCTTAGTCCTGGGGGGTTTGAGGAAGTTGGAGTTGCTGGAGCGGGTGGTCCGTAAGGAGGTATGGGGGGTGAGGAGTTCCTTGAGGTAGGGAGGGGCAGTTCCATGGACACACTGGTGGGTGAGGACGGAGACCTTGAATTCGATCCTTAGTTTCACGGGTAGCCAGTGTAGTGCTTTAAGGATGTGGGTGATGTGATCATATTTGCGCACCATCATCAGGATCCTAGCAGCGCTGTTCTGAATGTATTGGAGCTTCTGGATGCTTTTGTTAGGGATCCCGATGAGGAGTGCATTGCAGTAGTCCAGCCTGGAGGAGACAAAGGCATGGACCAGCTTTTCGGCGTCAGACAGAGTGAGTGTGGGGCGGAGTTTGGCGATGTTCCTGAGGTGATAAAAGGAGTTCTTGCACAGCTGTTTAATGTGGGCCTCAAAGGTCAAATGGGCGTCCATTTTAACACCCAGGTTGGTGACTATTGAGGAGAGGGTAATGTCCTGGCCGGAGAAGGTGATGGTGGTGATGGTGGATGACCGAACCTGGTGTGGGGTGCCAACTATAATTGCTTCGGTCTTGGTGCTGTTGAGTTTCAGGAAGTTTTGCTTCATCCACGCCTGTATCTCCTCCAGGCAGGCAGTGAGTGTGGGTGAAGGCAGGGCTGCAGAGGAGGTAGGGTTGATCCTGAGGTACAGTTGGGTGTCATCAGCGTAGCAATGGAATGATACTCCATGTCGGCTGATGATAGAGCCAAGGGGGAGCATGTAGAGTGTGAAGAGGGTGGGGCCGAGAACTGATCCTTGAGGGACACCACAGGTGACGTTGTGGGTACCCGACTCTGCCTCGCCCAACGAGACATACTCTGTTCTCCCGGTGAGGTATGATCTGAACCAGTCAAGGGGAGAGTCAGAGAGTCCGATGGTGGAGTGCAGACGATGGAGGAGGATGCCGTGATCGACGGTGTCGAAAGCTGCAGTGAGATCGAGGAGGATGAGGAGAGAGGGAGAGCCAGCATCAGCCGTCATCAGCAGGTCGTTGGTGACCCTGACCAGGGCAGTTTCTGTGCTGTGGCCTGAGCGGAAACCAGACTGGAACTTCTCAAATAGATTGTTGGAGTTTAGGTGGTCATGGAGCTGAGCAGCAACTATTTTTTCCAGCACCTTTGATAGAAAAGGAAGGTTGGAAATGGGTCTGTAGTTGGCCAGGACTCCCGGGTCAAGGGAGGGTTTTTTGAGACGAGGTTTGATGACAGCGGTTTTTAGGGCAGAGGGGACATGGCCAGCCTGGAGTGAGAGGTTTACGATCTTAGTGATCATGGGGCTCATGGTACAGATGTACGATTTTACAAGAGCTGAAGGAAGGGGGTCCAGGACACAGGTGGAGGGCTTCATCCTCCTAACGATGCCATCAACCTCTCGCTGGGAGATGTCCGTGAAACAGCGAAGAGGCTGGGTTGTCCCAGGCTGTGGGTCAGCAGTTGTAACTGGAGGTGCAGAGGGGCTAGAGAGGAGGGAGCGGATGGTATCAACTTTGTTAGTGAAGAAGGCGGCGAAGTTGCTACACTGCTTGTCAGTGGAGTCGGAGTGTAGAGGACTTTGGGGTTTGAGGAGGTGGTTTATGGTAGAGAAGAGTTGCTTGGAGTTTCCAGTACTGTTGTTGATGAGGGAGGAGTAGTATTGGGACCGTGCATCTCTGAGGGACTGTGCATAGGCCTTCTGGTGTTCACGATAGGCTAACCGGTGAACAGTGAGTCCTGAGGCCTTGAGCCGCCGCTCAAGGACACGCCCAGCTGTCTTCATTCTCCGCAGTTCGCCGGTGTACCAAGGGGCTGAGCGCGAGAAGGTGACCATCCTGGTTTTGAGGGGGGCGTGCAGATCAAGGAGACTGTTAAGGGACTGGTTGTAATATGCAACTGACTCATTTACTGATGAGAAGTTGGCGGAAGATAGATGCTGGAGGTCCAGGGTCATGGTGTCCGGGTTGATGTTCCTCAGGTTCCTGAAGCGGATTTGGCGTTTGGGCATGCTGAGTGGGGATTGGAAAGAGAGCTCCATAGAGATGGTCTTGTGGTCAGACACATTCCCAAGTCATACACTAGCAGATTGCTGATTTTGTGATGACCAGGTCGAGCGTGTGGCCCTTGGCGTGTGTGGGGACATTAACATGCTGTGTCAGATTGAGGCTGTCCAGAAGTAGCAGAAACTCAGTGGCAAAGTGGCAGGAGGGGGAGTCAACGTGAATATTAAAATCTCCAAGTATGATAATATTGGCAGAGGTTGTGCATAGCGTAGTGAGAAGGTCTTGTATCTCTGGGATGAAAGCTGAGTTGGGTTTGGGTGGCCGGTAGATCAGAAGTATTGTCAGGGCGAAGGGGGGTTTACATTTAAATGCATGGCATTCAAAAGAGGACAATACAGGCAGGGGCAGGAGTGACAGTTCCAATTCCTTTCGGTAGATGACAGCTAGGCCTCCACCACGACCAGTGCTGCGGGCTTTCTCCAAGTAGCTGTAGCCAGGAGGGCAAGCTTCATTGAGGGTGGAGTAAACCTCTGGCTGATGCCAGGTTTCCGTGAAGCACATGATGTCCATTTTCTCATCGGTGATGTGGTCATGAATGAAGGATGCTTTATTACTGAGGGATTGTGTATTCAGAAGTTCTATTTTGGCTTTGGAAGATGTGGTGAATCTCTGTAGGGGCCGGAGTAGGCTGTAATCCACTCCACGTTTTCCAGACTCCTTCGTGTGTGGCGGTCTCGCGATGCTCTCCGTGTATTCATGCAGCGGTCTCGCAATGTTTCTGGCGCGATTTGACCCCGCCATGAACGGGCTCTGATGACTCGTCAGATGTGCGACACGACCGCAGACAGAGTGGATGGATGGAATATCTGCAACTCCGTGCTGGGAATATACAGTTTGTCTTCTTCTTTGGCTTCGGTGGATATAGCGAGGCCGACGAAGAAGTCCAAGTTGTTTAATGACTGAGGTGCTGGTTGGAGCGTTGGAGTGGTTGAAACTCAGGAGTTGGGGAATAGAAAACCTCAACATGTCAACAGGTCGGGCGCCGAAGAAGTTTGGTAGCGGTGCTTAGCAGCGAGGGCTAACAGCAACGAGACAGCTGGAAGGCTATCCCGATAGTATACCTCACGTCTGGGAGTGAAACAGAGGATGGGAGAGAGGCAAGCAGTCAGCCGGAGATAGTCGGCGAATTTGGGCGATACAGCAGGTGAGTCCCGACAGTCGTCAGGTCCAAAACCGTCAATAATCACGAGGTTTAAGATATAAAAGCACTTAAACAGACTCAAAGTTTAGCCATATAACTTAAAAGCAGATAAAATAGCTTAAAAGCAGATAAAATAGCTTAAAAGCAGATAAAAACTCTGAGGCGTAGGAGAAGCGGCGAACAAACAAGCGCCAGCGTCCTCTCCTGTCCTCGCTGCGACAATAAGTAAATTGTGAACTTTTTTTGTCCAAACACCTGTCTGCATGGTGGTCCCACAGAGCTGATGAAGAGGAGATTTGCTGCATTTTTTGTTGTAAGTTTGCTCCTATACTCAGTTATGATGTTGTTCATTGTGCTGAACCCCCGTTCACAGTCAGCATTGCTTGGAGACAGTGTGTCATGAGCAACTTCTTCATTTTGTTGGGAATGTTTCTTCCTCCACTGGCCTTGTATTCTGTGAATCCAAGATGGGCCTCTTGTTGGTTCACATGTAGGACATCACACAAAGCTCTCACCTCATTATCTCCAAATCGAGGATTGTCATGGTCCCAGTTGTCAGGGTTGAGGACTGCCATTTGATTGATAAGGCTGTTATAAGCCTCTTTTCGGTTGGCTGCAACACTGGCCTGTGCTCTGTTTGCTGTGGTTGTGAAGAGTCTTTCTTTCATATTGTCTGCCACTGCTCGGATGAACTGAGCAGAGTCAATGATGGGAGACCTGCCAACTCTTAACTCCTCTCCCTTGAATTCCATCACTTCCTCTGCCTGACTGACATCAACTGCATGTTGTCCTGGGTAGCGATTGAAACTTTCTATGCGTTTGACATACGTCGTCATGATGTCATGGGCCTTTGGGAGTGTGGTCTTCCTGTTCTGAAGAATTTCTGACAAGTTCTTAAGTTCAGTCAGAACATCTGCCATCAGTGCAAGACTTTTCAGGAAGTTGATGGAGCACAACTTAGAAAGCAGACCTTTGAATTTGGCCCTCTCTCTGCTGTCCCTTGTATCATCCTCTGATGCCTTACGGAAATGTTGTGCCAAGGCTGGATAAGACAGCCAAACTGCAGAGACTGCCCTCCATGAAGAAGCTACCCAGCGAACACTGAACACTTTTCCAATCCTCCTGAGGGCGATGTCCAGGTTGTGAGCACATTCACTCAGCTGCCGCATGTTTTTTGGTGACTGGCTATATAATGAATATAGGCTGTCCATGAATGCCTGGAAGTCCTTTGTTCCCCCTGTCACATCCAGTGCCTGGTCAACAGCAAGCTCCAGTCTGTGATTAAGGCAGTGCCATAGTATGATGCCTGGGAAGTCATCCTGGAGCAACTTCCCAACACCTGACTTCACTCCCAGCATGACACTGGCCCCATCACTGCAAAATCCAATGAGGATTTCTCTCAGCAACTCAACAGTGAAGCCATTTTTAAGCAAGCAACCCATAATATGTTCCTTGATATGAGCAGCAGACATACTATCCAGCTCAACCAGGTCCAATGGAAGGCAATGGGCTCCATCTCTCCATCAACACTAGCCTTCAGGAACACAATTAGTGTTGATTTGTGCCCAACACTGGTTGACTCATCAGCCAATACTGTGATTTTGCTCTTGGTCTCAATTATATTTTTTAGAAGTTCCTTTTTCATCTGTGATGACACATGCTCAATTATGTCAACACAGACAGTTTTGCTATACAAAACACGCCCTAAATCAGCAGAATTTGCATGCTGCAGGTCAATCAGACTCTCAAAGTCTGTGAAAGGCTTGTTGTTCTTGGCCACATAATAGGCTGTCATGAATACCTTGGCAGTAGACTCAAACACAGACTCCTGACTACTCGCGTTCATGTTCAGAAGAATATCTTTATTTGCTGTCTGAAGAATCTTGACTGCTTCATTATGTGCTGCAGAGTTCTTGTGCTCACGGATTTTTTTGCGCAGTGATGTAGTTAAATCTGTGATGCACTCATTCTATGTGGATAACTGTCTCCAGTCTCTGCAATCCCAGGACCAGGCCAGAAACCTCATTGACAAGCTGAGATCATTCCTTGCCAGCGGAGGCTTCGAAATAAGACAGTGGGCCAGCAACATGCCTGATGTTATCTCACACATCCCTACAGAAGCCAAATCAGCTGAGTGTGAGCTATGGCTAAACGCTAATAAGACCGACCCCCAAGAGTCTGCGCTCGGTCTCCTGTGGTGCTGTAGTACCGACACACTGGGATACAAGCACCGTGCTATTCCTTCAGCTGAACCCACCTTGAGGTACGTGTACCGAGTACTGGCCAGCCAATATGACCCTCTCGGCTACATCATCCCCTTTACCACACAAGCCAAGGTCATAGTTCAACACAGTACAGTGGGTGGTCATTGAAAATGTGTTCTGATATATGTTCTTCACAGAAAATTAGCCAACGCCATTGAGTGTGAGGTTGAACAAATAATGTATCATATCATTGTTCTTTGGATAAACTGTTACAGCCGCTGCTACCTTGTGCCTTTAACTCTGTGTGTGTGGGTATGCAAATGAGCTGTGCTGTTCCTATGCCGTCAGTGGCCGTCTCGACCTCGCAACATCCGCGGGGATTGGACAGAGGTCACTCAAGTCCTGCCCGCTTCTGCCACGTCACCCGGGGGAGGAGGAGTATAAAGGCCGGGCACGAACAGCAGTCTGGAGGCTCTGTATTGTGTGACAGATGCCTCAACCCTCTCATTGTGACAAAGCCTTCGTTCTGTGATCCTGTAGACTGACTTGCAGTGTGTATTCTGTGATCCTGTAGACTGACTAGCAGTGTGTATTCTGTGCTTCTGTAGACTGATTAGCAGTGTGTCGTAGTATTCTGTATCTAGTATAGGGCATTTTAGTGTATATTGTGTAGATCCAGGTTGCTTAGCCCCTGTAGACCCGCATTTAGGATAGTGACATTGTGAAACAGCTTAGACCCAGGTTAGCTTAGCGCCTGTAGATCAGCCTTTGTGAACATACTGCTTAGACCCCGGTGATTAGCACCGGTTGATCAGCAACAGCTGTGTTTCCACACAGCCTCGTTTTGATTATTGTTTTATTCCACTTTAGAAGTGAGGTACTTTTATTTTCCTTTTGTATGCCCTGGTGTTACTCTCTTTCGGAGTGCTCCTTTTGTTAACCAGTAACAGTTTGGCCCTTTGTTGGTGCCAAACTGTTTGTGTACATTCTGGTATTTATAATTTTTTGGTTACAAAATAAACCACCGGTAACAATTACCAATTCCAAACTGGTCGTGTCGCTTCCCTTTGTACCCCTAGCCAAGAGGGAACGTAACATAAACAATGAAACATTATACAAGGGTTAATATTAATACATTTTTTTTGTATGGAAAATTCTGTTCATTTTTTCAATAGCTTCTCTGTCATGTGACCGAATGTCACACTCAATTTTGTTTTAACAGCTTCTCTGTCATGTGACATAGAAGCCCATGGATGTGTGTTTGGCTGGACAAGTAAGGAAAGAACGAGGGCATATGGAGTGGAGACTATCACGTTTGCCAAAGCAACCCCATTTAGTAGTGTTCCTCCATGGCTTTTCCCAGAAGCTAAAATAGATATGAGTATTGTAGAAAGGAAAAAAGAGTGGCAAATAAATGAAGTGGGAATTAAAACAAGTATGTATCTGAACGAAAAGTACTACAATTACCTACAAATGTACACAGATGCATCTAAGAACAAAGAAGAGTGTGTTGGAGTTGGTATATACATCCAAGACTTTAAAATATCGATCTCAAAAAGAGCGTCTGATCAATTATCAGTATAGCAGAAATACTGGCTTTAATAATAGGATTACAGTGGGTTGAAGAGGTCAGACCTGATAAGGTGGTGATATGCACAGATTCATTGTCCATATTAAAAAGCATACAGTCAACAACAACTGCCAGAGAAGACATTCTCATAGAACTTAACCATAGCCTATTAAGACTTCACAGAGGCGGTATAGATCTTCAGTTCTGCTGGGTGCCTGCACATGAAGGGGTGAAAGGGAACGAGTGTGCTGATAAATTAGCAAAAGGTGCATTACAAAAGGAAATAACATTACCAGTTCAACTTGGAGAAGTAGAAGGAAAAGCAGTAATTAAGAAAAAAGGGACGGAGATCTGGCAGAAAAGGTGGGAGAAAGACCAGAAAGGCAAAGAGTATCATAAAGTTCAAAAGACAATCACAATTCATATTTATAAAGAAAGAAACAGAAGGGAGGAAATCATGATAGCTAGACTCAGACTAAACCACACAGCTTTGAATGGTACACTGTATATCATGGGGAAAAGTGACAGCGACAAGTGTGGGAGCTGTGGAGTTAAAGCACATGTAGAACACATCTTATTACATTGTGACATCTATAAAGCGGAAAGAGAAAAACTAAAGGATAACGTTTTAGAGGCAGAGAGGGAATGGAGTGTGGTTGGTGTTTTGGGAACAAAAGGAGAGGGAGCTACCAGAAAGGCACTGTTTACCTTCCTGAGTGAAACTGGGGATGGAAGACATTAGGTCAGGAAAGATCATAGGTTTTTTATTTTGTTTTATTTATTTAATGTTTTTTGTTGATTTATTTATTTATATTTATTTTTTGATTAGATCATAGATACGTCCATGAGTTAAGACATGGAATGATATGATGATTCACACTCATGTACAGGTGGCTGTATGCACCTTTAAAGTTGTTTGCAATATGCCAAAAATCGAGAGAAGAAGAAGAAGACATTTTAGAAACCAGATCACATTGTTTGATCTAAAAATGGTGCGCTTCAAAAAAGGCAAAACAAAGAAAGCTTTAGACCTCTGGCAACAAGCAGGAGGTAGAGATTTCATCACCACGTCTTTAATTTCTCATGGTTTTAGTGAAGTTAATGTTACAACTGAGCAGTGGTCCTCAGTTACACTTACAGTGTTTAAAAGTAATAAGAAAGAGCATCTTAAGTGGTTGAGGGTCATCTGGGGTGAAGACCGACGTGGAGTCCGGACTGAGGTGCTTCAAGCAGGTACTGTTAAAAAATAACTTTGATGAGCCCCAGAGCAGAGTCCTGCCTCGGATACCCGGCAAAATAGTTGTATAATTGGCAAAACATACATGTAGGCCTACATCCAAATCAAATCAAATCAAATCAAGGTTTATTTATAAAGCACATTTAAAAACGATGTTTGGTTGAGCCAAAGTGCTGTACATGTAATAAAAACACTTTACTGCAGTGCAATAGTTACAAAAGACAGTCATTTTGCAACAGCAAATATAAAAACAATACACAGGGAAATGTCAGAAGTGGTGCTCCGCTCTAGCTAGAAAGCCTGAGAGAAGAAGTGTGTTTTTAGAGAGGATTTAAAAACCCCTAGGGTCTGGGCCGACCTCACATGGAGGGGCAGAGAGTTCCAGAGCCTCGGGCCAGCTGCTGCGAAGGCTCGGTGCCCTCGGGTTTTGAGCCTGGTCTTCGGCACTACCAGCAGCAGCTGGTCAGCAGACCTTAAAGCTCTGGCTGGGGTGTAGCGCTGGAGAAGTTCGGTTATGTAGGAAGGGGCCAGCCCATTTAGAGCTTTAAAAACAAATAAAAGGATTTTAAAATCAATTCTGAACTGAACTGGAAGCCAGTGTAGTGATGCCAGAATTGGGGTGATGTGGTCGCGCTTTTTGTGGCCAGTCAGCAAACGTGCAGCTGCATTTTGGACCAGCTGCAGGCGTTTAATAGACGCGTGGTCCATACCCACATACAGAGCGTTGCAATAGTCCAGCCTTGAGGTAACAAAGGCGTTGATGACCCTTTCCATGTCTTTAAAAGATAAATAGGACTTGGTTTTGGCCAATAGTCTTATTTTAAAAAAGCAGGATTTGACTACGCTGCTGACCTGCTTATCGAATTTAAAAGTGTTCGTCAAGGTCACGCCAAGGTTCATGACCGAGGGGAGGATGTTTTGTTCGAGGGAGCCCAGAATATCAACCTGAGAGGCTGGAGGTTGAGGTCCAAAAAAGATGACCTCCGTCTTGCCCTCGTTAAGAGTCAGGAAATTGTTGCTCAGCCAGGATTTGATCTCCGTTAAGCAGTCCATCAGCTGCTGTAGTGACTGTTTGATGTTTGCTTTGATCCAGGGGTGCACATAACTGGTACGCAGGTACACATGCGCGGCAACAATCTAAAATGCGTACCGTCACTTGTGTCACAAAGCGCATTTGCGTACCACTTGTGAAGCTTTTCCAGAAGGCGGTTAGATCACCGGACGACAGAGTCGGTCTCCGTGTGCGGAGTTGTGCCAAAACTACGCCAACCGGCTGCGGAGGGAGACTCCCCCCCTTCACTGGAGAACTGCGCTAAAACAGCTGATCACAACGTTCACGCTCTGTGGTCACGAAGTACTCCACTAGCCCCCCCCCCCTCCCGTCGACTTTCCTGAAGTACTCCACTAGCACCCCCCAAAATTCACAACGGTCGGGTCGTGGGTCGTAAGGCCCTGACACACCAAGCAGTCACCAGAGAACTCGCTGAAGCCGACGCCGACTGTTGCGTCGGCGTGTTCTCCTGCGTCTTGTCCATGTGTCGCACTGGAACACACCGCAAAGACTTGAGCCGAGCACGTACGAACTGCGCATGCGTGAGCGGCAATAACTCTCCTTACCAGCAGGCGGCGGTAGTGTGTATTCGTCATTCAAAAGAGGCAACAACCGGAAGACAGAGAAGAAGAACAGACTACGTGATATAAACAAACAACAAATAGCGCGTGCGTTCCATTTTCACTCTCGTCTATCGAAAACATGTTTCGTGCGTTACTGGAGCTATCAGCCATTGGAGTGTTGCTTGTGGAAGACATTCTCAAGCAACCGTTTCGCTTCTCATGCACTGATTCGCTAGCTGAACAGCCAATCAGAGTGATTTCATGAAAGGCCAAATAAGGCGTGTCACGGCCGACGGTGCGGGACACACCAAATTGAGTTTGGGCGACAGGGCACGCTTCATCGTCCGACTAACGAAAACGGCCGATTTTGGCCTGGTGTGTCAGGGCCTTTATATCAACAGTTCGGGTCCAGATTTGACTTGAAGATAATTGCGTGTAACGGTCGGTTCACGGTAGCTACTGAGCTGCGAGGGTTCGGGTGGGTGCAGATTTGCAAAACCGGACCCATGCAGGACTCTGCCCCAGAGGCTTTTTAGTTGAAGCTTAACCCTTGTGAATCCCTTTTAAAAACGTTACTCTGAAAACACTAACGACAAAAATGTCCGCATCTAAAAATACTGTAATAAAGATATTATAGGCTATGTTAATATTTTTATTCCACTTTCAATTACTTACATCTTTTAACCCAATTCAGTGCTGATCATAATTATCAAATGTTCATTCATTTTTATTTTTAATAAATAAGCTAATTTTTCTATCAAAATATTAATATAAAATATTTAGAGTGTTAAAATGCAATAAAAGAGGTGTGTCCTATTCAGCCAGTGTAGTTCTTTGACCCAACATTGATTTTGAGTGAATCGGTCACATGACCTGGAAGGTATTGAAGAAATAAGCTAATTTTTCCATCAAAATATTAATATAAAATATTTAGAGTGTTAAAATGCAATAAAAAGAGGTGTGTCCTATTCAGCCAGTGTAGTTCTTTGACCCAACATTGATTTTGAGGGATTAGGTCACATGACCAGAAGGTATTGAAGCAATATGCTCATTTTCGCATTCAAATATTAATATAAAAATATCTTAAGTATTAGAATTCCCTAAAGCAGGGGTGGACAACCAGTCAGAGGTTAAGAGCCACATTTTTTCTATGTTACTGCAAAGAGCCACATCAAATAGTTTTTTGTTTTCTGTAGACAAGATTTCAACCACGTCAGTGATGCATTTTTGTGGCATTGGGATATATTTTTTAAATCCTCTGGAGCAGAGAGGAGCTGTGGATTATTGTTATTGATTAATGCATCAGAGTTTCTTAGGGTCAAAAACATTAAACTCACAACTTAAAATGAAAGTGTTTAGTTTATTTAATAAAAGAGCACATGTTCAATGTGAAAAGTGACAGTAGTTATAGATTATTTGCAATTTGGTGCTATATTTAAAAAAAAAAAACACCTTGAATTTCAGGGGGGGCGCGGGGCTCCGTTGGCGGGGCGCAGCGCCCCTCCAAGACAATGGTAGGGGAAACACTGGATAGTGTTTAATCAACGATAGGTTTCCCCCCCCTCAAATGTGTTCACTGCATCGAAGGTATTATTGTGATTGGCTCTTAGGCCACATCAAAATTAGACGCGCTGTCATCCTCTCATACTGACACCTGACACCACACATACACACGTAGGGAGAGCCGGGACGAAAGTGACACGGGACGAAAGTAACGGAGCGATTTTATCCGAGCCCAAACAACTTTGACCGGCCAAATTACGTCAGAATGATCAGCATTCAATACTTAACAGACCTACTAAATATCAGGTTTAACTATCAGGAGTAGCTAGTGTTGTCACGATACCAACATTTTAGTTTCGATACCAAGTCAAGAAGAATCGATTCTTTTTCGATACTTTTCTTAAAAAAAGGGAAACAGTCTTAAATGTAATTATTGTGCTTTATTTCACACCAGAACCATAACCATAACACAAACTTCTAAACAATGAGAACAATAAATAAAATAAATGACAATAATTCGTATTAAATAAAATGAATACATTTCTTACAGACAGGCCTCGTGGTGTCCGTAGGCTTGCCCTCACTGTCAGAGATATAGCTCAAATACTTCCAAATTTCGCTTCTCGCGTCTTTTTTGTCAACAAGCCGAGGCGCAGCGGCAGTTGCACTCCCACTTGCAGCCATGCTTCTCGTTTTCTCACATGCTCTGGCAGCTAGCGCGTGCACGAGAGAGGGGAGGCACTTAGAGCGTGCTAGAGAGGGGCGGGACTGCAGGCACGGCTGCAGTGCAGGGAGAGGAAGCAGAGCGCTGAACACACGGCTCTTATTAAAACAACGCTTTCTTCCCGGAGTACTTTCCCCCGTCATTCTTAAAGTACCGATACTAATGAAACGGAGGAATCGTAACGTTTTTAACGGCAGGGTATCACGGTATACCTTTCAAGTATCGGTACACCATACAACACTAGTCAGGAGTCATTGTCTCTCCCCCAAACTCACACATATACAATTCGATATGAACTGAAGAGCCGCACGAAACTAGGCAAAGAGCCGCATGCGGCTCGAGAGCCGCGGGTTGGCCACCCCTGCCCTAAAGGAATACCCTTTCCGTCCAATGTGAAATGCTGTGGTGTTTTCTGAAATGCTGTGGTGTTTTGTGAAATACTGCCGCGTTTTCTGAAATGCTCTAGTGTTTTCTGAAATACTGCCGCGTTTTCTGAAATGCTGTGGTGTCTTGCACTTCAGGGGCACCGTAGTTTACCATGCAGCTGACTGTTCCAGCATTTATGTGTATGTATGTACTGTTCCTAGCAGGAAATCGTAATGTAACTATTAGGATTAATATTGTCATTCACTAATTTGATCTACTCTGTTTATTTATATTTCCTAGATAACCACAACACAACATAACAAATGAACATCCTGTAACACCATAACTCCTGTGAACCATTAAAGTTTGGATATCTATACCCCCTGGATTGCTGCAATCTTTCTGACAGAAAATTTAGGCCAGACGTGTATACACCAGCATTCTTCATTCATAATCTCACATATTGGCTTTGAAACGAGCGTACGTTTCTAGTAGTGGAAGTGTTATGGTGTTTGCACAGGTGTTTGCCATGGGATAGATAGATAGATAGATAGTCTCCTGTGAAAACGTGACACATGGATGGGGTGTCATTCCTGCAGTGTCTTCAGGCTTGTGATGAACATGAATAATTCCTCCAGTGACACTGGTCCTTGTTCAGTGAAACAAAGAGCTGTCATTACATATATTAACAATTTAACAGTCATGTAACAACAGCAGATCCTATTCTGATCAGAACAGTATTTTACTGCACAAACCTTCACAGTCCATCAGATAGTCTGCCCAGAAGCTGAGTGCCACGGTCTCTGTAGTCCTCCTGTTGCTCCCTGCTGGACTGAGCTGTGGTAAGAAGAGTCATTCTACTTCAACTGAAGTCAGCCTCTTGTCCGTATGACACAGCACTGGAGCCAGTACACTCGGATGTTGCGTTTTTTTCTGAAATGCTGCGGCGTTTTGTGAAATGCTGTGGTGTGTTCTGAAATGCTGTAGTGTTTTGAGAAATGCTGTAGTGTTTTGAGAAATGCTGTGGTGTTTTCTAAAATGCTGTAGTGACTTGCACTTCAGGGCCACCGTAAGAAATACACATATCAGTTACACCAATCCAACATACAGTATTATAAACAAAGTTAAATCTGCCTTTTTGTGGTTGTAGTTTTTACATAATGAAGGATCCTGGGAGATTGAGTCTATGGCTCCGAACACAAATCATAATTTAATCAGCAGAGTTTTTTGTCTTGCTATATTTCATAATGATAATTCTACATATTTTGTCTGTATGCACTCTTCTTCTGCTGCATGGACATTAGCTTTTATAGGGATTATTTTGTATTTTATTGTTTGTATAGTATGTGCACTGAATGGTTTCCCCCCCAAAATAAAAATCACAAAAACTCATCACGACTTTTCCTGTTTAGATTTCACAGGAAGTGGACCGGCAAAGTGTGACGTGTGCAGAGAGCACTGCTGCTATAAAAGACACGTACCGGCCTTTGTATCCTCACGTCTACCACCTGCAGGAGTTTTTCAGGTCTAAGGCTAGAAAATGACATTCCCAGAACAAATGACTATATCTTCACTTCTAAAAAGGGGTAAATTAATTATCTTTTTTCTCAAAGTAATGATAAACCTGTGAGTTGGATGTAGAAAAGTCAGAATCAATAAAGAATTGTTTTATTGTGTCCGTCCAAGTAAAAAACATTACTTATAGTGAAAACCACCCTTGAACGATGGGATAGTATACTAAAAGCTTTAGGAATCCAAACTATAACATATAATAAGTACCCTGTATCAAGATTGATGCAAAACAAGTGACATTTGACCTTTCTAGAGAGATTTAGAAGAAAAAAAAACACTTCTGGGGTCATTTGGGTGGATTTTCCATATCTCTGGAACGCATCAGCCGATTTTGATGATTGACACCTGTTTTTAATCGATAGAGTCAATAGAATCGAGGGGAAGTTCCTCAAAATCCATCTAAACATTACCCATTGGTGAATGAGTGATGCGTAGCCAGATTGCCCAAGACCATCGTAGCAGCTAATATGAAATCTCCATAGTTTTTAAATGTTAAGAAGCCCTAAGACGCTGTTTCTTTCAGATGTTGCGTTTTTGCCCCCGCCCACGGGTCCGTGGGGGTCAACGGGTTAACAGGATAGCAATTATACAAAACATTTAGAAATAAAGAAAAATACATCAAATCATCCTATATCTGTAAACTTGGAGCCCTCAATAAAAAAAGAATGGTTCATCAACAGTCAGTGGTTAACGTATAAATCAGAAAATCAGTATGACAAAAACATATTGTCCACGTATGTTGATAAAGATGGAGTTCATTTAAGTCTTATATGAATGTTGTGCAACAATGTTAATCCAGTCAGACTGATTTTTCTCATGTGTGAGATGTCAAAAGACTTAGTCATTGTCCATTCCATCAGCTCCTGTTTCCATGTGTTCAGCTGAGCTGCTGATTAGAGGCTCTGCCTCTCCGTTATCCTCAGTTTGAATTTCATTAAGCTGTGAGGACTGACGACCAACACACTTGTGTCTATTTAAATGACTATGACATTTAAACATTTTGTCACAAACATTGCAGCTGTATATTTCCCCTCCTGTGTGGACTCTCATGTGTGTCTTTAAATTTCTATTCAATGCATAAGCTTTCTTACAGACTGAGCATCTGTATGGTTTCTCTCCTGTGTGGATTCTCATGTGTTCCTTTAAACCTCCACTCCGTGAAAAAGGTTTCTTACAGACTGAGCATCTGTATGGTTTCTCTCCTGTGTGGATTCTCATGTGTTTTTTAAAACTGTCACTAAGTGCAAAAGATTTGGTACAGAATGAGCAGCTAAAGGGTTTCTCTCCTGTGTGGATTTTCTTGTGTTCCTTTAAACTTCCACTCTGTGAAAAAGATTTCTTACAGACTGCGCATCTGTATGGTTTCTCTCCTGTGTGGATTCTCATGTGTTTTTTTAAACTTTGACTCAATGCAAAAGATTTGGTACAAACTGAACAGCTAAAGGGTTTCTCTCCTGTATGGATTCTCATGTGTCGCTGAATATTTCTTGCATATGTAAAAGATTTCGTACACACAATGCAGCCAAATTGTTTCTTTACAGCACTACGGCTTGAATCACTGACAGATTCTTGTCTATTTTTCAGTGATTTTGAGCCTGACGCAGGTTCTCTGGTCTCCTTCCAATCAGCACTGTGTTCAGTGTCAGGTTCAGAAGAGTCTCCAGGGTCATCCTCAGTCTTTGGTTGTAAACTGCTCTCTGGATCTGTGTTACTGGCTGGTTCTGGTCCTCGACAGTCATCTCCATCAGCTTCTGTTTCCATGTGTTCAGTTTGTCTTTGACGAGGCTGTGAGGACTGAGGTTTCTCTTTATCATCTTCACTATTCACAGGGTCAGGAGTGAAAGTGGACTTGGTGATATCAGCCTCCTCCAGCTCCAGAAGCTGATCTCCCTCCTGACTGATCCTGAGTTCCTCATGTTCCTGCTTAATGTGTGGGGGGGGCTCTGGGTCCTCCTGGTCCAGACTGGTGCTCCACTCCTGCTGGTCAGGGAGAACCTCTTCTTTAACCACTTCCAGCTGCTGGATGTCTGCAGGAAACAGTCAGAAAAAACTGTTAAGTGTTAGCATTTAAAAAAATCTAATCACCATTAAAATGGGAGACATTTTGCAACCCTAATTAATGCCTTTGTTTTTATACTTTCATATTATCTTTCTTAGTCCCACCTATTGTCTATTTTTGTTGGCTCAAATCACTCATGTAGCCCAACCCCTTTACACTTCCAGTTAAAAATGAAAAAGGGTGTTTTCTTCTGGTTTAGCACTAGCTGCAATGTAAACAATGAATTGTATTTGGGATCGTTCAGAGATACACTACGCCAGGGGTCTGCAACCTTTTTGACCAAAAGAGCCATTTTGCTCCTTTTTCCAAAACATTTTTTTGTCTGGAGCCGCAAAACATATTTCATAGTTTTATTGTTATATCAGACAAAAACTACAGTTTTTTTGCATTTATTAGGCTATTTATTACATGATATAAAACTGTTAACCTCTAATAAGAAACAAAGAACTCTTATAAGGAGAATTAAAAATAATACGCCTACTTTAAAATAAATTAAACACAGCACTTTGGTAGTCCTCTGCACATTTGAAGGGAAAAAAATATTATTAAAATGGGCCCACTTTGAAATAAATAAAACATATAGCTGCACCCTAAAAAGAGTTAAAGGAAGGGTAGGTAAGAATGGAGAAACCAGCTCGAGTGCGCTAGAATTTGAAAGTACACAACCGGAAAAAATATGCTTCTTCCTTCAGACTTTCTTACAGAGTCCCTCCTCCAACACACACGAACGCGCACATGACCAATGAGGGCACGAGATAAGTTTGTGCACAGATGGAAGGCTGACAGGCAGGTAGGCCATCCAGTTACTTTAGCCGGGCCGGCTCAGATTGGTCGTGCTTTTTACAGCGCTACGGCTTCCAGAGATTAATTTTTGTATGTATTTATTGTCAAAGCATTTAATATATTCATTGCTATCGGGACGTTAAGAGCATTCCATGGAATATAACAAAAAGTGTTTTCTGAAATAAATGACATACCCCATTGAATTATGACTGAAGATCGTCAGCTGTCTTCCTCTCCCTTGTTGTTTCTCGATATGTAAAGGCTGCACCACCGTTGACAACTTCTCTCTACATATCAAACATACCGGTAACCAGCATCGTTTGCTGTGAAAGCATATAACTCTGTCCACACAGAATTAAATCCTGTGTTCCTCCGGTACTTTTCTTTGATTTATCCATAGTTCGCTCATCGAGCCGGGGGTCAGGTTATTCACCTCCAAAAAAAGGTGCTCGCTCGGGACCGTAGCAGGGTCTGACGCATATTTTAGTTAACCGTTGTTTTTTATTTATGTGTCACAGTATCACCTCAAAATACAAGATACAACACATTTTCAACCATGCAACAAAATATAAATAGTCCTACAAATACTTTTATTTTATTTCCTTCTTATTTTTGTCTAAGCTCAAGGGAGCCAGAGCAGAGGGCTTAAAGGGCCGCATGCGGCCCGTGGGCCACGGGTTGCCGACCCCTGCACTACGCCTATAGAATGGTAATACTACAAATATATTGTAGAATATATATATAATATTATTATTACTATTATTATAATATATATATAATATTGTACAAAATATGTCTGAATTTTTTTGCCAAACAGATCAGCTATTGTAGCCATGCCTTATACTGCTCATACCCCTCTATTCCAGCCCTGTTCCAAAAACGCTGATTCTGTGACCATAGCTTTAAAACAGCTGCTGCTAGCCACGCCCCTTTGTAGCATCATGCAGCTTTCCCCTGCTAAGAGAGTTTTCTACCGGGAGAAACTCAGCTAAAAGCTGCTGTGATTAAATGCCATATTATGCTCCAAACCACAAGCATTATTTCTGAAACAGTATGGAGCTCAAAACGTTCTCTCTTGCAGGGTTTACCACAAGGACATTACGTTACACATATTCTCTCCAGTACAGCATTAGCTCTGAGTGTTAGCGATGCTTGCTAATGTAAACACAGACCATATTACTCCCAAAACACACCGCGCATTGTTTCTGATCCAGCATATAGCTTGACATGTTGTTTCTTAAGTGTTTACCGCTAGAACAGTGCCATTATATGTATTCTATATAACAACTTTACTCTAAGTGCCTCATGCATACATCCTGCTGAATACACAGACACACAGCTGCGAGAGGGGATTCAGCTAGACTAGACTGTATCCGGAGGGACGGACACGGTTGGAACGTGTCACGTGTGCCGGAGATGATAGGTTGGGACGTGTCACGTGTGCCGGAGATGATAGGTTGGGACGTGTCACGTGTGCCGGAGATGATAATAATAATAATAATAATATATTTAATTTGTTAGCGCTTTTACAGGTGCTCAAAGACGCTTTACAGATATAGTGAAGGGAAAAGGAAGGAACAACAAATAAATATATAGTAAACAATCACACATTAAAAGCCAGATTGAAGAGGTGAGTTTTTGTGAGTTTTTTGAAGGTGGTGAGGTCAGTGCAGTCTCTGATGGGTTGGGGGAGTGAGTTCCAGAGGGAGGGGGCAGCGACGGAGAAGGCTCTGTCCCCCCAGGTCCGGTGATTGGTGCGGGTGGGGATGGATAGGAGGTTGGCATCTGATGAGCGGAGGCAGCGGGAAGGGGCGTGGTGGTGCAGCAAGTCTGTGAGGTAGGGGGGGGCCTGATTGTTGAGGGCTTTGTGGGTAATGAGGAGGACTTTGAAGATGATTCTTTGACGGACGGGGAGCCAGTGGAGGATCTGGAGGTTAGGTTGGGACGTGTCACGTGTGCCACATTTCACCAATGACGTCGTGAGCCAAATCCTGGAACTGCTCATTTGCACCCCGCTCTTTTTTTTTTTTTTAGAGATGTGGGTAAGGAGGAAAAGAGAGAGGGTTGGATTTTCTGAAACGTGAGTCTTCTTACACACATATTTATGTATAAAATACATCAACAAGTTCATTTTGCATACTAGGTCCCCTTTAACCTGTTAAGCCCCATGCCCCTGGTACCGGGGGCTAAACGCAACATCTTGCAAGAAACAGCGTCTGAGGGATTCTTAACTTTTAACAAACTTTGAATGTGTTATACCCACTTAACGGGAAGAAACTCAGCTAACTGTCGATATGGACCATTTTTACCGAAACAAATCATCATTCACCAATGGTAATGTTTAGATGGATTTAGGATTATATTGGCTCTAACGGTTCAAAAGTGGTGTCAATCACCAAAAACGACCAATGGGTTCCAGAGATATGGAAAATGCACCCAAATTACACCAGAAGGGGTTTTATTTTCTAAACTAGGGATCGACCGATATGGCTTTTTCAAGGCCAATACCGATTATTAGTAATCAAGGAGACCGATAACCGATATTTGGAACCGATATACATTTGCAGTAAAATCAGAAAATCTTGGTGTCAAAATGTAGAATAACACAAACTCCAACACAACTTCTTTGAAATGCATTTAAGCATATATTGTGTTTAATGAACTTTTAAACATCTTACAACTGATTTCCTCTCTGTGCCCTTTTCTGTAGTGCAGCCATTTGCAATGAGTTAGAGAGAGACAAGAAGTGGGGCTGCAGGCTGACTGACTGACTTCCCGCGTCCCTGTGTAACTGGGAAACTGATAGAATTGGATCATAAGATCGTGGTGTTTTTGCAACTTCAGCATAGGGGATTGGGATGTTTATTGAACTTCGGCTTAACACATACGGCTCGGCGCTGCTGCTTGCTTCAGTCTGTGTCTGCGTTCTTTCTCACCTGCCTGTAATCTGAGAAGGTCCCGCCTCTCTGGCTGGCTCGCGCCCGGAAAATCTTCAGTAATAGTCTATCAGATAGCGCTGTGGGCGGGACATTACTCGTGTACACTAGTGATGGGAATTCCAGCTCTTCTTGGTGAGCCGGATCAATTGGCTCGGCTCACCAAGAAGAGCCGGCTCTTTCGGCTCCCAAACAGCTCTTCAGTTTACCACAAATGATACCTTTTATAATGAAATCAAATGTAGCCCTGTTTTGACTAATGATTTATATGTGTACACATATATCACTTACATTATTCAATACATCCTTTGTACTGAAGTATTCAAAAATAAAAATTACATGTTTAATATAAATTATTTGCTGTGGCCAAATGTTTTCATTGCATTTACAGACCCTTGTAACTCTCTGATACCACCCCATGAATGCACTGACTTGCTTGTAGAACCACGCTACACAAAGCAGATGGCAACAAAACCTATAAAAACGTAAGCATAGACATTTTAAAAAAGGGGGCTACTGTATCGACAAAATTATATTTAAAGAAAAAGCCCTGACAAAACAGCAGGGCTCTATTTCAGTATTAACTATAGAAAAAAAGACAGCAACAGCTGACATCAAATCTTTGCTGAGCCTAAGGATAATCATAAATAAATAACAGTGAAAATAAATATATCACATTGCTCAAAACAGCAGCATCCAACCGTCTCTAATCCATGTCACTGTATGCATGCACGGAGCAGCTGTAGCGCGGAGATCATCATATCATTCTGTCTTGTATTACTTAACAACAAAAAAAAATAAACGGCTCGTTCGCAGGCGCGAGCCGGCTCCCGTCGTTCACTTAAAAGAGCCGGCTCTTTGATGACTGCAGCCAGAGAAACGGCCGCATCAGAGCCAAAGTTTTATCGGCAATTTGATTAAAAAAAAGGCCGATACCGATAATCGGTCAAATGCGGAATATCGGCCCTGATAATCCGACCCCTATTCTAAACGTCTCTAAAAAAAAAGGTCAAATTGAACTTGTTTTGCATCAATCTTGATACAAGATACTTATTATATGTTATAGTTTGGATACCTAAAGCTTGTTGTATACTATCCCATCATTCAAGGGTGGTTTTCACTATAAGTTATGGGTTTTGGACAGACACTATAATTTACATTTGTTTACTATGTTCAATCTGAATTTACTTTAAAATAAAAAAAATCTATATTGATTCTGATTCTCTTCTACATCCAACTCACAGGTTTATCATTGCTTTGAGAAAAAAGATTATTAATTTACACCTTTTAGAAGTGAAGATATGGTCATTTGTTCTGGGAAATTCAATTCCGAGCCTGAGACCTGAAACACAGGCTTGGGGCTTAACAGGTTAAGTACAAGTATGCAAATACACAAAAATGTGCACGCCCAAATTAGGTAATCAGAAGAAATGGAACCCCAGTAATTACATGTATAAACCATGTATTTAACATATATTGCATCATTTTATGCATTTTTCAGAAAAAGTGGTAGTTTGATAAACAGTGACATCAACGACATGTTTGGTCTGTAAAATGCCCGAAAAGTAAAAGAATGGGAGATAAATATCCCAAAGTATCCACATTTTATTATATTTTTAGTGTGTTTCTGGTCCTCTTACAGTTGAGACAGTGTAGATCAGGGGTGTCAAACTCAAATACACAGTGGGCCAAATAAAAAAAAATGGGTTCGAGTCGAGGGCCGGACTGGTTCAATGTTTATTGCAAAACTTATTGAAATGAACTTATTGCACATATTAAACCTGGAACTAACAAAACTTAAATTATTGCCTATAAAATCAACATTACACATTAAATAATCAGTTGCAGTAATTTCTTGTGGCTCTATCTGTAGATTTTCCGGAGTCATTTCTTATGATTACATTTTCCCACAGGCCAACAACAGCTTCAAAAAAACAATTCCCCATAAAGAAAAAAATCAAACATGCCCTGTTGTCGCAAGAAAAAAAGGAAAGGAAACTCAGTTTTCTGCTCTGTGATGCTAGCTCAGATACTTGGCATCTCATCTTGGGTGCAAGTTCATCAATGTTTGGGGTCAGGCTCTGAGCTGAGGAAATCCACAGGATTGAGTGAAGGTGTGCGTGCAATATACCGGTGGACCAGATCTAATAGTAATTAGAAATGATCCTGCGGGCTGAAATTAAATCCACCACGGGCCTGATTTGGCCCCCGGGCCTTGAGTTTGACACATGTGGTGTAGATGAAGGATGTGTCAGGATGTAGGAAAGCCAGAACTCTTGTGTGAACATTGGATAAAGCCAGGTTCATATTCTTGTTTCATGTTGTTGACATATTAGAGTCAAAGGTTTGCACAGAGCGAAATATCTTTGTGTTGCGCCATAAATCAGAAAATACTGCATTAAAAAAGTCATTTCCTGCATGTTTTTACTGATAAAGTGTGATATAAATAATGTACAGGCTTTCAGATTGCTGTAGTTCACTAAACAGAGACATTAACGACATGTTTGGTGTTGAAAATGTCAGAAAAGGTGAAAGAATGGGAGATAAATATCCCAAAATCGTATATATTTTCTAAATATATAATTTTCACTCCGGGATGATGATTTTTGTATCTATTCCAATTAAAAGTCCATCTGTCTCATCTGCAATGCGAGCGTGGCTTTATCGAAGAAGGGTAATTTAGGAGCGGCATTTCAAAACAGTGCACAAACGCTACGAGATGGAATTCCCTCCTAATTCTGCCCTACGCTCCCAAAAGGGGAGGGGCCTGAAAGGACAGCTAAATGCACAGCAGTCCATTTTCACCAGGCCCAACAACAAGAGCAAGGCTGCTACCATAGCATCTTATCGTGTCAGTCACGTCCTTACGAAACACATGAAGTCTTTCAAGATACGGCAAAGTTGTGAAAGAAGCATTCCTGGAAGCTGCCGACGCGCTTTTGGGGGACAGTAAAAATAACAGTATCATTTCAACAGGTTTGTGATATAATAAAAACTCAAGTTAGATACCGTTATTAATCAGCTGTAAGTTTTAGTTTGTTTGAACTTATTCATTATAATTATTGTACAAAATGGTATAAGAATGCAAACTTAAATTGATTATAGTCTATTATCAATTCAGGTTAAGAAACTAGTGTTTTTTGCATCGTATTTTAAAAAAAGGCATTTATTTTTATACTCTACTAAAATGCTACAAAAAAAGGGTTTAGGCGCATTCACACCGCAGTACTTTTCCCACAAAGGTTCATGCAAACTTAGTTCATGCAAACTCTTTAGTTCGCATGAACTAAGTACAGATCGCGTTCACACCGGAAAAAGTCTCTGGGGGTGGATTAGGCAAATGAAGCCGCTGACTTCACTTCTTCTTCTTCTGCTTTGGGTTTACTGGCAGGCTACAAACAACTTCACGGCGGATACTGCCGCCCAAAGTCCCCGGCCGGAAGTCCCCGGAGTTGTAAGAGGACTTCAGTAGAAGTTGCTGGGACTCCCAGCAGCTTCTACTGAAGCCTTCCGAGTAAATCGCCAGAACGCCGACACCTCCTCATCTCCACCGCTCCCATGTTTTATTTTGTGTTGCCATACGTTAGTCTCTCTGCGTTTCTGCGCTGGGCTAATGCTAATAATGCTAATGCGAGGATAATAAAATGGCGGCTTCACAAAACTTTTTGGAAGTTTTACGGGGCGTGGTTTGCAATCCGCCCAGCCAATCAGAAATATAGCTCTTTTCTCACAAAAGAGCCGCTCGAAAGTCCCTGCTCTCTAGCAGGGACTTACGAGCGGCTCTTTTGTGAGAAAAGAGCTATATTTAGTACCGGCTCTTTTTGGTGTGAACGCGATAAAAGAGTTCACTGAACTAAGTTCGCATGAACCTTTGTGGGAAAAGTACCGCAGTGTGAATGCGCCTTTTGATTCTATTAATTGTGTCTTTTTTATTGCACGTTGGCAGCAGATTCCTGAGTAGCTTCAGATCTGAGTTGTCTTATTAGTAAGCCTAATTTATACTTTTGTAGCAACACTATTTTTATATAATGGCAAAGAAAGGGTTCAGAGTCTTTTCTTTTTTTCCAGTGTCACATGTGGCAGCACTGTTCAATGTTTCTTGAAAACATTACCCACTGTAGTGACGTGTGAATAAACTCCAACTCTGTATCAACAACACTGTTGAGTAACTTCAGTTAAATACTTGTATGTGTGTAGATTAGAAAGAGGTAAGATAAAGGATCTGCAGTATTTTATGAAGTATTAATCGTACAAAGGTCAGTTTTATACGAAGTAGAAGTGTGTATTTACCTGGTAGTAGGCTGTCAGTAATGGCTACGCCTCTCTATTTGGACTGGTAGATCTCGGCAGACTGCCAACTTTAAAAGTAGCTCTCGGTTCAAAAAAGGTTGGGCACCACTGCTGTAGGTGAAAGATGCTTCAGGAAAAGACCAAACACTGGATGTCTTTCCGTCGCCAACATGTGTTTTCAAGACACTGATATTAACGGGGAAACCCTGCAGGACTGAAATGCCTAGTCTCTGGTAGGGGTGTAACGGTATCCGTATTCGTCCCGTACCGTCACGGTTCGGCACATGCAGTCACACGGCGAATACGCCTTTTTTTTACGAGTGGGAAAAAAGTCTGTCATTCAGGGCAGTATCCACTACACTATTTATAATCCAGGGGGCGGTATTGCGCCTAAAAGCTGTTTGCCAGCCGACCTTAAACAACAAATGAAGAACAAGAACAAAACACAAGATGAAGAAAAGATTTCAGATAACACACAGGAGCTAGAACCCACCTGCTTCTTTTAAATCAGCTGTGTGGGAACATTTCGGGTTCCCTATGGACTACAGTAACGATGAAGTGTGCGAGTGGTGGATCGGACGAGGACGGTGTGTCGGCGTTGTTCGATAGCGGTGCGGTATGCTAATGGTAACACACGCCTAACATGCTAAATCATATCAGAAGGCATCACCCAGATTTGCCAATCACCGTAGCCCGGCAAAAGACAACAGCAGTTCAACAGCTGATCCCCGCTGTTTTCAAGAAGCCAAGAGACATGAAAGCAGTGAGACCAAAATGAATAACGGAAGCTTTTGGCTTATTATTTATTTTGTAATATTTTCAAGACATTGTTTTTAGTTTTACAGTTTGATGAAACCTTTTTGTTTGACGTCAGCCATTATAGATAATATGGCCATCTGAGTGTGTGTGGTGCTGTTTGTGGTTTGTTTTTAACTGTTTAATACAGTTAATTATTCAAAATGTCAGAGTTCCTTATTTTTAAACTGAAACTTGCACTACTGTTCAAAAATAAATAACAATAAACCTGGAATTATGCATTTGGGACTTTTTTTTGCTTTTTCTTGTTGTACCGAACCCGTACCGAACCGTGACCCCCAAACCGGGGTACAAACCGAACCGTGACTTATGTGAACCGTTACACCCCTAGTCTCTGGGTGTTTCTCAATGTCGAGGACGCTTGCTTGGTAGCACATGTCTTCCGAGCAGGGCCGACCCTAGGCACTGGCGAACTAGCCGGTCGCCTAGGGCGCCAGATCTGGAGGGGAGCTGCGCTGGGAGAAAAATAATAATAATAATTTAAAAAAAATTAATTAATTTTTAATTTGTATTCTGCCTAATTTTCTTCCCTTGATGCAATACAATTACATTCATAATTGAATAAAGTAAACACCCTTTGCACCCCGGACCGGCAACATTTTGCATTTGCCCTGTACGATGTGTGCTGTAAGTGATGAAAGTGGGGGATGTTGACTTATCTGGCGCCCGCAGCTCACAGCCAAAGTGCAAGCGAGCTTCCGTCCATCGGTACCGCGGATTGTTGTTAGATTGAGGCTGATAACTACAGCTCAGGAGTAAAGGACTCTTGAGTGTTTGGATCAGGGGTCTCCAACCTTTCTTCCTCTGAGAGCCACTGAAAGTGGCCAAGAGCTACTTGCATCACTTTGCTTACATTTATTCACATAGCCCTCATCAGTTGAATTAAGCTATACTTTTGTACACGTGTGAAATTGCAATACCTGAAGCTTATCACAAATCTTAACTTCACATCAAGGTCCAAGAAAACGTCTCACATATTGTTATGGCCCACATAGTAAGTACATCACTGAGAATTCACATAAATGTCCTTAATCACCACCTGACAAACATCTCATGGCACTCTCACTCTTTTTTACAGTCAGTGAGATGAATGGCACTTAGGTTCACTCTAATAGTCATTTAAATGTTCATCAGTCAGTTTTGTTCTGTATTTAGATTTCATGACATTCATGTCAGAAAAAGCTGCTTCACAAAAAGGTCTGTAGAACAGAACCAAATAAAGCAGACATTTTCAGTGCTGCTTGGTGAATGTTCTTATAGTTTTCTGGATCTACAAGGCTCCAGAAATGTTGTGAGTTTTGCTGAGACTTAAGCTGAACATGATTGGAGATTTATAACCTCCATCTCCACAGGATTGACACTGAACAGTTCAGCCTTCGCCTTCTTCTTCACATTAAATTATAAACCATAATAAATCAATTATATAGGTCTAACCTCTCTATATCTGTGTGTGAAATTGTTCCATCCTAAAAAACTAATACTTCTGCAGTCTAGCTGCAGCTTCTAGCAACAGTCTTCTGTTAAAAAGAAGACACTGAATGTCCTGAATGTGGCATCACACACATGACTTAAGTCTGAACACAGCAGACAGGAGTATTTACAACAGCATTAATACAAAAATAGTGCATGTGGGTGCACACATTCTCTGTCTTACTGTTACATAAATCCCATGAATATATAAGACTAAGTTAGCTTCATCATATCTCAATCAGCGATTAAGTGAATAATAAAGTTTCTATCGGGTCACTATCAGCCTGTCACTCATTATTTTCAGGGAGGGGGCGGGGTTTGGAGGAACGGAGAGGAGACAGTGATCGCGGAAGCTTTCCTCCTGCCTTCACAAACTGTACAAGTATTTATCAACTGAAAATAGCAAGAGGACATTCATAGTCTGCAATCCAAGACTTGATTAAATCCACCAAAAACCTGACATGATGATAACGAGTGTTTTTCAAAAACCACAAATCCCTCCCTGTGCGTCTCTGAGCCGCAGCGACATGGGACTGATTCAGAGCGGGTCATTCTGTTGTTGGTTCTAGACTGGTGTTGCTGGAGAAAGCAGACTGGTCCGTGTGTGGTGTTGCTGTGCCGCTGTCACATCTGTTCCTTGATCACTGCGTCCCGGACCAATTTGATATTCGTGTGACAGAAAAACATCGAAAATAAAAAAACGTTATTGTCCGGCTGCGGCCGAAAAATCAAGAAGCAACCTTACTATGCTATAATCGATAATCGAGCGGCGAGCTACTGAAAAGCTGCCTGTCAACGTGTTGGAGAGCCCTGGTTTAGATAGTTCACTTTAGGACGCACTGTTTACCCAGCTGGTCTGGCCCTGTCCCCCCTATTTCGCAAATGAGGGCCTATAGGCCCCTTGTCATGTCTGCCGATATCTGGTTTTCTTATGTCTGTTTGTTTTTATCTGTGCCCAGTGCATGACATCAGAGATGGAGTACTCGAGTCCTGGACTCGGACTCGAGTCGGACTCGAGTGCCGATTTTCGGGACTCGTGACTTGACTCGGACTCGCGCACTGATTGACGCGACTCGGACTCGGACTCGTGAATTCTCACGCAGGATGACTCGGACTTAGACTCGGACTCGACTACGACTCTCCCTAGGTGACTCGGACTTGGACTCGGACTCGAGCAAGTTTTCTCTGGAGTCTGATGTCCTCTGTGTCCTGGCGTGTGCACCTGCGAGGCGAGTTCACGTACTGGGCGCGCCCCCGCTGCTATACCAGTCTAAAGATGTCCAGAGACACACCCCGCATCGTGCTGTATGCTTTTAAAGATTTCGTTTCCATATTGGGAAAGAGCAGCGCAAAATGCACATTATGTGGACAGAAGATAGAAGAGAAGACTGGGACAACGTCGAATTTCAATCGACACCTTTCACGGCGGCACCCAGAAAAGTAAGTAGAAATGCTATTGTTAGCTTGCTAACCCACGTTAACGTTAGCCACTAAATTGACTCCACAAAGCTTTTAAGATGTCAGGTTAGATGGAGGTAGGGGTTGATATCACATCCTAGGGACCAAGTGCAGTTTTATTGTCTAGATAGATACTGTTAAAAAGCTATAAATGTCCTTGGTGATACTGCAGATGATGAGTAGCCTAGCCCTAGCCTACAATGAACGTGAAAATTAGAGACTGAAAATGATCTCTGTCACGGAGGCTCCATAACACATTACTCTAAGGATGGAGTTCATATATATATATTAGGGCTGTCAAGTTAACGCGTTAACGCAAACAAAAATTAACGCCACTAATTATTTTAACACGATTAACGCATGTGTATTTTTTGTCCTCGGCCGCCCCGTAGTTTCAGAGCGCATCGAGTTTAAAATACCATCTACAAGCTGATGCTGACAGCCCCGCTCCTGCCGTCCGCTTGTGGCAGACCACACTTCCACGCTCACCGGCAGGCACCGACTGGCCATCGGGAGGACCGGGAGGGTGTGTGTATGTGTGGCCCGAGCGAGAGACCTTACGTGTATTGTTGTTGTTGTTAGCATCTGGTGCTAGCTAGCTGCGCTAACGGATATAAGGAGCTGTTTAAATGAAAACAGAGGAGCGACATTTCGCCGACAACTGCGCCGAGCACTTGACTTTATGCAGGAAGCCAGACAGTGGGACATTGTACGAGAAGTCAGCACACTCAGCACGGATAGTGCGCGCAACATGATTGCAGCGTCCAGGCAGCTCCCGTTCGAGCAGAGTTGCACATAGCTCCAACGATCACACACACACACACACACACACACACACACACACACACACACACACACACACACACACACACACACACACACACACACACACACACACACACACACACACACACACACACACACACACACACACACACACACACACACACACACACACACACACACACACACACACACACACACACACACCACACACACACACACACACACACACACACACACACACACACACACACACACACACACACACACACACAGCACACACACACACACACACACACACACACACACACACACACACACACACACACACACACACACACACACACACACACACACACACACACACACACACACACACACACACACACACACACCACACACACACACCCACACACACACACACACACACACACACACACACACACACACACACACACACACACACACACACACACACACACACACACCACACACACACACACACACACACACACACACACACACACACACACACACACACACACACACACACACACACACACACTGTATTATTGAATGAGAGAGGTTCCAGGTTGAATTGAGGCGAATATTTGTAATGTTCAGAGGTTGTTGTGTTTAATATTCATGAGAATATTTTTCATTGTGTTATCATCAAATGATAATAAACATTAGCATAAAGCATATTTGTCCACTCATATGTTGATAAGCGTATTAAAAACTTGAAAAATATTCCTCTAAGGTACATTTAGAACAGATAAAAAATGTGCGATTAATTTGCGATTAACTATGGACAATCATGCGATTAATCGCGATTAAATATTTTAATCTGACAGCCCTAATATATATATATATATATATAGATGCGTATATATATAGGTAGGCTGTATTGAACACTATCATCAGAGTAATGTGATCAAATCAATAAGTAAAGATTCAGCCGATAACGATGACACTAAGATTAATACATGAAGACTTGTGACTCGGACTTGACTTGGACTCTTCTTGGGTGACTCGGACTTGGACTCGGACTCGAACACAGGTAATGATGACTCGGACTCGGACTCGACTCGGACACTCCTTGGGTGACTCGGACTTGGACTCGGACTCGACTACGACTCTCCCTAGGTGACTCGGACTTGGACTCGGACTCGAAGAGTGGGGACTCGAGAGTGACTTGGACTCGTGAATTGGTGACTTGACTACAACACTGCATGACATTAAGGATTTTGGGAGATGGCCCCGTGGGCCATCTAAGCTAATTTACAGATGGCCCTGAGCCCAATAGAGATTGCCCTGAAAAATGCGCACGGACGAAATGACGCACGAAGGGTTTGGGGGGCCTCCCTCTAGAACATTTTGATTTTTGCAGGTCTTAGATGCTGTCTGGTGCATTCTCTAGACTGAATTATAAGATGAACAACACAATATTATATTGTACAATTTAATTTTATTCTTCATTTCACTTGTTTGTCTGTTCTTGTTTGTGTTTGCTCGCTTGCATGCCCTGCATAGCTATAAGAAACACTTAAGTTGTTGGTCAAGACACTTTCCATCTGATGAAGGCAAATGCCTTCCGAGATGTAAAAAAGTAGAACACATTACATTCAGTTATAACTGCCAAAACAAACATTTACACTATTATGGCACCGGTTAAAAATGTTTGTAATGTTATCTACTGTAAGTTGGTCAAACGAATGCCTCCTCATCCGGAAGCTGACCGAGCAGCAGTCGAGAGGAACCGAGCGCATCCGCGAAGCACACAAAATGGCGACGTCAGAGTTCCCGTTAGCCGGCAAATCTAAATCTCTTCGGTCAAAATGTCCGGTCAAAATAATTTCCCTTTAGCGCAATACCGCTTCAGTTGCGGCACTTATGTGACAGACAAGAAGAGTATGTGACAGACATGAATAGTCAATTCTAATGTCTAACACTTAATGTGGAGAAAGAGATGTCCTGTATAGGTTGATTGTGCGTTGATCTGTTGGCAATGCCACGGGGTTCCGGTGGGCATGTAAACAAATGCATAAGTCTGCGCTATACTTTGTGGCCTCACCCAGTTGCATAGCGACACTTATTGTTTAGGTGTCTTTTAATAAGCAGGTAGTCATATCATTTGCTAGAACTAGCTGTATCTGATCGATATGGACATAAACGCGAGTGAAGTCTAATCTGACGGGAGAGAGAGATCAGCTGCTGCTGACGAGTCGACACGCAGCTCTGCATGATCACATGCAGCGGTGAGCAGACAAAACACACACTTCAGGTTAGAATATCACACGTAGCTATTTTAATTACCTCTCAAACTACCTAAACTAGTTATAGATATGTTTAGTTTTACTGTCGATCCGCGACCCGTGGATCCGCGAGCTGCATAATACTGGCATAATAGATTGCCCGATCGGGCAACCAGCAGGCTTCATTGCCCGAGCTAAATACTAGATGGCCCGGGCCATCGGGCAGTCGTTAATGTCGAGCCCTTGTGTCTATGTTGTTGTCAGTGATGTATTGTCTTGTCTTTTTAAATGCCTTTGTGATGTGCTGCAACCCATTTTCCCCTCGGGGACTAATAAACGAATACTATACTACTATACTTTAGTCTAAGTTATCTAAGTGGGTCTCAAACGGTTTGGTCACAATTTATGTAAACAAATATTTCCAAGGCACACCTTTATAATTATTGTGATAACTAAAAACAGGTTTGAAATCATTCCAATGTATACTATAGGACAGTTAACCAAAAATATCGTTTAAAACTGGAGATATTTAAAAAAATGCATGAATAAATAAATGTTAACTAGGTAAAATAAGATATAAATGAACAACAACAAATAAAATATGTTACATTTATTTGTTGTTAGCTATGGTAGGTTATTGGTTATGTTCACATACTTAAAGATTATTAAAATGTAAACCGATCTTTTTCATATGGGTGTTTAGAGTTGTACCCCCTAGATCTAGTCTCTAGTAATTCTGCTCAAACTGCACCAGATTGAAGCATTTTACTTTAAAATGTTAAAACAAATCTTTCCGGGGGGGGGCATACCCCCGGACCCTCCTAGAGGATGTGACGTCCACCCGCCAATTAAAACATGTTAATACAATAATGATTACATTTGAAACCTTCTTTATGGATACAACCAACATGTCAATACGTTTCAGTTTTTGTAGTGTATTGGTCTTTTGTAGAGATTTTTCATTTATTCTTTATATATTCTATTGTGTATTGCTTGGAGGACTCAATGACGTAGTATGCTTGAAATAGTGGCTCTGGAGCAGCCTTCCTCGACATTGAGAAACACCCTCTGTTCCCCCCCCCCCAACTCATTTGGGAGTGATTACCCATCAGCCCCGGGGGTAACGCTGCCCTTCCTCTGCACGTTGTTTCACTTTCAGAAACACAGAGGACTGTTTGTATGATGGGATCACAGGCACGCTGCAAACGGTGTCCGCCAAAAGTCGAGTCCAGTGTCTATGCCAGAGATGCCCAGTACGTCGACCGCGGTCAACCGGTGGGCAATGCTGGTAGATCGCGAGTCATTCATAATACAAAAAATCCAGCTCCGTTAAAATAGACAAAACAGGTTTTGATCCCTCCTACCTTGGCCTCCCTGCCACTTAATTCAGGAGTTTACTTGATTGACAGAAAAAGGGACCTATCGCTTTCCAGTCTGTTAACCAAGAATGCAAAGCGATACAAAATCAGTCAAGTGCCGGGAAAACTCAAATTAAGTTAAAGAGACAAACAACAAAATGAGTGCGGGACCGAGCAAGAAGCTAAAGACATACCACTTCCACCCAGAATGGGAGGAAGAATATTTGTTTGTGATGTCACATTCAAAGATTATTTGCCTTATTTGTAAAGCAAGCGTCGCTCTGCCAAAGAAAGGTAACGTGGAGAGGCATTATCGGAGTGTTCACAAGGCATATGACAGCGACTTCCCTCCGAGTAGCGAGTTGAGAAAGGTCATGTATTATTGCTACACAAACATTATCTCGCAGTCTTAGTGTCGCCAACTCGTTTCTAACATGCAAAAAGACAAACAAATGCGTCTATGGTCGGTGTATTTTTTATCTTTCCAATCGAGACGAGATCTCTCTCTCCACCTTCTGTGTGCGAGGGGGGCGGGGCAGTTTACACACACGCAGCTGCTACAAACAGCAACACACGGCGGGGATGGCGGAGAGAAGCGCTCCAAGGTGTGATTAAATGTTACGGTACGTCCACACAGCAGCTTTAAACGAATCTTCCAACGCTTCTCTGCCCATTGACTTTTGAATGGGGATGACACTTTGCCTCGCTTCACCGAACTGCATTGTGGGGGAGCGAAGCAAAGATTTTCAGGATTCAAAAGTTGAGCAATGTTCAACTTTTGAAGCTGAGCTGGAAGCGTCAGCCAATCAAATCCCGTGTATGCAAATCTGACAGTACAAGCGCTAGCCAATCAAACCACGTGCAAGCTGGGAGAGCCAGTTCATTTCCTCATATTCCAGACGAGAAATTACGGGAGCAAATCACCCGGTTCTTTACGACCAGACTATTTACCGGGATACAAACCGGAGGAACCAGGCATGGAGGGAGGTGGCAGAGACAGTGGGTGAAACTGGTAGGTTTTCGCCTGTTTGGGGAGTTTATATATATATATATATTGCTCGCATAAAATCCCCAGGGTTTTTTGCTTTGTATGTCGGGGGCGGGAGATTCATGTGATTGGTTGTTGGTCGCGTTGGTCGCAAAAAATCCCCAAGCTTTCACACGCCCAGCTCCAAGATTTTCAAGATTTTTTCAAAGCTGCTGTGTGGACGTACCGTTACCGGTCTTGAGGTGGACAATGCTCGTTGCCAAGAATGTTTAGCATGTAAGGGCGGTAACACGAGCAATTTGTCTAAACATTTAGCAAAAGTGCACCACATTCAGACGGAGAAATGCATCGTGTTCGACTGTCTTTCTAGTAGCTCTGTAGCCCCATCCACGAGTAACGTTTCCACGTCAGGTGTTATGTATGCTAGCAGCAACACACAGAGTTAACTACATTATACAAACATGGATTAATGATTAGAGGTAACTGAGTTATTTCGTTTGTTAAAGTTTCAGCTATTCTGTTTACAGTTCTGTCATCAGATTATTTAATACGATTTGCTAAAACACTGTTGTTTCTTTTGATGTGAAATATTATTTATTTTATTTAAATAAAAAGCAATGTTAGTTTTGTAAACAATTTGTTAAGTTAATAATGTATTTTGAATCGAGTATTCATCTTTATTGTCTTCATTGTTAGTTTCCACATGCCTAAAACAACCTCAAGCTAAATCTAAAAGTTGATGGCTAAATAAGAGCGTTTGAGAAATTGTGCAAGGCATACAGTAATAGTCCGAATAGTCGATTAATCGTTTCATTAATCGATTATCAAATTAGTCGTTTGTCGCAGCCCTATTGTAGTTATCCCATGTATAAATAAAACGTGTTATTCAGCAACCCTTGCAATTTGGGATTTTATTTTTGGTTGGTAGACCTCGGTGAGCTGGTCATTTCAAAAGTAGCTCACCAGCCAAAAAAGTGAGGGCACCCCTGGTCTATGCAATGTCATTTTTATTTGTTATAGTTTGGGAAGATTGAAATTCGGTAGGGAAAGCCAGTTAAGTCGGTAGGCGGTAGAAACATGTCAAAAGTGGTAGACTACCGTCCAAATCGGTAGGGTTGGCAGGTATGTGAATTGACTGCATTTATTTTAAAAGTGGGCTTATTAACACATTAATACTACCGTGTAATATATTTGTAGATAAATATTTAAGAAGAACAATATAAGAAAAGCACAAGTTTCATTTGTGGGCCATATTTCATTATTTTGAATTGGCCGAGGGCCGAGGGCCAATTCAAAATGGCCAGCGGGCCGCATTTGGCCCCCGGGCCGTACTTTGGACAGCCCTGGTTTAAAGTGTTAATTACGAGTAAAGGGAACAGACCTGCTCTGTGCATCCGAAGCTGAGGCTGTAAAACGGCGTCCAGTAGTTTCTGGAGTCTCTCGTTCTCCTCTTTTGAACGAGACAGCTCCTCCTCGTGCTCTGCTAAAGTATTTTCAAACAGAGCAAATATATCTTCAGCAGCAGCAGTGAGTCGCTGCTTCTTCAACGACAGCAGCATTTGGACTTTACTCATGTTTACTATATCTCCTTTTCCTGCAAACTCCGTTAAACGCTGACTAGTGATGCTAACGTGTTTCCAGCTAGCATGCTAAACTAGCTCCTATAGTCCGAGTTCAACGCTCCAGAAAAAAGAGCACACAGTCCATTCAGAGGTTTATCCAGACACACAGATGATGGATCAGTAGTGCTGAAGCTCACACACACTTTATCGGGAACACAGAGAGAGAGAACCGTAGCGACGAGTCGCCACCTCAATCCAGGTTCTTCTTCTTCTTCTTCTTCTTCTTCTTCTTCTTCTTCTTCTTCTTCTTCTTCTTCTTCTTCTTCTAATGGCGGATCGCAAAGAGCTTTTGGTTGCATACCGCCACCTACTGTACACGGGTGTGTGTCATCATCTCATCCCTCTAATAAACCAACATATCGAAAAACATAAAACTAAGAAACCATAAAATAAATAAAACAAATCATCCATGGTCTATTCAAACCTACTGTTAGATTATTTTCCCTATCCCAGTTTCCCTCAAAAAGGTGAACAGTGCCTTGGTAGCTCTTACTCCTTCTCCTTCTGCTCCCAGAATACCAGCTACATTTCACTCCCTCTAAAACTTTATCCCTTAATTTTCCTCTTTCAACTCTATAGGTGACACAATGTAATAAAATATGTTCCACATTTTCCCTAACTCCACAGTTCCCACACTTGTCACTGTCACTTTTCCCCATGACATACAGCGTACCATTCAATGCAGTGTGATTTAGTCTGAGCTATCATGATTTCCTCCCTTCTGTTTCTTTCTTTATACATATTAATTGTAATTGTCTTTTGCACTTGATGATACTCTTTGCCTTGCTGGTCTTTCTCCCACCTTTTCTGCCAGATCTCCATCCCTTTCTTCTTAATTACTGCTTTTCCTTCTCCTTTTCCAATCTTAACTGGTAGTGTGATTTCCTTTAGTGCAATTTTATCTAATCTATCAGCACACTCGTTCCCTTTCACCCCCTCATGAGCAGGCACCCAGCAGAACTGCAGATATATGCCGCCTCTGTGGAGTCTTAACAGGCTGTGATTGATTTCTATGAGTATGTCTTCTCTGGCAGTTCAATCAGGAGAGACGGTTTTGATGTGATAATACATATTTAATGCGCAGATACACAAATTAATGTGACAGTAGTTTTGGCAATTAGGCCCCGTTGTGCAGGAAGTATCATTCGGGAGGGTAGAACCGATCCGATGAAAACCCCCCGGGGTCTAGACGCTGGTGGTGGTGAATGGATAGTTGGGTCGGTCTGAGGAGGAGTGGGTTAGCTTGACCCTGGATTCGGAGGGACGGGAGGCGAAAAGGGGTGGAGGAGGGTTGCGTTGAGTCACCTGAAATGACAGCCGTCAGAGGGGAAAGAGCAGAGTTTAAAGGGTTTGACGCACGCTATGATAGGCTCTTGGAAATAGAGCGAAGTGATTGGCTAAGCTAAAGAGTGACGCCCCCGGTCACTTATGTAACATCTTGGTGAACACAAGATCTTTGATTACAGAGCTCACGTGGATGACGTAATGTATGTGTGCATGTTACGCGCCAGTGGAATAAAGATGGACACTCGGAATGAGAGAAGTAGTCCGCTTCATCTGTTAATGTAGACACTTACATGTCCATAGAACAGAATATTACATGGTGTCAGAGTTAGTTCATTTATCATCGACCTCACGACGGAAGATGGAGAACACAGGCGTTCCAACACCACGAATGGACTGGGACTCGTCTAATCTGTCGGACGCATGGAGAAAGTTTCGGCAGCATGTGCAGCTAATGTTTTCAGGCCCGCTACATCAAATCAAATCAAATCAATTTTATTTATATAGCACATTTATAAAATATTTTTGGTCGAGCCAAAGTGCTGTACATATAATAAAAATAGCCTACAGTAGAGACACTTTACATGCTAAAGACGAGGAGGAAAAATGTAGCTATCTACTCCTATGGATTGGGGAAAAAGGCAGAGATGTTTACACATGGACTCTCACAGAAGACCAAAGTAAGGTACTAAAAACACACTATGACGGTTTTGAAGCTTATGTAACTCCGAAAGCAAATCCCATATTTGCGAGCTATACATTTCAAGAAAAAGTCCAAGGAGACAGTGAGAGTTTTGACCAGTTTGTAACGGAGCTAAAATTGCTAAGTAAAGACTGCAACTACCCAAACAGTGAGGACATGATTAGAGACAGGATTGTCTTTGCTACAAACTCACAAAGAGTGCACGAAAAACTGCTATGTCACGGTCCAGACTTGACGCTAGAGAAAGCCATTGACATTGCACGTTCACATGAACTATCCCAGCAGCAGCTAAAGACAATGCTAACCCCCACTGCTAGCCATGACAGTCGCTCTGCTCACGCGGTTAGCAGAAAACCTTTTAGAGCAGACCAAGCATCCCTTGGGCACAAGACGACATGGAATGATCGTAACAGCGCCGTGAGGAGCAAGGAATGTGGAGCATGTGGGAGGGAGCACAGTCGCACTGAGGAATGTCCAGAAAAGGGTCGCTGAGAGCTGTACTTAAGTACAGTACTTGAGTAAATGTACTTAGATACTTCCTGTGTCACATGCGGAGACGGGCTGTGGGCGTGTTTGTGTTGTTTACTAACAAGACTATCATGGCAGCGGCGGAGCTCAAGTCTAGTTTCTCCACCTGGAGATATTCTCACTATTTCACTTTTGTCGAGCACAAAGAAAAGAAAGTTTCTGTTAAATGTAAGTTGTGTCCTGGCGGGTCAAAGAGCCTATCTACTGCCCAAACCAGTAATTCAAATCTCTTAAAACATCTGCAAAAACAACATGCTGGGACGAAGCTAGTAACTAAGACCGGCACAGACCCAGACTCATCCAACGCCACTCCACCTCCACCTAAGCAACAGCGGCTGGATTTTAACCAAAGGACTGCTAGCCAGGGAAAAGTCGATAAAGCCATTGCACGGTATGTTGTGCACATGCAGGCTACTGCTACAGTGGAGTCAACCGCTTTCAGGGAGCTAGTTAGCATGATACCATGTCCGGGCGGCACACGGCATATGGAACGGAAAACTTTTTCCAACTACCTGGAGAAAGAATATACAAAAATGGAAAGCCAGCTAATATCGATGCAATCCAGATTGCATATAATGCATGTCAAATTGATCAACAGATTGTATTATTCTCCAATGCAATAACAGTACTGACATTTTAAGTAACTAAAAAGTTACTTTTCACAGTAACGCATTACTTTTTGGTGTAAGTAATAAGTAAAGTAACTGAGTTACTTTTGAAATGAAGTAACTAGTAATGGTAACTAGTTACTTGTTTTCAGTAACTAGCACACCACTGGTAGTTTATGCAAAGCCGATAACACACACAACCATGATGGAAGAGTTTGCTGATGTGTTTAAAGTAGGGCTGTCAGTCGATTAAAAATATTTAATCGCGATTAATCGCAAATTAATCGCACATTTTGTATTTGTTCTAAATGTACCTTAGAGGAATATTTTTCAAGTTTTTAATACTCTTATCAACATATTCTGGCCCCTGGGCACGTAGCAATGATGTACACATCGCCAGATAGTTAAACAGTTTATTGTTGAAATCTTGTGAAACTGAAAGTAAAAAGCACAAAACATTGCAATCAATACAATGACATGCTATAAAATACAAACATAAATGAAATCCATAAACATAGATGAATCATCAACTCACAAACAATACCTCTCTAAGGTCCACATGAGCAGATGGAGCCAGATGTTTGAGGAGGTACAATAACATGTGGCACTCTAGCTGTTCTGCTGGAAAAACATGGCCGCTGACCTTTCAACTCAGTCATGTGACCATGCAATGTGACATTGAATGAAAACACCTACATCCAAAATTACCATGAAAAGGCTGCAATCACGCCAGTTGCCTTTAGGAGGCGCTATAACAACAAAAAAACGAAACTTACATGTAACGTGACACAATATATGAGGGGACAAATATGCTTTATGCAAATCTTTATTATCATTTGAACAATGACAATTATTCTCATGAATATTAAACACAACAATCTCTGAACATTACAAATATTCGCCTCAATTCAACCTGGAACCTCTCTGTCTGTCATACAATAATACATGCCTGGACGCTGTGATCATGTTACCCGCACTATCCGTGCTGAGTGTGCTGACTTTTCGTACAATGTCCAACTGTCTGGCTACCTGCATAAAGTCAAGTGCTCGGCGCAGTTGTGGGCGAAATGTCGCTCCTCTGTTTTCATTTAAACAGCTCCTTATATCCGTTAGTGCAGCTAGCTAGCACCAGATGCAATACACGTAAGGCCTGTCTCTCGCTCGCTCGTGCCACACATACACATACCCTCCCGGTCCTCCCGATGGCCAGTCGGTGCCTGCCGGTGAGCGTGGAAGTGTGGTCTGCCGCAAGTAGACGGCAGGAGCGGGGCTGTCAGCATCAGCTTGTAGATGGTATTTTAAACTCGATGCGCTCTGAAACTACGGGGCGGCCGAGGACAAAAAATACACATGTGTTAATCGCGTTAAAATAATTAGTGGCGTTAATTGCGTTAACGCGTTATTAACGCGTTAACTTGACAGCCCTAGTTAAAAGGCATCGGACTGTTTCCTGGAGAATGCAGTTTCCAACTCAAACCCTCTGTACCACCAGTGGTATGTCCACCTCGACGCATCCCATATGCTCTGCGTGACCGGCTCAAGGATGAGTTGGACGACATGGAAAAATTGGACGTTATCCAAAAAGTCACAGAGCCAACTGAATGGGTTAATGCACTAGTAGTGTTGGAAAAGCCGAAAACAAATAGGCTGAGAATATGCCTAGACCCCGCGCCCTGACCAAAGCTATCCAAAGACCACGCTATCCACTCCCTACTCTAGATGATGTCACACCAAAACTGGCTGGAGCACAGTTTTTCAGTGTACTAGACGCCAGATCTGGATACTGGAATATAAAGCTCACACACGACTCATGCTAACCACGTTCAACATGATCTACGACAGGTAGCGTTTCAAGAGACTGCCTTTTTGAATCATATCTGCTCAGGATGAGTTCCAGAGGAGAGTGGATGAGGCCTATGAGGGGCTTCCAGGCGTTGCCACCATCGTAGATGACATCATAGTCTACGGCCGCACCAAAGAGGAGCACGACGCCAGCCTGCATGCCATGCTGGAGAGAACCAGAGAAAAAGGCATAAAGCTGAATAAGGACAAGTGCAAAATCTGTGTGCCTGAGGTAAGCTATTTTGGGCACAAGCTGACAAGAGAAGGCATCCGCCCTGACCCGAACAAGATTAAGGCCATCAAAGAAATGCCTAACCCACAAAGCAAGGCAGAGTTGGAGACCATACTGGGCATGGTCACTTACCTTTCCAGGTTCGCCCCGAGAATGTCAGAGGCAACAGCTCCACTCCGGCAACTGTTAAAGGAAAACAGTGAGTTTGTGTGGGACTCAAATCATGATGCAGCCTTCCAACGAGTAAAAGACATCCTAACACAGGAGCCTGGCCCAGTACTCACCTACTTCGATCACATAAAGGATGTGAAGTTACAAGTCGATGCTTCCAAACACGGCTTAGGAGCTGTCCTGCTCCAAGAAGAGAAACCAGTCGCATACGTATCAAAGACACTGACTGCAACTGAAGAGAACTATGCTCAGATCGAAAAAGAGCTATACGCAGTGCTCTTTGGATGTAGGCGGTTTCACCAATACCTGTATGGACGACAGGTGATCGTCGACTCAGATCATAAGCCACTTGAGTCAATCATGCGTAACCCCTTAGCAGCTGCACCACTGTGTCTGCAACGCATGATATTGCAGTTACAGAGATATGACATCACTATCGAGCACAAACCAGGAAAACAAATCCCCATCGCAGACACTCTGTCCAGAAAGCCACTTGAGTGTTACGACCGCTCCATCAGTGAGGGCATGGACTACCAAATACACACTGTGATCAGCAACGCTCCGGTAAGCGACTGCAAAATGGCAGAGATCAGAGCCGCTACAGCCAAAGATGAGCAGCTCTCAGTGCTGAGACAGGTGATCCAAGCAGGGTGGCCCGAGAAAAACAAAAAGTGTCCACCTGCAGTCTCAGAATATTGGAATCATAGGGATGAGATATCAGAGACAGATGGCATCCTACTGAAAGGAGAGAAAATCATCGTGCCGCACTCACTCAGGGCTGAAATGCTTTCACGCATTCACACAGGACACTTAGGGATGGAAAAGTGCAAACAACGTGCAAGAGATGTGCTGTTCTGGCCAAGGATGGGTAAGCAGATAGAGACACTAGTAGGGACCTGCAGCACCTGCCTTGAGCAACGCAGGTCACTCCCAAAAGAGCCTATGATGTCACACCCAATCCCAGAACAACCTTGGCAGGTAATAGCCACTGATCTGTTCACATGGAACAGTACTGACTATGTAGTTGTAGTTGACTATTATAGTAGGTACTTTGAGGTAGAAAAAATCACCAGCCTCACCTCCTCAGTAGTCATCCAAAAGCTGAAGGCCATGTTCGCTCGATTTGGAATACCACAGACACTAGTCAGCGATAATGGACCGTACTACAGTTCACAAGAGTTTAAAGCTTTTGCTCATGCATGGGACTTCAAGCATGTCACAAGCAGTCCTCTGTATCCACAGAGCAACAGGATAGCTGAAAAAACAGTTCAGACTGCCAAAGCTCTCATGGACAAAGCACACGCTCAGAGAACTGACTTGTACCTCAGCTTGTTGGAGTATAGAAACACACCAGTGGATGGTTTGAAATCGCCATCGCAGCTACTCATGAGCAAGCGTCTGCGCTCCATCCTTCCCACCACTGAAAAGCATCTACAACCAGAGCTTGCCTGTTGCAGCACCGTTCACAGCAGGAGAGAACAGTGCCAAACACGACAAAAACAATATTATGACAGGAATGCCAGATCACTGCCTGCACTACCAGTGGGAGCCACGATCCGCTTCCAGCTTCCAACAGGGACATGGAAACCTGCAACAGTAGTCGAGCCAGCAGGTACCCAGAGATCCTACAACATCTGCACGGACGGAGGTCACATGTTTCGGCGCAACAGGCGTCACCTTCTACAAACGTGTGAGAGTGACACAGATCAGGAGACTCCATCAGACGAGCAGTTGGAGCCTGAGGACACTAAGACTTTGCAGCAGGACACTGAGAAACAAACAGGCCCCAGAGAGCAATCACACATTGTTTACAATAAGATCACAAGATCAGGCCGCATAGTGAAGCCAAGAGATATGTTAAACCTGTGAAAAAAAAGAAAGATAAATGTAATACTGACAGTGCACTTTGATTGAATCTGTGTATTATGCAACACTGACAATGCATTGTGATTTTTGTTTGTTTAGAAATTGAATTTAGCAGTTTTGTTTCAGAAGCAGTAATACATGCTCTATTAGAATTATTTCTGGGCAACTGTTCAACAAGATAAGTTAAACTGCAGAAGTGTTTACTAAATGTCGATGACAGCGGCGGCGTCTCACTTCTTGAGAGGAGTTTCGTCTTTATGTCATGATAGAGAGATACAAATACTGAATAGTTTAGATGAGAAAAGGCATCGAAATGCCAGGTTACTAGTATTTATCATGTAAACAGGGAACATGAATAACCCGATCTCTCTGTGCTCATGTAAATACCATGATGTCCATGTAGAGACGCAGTCAGTGTGTTTTATTGGAGCCTCAGTTCGATGAGAGATTATTTTTTGAGTTCTTTAACTTCGGTACTCTCTCTCAAAATGGTAATGTGCATTATGTTTTAATTATACTTCTTATCATTCAGAAGCTTTTTGTGTGTGTTTATGTTTTACTGAGTGCTTATAGGCAATTTCCATCCCAGTATTCAGTTAACTATTTATTTTCTGTGCACATTACATAGACTAGCTAATATTCTACCTACTGCTTGGGGCTTTGAGTCTTCAAAATGTCCAATGCCACACACTGGGACTTACTTTAGAGTCAGTTGTATTTACATTCAGTAGACTTGTTATGATTCAATGTGAAAGAGTATACTGCTCAATAAATAATGATCACTTCACCACCTCTCTTGACATCTAGGCGCTTGAGAGTGAGTCAGAGGCAGAACACAGGGACAGTGGAGAGAGGTCCGTTGCTGAGGTGAGTGATGAAAGGGAAATGACAGTTTAGAGTAAATTGTGATGTAGACTCTCATCCCAGAATGTTAAGGAAATCAGTGGGGATATTGAACAGGAAACATTTCAGTCAAGGGGCATCATGACCAATATAGACGGAAGAGAAACATTTATTTGAACATTTAAGTCAATGATACCATTCCTAGGTGAACTTAACATCTGTATGGAGTCAGATCAGTCTCAATATTAATAAATGCTCACAGAAGGATTCACAAATGTATTTTGCGATTTATATATAAATGACTCTCAACAATATCTCTCAATGCACTCACAAATATTTATTGTTGTATATAAATGTACAAAAATGGGCATTTAAACTGCTTTTTATTAATTCAAAGACGGCTCTGAATTAATAATCAAATATGTTTCCTTTCTTTACTACTGGATGGAATTACAAAATATACCCATCATTTCCCTCATACATAAAAGTATCAAACCACCTGATAAAATACACCAGAATACAGGAAATATATATATTTTTAAAAATGTCCCCCCCACATTCAGGATGCTTCCTACACCCATGCACACACCTACACACTGTACCACACACACCTACAGCTCCTAAAGCATAATCAGGCTACAGCCGTTGTGTATTTTATTATGTGAAGCACTAAATGGTCTTACAAAAATATTGACTCTTTGTTTGTAGATATCTACAAAAACTAAAGCAAATAAAGAGAGTACGCCTGTTATACTGAGTGATATTATACACACTGCTCTGCTTTCTGCACGGACCTCACAGCAGTTCTCACTGTAAACATCGCGTCACGATGAGAGCAGTTACAAAAACCAAAAACCATTACCTCAGTTTTATCTTTGTTTAGTTGGAGAAAGTTCTGACACATCCAGTCATTGATTTGTTCAATGCGCTTACTCAGTGTTTGAATTGGAGCATAGTCTCCTGGTGAAATGGTTACGTAAATTTGTGTGTCATCCGCATAGCTATGGTAACTTATTTTGTTGTTCTTCATTATCTGAGCCAGTGGTAGCATGTAGATGTTAAAGAGAAGAGGCCCCAAGATTACAAATATTACACACCAGAAAACACAGAAATATCCATGAAATAAACGTACAGTAGGCTATAAACAATTAAAGGGATAATTGGGAAGGCATTACAAATGTAAATATATTTTAAATAATAAAACAATCCCACCACCACAGGTATCTACAGGAGAAGAGGGAATTCTCTCCACAAAATGTGAATGCCCATGTGGAGAATGGAAATGCAGTCATGCGGCTGCATTAGCCATCCACAGTTTCAGCTGCACTGACACCCCCTGTCAGTGGAAGAAGTCAAAGGCAGCTAAACGTACACATTCAGTGGAGGAGCTATTTCCTCCAACCAATAACTAATTTAACCCGCTGACAAGAGAGCCCACCTCCGAAGATCGTGACTGGCTGAGGGACATCTTCTCTGAGGGGCAGGTTCTCAGGAATTTATTGGCTTCTCTCCCCCGAGCCAGAAGAGGAACACTACAGCTTGGAAACACTTACTGTTCCTGAAATTCTCAAATCTGTTGGGCATCAGGGACCTGAGGCAATTGTGGCAAGCATTTACATTTACTCGCCCTTGCAATGTTGTGGTTGTTAGAGTGTTAGGTCAGCTCGTCTGTTGGGAAGATATAAAATATTAGTTTCATGGAAGTCACACTGTCACATATAAGAGCATTAAGACATACAGCACATAGGCTAAAACAAAACATCTAAAGATATAACCTTGCACTTTGTCTCGTGAACATTTTCACTATTTTGACATTTTTATAGATGAAAATTGAACTAAAGAAATAAATGGTAGATTAATCCATATTGAAAATAGGTGTCAGCTGCTACACTAATTATAATAGTTATATTTCTTAATTAATTAAGATAAGATATTACTGTATTGATCCCAATTTGGGAAATGTTTGTTGCAGCAGCATAACAACAAAAACAAAATATAAGTTATTATATATACAAAAGTATGTGAGGGATGGAATATTAAATTGAATATAAATGTACATGTGATTTTACGTCCAAGAGAAGCTATGGAGCAGAGAGTTCTCTGACAGCCAGAGGTGATTTGTTATTAGTTCAATATGTCAAACTGATTTCCCTGACTACAATCTTTAGCTACATGGTGAAACGTTATGCTGCTTGTACTAATTAGACTTATCATATAAGCCACACAGGTTTTAATAGGATGTATTCAGTATCTTTACTTATGTTGCGGTCTTTTCAGCAGCGCCATCTCTAAAACGGCGATACAGTCAGTACCCATCATTTACATTTCACCGTGACATGGACAAAAATGTAACGTCAGCTTACCTCATAACACGAATCCAGACTCTCCTTTGGAAAACATTGGCCGGGAAACGATAGAACGAGCACGTTTCATGCAAAGACCTGTGGCTGCAACCCGGAGCAAAGCAACAAAGCATTGGGTAGCTAACTAGTAGCGCTAGCTTTAGCTAACGTTAGCTAACGAAACGAACTGCCGAGTAAAATTGGAAAACACTGGTAATTAATTATTCTATAATTTGTAAAACTACGGTGTTAAAAACGACAATTTCAAAAATACAGATTCTAATGGTCAGATATAGATATACAGATACTAAAGATAGGCAGGTACTTGCTTTCAAGCACAACACAGGGGGAAACAAACTTAGCGGGAGTGTTTACGTGTTAGGCGTAATGACGTACAACGGCCTCGACAATTTCTGTAGTCCTATTCAGCCACTCGGTAACAACCAACGTTTTTCAGACACGTAAACTCTTCAAAAATCACCAGTGGGGTCACTGCTGATGTATTTAATGTCGTAGAACAAAACGTGATTTATCTCTTAAATTTGTGTCAACCACAGACCTTATTTCGAGCTATTTTCCAAAACCCTATGGAGAAAATGCATTGCTTTTTGACGAAGGAACCGGAAGTGCTAAAAATGCTAACTTACTTCCGGGTTTTAGGACGCGTCACTGCGGTTCTCTATGTAGCAGGATAGATTGTTCAGCCCTATCACCACACGGGGCAACCTTTATAAAGAGGGGTCAGTGTCGCTCTTGCTCCCTCTTGCTCTTTGGCACGAAGGCCACTTCCGGGTTCCGTTGACGCGCTTTCTCCGCTGGCACCGGTGAGTTTGCAGTGGCTGCCATTTGTTGTACACCTAGTATGACAATTAGCCTAAATACTAAATGTATCGCTGGTTGTAGACCCTTGCAGGGATCCTGCAGCCCATGTCTGCTGCCGCTGTAAATGAAGCTCTCCTGCTGTGTGTTTGTCTGAACTTCGCCTGATCGGTAGGTAGACCTTCTGTTAGTATCATTCTTCCTGAATGTTCTTAACCTAGTATTGTTATCGTAACATCACCTTAAACTTAATGTCTGCTAGGTTCTGCGCTGGAAGCGTGATAAAGGACTGCTGTTTTGTCAGTGGTCTTGACTGCATTTATAAAGAATGCACAAATATGTTTAATCGTTAATGTCAGATGTACTATGTAAATACATTTGTTCCTGCTCAAGATTAGATTCAACTTTATTGTTATTGCACAGATTACAGGTAGGCCTATTGGGACAACGAAATGCCGTTTAGCTTCTAACCAGGAGTGCAAAAAGCAGTAAAGTGAAAAGTAATGTACACAATCTACAGAATAAAATATAGAATTAATTGAATGATGAATAAACAGTGAGGGGTATGAATACACTAGATATACACAGTAGCCTATGAGCAGTGAACAGTATTAACAGTGTGTATGAATATGCTAATGTAGCAGGATAGATTGTTCAGCCCTATCACCACACGGGGCAACCTTTATAAAGAGGGGTCAGTGTCGCTCTTGCTCCCTCTTGCTCTTTGGCACGAAGGCCACTTCCGGGTTCCGCTGACGCGCTTTCTCCGCTGGCACCGGTAGTGAGTTTGCAGTGGCTGCCATTTGTTGTACACCTAGCATGACAATTAGCCTAAATACTAAATGTATCGCTGGTTGTAGACCCTTGCAGGGATCCTGCAGCCCATGTCTGCTGCCGCTGTAAATGAAGCTCTCCTGCTGTGTGTTTGTCTGAACTTCGCCTGATCAGTAGGTAGACCTTCTGTTAGTATCATTCTTCCTGAATGTTCTTAACCTAGTATTGTTATCGTAACATCACCTTAAACTTAATGTCTGCTAGGTTCTGCGCTGGAAGGAGTATGAACATTGTGTGCATTAATGTAATGCATATAGTCTATGATGTGGCAGAGGTAAAGTGTCAGTGGGGGGGCTGGGCCTTGTTTAAGAGGCCGGTAGCAGAGGGGAAGAAACTGTTCAGGTGGCGAGAGGTATGGGTCCTGATGGGGTGCAGCCTCCTGCCAGAGGGGAGGGGGGTGAACAGTTTGTGTCCAGGGTGGGAGCGGTTGGCCACTATCTTCCCTGCCCGCCTCAATGTTCTGGAGCCGTGCAGGTCGTGGAGGGATGGCAGATTACAGCCGATCACCTTCTCTGCAGAGTGGATGACCCGCTGCAGCCTGCCCTTATCCTTGGCTGTGGCGTACCAGATGGTGATGGAGGAGGTGAGGATGGACTCGATGATGGAGGTGTAGAAGTTCACCATCATCGTCTTTGGCAGGTTGAATTTCTTCAGCTGCCTCAGGAAGAACATCCTCTGCTGTGCTTTTTTGATGAGGGAGCAGATGTTCTGCTTCCATTTTAGGTCCTGGGCGATGATGGTGCCCAGGAAGCGGAAATACTTCACAGCACTGAATGGGGAGTCGCACAGAGTGATGGGGTGGGTGGGGCTGCGTTCTTCCTGAAGTCCACGACCATCTCCACTGTTTTTAGGGCGTTGAGCTCCAGGTGGTTTTCCCCACACCAGGTCACCAGATGGTCCATCTCCCACCTGTAGGCAGACTCGTCCCCACCAGAGTCCAATGAAGGTGGTGTCATCTGCGAACTTCAGGAGCTTGACAGACTGGTGACTGGAGGTGCAGCTGTTGGTATACAGGGAGAAGAGCAGAGGTGAAAGAATGCAGCCTTGAGGGGAACCGGTGCTGATGGTCCGGGGGTCAGAGACGTGTTTCCCCAGCCTCAGGTGCTGCTTCCTGTCAGACAGGAAGTCTGTGATGATGGTGTTGAAGGCGGAGCTGAAGTTCACAAACAGGATCCTGGCGTAGGAGGAGGAAGTGAAGGGCCATGTTGACAGCGTCGTCCACAGACCTGTTGGCTCTGTAGGCGAACTGCAGGGGGTCCAGAAGTGGGTCTGTGATGGATTTCAGGTGGGACAGGACAAGGCGCTCAAAGGACTTCATAACCACAGAGGTCAGGGCGACAGGTCTGTAGTCATTTAGTCCTGTGATCCTTTTTTCTTGGGAAACGGGATGATGCTGGAGGTTTTGAATCATGCTGGGACGTGGCATGTCTCCAGTGAGGTGTTAAAGATGTCAGTAAACACAGGAGACAGCTGATCAGCACAGAGCTTCAGGGTGGAGGGGGAGACATTGTCAGGGCCAGCCGCTTTTCTGGTATTGAGTTTTCTGAATAGTCTGTTCACATCCCTTTCATCAATTGAGAGAGAGTCTGATGTGTCGGGGGAGGTCAGCGGTGTGGGGGAGTGAGATACTGAAGGGGATGTGGAGGTGTGAGACTGAAGCTGTTGCAAGGTGTCATGGGGGATGGTGTCAGGACTGAACTCTTTGTCTTCAAATTTACAGTAGAACTGATTCAGATCGTTTGCAAGGCGTCGGTCGTTCATGGAGAGTGAGGCCCCGGCCACACGAGGATGATAACGGTAAAACGTAAACGCAAGCGTTATCGCAAAAAAGGCCGTCCACGCGCAAAAGACACCGGAAAGTTTCTGTCCACACGAGACAGCTCCGTTTAGCTCCAACCGCTGGAGAAGCTGCAGTACATATGCAGGAGCCTGTACGTGGCACTGTAACTTCCTCCACAAAAGCAGCAAAGAAGCATGGTTGTCATGGTTGCCCTTCTGTTTATTCTCCGCGGTGGGGGCCAAGGGAACCGGGCAGAGTTTTTCGCCAGTCAACGTGTATTAAAGTTTAGGTCTTCTTTGTTATTTATTGAGCTTTAAAACAAATGAATAACGACTATATATAATATAATAATAAAATACACAGAGCCTCTCTTTTTCCTCCCTCTCTTCTAACAGCGTCAGTGTCTGTCTCATGCTGCAGCTGATCCAGTAATGAGTGACCCGGCCGACAGTAAAAATAAACATATTTATAACTAGTTTAGGTAGTTTGAGAGGTGATTAAAATAGCTAAGGGTGATGATCTGACTTGAAGTGTGTGTTTTGCTCCGTTCACCGCTGCATCACAGCGGGAAGAGCTGCAGGTGAGCAGAGCTGCGTGTCTCCGTCCTGTCAGATTAGACTTCGCGTTTACGTCCATATCGAGAGAAAGATAAATAATCTGAATTCAGTGTGCAGTTTACTTTGACGCGGGGATGAGCAGCAGAGGTGGGGAGAGGCGGGGCTATTGCCTCATCATTATCAGAAAATGATCGTATAGGGCGTACACACGGAGCCGTTGGACCCCCCAGAGTGTTGCGTATGCCGTTCTATCCACCTTGGGACCCGTTATCGTTACCGTAGTCGTTTAGTGCCATATTCTGTCGTCCTAGTGTTGCCGAATGGTCTATATGAAACAAAACGGTAACGGAAACGACAGTTATCGTCCTCGTGTGGCCGGGGCCTGAGGCTTTTGGCTTGTAGTTTGTGGTCTGCCAAACAGAAGCAGAGTTGTTTGCTGAGAGCTGATGTTGGAGTTTCTCAGAGTATTGTCGTTTAGCATCTCTCACGTCTTGCCAAAGACGCACTTCGACTCTCTAAAACGTGCCTTATTCACCCACCTGCAAATCAGTTGCAGGTCGGTGAAATCAGGCTTAGGGAGTACCGTATCACATGTAACGGCATTAGGTCATCGGGATACCAAATAGGCAAAAGTATTCCCTTACAGTTACAGAAGCAACTGACGACCAACACACTTGTGTGTTTTGAAATGATTATGCCATTTAAATCTTTTGTCACAAACATTGCAACTGTATTTTTCCTCTCCTGTGTGGACTCTCATGTGTGCCTTTAAACTTCCACTCTGTGAAAAGGATTTGGTACAAACTGAGCAGTTATAGGGTTTCTCTCCTGTGTGGATTCTCACGTGTCGATTTAAATCTCTTTTCACTGCAAAAGCTTTCTTACAGACTGAGCAGCTGTGTGGTTTCTCTCCTGTGTGGATTGTCATGTGTTCCTTTAAACTTATAATCAATGCAAAAGATTTGGTACAAACTGAGCAGTTAAAGGGTTTATCTCCTGTGTGGATTCTCATGTGTCGATTTAAATCTCTTCTCACTGCAAATGGTTTCTTACAGACCGAGCAGCTGAATGGTTTCTTTCCTGTGTGGACTCTAATGTGTTTTTTTAAACTTTGACTCAATGTAAAAGATTTGGTACAGACTGAGCAGCTGAATGGATTCTTTTCAGCACTACGGCTTGAATCACTGACAGATTCTTGTATATTTTTCTGTGAGTTTGAGCTCGACGTAGGTTCTCTGGTCTCCTTCCGATCACCACTGTCTTCAGCGTCAGGTTCAGAAGAGTCTCCAGTCTTTGGTTGTAAGCTGCTCTCTGGATCTGTGTTCCTGACTGGTTCTGGTCCTCGACAGTCATCTCCATCAGCTTCTGTTTCCATGTGTTCAGTTTGTCTTCGATGAGGCTGTGAGGACTGAGGTTTCTCTTTATCATCTTCACTATTCACAGGGTCACGAGTGAAAGTGGACTTGGTGATCTCAGCCGCCTCCAGTTCCTGAAGCTGCTCTCCCTCCTGACTGATCCTGAGTTCCTCCTGTTGCTGCTTTATGTGTGGGGGGGGCTCTGGGTCCTCCTGGTCCAGACTGGTGCTCCACTCCTGCTGATCAGGGAGAAGCTCTTCTTTAACCACCACCAGCTTCTGGACGTCTGCAGGGAACACACAGTCAGAAAAAACTGTCAAGTGTTAGCATTTAAAAATCTAATCATTATTAAAATGGGAGACATTTTGCAGCCCTAATTAATGCCTTTGTTTTTATACTTTTATATTATCTTTCTTAGTCCCGCCTATTGTGTATTTTTGTTGGCTCAATTCACCTCATGTAGCCCAACCCCTTTCCACTTCCAGTTAAAAATGAAAAAGGGGTTTTTCTTCTGGTTTAGCACTAGCTGCAATGTAAACAAGGAATTGTATTTGGGATTGTTCACAGCTACACTACGCCTATAGAATGGTAATACTCTGTTATAAATTCAACACTCTGCATTTAAACCTTATTTAAGTAAAGGTATGCACGTATTCTCAGAAAAATATACAGCATGTTCTTATGTAAAAGTAATGATACTGCAATAAAATGTTCCCTGTCAGTGTTTTATTTGACGTTTCTTGATTATTGTCAATGTTGCATTTTACTGCTGTACATGTTTAAGGTTGCACTTCTATAAATGATGATAGAAGAGGGAACCCGCAATCTGAATACACTCAAAATGTAATTTTGTATTTTCTTTTTACCTTTATTTGTCTCAAGATGAAAAAATAAATACATACATTTAACAATGAATAAATCCTTTAAAGAATACATTTATAATGGGGAACATTAAAATCAGAATCCCTTCATTAGTCCCACAGAGGGGAAATGCACGTTGTTACAGTAGAAAAAGAGCCACAGACAGCTTAATGTTACATATATTACATGCATTAAAAAGTATTAAAGTAAAAATAAATGAAAATAATAAAATATAATAAAAAGTTACACAATTTACAAAATACATCCTGTAACAATTCTTAGGATTTAGCAGCCAGGCATATATTGCAGTTATTATTGTATAGTCTGACCGCTGCAGGAAGGAAGGACCTGCGGTATCTATCCGTGCAACACACTCTCACTCCCTAAGCGTCCAGGAGCGACGCTTGATCAGGGTGCCGTGGCGTCCAGTTGTGACACGCCGAGGCTCCTTCAGCTTCATAAACGGACACAAAGAGCTTTCAACTGATTGCAATGTATTCCCATCGGCGGCGGTATTTGACGCTTAGGGCAGCACCGTATCCATTTATGTCGGCAGCTCTTAAAAAGGCAATGTGAGCGTCCATTCCCATTGGATGACGGAGAATTGTACACCCGGAAGTAAGTATTCTCCTTACTGTCGATTGATTTGACAGTGATATCTCCACTACTCATCAACTCAAAAACACCTGGTTACCTTTGTTAATTAAACGACATTGATAGGTTTAAATTGTGTACAATGCTTTTGTGTTTTTTCCCTTCAATTCTGAGAAACAACTTGTTTTCTCTGAAATGTGGAGCGCCAAAGAGACTACACTACCCACAATCCCCAGCTATTGTTGTGACGACGCCTGTCCACTTTGACAAACTTCGTGATAAGTCAACAAGCTCTGTGATTGGATGAAACATAAATTCATACAAAAAAAGTGACGTAGATTTTACTCTCATCTATTATTCAAAACCATTCTATTTATTCTAATGTAAATTACATGCCAGTGTTTTATCTTTTTATTACTTATATTTTTATACTCTATTTGCTATGAGTTATATCTGAAGCAAATTATGTTTCTGAAGATGTGTAGTCAATTCCACCCTTCAATGTAGCATAAATGTGAACTCTCATTACAGGAACAATACCGGAAACAGACGTAGGAAAGATCCTCAGTTCGCTGATTGGATGTTTTAGCCGCAATGCACGTTTTTAAAGATATTACTGATTTTCTTTGAATAGAAGAATGTACATATTGAGTTGAGAGAATAGTCAGGGGATTTGGGTGATGGGAGACACATATATGGAATCACAATTTCAAAAGCTTACCATTAAATGACGGATATACCTTTCTGTCTGTAATGTTTTACAAATCAGATATTAATGTGTAGAAGTAAAATTATGTAAAAACATGAATAAAACTAAATATCTTCAGATGTTATACATACATAAGTGTCCTACACTAATAATAAAAAGTTATTATTAGTATGCTGTGTGTACCTTGTGTGCACCTCCTAGTGGTTAAAGCACGTTATTGAATGATTTTTGTTGAATAATGTTATTTTTGTTGAATAATGTTATTTGATGGAAAAAATATTAAGAGTACATACTTTCATAGGGGGAAAGTAGAAGGTCAATGATAGAAATATAGAATATAAAAAATCAAGAAGATACTGTAAGTGCTCTCTACAATAAACAGTTTAGTGCAGGATGTACACAGATATTAATATGAGGATGTGCAAAACAAACAACTAATTAACACATTAAAGAATACCTTAGGTTAAGGTCTTTTTTCAAATATTTAAAAAACTTTGGGGGTATCTATCTACAAATAAATATTAAGCCTGACAAATTACTTAACCTCTAAGATATTGCTTTCCTGCAATGTTAACTGTGTTGAAGCACTTATTTTAACTGATATTATACACATTAATTATACTCTTATGTATGCAGATAGTATAAGAAATGTGCAGAATTTGACAGTTTAATGGTGGAGGTATACCATACTTGCCAACCCTCCTGATTTTCGCGGGAGACTCCCGATTTCATTGCCCTCTCCCGGTTTCCTCCCGGGGTCATATTTCTCCCGCATTTATCCCGATTTCTGACCAAATCAGATTTACTCAGGACTGTTTCCACTCGGACTTTAATACAGCTACACCATTGTTTGGTTTCCATGGTAGCGCGTCTCTTCAGTAGCGCGCGCAAATGAAAGTCTGAAAGGGTGAGGCAGATAGTCACAGAAAACAGAACAAGAATCGACAACTCTACCCTCTGCTCACTCCTTTCCTGTAAAATACAGGTCCAGCCCACACATATGCTCCATCAAGGATGGCTCTACAGGCCACAAGGCAGTGCACTTACAACAGTGGTGAGCCGTGACTTTTATACCTAGGCCCTCTGCCCTTCCCTCGAAAAAAAAGAAGAGTTATTACGTCACAGCCTATACTTCAGCGGAATATCAAAACAACGGCCCGGGGTGCAAAACCCATCAATGACAGTGACCCTCTACCACACAAAACAACACCATTTATATAAACACCTATCATGACAGGGCACCCACAGCCAAGTAACAATTACAAATGAATGAAGTCGGCACATCGGCCCATGTTGAAAATGACTTAGGCCTACCTTTGATGATCAAATCACTTAAACACAAAGTCCATCCTCCTGTCCTTTTGGATGAAGCACTTGATGGCGGGGTCATGCAGCTGATACTTTGCCACTCCAGTTTATCATTGTAACTCAATCTTGAAAATGACTCTGTTAATAATTTCGGAACGATGTCATCACTGAAGTGAGCCATCATGAACGATCTTATGCTAATCATAAATCTATCGTTTAGATTTATGATTCGAAAATAATAAAAATTAGGGTAGACATGTGGATATTATCCGGCTGAACAAAACGTGCATTTATCTAACAGGTTCGTTTTCCACAGACTTTATTTCGAGCTATTTTCCAAAATCCTATGGAGAAATCCCATTGCTTTCTGTCGAGGGAATCCGAGCGAAGCTTACTTCCGGGTTTTAGGACGCGTCACTGCACCACTTGCATAGACCACACAGCGGGCGGAACTTGTCATAAAGTCCCCGAAAATAAAGCCCGCCCATTTAGAGGGAAGATGATTGGTCAATTGTACTGTCATTTGACATTACTCTCTCGTTGAGTTACTATAGCGGGCCCTCTGTGAATGTACAGAGGGACCAACAAGCTCTCCCGTCTTCACTTAACTTGCAGAGACGGCATTTAACCCTTCACCTCACTAACACTAAGAAAGTGGATCACATCACTCCTGTTCTGAAGTCTTTACACTGGCTTCCAGTGTGTCAAAGAATAGATTTCAAAATACTGCTGCTGGTTTATAAAGCTTTGAATGGTTTAGGCCCAAAATACATTTCTGATCTCCTGCTAAATTAAGAACCATCCAGATCTCTCAGGTCTTCAGGGACTGGTCAGCTTTCTGTCCCCAGAGTCAGAACTAAACATGGTAAAGCAGCGTTCAGTTATTATGCTCCAAATATCTGGAACAAACTCCCAGAAACCTGCAGGTCCGCTGCAACTCTGACTACTTTTAAATCCAGGCTGAAGACTTTTCTTTTTGTCGCTGCTTTTAATTGAACTATTCATATCTTAGACTGCACTGTAACTTTTATCCATTTATTTTTTCTTTTAATGTTTATCCATGTATTTCTTCTTTTAATGTTTATTTTATTAGCTTTCTTTTAATGACTGATTTTAAATGCCATTTTCTTAATGTCTTTCATTTTTTGTAAAGCACTTTGAATTGCCTTGTGTTGAAAAGTGCTATATAAATAAACTTGCCTTGCCTTGCCTTCACATTCCAACAGAAACTGAACAGGCAGATTGGAAGGATTTATTTCTTTGGAAATGTTATTTGAAATACAATTAAATCAAGTTATTTTGGTAAAACTAATGAAAAATGTAACAACAAAAAAATATTTAAAAAAAACGTTTTTGTTTTGTATTTTCAAATATTATTTTTTAGAATATCTTAGGCCCTCACTGAGGGCCTAGAGGGCCCTCACAGAGGGCCTAGAGGGCCCTGACGGCTCGCCACTGACTTACAACTACAATAAGCATGTTAATGTTAATCTAATACAGCTCCGGCGATCCTTCCCCCCCCCCCCCCGCGGTGGTTTTGAAATGCTCCCGATTTCTGAGGTCTCAAGGTTGGCAAGTATAAGGTATACACACACATATTGATAGATGTCTTGTAATGCACTGTTGAGGAACCTGTGACCCAAGTTTTCCATTCATTGCATAACTACACTGTATTATACTTTTTTGAATTAGCTGAGGGCCGATTGGGCATTTGGCCCACGACGCTGAAGTTGGCTTCCGATTCAGAGCATCCAATTCGGCAGTTAAGGGAAATCTAATTTACAGCGCTGAGCGAACAATCCTCCGTGTTTGAACCTCTTAAATTGCTGCATAGCCAATTTATTTGGACTGGATTATCCCAGAGATAAACATTCTTTATAACACAGTTTGAGATTTGTGAAACCTTAATTCTATTTGTGAAAATACAGAAAAGGAAGATTTTGCTTCTTTTTTCACATCTTGACCACATAAGACCAGGTCCTGAACCAAAACCACTATACCTAGACTCATCAAATCCAGACTGGATTGTCCCAGAGAGGCTCAACATTCTTCATAACACAGTTTGAGATTTGTGAAACCTTAATTCTATTTGTGAAAATACAAAAAAAGGGAAATTTCAGTGCTTTTTTCGCATCTAGACCACATTAGACCAGATCCTGATCTAAAACCCTAAAAATGTTTGGTTTTTGTGACCAGTTGCACTCATTAAGGCCATTGTTTCCCTTTATAAGTGCAACTACGGAAGTGGATTGGAGTCTTTCAGAGCCTGTCACAGTTCCAGATCATACCAGTGTAAAGCTATATGTACATTAGTAATCATAGTTTTTCTATGTCAAAAAAAGTATAAACAGCATCAATATCAAAACTTGCTCATGTCTTTATTATATTTGTGTTGCAAAGGTCATGCCACAGTCTGACAAGCATAACTAGTTTAAGAATTCAAAATGTAGCCCCCACTTCAATCCATAAACCATTCCAAATATACAGGACTGTCTCAGAAAATTAGAATATTGTGATAAAGTTCTTTATTTTCTGTAATGCAATTAAAAAAAACAAAAATGTCATACATTCTGGATTCATTACAAATCAACTGAAATATTGCAAGCCTTTTATTATTTTAATATTGCTGATTATGGCATACAGCTTAAGAAAACTCAAAAATCCTATTTCAAAAAATTAGAATAGTTCCTCAGACCAAGTAAAAAAAAAAAAGATTTATAACAGCAAAACACAATCAAACATTTGAAAATGTCCATTAATGCACTCAGTACTTGGTTGGGAATCCTTTTGCACGGATTACTGCATCAATGCGGCGTGGCATGGAGGCAATCAGCCTGTGGCATTGCTGAGGTGTTATGGATGCCCAGGATGCTTCAATAGCGGCCTTTAGCTCATTAGCATTGTTGGGTCTGGTGTCTTTCAGCTTCTTCTTCACAATACCCCACATATTCTCTATGGGGTTCAGGTCAGGGGAATTTGCAGGCCAATCGAGGACAGTAATGCCATGGTCAGTACACCAGTTACTGGTGGTTTTGGCACTGTGGGCAGGTGCCAGATCATGCTGGAAAATGAATTCCTCATCTCCATAGAGCTTTTCAGCAGACGGAAGCATGTAGTGCTCTAAAATCTCTTGGTACACAGCTGCATTTACTCTGGGCTTGATGAAACACAGTGGACCAACACCAGCAGCTGACATGGCTCCCCAAACCATCGCTGACTGTGGGAACTTCACACTGGATTTCAAGCAACTTGGATTTTGCTCCTCTCCAGCCTTTCTCCAGACTCTGGCGCCTTGACTTCCAAATGAAATACAAAACTTGCTTTCGTCTGAAAAGAGGACTTTGGACCACTGTGCAACTGTCCAGTGCTTCTTTTCCTTAGCCCAAGTCAGACGCCTCTTCCGTTGTCTTGAGTTCAGAAGTGGCTTGACCATGGGAATACGGCTATTGTAGCCCATTTCCCGGACACGTCTGTGAACAGTGACTTTTGATACCTGGACTCCAGCTTCAGTCCACTGTCTTTGAAGCTCCCCCAAATTCTGGAAGCGACTCTTCTTCACAATGCTGTTAAGGCTGCGGTCATCTCTCTTGGTTGTGCAGCGTTTCCTGCCACATTTCCCCCTTCCAACAGACTTTTTGTGGATGTGCTTTGAAACTGCACTCTGTGAACAGCTTGCTCTTTGAGAAATTTCTTTTTGTGTCTTACCCTCCTGATGGAGGGTGTCAATGACGGTCCTCTGGACAGCAGTCAGATCAGCAGTCTTCCCCATACTTGTGATTTAGTTTACTGAACCAAGCTGAGTGTTTTTCAAGGCTCAGGAAACCCTTGCAGGTGTTTCGAGTTAATTAGACGATTCAAGTGATTCGTTGAACACCCTACTAGTATACTTTTTCATGATATTCTAATATTTAGAGATAGGATATTTGAGTTTTCTTAAGCTGTATGCCATAATCAGCAATATTAAAATAATAAAAGGCTTGCAATATTTCAGTTGATTTGTAATGAATCCAGAATGTATGACATTTTTGTTTTTTTAATTGCATTACAGAAAATAAAGAACTTTATCACAATATTCTAATTTTCTGAGACAGTCCTGTATATCATGTGCAGTGCTCATTAGTAGCCGTCATCCCATGCAGTTTAAATATACTGGGACCACAGCAAGGCAGCGTTACACTGGTGAGTACATGTGAAAGGATTTCAGGAGCCTTTTGCTTCATTTACATTATTTTAGTGGTTTGAGTAGGAGTACTTTTTAGAAATTCTAACAATGTATTTTTGAAAATGTATGAAACTAAAAAAAGTCTCCATACCTAACTTTCTACAAATAAATTCAAGATGTTTTTTAAGATAGACTATATACATGTTCTGAAGCCACTGTGGCCTCAGGATGCTTCCAACACAACATTCAATAGCTTTAGCCAAAGAGCTGCTGTGTCAGCAGCAGCTCTGTGCCCTGATGTGAGCTACATAATCTGTCTTTTGGAGTATGTGGTGTTCTAAGGCTCTGTGCCTGTTAGCATGTTAGCCTAGCTCATGCTGGGTGACAGACCCTGCCGTTTGTGATGGACTCTTACCGCTGATGCACTGGCAGAAAGAACATAATTGCGAGGCCTGGTCTCCTGAAAAGCAGGTGCAGCCTACAAACAAGAGCAGGGAGGAGGAGGCACATGTTGGCACAGTCATGCATTACAATCATAAAGCAGAACAACAAAAACAGTTAGCCGAAAGCAAAGCAGCATGAGCAGAACACTGAGTGAGGACACGCTGTGGTGTCTCATAGCAACGCGGTGCAAATCACTTATGACTAGATCATGTATTAATTGCTGTTAAAGCATAAACAGTTAGAATGCTTTAGTAAGTTTTGCTTTAATTTTAATAAAATGATCCTGTGAGGATAATAAGTTAATTTGAAGCAGACTCAGTGTCAGGGTTGGGGAAAAATAGGACCCAAATGCAGTAAAAGGACTAAAAGGTCAGGTAACAAAAAGCTAGCTTTTTAAAAAGCACTGAAATCTCCCTTTTTTGTATTTTCACAAATAGAATTAAGGTTTCACAAATCTCAAACTGTGTTATGGAGAATGTTTAGCCTCTCTGGGATAATCCAGTCCAGATTTGATGAGTCTACGTATAGTGGTTTTAGATCAGGACCTGGTTATATGTGGTTTAGATTTAAAAGAAGCAGCAAAATCTTCCTTTTTTGTATTTTCACAAATAGAATTAAGGTTTCACAAATCTCAAACTGTGTTATGAAGAATGTTTAGACTCTCTGGGATAATCCAATCCAGATTTGATGAGTCTAGGTGTAGTGATTTTAGATCAGGACCTGGTTTTATGTGGTCAAGATGCGAAAAAAAGCACTGAAATCTGCCTTTTTTAAATTTTCACAAAGAGAATAAAGGTTTCACAAATCTAAAACTGTGTTATAAAGAATCTTTAGAGTCTCTGGGATAATCCAGTCCAAATGAATCGGCTATGCATCGATTTAAGAGGTTAAAACACGGAGGATTGTTCGCTCAGCGCTGTAAATTAAATGTCCCTTAACTTTCCCCTTAACTGCCTAATCGGATGATCTGAATCGGAAGCCAACTTCAGCGTCGTATTTGACCCCCGGGTCGTAGTTTGGACACCCTTGGATTAAAGTGTTAATTAAGAGTAAAGGGAACAGACCTGCTCTGTGTATCCGAAGCTGAGGCTGTAAAACAGCGTCCAGTAGTTTCTGGAGTCTCTCGTTCTCCTCTTTTGAACGAGACAGCTCCTCCTCGAGCTCTGCTATAGTTTTTTCAAACAGAGCAAATATCTCCTCAGCAGCAGCAGTGAGTCGCTGCTTCTTCAAAGACAGCAGCATTTGGACTTTACTCATGTTTACTATATCACGTTTTCCTGCAAACTCCGTTAAACACACCGTTTCTCTCTCAATCAAACTCTCAATCTGACTGGTGTTGCTAACGTGTTTCCAGCTAGCATGCTAAGCTAACTCCTATAGTCCGAGGTAAACGCTCCAGAAAAAAAGAGCACAGAGTTCATTCAGAGGTTTATCCACACACACAGATGATGGATCAGTAGTGCTGGAGCTCACACACACTTTCTCAGGAACACAGAGAGAGAGAACCGTAGCGACGAGACGCCACCTGGACTCAGAATTGTCAGTTTAGCTCAAGCCCCCAGGAAGTGCGCCGGTGTTCCGGATTAACTGGTTCTTAGATCAACTGGTTTACGGGAGGCAGAGGTGGGGGGCGTGGCTTTCGACTGAAATACACATTTCGATCGCTTCTTCTGTCGTTCACATACATATTTTGTTATATTTGGCTCGGTAGGAAGACTTTGATGCACATTCTGTACCAGTGTGTGAGGTTCTGGTTACGATGGCGATATCCGGACGTGTACAGCAAGGGCTACAAAAAGACTAACGAGGCTACACTGCTCTCTCTCTGTGTGTTCCTGAGAAAGTAGGCTTGTTTGAGACAAGCGAGACCTGCGCAGTTGCAATCAAGGTCTTGCAGGATGGTTAGTCATTTTGTTCGACTTGGGGCCCTTCTCACTTCTCTTATTTTTCATTTCCTCGCTCCTCGGTCTCACCGGAAGTTTGTTTTGTCTGCGCCATCTTGAGTACCGTCCCAATGGCCTTATTTTTGCCGGAGGACCGAGGATCGAGGAGCGATGAGCGATAATGGAGGAGCTATAACCGAGGAACCACCAGACCATCCTCCGATGAAATCCTCAGACACTCGCCCAGCCCCTTACTGTGTATCGCTCACTGATTGGACGATGCAGCGCATGCACTGATCTGATGCTTCTTGACATGAGAGCAGAGTGAAGAAAATACATGAACCTCACGGGAGTCACTCCTCAGTTTATACCGTGTTTTGTTTCAATTAATGTATCATATAGTTACAAATATGTGATATATCTGAACAACAAAGTGGTCAAAAATCATTTTATTCATTTTTTGGAAACATTTTCATCATCGCTTTTTTCGTTTTACATTTTCATTTATTGTCATTTCCATTCAGTCAGTCATTAACTGCTATTTAAAAATGTTAATTTGCTACATATCCAAACAAACAAACAAAGTGTGCAATCCAATGAATGTTAATCTAACTGGGTTTTGATAGATAACATATCTCTTTTTCTTCTCTGAATTATTTTATTTCTATTGTGCACTCTAATCAATATTAAAAAAAACTATTGTTCGTTTATACATTTTAACAATGGCGTTTATCTTTTTTGAGAATTAGTTCTTATTTTATTTTTATTTATTTGGGTCTACAACAGATGATACAAATGTTTGTGTCAGTAAATGTGTACTAACAGAGGCGGGGGTGTTTGTGAAAATAACAGGGACAGAGCTGCTGTCAGACGATCAGCTGTGCAGCGTACCCATATTGGATAACTCCGGACGGCAACCCAAGTAGGACAATATTGACACAGTGGCTTTTGGCAAAGCTCAAAAGGAAAACGAGAGAGAGATTAGTTATTGTTATTACAACGTGACTTCACTATTATTTAACAACTCTTTTTTGGGTTCTTTTATGTGGGGTTAAGTACATTGTCAGAATAAGTGAGAAATGTATTTAACTTCTGTTAGACAGCTATCATACTGAATACATATTTACTGTGAATGTGTACAAAAATGTATGGCATATAGCTGTCTAACATAAGTTAAATTAATTTCTCACTTATTCTGACAATGTACTTAACCCCAAATAAAAGAACCCAATAAAAAGAGTTGTTAAATAATTGTAAAGTCCCGTTGTAATAACAATAACTCATCTCTCTCGAGTTTTCCTTTTGAGCTTTGCCAAAAGCCACTGTTGTCCTACTTGGGTTGCCGTCCGGCGTTGTCCAATATGGCGGACCATCTCGCACATGCGCACTGCAGATCGGGCAGAGCTGCAGATCGGGTAGTGACTCTAGGCTTGTTTGAGACGGGTTGCGGCTCGCCTCGAAAGTAGACGAGAATAGCCGATCGCAGCCGGGGGAGGTCTCAAAAAGCTCGCCTGAAGTCGGACAGCTCCGAGTCGGCTTCTTCTTCTTCATCTTCTTCTTCTCTCGGGTTTTTGGCGGATTGCAAACAACTTTAAGGTGCATACCGCCACCTCCGGAGTCGGCTTGACTCGGTTTGCATTTATAAAGAATGCACACATGTGTTTAATCGTTAATGTCAGATATGTACTAAGTAAATACATTTGTTCCTGCTCAAGATTAGATTCAACTTTATTGTTATTGCACATATTACAGGTACTGAGACAACGAAATGCAGTTTGAATATGATAAGATATATAAAGTATGAAAACGGTAAAATAAATATAAAATATAAGTATAAAAAGTATAAAATATATGGATATTCATTTCATGATGATAAACATTGTGGAACAATGATGAAAAATGTGAATGGAAGTGGCGACGTAAAACTGACACAAAACAACAACAAACTTTTGCCGAGCCAATTGGAGAGTTTCATCAGCAGCACGGGGTAAAAACCACCAATGAGCGCTCAGCTCGAGATACCAGCGAGTCGTTTCCCATCAAGCATTTCGCTTCCGCAGCCCATGGAGAGGAACTGCGCCGCCTCGCCGCGCCTCGCTCTCAAGGCTGCGGGCGTCTTTGTCCCGCGAGATTTCAACGTCTCATGTAGGCGAGCCTCCAGAGCAATGGTCCTTCTCACTTCGGTTAAATGGATTCCTTGCGTCCCTCACTTGCGTCGTTTCCCTGCGACTAGTCCCTCCCACCAGGGAAGCATGGAGAGACGCAAGGAAACCACGAAAAGCAGGGAAATGAGTTTTAAGAGCAATGGGACGTCCTTTCCTCCGGAGCGTCACGTGAAGCGACGTCCATTTGTGATGACGCTGCACAGCTGATCGTCTGACAGCCGCTCTGTCCCCGTTATTTTCACAAACACCCCCGCCTCTGTTAGTACCAAGCGACAAACTGTGGGGTAGAGCCGTGAAGCCAATACGGAAGTGCCACACACTGCAGTTCATATATTGGCCGATAGGCGATGGCTGCAGAAAGGAGCAATTTCCATAGACCCCCATGTTAAAATGCCCAACGTTACAGCAGAAAAAAACATGTTTCTACCCCTGGCTCCATACAGTTTTATTATCGATATAGTTAGATTCCACCTTCATGATTATGGATCTGTGAGTGAATTGTTTTCTAACGCGACCCTTTTATTTATATTAGGTCTTAAAGTTTGTGCACACATTAGGGCGTGGTCACGTTGATTGACAGATACGTGCCTCACTGTCAGCTAACAGCAACTTTTCCACTCTGCTAGGCTACAACCATAGAGGCTACACCGTTAGTTAGTTGTAGTTACTGTACTTGACCCTTTAGCTGTGTTCGTGGTGATCGTGCCTGTTAGGGAATATTGTTACAAATACCAGATAATTAAAATGTCGTGCTGTGCGCTTGAATGTACTAACAGAACTTCCAAGAAGTCTACTTTCAGCTTTTTTCGGTGAGTAAAATGATAATATTATACATGTTAACCCCGTTAGCAGGTGTTTGGGTGCTTGTTAGCTTAGCTTGTTATGTAGCTTATTAGTCAGCTAAGGACATAACCCTTTATACATATATATAGTTTAGTTTATGATTCAGCCTTGGGTAAGACTTTTATACTATATGGCTATGACGGCCATAATGCTAAAGGGGAGCAAATGTGAAAAGGGGACCCAATTACCCCAGTGGGGCCGCCGGAGTCCACGCCGCCGAAGCTAACGGGGCTGCAGGGGGCTAGCTCGCTAGCGCGTCCCGGCCATAGGTCCCGGCGGCTGTAGCTAGCCCCCTGGGGCTCCGTTAGCTTCGGCCAGCGGCGGAGTCCGGCGTTATAACTGGAGATCAAGGAATGCATCGAAACGCGGACTTGGTTCGCCTGTAGCCCGCTGTAGTATTAGCTAAATAAATAATGTTGAGCAAGGTTTATTAAACTGAACACCGCCACAATTATTCTGCTATGTATCGGTACTTATTTTATTTTATTAACGTGTGAATGACAAGCATTAAGAATAATACCAAATAGCTAATTATCTTGCAGATTGTCTCGTTTGATTATGAATGTAACGTTTATATAGTGGAACTACACTGTTTTATCAAAAACCAAAGTGCCACGCAGTGACTTGGTAGCTTAGCTTAATACTGAGAACATGTTAGCTTAGCTTCTTAGCCTGAGCTAGGTCTGGAACGTCACGCTCGTTGGCAGCAGGTCCCGCCCTGTCCCGCCTCAGCTCCGCCTCTTTGCCCTTATTTGGAGCAGGCTGGAGAAGGCGGGAGTTAGACTCTGACGTCACTGTCGAGCCGTTAGTAGCCGACTCCGCCTACTTAGTGCTTCACGGCAACTCTGCAGATATATACAGTCTATATAGTACACATTTACTGACACAAACATTTGTATCGTCTGTTGTAGACCCAAATAAATAAAATACAATAAGAACTAATTCTCAAAAAAGATAAACGCTATTTTTAAAATGTATAAACGAACAATAGTTTGATTAATATTGATTAGAGTGCACAATATAAATAAAATAATTGAGAAGAAAAAGAGATATGTTATCTATCAAAACCCAGTTAGATTAACATTCATTGGATTGCACACTTTGTTTGTTTGTTTGGATATGTAGCACATTAACATTTTAATAGCAGTTAATGACTGACTGAATGGAAATGACAATGAAAATGTAAAACGAAAAAAGCGATCATGAAAATGTTTCCAAAAAATGAATAAAATGATTTTTGACCACTTGTTCAGATATATCACATATTTGTAACAAAATTATACATGAATTGAAACAAAACACGGTATAAACTGAGGAGTGACTCCCATGAGATTGATGTATTTTCTTCACTCTGGTGGTTCCTCGGTTATAGCTCCTCCATTATCGCTCCTCGCTCCTCGATCCTTGCTCCTCCGGCAAAAATAAGGCCATTGGGACGCTACTCAAGATGGTGCAGACAAATCAACCTCCGGTGAGACTGAGACCGAGGAGCGGGGAAATGAAAAATAAGAGAAGTGAGAAGGGCCCCAAGTCGGACAAAATGACTAACCATCATGCAACGCACTAGCAAGACGTTGATCGCAACTGCGCAGGTCTGCGCAGGTCTCGCTTGTCTCAAACAAGCCTAATGGGAAACGACTCGCTGGTATCTTGAGCTGAGCACTCATTGGTGGTTTTTACCCCGTGCTGCTGATGAAACTCTCCAATTGGCTCGGCAAAAGTTTGTTGTTGTTTTGTGTCAGTTTTACGTCGCCACATCCATTCCCATGTTTCATCATTGTTCCACAATGTTTATCATCATGAAATTAATATCTATATACTATACTTGCACTGCTTACCGTTTTCATACTTTATATATCTTAGCATATTCATACACACTGTTCATACTGCTCACAGGCTGATATCTAGTGTATTCATACCCCTCGCTGTTTATTCATCATTCAATTCATTCTATATTTTATTCTGTCTATTGTGTACATTACTTTTCACTTTACTGCTTATTGCACCTGGTTAGAAGCTAAACTGCATTTTCTTGTCTAAGTACCTGTAACATGTGCAATAACAATAACGTTGAATCTAATTTTGAGCAGGAACAAATGTATTTACTTAGTACATATCTGACATTAACGATTAAACGCATGTGTGCATTCTTTATAAATGCAAACTGAGTCAAGCCGACTCCGGAGGTGGCGGTATGCACCTTAAAGTTGTTTGCAATCCGCCAAAAAACTGAGAGAAGAAGAAGAAGAAGAAGAAGAAGAAGAAGAAGAAGAAGAAGAAGAAGAAGAAGAAGAAGAAGAAGAAGAAGAAGAAGAAGAAGAAGAAGAAGAAGAAGAAGAAGAAGAAGAAGAAGAAGAAGAAGAAGAAGAAGAAGAATCGGAGCTGTCCGACTTCAGACGAGCAACACTAGTCAGATCAAGAGTTTGATTGAGAGAGAAACAGTGTGCTTAACGGAGTTTACAGGAAAAGGGGATTTAGTAAACATGAGTAAAGTTCAAATGCTGCTGTTGTTGAAGAAGCAGCGACTCACTGCTGCTGCTGAAGATATATTTGCTCTGTTTGAAAAAACTGTAGCAGAGCACGAGGAGGAGCTGTCTTGTTCAAAAGAGGAGAACGAGAGACTCCAGAAACTACTAGACGCTGTTTTACAGCCTCAGCTTCGGATACACAGAGCAGGTCTGTTCCCTTTACTCTTAATTAACACTTTAAATCAGGGGTATCCAAAGTACGGTTTGGCGGCTAAATGCGGCCCGCTGGCCATTTTGAATCGACCCTCAGTCAATTCAAAACGTAGCCTATAGTGAAAATGAAACTTGTGCTTCTATTATATTGTAGCCTACTCCTTAAATATACATGTACAGATATATTACACAGTAGTATTCATGTGTTTATAACGCAGGGTTGCCAACTCTCACGCATCTGGCTTGTGACACACGCTTTCACTCTCAATAGGCGCATTCACACCGCAGTACTTTTCCCACAAAGGTTCATGCGAACTCTTTAGTTCACATGAACTAAGTACAGATCGCGTTCACACCGGAAAAAGTCCCTGGGGGTGGATTAGGCAAATGAAGCCGCTGACGTCACTTCTTCTGCTTTGGGTTTACTGGCAGGCTACAAACAACTTCACGGTGTATACTGCCGCCCACAGTCCCCGGCCGGAAGTCCCCGGAGTTGGGGACTGGCTTCAGTAGAAGCTGCTGGGACTCCCAAGCCTTCTGAGTAAATCGCCAGAACGCCGACACCTCCTCATCTCCACCGCTCCCATGTTTTATTTTGTGTTGCCATACGTTAGTCTCTCTGCGTTTCTGCGCTGGGCTAATGCTAATAATGCTAATGCGAGGATAATAAAATGGCGGCTTCACAAAACTTTTTGGGAGGTTTACGGGGCGTGGTTTGCAATCCGCCCAGCCAATCAGAAATATAGCTCTTTTCTCACAAAAGAGCCGCTCGAAAGTCCCTGCTCTCTAGCAGGGACTTTCGAGGGGGTAAAAAGGTTCTCATGAACTAATTTTAGTACCGGCTCTTTTTGGTGTGAACGCGATAAAAGAGTTCTCATGAACTAAGTTCGCATGAACCTTTGTGGGAAAAGTACCGCAGTGTGAATGCGCCTAATCTCACGCTCTCACGCTGCCCACACTATTCTCATGCCAAAAACAAGAATACCGAAGACTAGAAACGGTTTTGAAAACTTTTGTCAGGTAGTGATCGTCTTCTCAATAGAACATCTTTGATACTTCTGGCCAATCAGAATCAAGATAACGGCATGGTGTTGTTGCAGGAAGTCCCCACGGAGAATACTTTTGCTGTAGTACATCTCTATACGTCGATACAACATTACGTGTTGATCGAAATCAACACGTAATGAAATAAGACCCCACGGTTTGATGATTGATAGGTGTGTGGGCTGTCTTTCATTTTGACACACAGAACAACGGGGGCTATCCACCCTTATCCACAATGTAAAGTAATTCACAGCCTCTTCCCTCTTCTCTCTGTGAGGAGTAGCAGGTTCAGCTTTCAGAACAAAGTAACAAAAGACTAAAATGGCATTCATTTGTTTAAATATGTCGTGTAGTAATAGATGTATTTATTGTTCTTCTCAAGAGAATACCAGAATGTGTATTTTATGTTAGTATTTCAAAAAATCTCCTGGGGGAGAATCCCCCCAGACCCCCTGCAGGGGTTGGGCTTTCAGCAGGTCAACTCTTTCACCTGTGGGGAAGTTGCAGGATTGGCTCCAGGTCGCCCTTTTTATTTACTACAAGACAAATGTGCCTTTTTATTTCATACAGTTCAATTTGGATTGAGACAGGGAACTAATTTAAACCTCACGCGTGGCCTTTCACTGTCAAGGGGAGCGTGTATGTAATTACAATGCAAATACTGACTTCACCCCACCACTGTATGGGTTAGCCCTACCATAGATTACCCAACACAAATACTCTCTGGCAACTGCAGACCCGTATTGCGCAAGCGCAGATCTAAGATCCAGTAGAAATGATAAAAAAGTAAAAGTCTGCTGCTTATTGTTCTACTAGGCCAAAATAGAGTGTGTTAATTAATATGTTTGGCAGTTTGGAGTAAGTCTGTAGATTTGTTTGTGTGTGTGTTTCATGTATAGGCCTCTCATGATAATTAATTTTGTTGGATACATTTTCCAGGAAATTATTGCGATAAACGATAATATTGTCGGCACCGTTGTATGACCATTTTAGACCACTGACATAATGATAATATATAATAATAATTGAAGTACATCCTTTCTAACTGCTAGTCACATCCTCATGTAAATGGCGATTTATCGAGTTCATTTTTATTTATCGTATGATAAGTCAATTAATTGGGACACAATAAAACAGTGGAAACAAAGATGTGTTTGACTTTCATTAGTGAATGAAACTTTGTGCCCTTTATAGTCTGTGTCCAATTTTGTGTATTTGTATATATATCCTATATATATGCTAAGGTCCCGCTGCTGACACGATGGCAGTCATTTAGTGCGCATATGTGTAATTAAACCCATGATATCAAAATCTCACTCCAGCCAGGTACCCAAAGTTGGCAACCCTGTTATAAGTAGTGATGTTACGTATTGCGCCGAGGCTTCAGAGCGTGTGTCTGTCGAGTAATCCCTGAAGCTTTTGTGAATCTTGTATCAAGGCTTGTATCGTTTTGGACCAGTGACGTCACCGATAACAAACGAAACCGTGTCAATACCACGTGACTGCTTCAGAAAGTGCTTCAGATCGGTTGAACCACAACGCTCATACCCATGGATGTATAATAAGAACCATATTACCCCTTCTGTACCCGGGCCCGGTGACACGATGGAATTAACCTGTTAAACCCTGTTAAACCCCGAGCCTCTTTTTCAGGTTTCAGGCTCGAAAATGACATTCCCTGAACAAATGACCATATCTTCTAAAAGGGTTAAATTAATAATCTTTTTCTCAAAGTAATGATAAACCTGTGAGTTGGATGTAGAAAAGTCAGATTCAATATAGATGTTTTTTATTTTAAAGAAAATTCAGATTGAACATGGTAAAAAACTGTAAATTATAGTGTCCGTCCAAAAAATATTTTGTACTTATAGTGAAAACCAGGGCCGGACTGGGACAATAAGTCAGGCTGGGAATTATACACCCAGCCAGGCCACTACCAGTTTTTGTGCCATTTTGCTGGATTTATTTGTCAATATTTACAGCGTTGCTGCCCATAGTGATAGCCCTAGTTGAAATCTACTACCCAATAATAAACATATGGACATGGGTTATTATTTAAAAAAATGTGCAAATCTATTTGGGAACTTATTCATGTGAACATATGGGGGGGTGGACCTCAAACCCTATAGGGGGGTAAGATATTTTTTTTAAATGTTGGACTTAAATGCATCAATCTGGTGCATTTTGAGGGGGAAATAAAGAGACTACACCCATATAAAACAGAACTGTATACATTTAAAAAATCATAAGAACATGGCCATAACCAATAACATCCAATATGAAAAAACATTGAAACTTATATATTTATTTGTTTTTGGTTCATTTATAGTTGTGAGTGTGTCTGTGCTCCTGAATCAGCCTCTCCTGTCTCCCTCCTCTCCCCCTGCTCCTCTTTGAGGCAGCAGCAAAGACTAGTTTTAGCTCTCAACAAGTTTTAAAAGTTTATCTTGCCTTTTTTCACCTAGTTAACATTTTATTTGTATTATTCATACATATTTTACTAATCGCTCCCCCCTCAAATGGAAATATGTGTTTACATAAATGGTGACCAAACCGTTTGAGACCCACTGAGAACTTAGACTAAGTTAACTATCTAGATTCTAAACACTCAGAGAGTCCTTTACCTCACCTGAGCTGTAGTTATCTCTCAGTCTGACAGCAGAGGACTCTCCCCCCACCTTGTTGTTGAAACAGCTCCTTATATCCGTTAACGCAGCTAGCTAGCACCAGATGCTAACAACAACAATACACGTAACCGGTGCACGCGCTTTCTCTCTTTCGCGCCACACACACACACACCCTCCCGAGCTTGAATGACACACAGAGACCAATCGAGGGCATTAGTGTATGATCTGTATGAAAGTGGCCATGTCGGCAGGCCACATCATGTAGACAGCCAGTCACCCTCTGTGAGGCAGAGTAAACCCACATTTGCGCAGCGTTGCGTTCACAATACGTGTAAAAAAAAATCCTCAGGCCAGCAGGCCACTTAAAGGGCACCTATCATGCAAAATGCACCTTTGTACGTCTTTTATACATGATTATGTGTCCCCGGTGTTCCAGGGAACTCACCAAGTGTCAGAAAACACAACCCTCTCTATTTTCCTCCTTCGCCAAATCTCTAAAAAAGGGGCTGCAACGGATCTGAAAAAAATGGATCCACATTCCGACACTTTTCTACGTCACAAAGACGTACTCCGCTTATTGGTCAACTCTCCACCTATCAGGGGAATGAGCCACGGCCACGTGCATTGCCAAACCTCTCATTCGCATATAGGCTATCGGCAGGCTACCCCAGTCACATCTGTGTTTTTGCCTGCTCTTGGCAGGATGTCTAAGCCAGTTAAACCACGGACATGTTTATGAACTTCTCTCAAGTCCAACACGGATATGCCTCCAAACTAATGCTACACCCGGGATCAATACCAACCATCCGGGACCAGGCCAGTGAGGACACATCCAATTCTGAAGCTGTAAGTTTTTATTTAGCAGTGTTTTTCCTGATAAAGCTATCTCTAGCTGGTAGCATGTAGCTTAGCCGTATCAATGTCGCCTCAACCCCAACTAGTAATCGGTTAGGTGTTTATATGTTCTTGTAACATTTTATTTTGTACGCTCCGCAGTCTTTGCTTTGTCTTTTATTTTAATTATCAGGCATTTGCGAACATGTTCAGACTGCCGTAATGGTGATCTGTGTGAAGGCTGTAAAGCCACGCCTGGCCTAGCCGATAACACAAGTATTTATTCTCCTATGTATTAGTATTTTGTATCCTCTAAAAAATCATATTGAGTAAGTTATAATAACAAACGTAATCTTCTGGAGGTAAGTGCCGTTTTTTCCAGCGTTATGTAAAAGCTTTTGTGATTGTAGTCTGTAAGAACGATCAGATATCATCGACCTGTAAGCTAAGCTAAGCTAAGCTAATGAGACATGCCGTTTTTGCAGCGTTATATGTAAAAGCTTTTGCATGTTTACTTGTTTGCACACATGAATATAAATGGGGGTGTGTTAGGATACAACACTGTATGTATGTATGCGAGGGGACACACACCACGAGTAAAACGGAGCTAAAGCCCTGGTATGTTGTTGTTGACGACATGCATTTACTAATCTCAACCACTTTTTTTGTTGTGCTTTTTTTAACATTGCACAGGCTACGTGGCCAACTTGATGGACCTCATCTTCGAGTCTTTGTGGACCCTGCACCATTATGAGCAACCTGACAGGGAGGAGGTCATCGCCGGGTATGCCACACGGTTCAATTTGGCTGCTGTCTGAACCTAACATAGACATTTCACGGATCAGAGGACAACGCAGGCCGGAATCACCACTCTGATCCTCTCTCCATGGGTTCAAATAACCGTTGATTTTGACAATAAAGTTCCGAGTTGATATCAAATGTGTCGTGATTATTCATGTTTGGATGGGTAAAGAATATTCTGATTTCAAAAGCATAAGGTTGTGTGTGGACTTTTTTTGTCATACACATGGGTGCGTTATGCCATTGCTGTGTAGTATATAATAGTACAATGACAGAATGAAAGATTGCATAAAGCCATATACACCAGTATTTATTTCCATGAACAATATTAGCATTCGTTTTACAATTTCAGTCAAAACAAACCACTCAGTGCTCTATTTGCCTCAACTGTAGTCCAACTGTGTTCAGCTCTGTAAATATTCAATGCATTCTGCAGGGAAAACACATTTAGGCACACAATCCAGGATGATCCACCACACAGGTTAGAGTCCTCAAGTTCCTGCATCCGTCTTTACACCTAGTGTGATAAACATATATTGAATGACATGTGAAAAATGTATTCTCTAAACAGACAACTTAGTGAAGCTAATGTTACGTGTGGTATCTCCATGCAGCACATGCTCCGGTTCAGAAGACATCGTGGCGCAAGTTGCACATGTACCCCTTTAGAAAGAAGTCAATAACTGAGCTTTTAAAACACATGAAACACACATTGCTGACAACTGAGATGTTTGCACCTCCACCAAAACCTCCGCTGCTTCAGTTTCTGGATCAAATTGATAATATGCTTGAACACATGCATTGCTCTGAGATGACATGTGTATTCCACACTCGTAAACACAGCAAGCATGGTAACGTGATTCTCGCCGGCTCTTCTGCAGGGGGCGTGGTCAGCTGCTGCTCAGAATTTTCATAGGCAGGTTTGGAATAAAGCGAAAATGAGCGAAACGAGGCATGGCTAAAAAATGATCTGTTTGGTATTTTGGAAAATAAAATGTATAAATATACCTTATATAGGTATGGTCATACACTATATCATTTAAATATAGCATGATAGGTCACCTTTAACAGGCCAGGCCATCGGGAAACCTCCTGGTCCCCCCGATGACCAGTCCGGAGGCTAAAAGCTTTAGGAATCCAAAGTACAACATATAATAAGTACCCTGTATCAAGATTGATGCAAAACAAGTGATATTTGACCTTTTTAAACAGATTTAGCAAAAAAAAAAACTCTTCTGGGGTCATTTGGGTGGATTTTCCATATCTCTGGCCCCCCTTGCTGGATTTTGACATGTGACATCTCTTTCTGACCGTCAGAGCCAATGGAATCGAGGGGAACTCCCACATAGTCCTTATTTGGTAATGTGTGTGTGTGTGTGAGACCGCCGCATAGCCTAGAACGGAAGCAGCAGCCACTCTGGTGGCTAACATTTCCGCTCCATTCCATTTTTATGGACATTTTTACATTTTTTACATAAAAATGGAATTATGGATCATAAATTAAATTGTTTTTTTATACAGGGATGTTAAAAACCTATGGATTAACCCATTCAGCCGCGTTTTTACTCGTTTTAATGCCATTGAACAAGTATTTTGATCAGATTGACAGCTATGGTGAGACGATCTCCCTAGAAGCTCCGTAAAGGTACGTGTTGGGATGTCTATTTGCTTCCCCTGTTGCGAGTCCGGATCACTCAGTGATGATACTATATACCTAAATAATCTGTGGAACCTCAGCTTTAATCGGATATCTTGTATGTGCAGCTATGATAAGTAATAAGGGTACTTTTATCTTGAATTCTGTGCCAATGTCCGTTAGCATTTTTCGCTAAGGGGTCATTTAGATGCTTCTTATGACACTTGTGTTTTGTTTTGGTAAAAATGGTTTGTATCGTCAGTTAGCTGAGAATATTTCCGTTAATCTGGTATAACACATTAATAGGTTCATAAATATTAAGATCCCCTGAGACACAGTGTCGTGAGAAAAAAAAACAGGGTCCGCCGACGGGGACCTTGGGGTTTAACAGGTTAAGAGAGCTCAGACCCTCACTTATATAGAGGTTGGAACATGACATAAGTATAAATAAATAAAAGCATGAATAAATACAGGAATAAATAGTATCCAGTATTTTCAGGTAGATCCAGTGTGTGGGCTGTGGCTAACCTGAAAGCAGACGACTCTCAACCGCAGGTCCCTGGTTCAACGACTGGTTAAGTCGTCTTTTATTTTGTTTATAAAAACTACAGCTAAATGAGATAATGTAGTTAATAAATGTATTCTTTGATATAGTTTAGCCTTTCTCAGGCTACAACATGGTTAAGTTTACGAATATTAATAATGAATACAAATCCCTCTTTGCAATGTTTACCAGCCTCCTTAGACTTTCCAATCACAATCATTAAACTGGAATAAAAACAATATTGTTAACATGAAAATATGATTTTATGTTCGTTGTTTAGAGTTATTCTAAGGCTTTACTCATTGGGAACTCGGTATGAGATAGAGCACACTGTTGAGATGTCCAATCTGCCTGTTTTACACACTTTGACCAACAGGGGGTTTGTGTTCAAATGAAGCCCATGATGAAGCCTCATGAGATGTACCCTTTTTCCGAACCAATTGGCTGGAAAGCTTCAAAGCCTCATAAGGCTTCATCTCGCCATCACTATTAATAAGCCCACTTTTAAAATAAATTCAGTTAATTCATGTTGATAAAATGTTCTAACAAATCTTAGTTGATACAAAAAAACCTAATAACTTATTTACATAACAAGCTTGAAATAGACCCTTCATATTTCATGTTATTATAATCACTGAGACTTCTGTTTTACTGTGGTCAAGCCAGTCTCCACTTCGGAAAACACAGTCAAGCCAGCCCGCCAGTTGTATTGCGGTGCGCCAATATCCTATGCATTACGGTAGAGGCCTGGAAAAACTGCCTTCTTAATAAACCCTTCTCTTGCGTTTCGGGTCAAAAATGACTTTCATAAATATTGTGTTTTTCATCCAATTGCCCCAAGACCTTATGTTATCCTCCACACTAGACCTCTGAACATATACACTTGATGATCATCACTTTCATTGATTTTTTAGTGATTTATTCAACAGTGAAACGCCCATGATGTTTTCGGTCAGAATTGACCGCCATAGGGAGGCGAAGTCCCCCGTGGGACCTTATTTCGGACAAAATTATTTATTGAAGTCAATGGAGAGAGAAAGATTATCTTTCGATCCCGTTTGAATTGTGCCACGAATTACACATATGATGTTTGTCAATTTAAAAAATAGTTTTGCAAGTCAAAAAAATTAAAATGTGTCATAAAACTGTGAAGTTCCACATTTGTTTTGTGTGAACCGCTCAATTAACTACATCTCTGGTCTCACACACGTCACCAACACCAAGATGGCCGTCACATTGGCACATTTCACCTCTTTCTTTCAGAATGAGGCGAAAAGTATTAAAAGAGGTGAACATCACTACAAGTCTGGGCATGTTGAGAGCTGTACATACACTAGGGCTGTACAGAATACCATTTTTCGGGCTCTGGATATTCAGTAGCAATCAGCAGTGAATATTCGGCCCGCGTGGGGGGGTGGGTTGCGGGGGGGCGTAGTAATCAGCAGCGAACCGCTTCAACACGTGTATTTCGGTGTATTCACTGCATTCATTTTGTTATTCTACAGTTTTGTTGTTTTATAGTTATTTGTTAATGTATAGAACCCAATTTGTGTTGAATTGAAAAGGATATCGCATTGTGTTTGTTACTTCCGTTGCAGTTGTATATGTCTTAAGTGTAATTTGGCTTGGCTTCCTATTTATGGACATGCTTTTATTTTGAAGGAGAATTAGTGCTGTTGACAGGAAGTTGTTGTTGCTATGGAAACAACGTGACGGAGATTAATGGAGAAAAGTAATATCTACATATAAAGACGTAGAAAGTAAACGATAACGTTTATGGTTAAGTGTTGGCACCCCCCGAAGAGGCACAAGCTCTTACGTTGATATTGGAGATTTCAATAAATTCAATTTGGGAAAAAAACGGGAAAAAACAAATATCCGAATAACGAAATTGAAACCCGAATAGTATTCCAACGAATGAATTTTCGGATACAGCCCTAACATACACAAAAGGGGAGTTAGTCGGTTCCGTAAGAGCCAGCATGCGGGACCGGCTTTACAAGGTTTCGGTGAGTAACGTGAGTGTAATGTGTAATGTTAATTACATCACTTACGCGACTCTGGGATTTGTAGTCTTTCTAGTTGCGTATTTTTCATCGTCTTTATATTTCAACAGTTTTACGACAAACTGTGACTTTTTTGATATGGAAATGATTTTTTAAGATTGCCAACATAATGTGTAATTCGTGGCACAATTCAAATGGGATCGAAAGATAATTGTGGCGGTTCAATCCCCAGTTACGTTTGAGTCACCGAGAAGCTAAACTTGGCTATAAACTGTGACGCGTTTTCGAAGAGAAAGTCCATATTGAAGCAATATAGTTAAATGGATATTTAATAAACAAAATCAAAACATCGTAACTATGGACAAAACGGTCAACAGAAAAAACGACAGCACAAGCTCACCCTCTGTCATCCCACTCGACATGAAACAGGTGACTTAAATAGACAAAGCACACCCATGTGACAATTACCGGAAGCGCTCAACAAACAAATAAAAGTGACGTAAACAAATAATAATAATACAAATAATGAACTTGGGCTAAGTAGCATTATGGCGCCTACAATAGCGGCTGCTAACTATCATTTCACAAAATTATAATTACACTATAATAAATGACAATACACACAATATACGTCCAGATCTCTTTCTTGAATTATTTTTGTTCAGAGTTCATATATTGCAGTCTTTTTGGAAAAGTGATCTTTACTCACTAATCAGTATCAGTAAAAATGCTTAGTGTGGTGGTTTGTGTGTGTACAGGGGGCAGGGGGCAGGAGACAAAAAATTAAATAAAAAAGACAAAAAATAGTCTGTTTAGACTTGGAAAAAGTCCTCTGCATCCTGAAGAAGGCTAACTTCGTTAATTGGTCTGCTCAAGAAACCAGTCTTGGTCTTGATCCGAAGCATACGTACGAGTCCCTTTTCTTCTTGTTTGCCACCATGTTCTCCTTCCGAGGGATCTCAATCCTCTTTTCCTGTGTGGCTTTTTGGACTCTTTAATCGTTGGCTTCTCGTTATCTCAAGGTTTCTGTTTAGTCACCAGATATTCCTATTTTTTTTTATTTGCATGATCGTGTTTTCCACTGTCAGTTTTACTATCTGCGAGTTTGCCCCTGGATTTACTTCAGCATTTTACTAGTTCTTGAAACGTTACAGTATGTGTAACAGTCTTCGGTCTTCCCTTTCCTCGAGTTTTAGCTTGCAATTTAATATTTTGTAGTTCCTCTTTGACAACATATATTTCTGCTTCCATTCCTGGTGCTTTTTGAGTGTTAATCTGGATTTCAAGAGCCTTATACGCTTCTTCTTCTTCTTGTGAAAGTTCACATTTCAGGTTTGACATTTGGCTCATTAATCCGTGTACCTTCAGCGGTTGACTGGCAATTTGTTTTTCAAGCTGCCCTCTCTCTTTAGCTTCCCTCTTCCTTCTCTTCTTATGTTCCTTCATAGATGTAGCTTCCTTCCTCACCTCATTCTTTTGTTCCTCCTCTATTTCTCCACCTTTCTCTTGCTCGGGCTCACTGTCTTCACTGTCAATGGGAGCACGGATAATTCTCTTGCTCTTCTGGGCCCCTTTCTCTTTCCTATCACCCTTCTTTTTTGCCTTTTCAGTGTCCATCTCCTCTCCGCTAAAAGCAGATAAGACCAGCGCTTCGGCCATGTTTACATTTGATGAAGTTTTGTCCCAAGTATCATCAGGACAGCCTCCTAATGGTCCATTAACTGTCCAACCGAGCATGGTTTTTACGGCATAAGGTCCATCCCCCACACTCCTGATTACATCAATTGGTTAAAGGGCTTTTGGAACATCTGAACCAATCAGCAACTCAATTTCAGCATCAATTTCAGGTAGACAAACATCCCTCAAATGCAACCATTGATTGATTTTTGGTTTGACGTGAAATGTTTCCTTTGTGCACGGGCATAGTCTTCTGAGTGTATATGCTGGGGAGATCACAAAAGTTGCTGTTATGCAGTCCAGCAACCTCTAGGCCTGACACAATGCTGGTTTCAACGACCTTCCTTTGATCTATAGTTCTCAGCAGAATGTTTGACCTTCTTCCTTGGAGGTTAAGTTTGTTCATAAGGCCTAATGTGCAAATGAAGCAGTACTGCCTGGGTCAAGAAATGCATAGGTATGCACTGTTGTGTTCCCATTTTTGGCTTTAACTTGGACTGGTACTATGGAGAGTTTGCAACCATCTTCACCGGCCCCAGTAAGGCCACCTGTCTGAATTGAGGCTTCAGCAGTGTTTGCAGATGCTTCTTCCATTTCCTCCTGCTCATTTTCCATTTCCTTCCTTTGTTAGTAGAAGGGCAACATTCTGGGATGATTTAGATTGCATATGTTGCACCTCATTCGTTTCCTGCAGTCTCTACTTATGTGTCCTTTACACAGGTAGCCAAAACAAATACCATTTTCTTTAAGAAATGTGATTTTTTTTTTTTCATGATGTGTCCTCCTTCCTAACTGTGGACACATCTCCAGAGCATGTTCACATCTACAATACAAGCAGTTTTCTACAGTGCTTCCGTCATATTTATTTTCTGTAACTTCCACGTTGGTTGCAAAGATGCTTCCACTTGGATGAGGCTGTGGCCTTCTTATGTCTTTGCTTACGGAAGGGGGGTCTTTAATGTCCCCAAATATGGGATCTGTAGCAATTTTTACTTGCCTTTCAAGGAATTCCACAATATCCTTGAAGGCAGCTCTTTGGTGGTGTTTTTCCTGGATGTCACATGCTACAGTTCTCCATAAATCCCTCAGCCTATATGGAAGTTTCTTTAAAATGGCTAGCATGTTTGCTGGAATGTTGAGCTCAAACATGTAGTTTACATCTTCCATCGCATTGCAACATCCTCTAAGGTAGACCGTGTATGCCTGTAGAGACCTTGTGTCCTCAGCCCTTATTAATGGCCATGAAAGAGCCTTTTCCATGTATGCTGTAGCAATTTTATGTTCATTGCCAAAGTTCTGTTGTAGTAACCATTTGGCCTTACTGAATCCACTGTCTGAGGCCATATGTTGGCAACACCGTACAAGGTCTCTGGGCAGTCCTGTTGTATATTGCTCCAGGTAGTAGAGGCAGTCTCTGGGGTTATTGTTTTTGCTTTTGCTTTCAATATTGAATTTGAAAGATATCACAAATGTTTGGTACTGAAGTGGGTCACCATTAAACACTGGAATGTCTTTCTTGGGCATGGATGATAGGCACTGTTGCTGGATTAATAAAGCGGTTATTTCATTTTGTTTTTCCATGACTGAAAATATATTGCACTTGTCACTGTTGCTTGTGGCAGTTACTGGATCTGGAGATGCTACATGTAGATGTTCATCTAGATTCCTGATGCCTGCATTGGGTGTTAGGGGAGCTGTATCAATGTTAGTGACAGCTCTGTGTTACCTCATTCACACCAACGGTGTTTCAGGGCTGGTTCGGAGCTGGAGCTTGAAAAGCACCAGGTTTTCCTGTTCACATCGGAGCGGAGCAGCCTCTTAGCTCCGGAATCCGGTTCATTTCGAGCACCAAAAACTTGTCCGGCCAGAGCAAAAGCACCACATACGTCACGCTTACGTCGAGGCGGGGGCAGGGGTGGGATCAACTCCTGAACAACAACAAAAAGCCTGCGTTTTATCCAGTTTGTACACAACGATGGAGAAACTTAACAAGCAGCAGTGTTCCACTGAAGAGACCAGCTACCTACTGGGGAATCTGGTCTTCCGAAGAGGTACAGAGGAAGCTGGAGCACAATCGGCCATTGTTGTTGTTGTTGTCGATGTCAGCTGTGAGGGATTTCCACACGGTTTGGCTTTATGAAGCAGGCACGCAAACGGTTACGTCATGACGCAAACGATGACGCAATGACGCAGCACCAGTCGGACTCTGGGCAGTGTGAAAAGAGCCGGAGTTAAACCGAAGAACCGGTTCTGAACCTGAAAAGCTCTAGCACAGAGCTTGAACCGGAGTTGCGTTGGTGTGAATGAGGTATCTGTGGTGGTTATGATTGGTTGTTTTAATGGTACAAACTGTATTTCCCTTTGTCCCGTTTCAAAATATGACTGCATGCCATTGGATGATATAGAACAATTAGCTGATCCCCTGGGGGCTGCTAACACTTTCATTTTTGCAATGGTGGCAGCAATGTTTCCTTCTAATTCCATTTGCCCCTTTTTCCTCCTCAATTCCTGCTTTTTCCTCCTCAACCCCTGCTCCTGTGCTTCCAGGACATGTTTGTCCTTTAGGAGTTAGAGAGAGCTCAAACTTTGTTGATTTTGGCATTATAGCTGAAAAACTTGTCGTGGGCTCGTCCACTTTTCTTTTAACTGCCGGTTGTGTTAAAAATGTGTACATTTTATTGATTTTTTATTGATTTTACGAGCAAACAATGTTACAACTTCTTCCCAAGCTTCACGCCCTTCTGCAATAGCGCTGCGCCCCCCTTAGGGGGCCCCCCCAGGTTGGGAACCACTGGTCTAGCTGCATCCCCTCTCGCAGCTGTGTGTCTGTATATTAGGGCTGTCCCGAATACCATTTCTCGGGCTCCGGATATTCGGTAGTAATCAGCAGCGAATATTCGAATATTCGGTGCGGAGATTTTTTTTCATAACACGCTCCGAGACACCTGACAACACACTGTTAAGCAGAAGCGCAGAAAGAGCATACCAGGGGTCAGCAACCCCTGGCACGCGTGCCACCACTGGCACGCGGCACCGTAACCAGTGGCACACTAGGAATAAGTGTGGAAAATATTTTAATTGTATATTCGGATCCTGAACGAGACCGCCGCCAGAGCTCTTCTCCCGTTACCTGCAGAAGGAAGCCATGCACGCAGCGCAGCCCCGATCTTTAACTCCAGGTGACTTTCTGCCGCTTGCCTCCGTGGTGCTGATCGTTTCACCACGGAGGAAAGCACTTCACACATTGCAGTTCCCATAAGGAGCTGTACAAATGCTGCAGTTTTTGCGTGGCTGTGTCTTTAGTTGAAAGCCCAGTGGCGATCTGCTCATCTCTCATCAAAATAATATGCTACAAAGGGACTGGCCACGTGTGCTCTGGAGAATCACAGAACGGACGATCGTCCTTATTATTATTATTATTATTATGCTGTTATAACCAATTATTTAAATGTGTTAAATTCGGCATCATGTAAGTTAGTGATGCTCCGATCGATCGGCCGGTGCTCTCTAAAAATGCCGATCGCGAGAGCCGATCGCATGACGTAAAATACATGACACTTTTCTCTGTGCACGGCAAAACAAGCTCTCCAAAATGGCTTCACCGGTCTGGCAGTATTTTAAAGTGTCCGAATATGACAATAAAATAGCGGTATGCAACGTGTGTGAAGCAGAAATCCTGCAGCTCCACCCGCTGTGACGGACCGGTGAGCGGAGCAACACACAAGAGTTAGACCTAACACACTTAGCTATGTTATCTACCTCTGGAACAAGCTAAGCTAGTTATAAATATATGTATTCTTCACTGTCGGGTCATTCATTACTGGATCAGTGAGCTGCATGAGATACCGACGGGCTGTCAGGAGAGAGGGGGAGAGAGGAAAAGAGAGCGCTTCCGCTCATTTCTCCCGTGCTATTATCCAAAGTTAATGTAAACTTGAATAATGTACTTAATTTGAATGTAATAATTATGTTGGTTGTTGTTTGTGGAAGCTCCAGTGAATGAGCCCCATTAACTGAGTTTTAAACATAACTTTAAATGGAAGATCCCCATAGGCCCCGCCCACTCGATCCGATCGGAGCATCCCTATAATGTAAGTTGCGCTGACAGGTCTACACACTGCTTCCCCGCAGCGAGCCTCCCCCCGCCCTCCTGTTGACAGTTCACGAGCGTCGGCACGCTGATAAAATAATAATTGAATGGCACTTCATATCAAAAAGGTTGCCGACCCCTGGAGCATACTATTACGATTTATATTTATTTATTGTCTCAGTACTCGCATACATTAAAACTAAATGTGTCCTCTGCATTTAACCCAGCCGCAGTGCAGCGCCGGGGATATAGGCGTAAACAGTAAACGGTATTTAAATAAATGAAGAACGAAAAATAAATGAACGAACTGTATGCCAATAATTGCCTTAGCCCCAGATGTTCCCACATCGCTCCTATTATTTTCACTATTCGGATAAAATTGAAAAACTAATATAAAAAAACAATTCGGTTGCTTGCAACTATTTTCCAAGGATAGTAAGAGCACGATTTTATCATGTGTAACGTTACTGTTTAAACGGCGGATAAAGCAGCTTCATCATGGCAACTTGACAACAGCTAAGCTAAGCTAGGCTACTACTTACAGCATCCGGTGACTTTTCAGAGTTGTTGTGCCACCGGCCAGTTTCTTGTCGCATATTTGGCACACTGCCTTCTTCTTACCGTCGTCCAATTTAAAATGGTCCCACACAGCTGGAGTCTTTGGCATTTTGTGTGCAGGTGTGTGAAACGAGGTGAAGCAAGGAGAAGCGTGCCGTTTGCGTTCGTGACTGAGTGAACGCGATGTCAGGAGCACAGGCTGAGATTGTATATATTTCCGCATTTTAACAGTGCAATTCAAAAGTATAAATATAGTATAAGAATATGGAAATTCGCCTTTATTGATAGCATACATTTAGGGAAAAAAAAAAAAATTTGGAAAAAAAATAAAAAAAACGAATATCCGAATAATGAAATTGAAACCCGAATAGTTGGCCAACGAACGAATATTCGAATAGTCGAATATTCGGGTACAGCCCTACTGTATATTAAGCAGGATGTCTATATATAATACATATAATGGCACTTCTAGCGGTAAACACAAGAACATGTCAAGCTATGTGCTGTATCGGAAACAATGCACAGCGTGTTTTGGGAGTAATATGGTCTGTGTTTACATTAGCAAGCATGCTAACACTGTTCTGGAGAGAATATGTGTAACGTAATGTCCTTGCGGTAAACCCTGCGAGAGAGAAAGGTTTGAGCTCCATACTGCTTCAGAAATAATGCTTGAAGTGGTTTGGAACATAATATGGCATTTAATCACGGCAGCGTTTAGTTGAGTTTCTCCGGGTAGAAAACTCTCTTGTCAGGGGAAAGCTGCGTGACGCTCCCATTTTAATGGTGATTAGATTTTTAAATGCTAACACTTAACGGTTTTTTCTGACTGTGTTGCCTGTTTCCTGCAGACGTCCAGCTGCTGGTGGTGGTTAAAGAAGAGCTTCTCCCTGACCAGCAGGAGTGGAGCACCAGTCTGGAACAGGAGGACCCAGAGCCCCCCCCACACATTAAGCAGCAACAGGAGGAACTCAGGATCAGTCAGGAGGGAGAGCAGCTTCAGGAGCTGGAGGAGGCTGATATCACAAAGTCCACTTTCACTCCTGACCCTGTGAAGAGTGAAGATGATAAAGAGAAACCTCCGTCCTCACAGCTTCATCAAAGACAAAATGAACACATGGAAACAGAAGGTGATGGAGATGACTGTCGAGGTCCAGAACCAGCAAGGAACTCAGATCCAGAGAGCAGTTTACAATCAAAGACTGAGGACGACACTGGAGACTCTTCTGAACCTGACACTGGAGACTCTTCTGAACCTGACACTGGAGACTCTTCTGAACCTGACACTGGAGACAGTGCTGAATTGAAGAAGACCAGAGAACCTGTGTCAGGCTCAAACTCACGGAAAAATAGACAAGAATCCGTCAGTGATTCAAGCCGTAGTGCTGTGAAGAAACAATTTGGCTGCTCCGTGTGTACGAAATATTTTACATATAGAAGAAATGTTCAGCGACACATGAGAATTCACACAGGAGAAAAACCAGTCAACTGCTCGGTTTGTACCAAATCTTTTGCATTGAGTGAAAGTTTAAAAAAACACATGAGAAGCCACACAGGAGAGAAACCATACAGATGCTCAGTCTGTAAGAAATATTTTGCATCGAGAAGAAATCTAAATCGACACATGAGAATCCACACAGGAGAGAAACCCTTTAGCTGCTCAGTTTGTAAGAAACCTTTTTCAGAAAGGGGAAGTTTAAAAAAACACATGAGAGTCCACACAGGAGAGAAACCATTCAGCTGCTCAGTCTGTAAGAAATCTTTTGCAACGAGAACACATGTAAATCAACACATGATAATCCACACAGGAGAGAAACCCTTTAGCTGCTCTGTTTGTAAGAAAGCTTTTTCAACAAGGGGAAGTTTAAAGTCACACATGAGAGTCCACACAGGAGAGGAAATATACAGCTGCAATGTTTGTGACAGAAGATTTAAATGGCATAGTGATTTCAAAAGACACAAGTGTGTTAGTCGTCAGTCCTCACAGCCTAATGAAATTCAAACTGAGGATAACGGAGAGGCAGATCCTCCAATCAGCAGTTCAGCTGAACACATAGAAACAGAAGCTGTGGGAGAGGACAATGAATACGTCTTATGACAGTTCTCCTCAAGACCAAGTTCCCGTGTCCTGCATTTCACCTGCTGATCCCCTACTGCTCATTTAAGGTGGACTGACCTTTACAATGGACCAGCTAGTCTTAGTGTCTTAAAGGTCCCGTATTATACTGTTTTTCATCAATATATTATAGGTATCAAATATATTCAAAACATGTCTCTGAAGTGTTTGGCTCCAAATACCAAACAGATCATTGCAGCATCCCATAAACCCCTCTGTTTCCGCCCTGTTTCAAAAGTGCTGATTCTCTGTCTGTTACTTTAGATGAAAATAAGGAGCCACTCCCCATGCCCCTCTGAGAGATATTTGGTTAAAAAGAACACAATGGTGCTCTAGGAGGAGATTCAGGTGAGTGGGTGGGTGTTATCTTGGTTGGTGATTGGCTAATGGTTACACAAACCAACAAATCGTTATGACATCACAAAGTGGCCAAAATCTGATCAGCTCATTTTCAGACAGGTTTTTATATAAATGGATCGGGACAAAAAGTGAGCAAATCTTTTTTCCTCAAACTTTCAGAATCTCTTTCCACAGAGGGGACACATGTTTATGTATAAAATACATGAAAAAGTGTATTTTGCATGATATGTCCCCTTTTTAATGCAGCCTTGTTCTGCATAAATGTACCCATGTTCATTTCTTTGACCCCTTGACTCGACTATTTGTTGTTTAATAATCGTTACATCTCCTCAGGACCAAGTTCCCACGTCCTGCCTTTCACCTGCTGCTCATTTAAGGTGGACCAACCTTTACAATGGTCCAGCTAGTCTTAGTTTCTTTGTTTGTTTGTTTGTTTATTTATTTATTTAAAAAGGACAGTGCACATTAATTCACATTGCTGTAAATGAGCCAGTATTAGCCAGCAGGCTAATTTTCAACTGTTGTCCTTGGCAAGATGTTAAATGACCACTTACTTGCACTTGCACTTCTTAATGCAAACGTTTTGTAAAGTGATGCTATACCAAAAACATGCTTTTGGATTGTGTGCTCTCTGCAGGGTGGTGTCTGTACTAAAAGATTGTTTATGAAATGAGAGCTTCACTCTGTTTTTATTGTCCAAACAACGCCAACAGAGCGATACGTCTTCTTTCCAGACGATGGCATAAATGTTGCATCATCCAGTTCAACTGTCATCCACATATTATAATTCAAAACGGCAATGTGTTAAGATATGGCTAGTAATTCACTATTTTAACAGAATGTGAAGAGGTTACAGTCTTGAGGCAATGTCCAATATGTTTGTTTTGTTTGATTAAATCTACTGAAATTAGCATTCAATGACTAAATTATTCTTAATTACTGTCATTACATCATGGGTTTGCATTGCAATATTAGAACGCATAAAACCCAACTTTATTTGTTCTAAGTTTCGGGTGTTCATTGTTTAGAAGTCCGCTGTGTTTCATCCAAGCTTCCACTGTGCTCCGATAATGCTGAAAGTATCTGTTGTATGCTTTACCTGCTCCAGTAATAAAAGTGTAATTCACTGGACAGAGACAAGAGATAGTGGATGGATCCAGACAAGAACCAGAAGATAGTCCGTATAGACCCTTCAGGTTTTGAAAATTATCAGGGATAGAGCTAGAAAAAACCTGAATAGAGCTAGAAGATAGCCATTACAAAGCCAAGAAAGACAGGAAGGAGCCAAAAGAATTTGTGTTTTGTATCTTTTTAATATTCTTCTCAAGATATAAAAACTTCCTATCTCAACCAGAGGTCGCGTTAACCGAATATTTTCCGTCAATGACGGATTTTTTCTAACAATGACGGAAAAATCTGAAAGCAGTCCGTCATTTTGACGGATTAGAACACAACTCGGATCAGCGCCAACATGTCCGCCAGCGGCCCACATTATATTACATCCTTAGTGGCCAGGTAGACTGAGGGCGATCTACTGTACTCTACTGTAGTCTGTAACTATTATTTAGTCATTCACACCCCTGTCCAGTTGGTGGCGAGTGTGTGTATATTAAGTAGCTATTGTCTAGTCTTGTTTTTGACCTCGTTGATTACCTCGTTGTTTAACCGGCTTTAGCAATCGCAAAATGTCACGGCAGCTGATCGTCCGAAGCTTTTTTAATAAGCCCAGTATAATTGTGATGGTGTGGATAAACGAGGTGAAAAAAGAGGGATTGATGTGGTGGAGGATGAAGGACAAGCCAGTAAGACTAAAACTGACAACGTTCAGCCAGCGGCAGAGGGGCAAGCAAGTGGCAAGGAGTTCAAGCGGGAGTACCGGGTTCAGTGGGAGCAAGAGTTTAAGTGGCTGAGGAGGGAAGATGGCAAAATGTTCTGCGACATCTGTAGAAAAGCTAAGATGAGTAACGGATTTGTCCGAGGGTGCACGACGATGCAGAAATCAGTGTTCAGGCTAGGCTACAGCAGGTCAATTGAGTTGTTCTTGTAAATGTTTTGTTCATATTTTGATTGTAATTGTCTCATTTAAAACGATGGCATTGTTCATATTTTCCTGTTTAGGCACAATGGTCGCGGCGTTTTTAGCGGCCTCTGCCCCCCTCTGCTGTGCTGTCAGTGCAGGAAAAAATAAATCGTTCGTGTTGACATGAAAAGTGACCACACGGTCGGTGTCTCTGTTCATCTTTTTTTTTCTCCATGCTCTTAAAAGTTCTGTATGAATCATTAAAAAAAAAATGAATGAATGAACATTTGCTGCTCAGTACCCAAACATAAATATTAAATATGTCTCATCTCATCGTTAAAACATGAACAATAAAATGACTGGTAATGGATTATGACGGAAATGTTACGATCTTGTCCGTCAAAATGACGGACAACAAAAAAGTCTTATTTATTTATTAGATGTTCTGCACTGTTATTGTTATGTATTTAACATAAAGTGAAAGTCAGAAAATAAAAAGGGACTCACTTAAGGAAAATGGTTCTGAACCATTGAGATTTCTTTTTCACATAAACATGATAACATATTTAAAGTTAAGACCGGATGGTATCGACTGCTGCACACATTTAACGCTTTCCATTTTTATTTATTATTATTTATTTCGCCTTTTATACCACACTGCAAGTCTGACATTTCTTAATGAGACGATTGGAAGTTAGACTGCCGTTTTAAACACTTATAAAGACAGCTCAAGTCTTTCACAGCTAGAAATATTTCTCTGTCGCCTTTTCTATTATCTTGCATTTATTTTTCACAGCCAGAAATATTCAAGCAGAAAAATCAGTGCCTGTTAAATCAAAGGGAAAGCAATCATGTAAGACAACAATTGTGAAGCGGATAAGATCAACTCAGCATACAAAACACATTAATCCTGTGATTTGTGGTCATAATCCAGGCTCTATGTTCACATAGAGAAGGATATTACAGTGTTTGAGGGCCTGTCGATTAAAAGCCAGCGGAAGGTTGTATTAGTCTGGGAAATAACTCATAAAGTTGTAAATGAATAAGAAAGAAACTGTGATACCTTTTAAAAAAAACAAGTGTTTGAAGCTAGTTCTCCCCCAGCTCTCCTACCTGATGTCCAGCTGGCGTTACTTCGTCTGCCCGTCGGAGTTCAACAACGACTCCAACCGGTTCCAGGTGGATTGCGAGCCGTCAGAGCTTTTCCAGCTGCAGGACTACACCCTGCCCTCCGTCCTGGATTCCTTCACCTGATGGGTAAGACTCTCCTGACCTTCATCTGTCCTTCCTGTTTTCTGGCATCACAAGTCATATAAACATTCATGTAACTATGAAACAATAAAACAAGCGGGATCCGTAATATTTGTAGAATAATGTATTTGTGTAGCAACCTTTCAAACACTTTGGAAGTGGACAATACCAAACTGATATAATAAAGTATCTCTGTAAAGCTATAGAAAAATATAAAGGGTTTATTCTTAACAGGTCAAACATTACACATTGCAAACTCAAAGCTTATTACATTTATGTCAGAACCTAGCCTGTAGTTTCAGCTAGTTTTAATTATGTCAGTTATGTTATTTAGTTTTTATCCTGTGTAACTTATTAAGTAATGTTAAAATATATCTAGATGTTGTTTTTAGAATATATTAACAGAACCGAAGTCCCGTTTAACACCAGGTTTTTATCATACGTTTCAACCTCATCATATTTTTCTCAACCAGGTTTGATTTTGATACTAAAAGCCTGGGGATGCAAGTCCTATTTTAGCCTAGTAACTAGTTTAGTTTGATTGAACTGCTGGTCTCTGTTTCAGTCTGACACATGTTCCTTGTCCACGCAGACCACGGCGTATGGGCTCAGAACAGTCTCATAATACACACATGCACACATGATCTGCAAAAGGATTCACACTTGTATTTCCGGATCCACACTCAGTGTTTCCCCTAGGTTTACTGCCTTGGTAGGGTGCCCCGAATTTTTTTTTTTTAATTTAGAAATGTTTTTATCCTCTGGAGCAGAGAGAGGAGCTGTGGATTATTGTTATTGATATCCTACACTAGAGGCAAGAGCTTCGGAGCTAAGAGGCGGCGTCGCTTACGTCTCTCTTACGTCGAGGCGGGTTGAAGTAGATGCTGAAGACCACAAAGAAGTCTTGCATTTCACATGCAATGTTTGTAAAGTTCCAAGTAAAGTCGTCCCTTGTAAAGTCGTCCGATGCCTTCCATTTCGTTTCGTAAGAGGATAACCAAAGTGAACAGCGCTTCAATACAATCAGCCATTGTTGTTGTTGTCGACGTGAGGGATTTCCGCGCGGTTTGGATTTTATGAAGCAGGCACGTAAACGGTGACGTCATGACGCAGCAGCGGAAGCTCTGGGCGGTATGAACAAAGAGGGAGCAAAAAAAGGAAACCGGAGCTGAACCAGAAAAGCTCCCGCTCGGAGCTAGAAAGGGAAAAGCGCTGGTGTGAAAGCCACATAAGTGCACTGACTCCACGAATAGCTGAAGAAAAGTTATTTTGTATGGGAGCAGATTGTCGGGCCTCCTTCCTATTTATACCGGAAGGGAGCCCGAGGGTGGGGCCCACCTTGCGGGTGGGCGCGGACTACAAGTGCGCAGGGGGGTTACCTAATAGCGATAGCCTTAGAGGGCTTCGCCAATACTCATAGAAGCTGGAGTTACAGTAGGTAACTTCAGTTCTCCTCCTTTCTTCCGCTCTTGTCTCTGATTGTGAGTGTGTGCATTCGTGTGTGTGTGGAGCCCCACCCTTCAGAAACAGAGCGGAGGTGAATACGCAAAGCAGTGGACACTGAAATATGCCCATTGGATAAATAACATTGGCGTTTAGTTTATTTAATAAAAGAGCACATGTTCAATGTGAAAAGTGACCGTAGATAGATTACTTCAGTTGCAATTTGGTGCTATATATATATATATATATAAAAAAATAAATTAAAAAAAACACCTTGAATTTCAGGCGGGGGGCGGGGCTCCGTTGGCAGGGCGCACAACCCTATCTCCTAAAAATTACGTTCCCACAGAACTAAACTGCATTCTCATTTACGTTTAGCGAGAAACGTATTTTCTCCCACGTGACGTTTGTTATGAACTTATCTCAAATAATTTTAATTTCTACATATCTTCTAGAAACAAATTTTCTCCCACGTTACGTTAGTTATGAACGTATCTTAAATATGTTTATTTCCTTCATATCTTTGCCATTTATTGTCTTGCTTATAATGATGATAATAGTCATTTATAAATATCATTTTAGAGCACACATTTGAAATCGACAATCGGTCTTGATATATGGTTAAATTAAAATCAGTAGGCGAGGTGTAGGAGCAAACACAGTAGTGGTGGCTTAAAGCCCACCTCTGCTCCGCGCCGTCCGTTAGATGAGCCTGGTCAGATTTGTAAGAGAAGGAGTTCAAAACACCAGCATAAAAGTTATAACAATAATCTGATTTTAATGGTAAAAACACCAATACAAGTTACAGAGTACTCTGGACTCCCAGTTCTACTGTTGTGCGATACAGGTATCGGGACCAGCCAGTCAGAAACAGGGGGCATTTTGCAAATGAATAAACAACAGTATATATGGACACATTTGGGGCGGAGATGTGGGTCGGCTCTTCCATCCCATTTTACTCCTAAGCGAATCAGAGAGTCCGTGGGGAGGAGTTGAGTCGGTTGCTCACTCCCCTAGGTGTTCTTACTGATTGAATTAACTTTGGGTCGGGCCCAATACAGCGAATCAGAGTTCTGGGAAAAAGTATTTTTCTTCTGAACAGAGCGTGAGAGCCTCGGAACTAGACAAGGTCAGAATCACTTTTTATCTTACACCTGGGTTAACTCCTTTACTTTCCCAAGGAAGATTTCACACAAACTATTCCTTTCCAAACAATCAAACATTGTACAGAGATATATTGGTATCAAACATTGTACACAGATATATTGGTGCTTGAGATTATATTGGCTCCAGAAAGAACCTTGAAAAGAATATGTGTGTGTGCTGGTGGGAGGAGGTGTATGTGTGTGTGCTGGTATTTGGGTCAGATGAGAAAAGAATAAGTGTGTGTGCTGGTGGGAGGAGGTGTGTGTGTGCTGGTATTTGGGTCAGATGAGCAAAGAATATGTGTGTGTGCTGGGAGAAGGAGGTAATAAGTGTGTGTAGCAGGGTATCTGGGTCATTGAGTGTATGTGAGAAGGTTTATATATATAGGATTACTTTAAAACAGTCCCAAATAATACATGTTCACTTCAATACAGTTCAAGATAATTACTTTAATTCAGTTTAGTTTACTAAAGGCTGTAATTTGGCCAGCTGTTACTTTCATGAGCGAGGCAGAAAATAAGAGTTTTAACATGCCAAAAAGCTGCTGTGTCGTTTATTGCACCTCAAACATGAAAACAAATCCAGAGTTACGTGTTTCTCTACTTCCTCTAAGAAGAAAGGACGGTAACAGAAGGTCTCTGTGGCTTCAGGCTTGATCGCCGTTCAAATGACAGCGTTGGTGATTTTACTCTCATCTATTATTCAAAACCATTCTATTTATTCTAACGTAAATTACATGCCAGTGTTTTATGTTTTTATTTATTTGTTTTTATTTTAAATCTTATAATGTCAGACTGTTTTTTGCCATCTGTGAGGAAAATAAATGGGGCTTAGAGACTCAAAATACTGAAATCTGTATTTTTTTAAATCTTTTTTTCCTTCTAATTTGTTATTCTTTTCTAAATAACACATTGTTATTTACTCAACAATAACACACAATTATCCTTGTTTTTATTTATTCGTTTAATGGAGTTTAAAAGGGGAGTGATTTGTAAAATATCCATAAAGAAATAGAAAATCTGTTTACAGTTCTGTTTCTTATGGATGTTGAGAGATGTGATGTATCCATAGATCTCTTAATTTTGCTCTCAAAGTGCACCAGATTGATGCATTTAACTTCAATATTAAAAAAAACTCTTGTTAGATCCACTCCCCACTTATAAAAATAGCACTTTACCCCTGCACCCCCTCTAATCTCAGATGCACCCTGAGTCATTTTGTTTACGTACAGTGAGCCTTTCTAAAATATACAGTAAAGAGACAAACCAACCAGAATTATAGGATATACTAGACTTTGAGCCAAATACTTGTTTTTGTGCTGTATTTGTGCTGATTTAGAGTACTGGCACCTTTTTTTTATTCCAATTCAATCACGAAAAGGTAAAATGTGCCTGTAGAAAACGGCTTATGCCACAATAGGATAGCAACAAGTAGTCAAGACAGTCAGATTAGCTTCGGTTGCTGTTCCATAACTGTGGTCAACTCAGCCGTCTCTCGCGTTCGCTTAATCAAATCAGCAGCTATTCATTTTTGAGTGTGCAATTAATAGCGCCTTTACGGTAATGGCTGTACAAGAGTAAAATAATGCATGTTTATGTCTGCTTTATTTGCAATACAAGTCATATGTACCATTAGTTCTTAATAAAACTGACACTGTTTGACTCAGTCCTAGTTTGACTGCTACAATAAAATGAAGTTTTTACTATGTAGTCTCTCAAAGTCCCCTCCTGCCACTTCTGCTATATTTGATGAGAGATAAAATTATTTCTAGCAATAACTTCTTAATAAAATTGGTACTGTTGGACTCACTTGTTAGACTACTACCCCAAATACAATGAAGTACTTTTATAGTGTAATTTGAGTAATACTCTGTCAAACTCCCTTCCCGAGTACAATAATGCATGTTTTTAGCTATCTTTGATGAGAGATACAATTATATTTTGCCATCTCCCCCTTCCGACGTGAGCGTGGTTCTTGGTTCTTGCCAGGCAGCCAAGTGGGGTCAGCTGAGAACCGGTTTTTGGTGTTTAGAACCGGCGGCTCCGCTGCAGCTGAAACAGGAAGAACCAGAGCTAAATCAGGCTGTAGTCCAGAACTGGATCTGGACTCGGAACCAGAGAAGCACCAGAAAAGCACAAGAACGGTTCTTGAACCAGTTTGGTTTATTGGCCGTTTGCAAACCACTTAAGAGTACTGGAGTGTGAAATAAGAGCTATTGAGTCAGTGTTGTGGTGCTGTTCCTTTGGTCTGGATCTGTGAGCTAACCACGCCCCATTCATTTGCATATATGGAATGGAAATGAGTCATTATGAAATACAAGTCCCCTGAAATAAATAAACGTGTCATTATGAAATACAAGTCTCTTGAAATAAATAAATGTGTCATTATGAAATAAAAGTCTCTTGAAATAAATAAATGTGTCATTATGAAATAAAAGTCTCTTGAAATAAATAAATGTGTCATTATGAAATAAAAGTCGCATGAAATAAATAAATCTGTATTTGAATGTATGTATACATATTTATTGCCTCATTTATTTCAGAATTTATTTCATAGGCATATATATATATATTTATTTAATTATTATGTATTTATTTAATGTTGGCTTACATGGCATTCCATAGTAATGAACAGGCGGACATTCTGGCCAAACAAACACTCAGAATTATGAACAGACATACAGTAGAAATTCCACTTAGCAAAGCGGAGGTTAACACATTGATACAGAAATATGCACAAACAACATGGCAAGAACATTGGGACCTTAGAGATACAGGAAGACATCTTTATAAAATGCAAAGGTAGTGGGGGGTGGAAGGAAGGTGGGGTTTAAAAGAAGGGAGGAAAATGTCATTTCTCGGATGAGAATAGGTCATACAGGTCTCAATCATACATTAAGTATAATAGGAAAGCATCCAACCGGAAAGTGTATACAATGTAGCCAGCCAGAAACTGTTGAGCATGTTTTACTGCTTTGCAGGAACTATAGTAGGCTACTCAGAGAAATGTGCTTTTCCAGACACTGAAGAAAGCAAAATTCCATGACTTGTCGCTATCAGGGCTGTTAGGGAAAACATCAGGCAATATGTATTGTGAGATTATTACGTTTAAGAGAAATTGATTAATTTAAAATAATCTAGAGTTTTGGTTCTTTATTTTATTTCTTTTGTTTATTGTTTTCTGCAGTCTCTTGTCCACACTCCAGTCCAGTTGGTGGCGGTAATGCACCTAGAAGTTGGTTTGCCAACCGCCAATAAAAACTAAAGAAGAAGAAGAAGATAACCTGGATCGAGGAGGGGTCTCGTCGCTACGGTTCTCTCTCTCTCTCTGTGTTCCCGATAAAGCATGTGTGAGCTCCAGCACTACTCATCCATCATCTGTGTGTCTGGATAAACCTCCGAATGGACTCTGTGCTCTTTTTTCTGGAGCGTTTACCTCGGACTATAGGAGCTAGCATAGCATGCTAGCTGGAAACACGTTAGCAACACTAGTCGGATTGAGAGTTTGATCGAGAGAAAAACGGTGTGTTTAACGGAGTTTGCAGGAAAAGTGATATAGTAAACATGAGTAAAGTCCAAATGCTGCTGTCGTTGAAGAAGCAGCGACTCACTGCTGCTGCTGAAGATATATTTGCTCTGTTTGAAACAACGATAGCAGAGCACGAGGAGGAGCTGTCTCTTTCCAAAGAGGAGAACGAGAGACTCCAGAAACTACTGGACGCTGTTTTACAGCCTCAGCTTCGGATACACAGAGCAGGTCTGTTCCTACTCTTAACCCTCTGGAGTCTAAGGGTATTTTCTCGATTTGTAGATGTTTTCTTAAATCACCTTTTTAAATGTATTTCTTCTAACATGGCACCCCATGTGTTACACATCAAAATGTTCAGGACAATCTCTGGTATTGCTATATATGCAAATTAGTCACCTTAGAGCACTGTTTGATGAGATAAGTAGCTCAAAAGCTTAAAATTTGACATCCGATTTTCGGAAAATCTTTAAAACTTTTGTGAAAACACAAATGTACTCATGTGATCGAATTGTTTTGGTGTTTTAGATTTGGTTACCAAAGTCTTAGGATCACAAAAGCTGTGAAATATTTGAATTACACTGTATATAAATGTGGTGTTCATGTCTAAAATGAAAAAAATTAAATTCGAATTTTGAGTAAAATAGGTATTTATCACTCTACTTTCACCACAGCAGGGACTGAGATACATTAGGACTGAATAATGACATATTACATACCAAGGTTCATGTGATGTGTACAAATACAAATTGAGTATTCAACCTTTTTTTTTCAACCAACAATTTATTATAAATATGTTTTTTTTCAACCAACTATTTATATAAATATAAGAAACTGGAAAATCTAACTATTTACAATATTGAACATCAGAACTTTCAACCAACTATTCATTATAAAATGTCAAGACAGTGTCAAGGTGTTTGTCTGTCTTCCAAGACAGTGGGGCTGGCTGCTGTGTAGGTGGGGGTGATGGTGCATGGGCTGCTGTGTAGGTAGGGGGTACAAGTGCTATACGAGACCTCCACAAGACCTCCTTGCTGGCTGGGTTGAAGGTGATGGCGGTGGTGGAGCCTTTGTGCTGAGGTGTATCTTGACCTGGTGGCAGCCGCAGATGGAGGTGGAGGCAGCTGTAGTGATGCTGGTCTGCTGGTCCTTGGTGGTGATGGCTCTGGTGAAGGCCCTTGAGCCACGGTAGATCTTGACCTGGGGGCCGGCACAGATGGATGTTCTGGCTGCTGGATAAACTCCGTCGCCTGTGGGCCACTAGGCCCAGACAGCTGTGAAACATCTCTGTAAAACAAATAAAAATGTAGGACAATAATTACAACTAATTTCATTGAAATAAAGTTCAAGTAAAATGTTGCTCAAGCACAAATAACAATGCACACATAAAAATAAAGTTTGGGAGGTTGGAGAAGGAGTCTCTCTTGATCTCTCACACACACACACAAACACTCACACACACACACACACACAGGTATTTCCAGTTACTTTACATTCAGTATAAAATCACAGACACACATATACATAGGCTACATCTGATTACAAAGTCTCATCTGTACAGGACGGTAAAATAATAACAGGCACACATAAATAAATCTATGACAAAGTCTCATCTGTACAGAACAGTATGATAAAATAATCGATGGCAAAAACATGTTACTGTAAATGTCTCCGTTGTGGGACGAATAAATGATTAATTTAATCATCTACATGTAATCTCACTTTTACACACCAAAATAACGTTAACACAGAGTAAACGTTTGCTAATGGAGTCTATTTTGTCCCAAGAAAAAGTTCATGACTATCGATAAAAAATATATATCAATAAACCTATTGTTAATTTTCGCGGTATTCTCTGCTTGTCTAGCTGACATCTCTCAGTGGATGTCTGCTCATCACCTCAAGCTCAACCTTGACAAGACTGAACTGCTTTTCCTTCCGGGAAAAGATTGTCCCTCTCTTGACCTGACGATCAACATCGGCACCTCTGTTGTTTCCCCGACTCAGACTGCAAGGAATCTGGGTGTGACCCTAGATAACAACCTGTCCTTCACTACAAACATCGCTGCTACAACCCGTTGCTGCAGATACACGCTTTACAACATCAGGAAGATTCGTCCCCAGCTGACCCAGAAAGCCACGCAAGTTCTGGTCCAGGCTCTCGTCACCTCACGCCTAGACTACTGCAACTCCCTCCTGGCTGGTCTACCCGCATGTGCCATCCGACCTCTGCAGCTCATCCAGAATGCAGCGGCTCGTCTGGTCTTCAAACCACGCCGCTCCTCCGCTCCCTTCACTGGCTTCCGGTAACTGCTAGAATCCACTTCAAGACAATGGTACTTGCGTACCATGCTGCGAATGGATCTGGCCCTTCCTACATCCAGGACATGGTTAAACTGTACACCCCAGCGCGTGCACTACGCTCTGCGTCAGCCAAACGACTCGCTGCACCCTCGCTGCGAGGGGGACCGAAGTTCCCATCAGCAAAAACACGTGGGTTTGCTATCCTGGCTCCAAAATGGTGGAATGAGATCCCCATTGACATCAGGACAGCAGATAGCCTGCACATCTTCCGGCGCAGACTGAAAACTCATCTCTTTCGACTCCACTTCGAGCGATAGAATTACTAACAATGAACTGCTAACAGAGCACTTATATACTAATAAAGGACTGGCTTATCTATAGCCAGTTGAGTAGCACTTGAAATGTTTGGCTCTATGAAACCTGATGTACTTATATGATTCTGTTTTCTTCAAGGTTGTGTCTTCCTGGTCGATTGTACTTATTGTAAGTCGCTTTCGATAAAAGCGTCAGCCAAATGCAATGTAATGTATTCCCCACACATTGCCAGTACACTATTACTGTAATATTTATACTTACCCATGTCCAAATGGATCCTTGTTGTTGTCTGTGTTCTTCTTCTTCAGAAGAGTCGAAGACTTCAGGTTCTGAGGCTCTATCTTCACTGATGCTAGCGAAAAAAATCTCTAGCGAAGTCGCCAACTGTAAAGTCTTTTTTAGCAATTTTCTCTGTCTCTATCTCTCTCCTCACGTATGTTTTTTTTACTTGGTGGGTAGGCCCTTAGGGATTTCTCGATGTCCATTGGTCATTTCAGACCATGATGGCTGCCGGCCGAGATTTCCTTGACGGACACACGAATCCACCAATCCCACACAGTGTAAAGTCAAGCTGCTTTGAGCGGCCATATTGGCTGCTGTGCCCTGGTTACAGTCTCACAGGAGATACCGCTGGAAAGCTACCCTTCCAGCGATTCCGCGGATATCTGAATCATGTTTCTACTCCTTTATAATCGAAAATATATGATTTAATTACGTAAAATTATGCGCACCTCCAGAGGGTTATAATTAACACTTTAAACCAGGGGTGTCCAAACTACGGCCCGGGGGCCAAATGCGGCCCGCTGGTCATTTTGAATCGGCCCTCAGCTAATAGGGGGAGTAGGGGAAAAGAGGCAGACAGGTTAAGGGGGGTGGGGGGGGGTGATGTAGCGGAAAAATAAACCTATTAAACTATCTATACAGTGGGGAAAGCCTTAGTAAAAAGGTGCGTTTTGAGGGCTTTTTTGAATTTGTCCAGGGTTGGGGCACTGCGGATTTGGGGGGGGAGAGAGTTCCAGAGGGTGGGGGATGCCACACTGAAGGCTCTGTCACCGAAAGTCCGCAACCTGGTGCGGGGGGTGGAGAGGAGATCCTGTCCAGATGATCTTAGGTTCCGGGATGGAGTGTGGTAGCGGAGAAGGTCAGACAGGTATTGGGGGGCGAGGGCATGGAGGGATTTGTAAGTCAGAAGAAGGAGTTTATAAGTGATACGGTGCTTAACTGGGAGCCAGTGGAGGTGGATCAGGGTGGGGGTGATGTGCTGCCAGGGCTTGGTGTGAGTGAGCACCCTGGCAGCTGAGTTCTGCACATACTGGAGCCTGTCCAGGGCTTTACTGGGAACCCCGAACAGGACTCCGTTGCAATAATCTAACCGGGAGGAGACAAATGCATGAATGAGGGTCTCGGCCACGGAATCAGAGAGTGATGGTCGTAGACGGGAGATGTTCCTGAGGTGATAGAAAGCAGATTTAGTGACGGATTTGATATGTGACTGAAATGAGAGAGTGGAGTCAAGGATGACACCCAGGTTACGGACTTCGGGAGACGGGGAGATGGAACAGCCGTCAATGTGGAGGAGGAGATCCCCAACCTTCCGGAGCAGTGCTTTGGGGGCCACAACCATGAGCTCAGTCTTCTTACTGTTGAGTTTGAGTAGATTTGCTGTCATCCAGGTTTTTATTGCATGCAGACAATTGACCAAAGACTGGAGGTAGCTGGGCGGATGGTGAGGTACTGAGATAGAGCTGAGTGTCGTCAGCGTAGCAGTGGAAATTGAGACCGAATTGACGTATGATCTGGCCAAGGGGGAGCATGTAAATGGTGAAAAGTAGGGGACCAAGCACGGAGCCTTGGGGGACACCATGTTTGACTGGGGCCGAGGGGGAGGATGAGCCGCTGATGCTAACAAACTGAGACCTGTTTGAGAGATAGGACTGAAACCATGACAGAGCTGTGCCAGTGATGCCAAGGTTGTCAGAGAGGCATTTCAGGAGGATTGTATGAGAAACAGTGTCATGGGACCTTTAAACTCTTTGGTAACACGTTAAAGTCTTTGGTAACACTTCTGACTATTTATTAGTGCTGGGCAACACATTTGAATCATGATTAATCAAATGATTTTTCTGGGATTAATTGCATTGTTATGCACAAAATTCAATAATTAATTCAAAAGTAATGTATTGCTTACTTTGATTTTAAACAAATATTAGTAACAGTAGTAGGCCTATTCCCTTTACAGAGTAGCATTTAAAATATTTCTTCTAAATCTCAAAAAACATTAATGTAATCAAATATAAAACCAAAGCTATTTGCCACTGCCAGGGCATTAACATTTTATCTAGTTTGTTATTCGGGATGGGTATCGTTAAGGTTTTAACGGTACTACTACTTTTATCGATCCGGTCCTTTAACGATCGGTTCTTTTGAGAAAGGGAAAAAAAAGGTAATGAACTAAACAAATTGTAAATAATGTGAATTTACAGAACTGTAACAGGGCTCGACATTATAAATGGCCCGCTGGCCCGGAAGCACTATTTAGACACCCCGGGCCAGCATAACGTACTTTCCACTTGCCCGCTCGGGCCACTAAAAATATTGTTTAAAAAAAAAGGTTTCCTGTGGTATTGGTATTTTGACTAGCAATTTTGTTAAATTGTTTCATTTATTAACGCTACAACATAGCGTTTTCGTGAGTCACTTGTTGTTGTAGTCCCTCCCCTCTCTCGTGCACGTGCTAGCTGCCAGAGCATGTGAGAAAACGAGAAGCATGGCTGCAAGTGGGAGTGCAACTGCCGCTGCGCCTCGGGTTGTTGACAAAAAAGACACCAGAAGCGAAAAACAAAGTTGTTTTTAGATGATGCTTAATTGTATTTAATACAAATTCTAGTCATTTATTTTATGTATTGTTCTCATTGTTTAAACGTTTGTGTTATAGTTATGGTTCTGGTGTGAAATAAAGCACAATAATTACATTTAAGACTGTTTCCCTTTTTTTAAGAAAAGAATCGGAATCGCAATTCTTGACTTGGTATCGAAACCAAAATGTTGGTATCGTGACAACACTAGTGCAGACATTATCACTCAATGATACGAACTTGTCGAGATAATAACAAGAACAGACATCAAAACATGTGGCGCTAGGTAGCTAAAAACGTTAACATGGCTCACCTGTGTCGTAGTCTGGTCAAAAGTGGTCCTCAATGGCATTAAAAAGATAAAAACGCTGCTGAAGTTAATCCATAGGTTAATCCAATGTGTTTGTGTCCCTTTTGAAATTATTTCTGATAATCCATAAGCAATAAACCTGCGTTTCCATTTCTAGAAGTCAGAGTTAAAGACGGCTTCACTCTACTGCAAAACTGTGTACGCGAAGCCCGCACCTTTTTTGTTTTAGTGTGAGTGGGGAGATTCTCCTTCGATTCTATTGGCTCTAACGGTCAGAAAGAGATGTCAATCACCAAAATCGACCAATGGGTTCCAGAGAAACGGTAAAACCCCCATTTCCACCCAAATCAGCTCCAGGTGGACTGTGATGTGGCATGTTTTTTTGGACCGAGTGAGCAATCTGGCTGCTGCATTTTGGACCTGTTGTAACTAGGGGTGTAACGGTTCACAGAAGTCACGGTTCGGTTCGTACCTCGGTTTGGGGGTCACGGTTCGGTACGGTTTCGGTACAACAAGGAAAAGCAAAGAAAAGTCACAAATGCATAATTTTTTTGCTGTTATTTATTTTTAACAGTAGTGCAAGTTTTGGTATGAAAATAAGGAACTCTAACATTTGGAATCATTAACTGTATTACACAGTTAAAAACAAACCACAAACAGTACCACACACACTCAGATGGCCATATTATTTATATTGGCTGATGTCCAACTAAAAGGTTAAATAAGCTGTACAACTAAAAAGAATGTCTTGAAAATATTAAAATAAATAATAAAGTGTTTCAATCACACTCAATAAAAGGCAATACAGAACTGTATAACATCTCCTGATGTCAAAATATAAAATAAATACAATAATATAAAACAAAAATAAAATCTGCACCTTTAGGAGCAATGTCTAACATGTGTAATTAACTTGTGAGTGTGTGAGGCCATTATGCCTAAATAAAAGTATTCAAGCTTTACTCTATGTTCAAGTTGTTCTTCTAAAAGATGAGTTAGTCTACGTTGTCAGTAGTGAGGGCAGATCTGTTGGCGGTAACTATGTCTCCTGCCGTCGAGAAAACCCTCTCGCTGTGGACTGAGACTGACTCGGATGTGACTGAGCATGTTTGACGTGTTACCACTAGCATACCGCACCGCTGTCGAACAACGCCGACACACTGTCCTCGTCCGATCCACAACTCGCACCCCATCATTGTTGTAGTCCACAGGGAACCCGAAATGCTCCCACACACCTGATTTAAAAGAAGCAGGTGGGTTCTAGCTCCTGTGTGTTGTGTGAACTCGCCATAGCTAACTTTTCTTCTTCATGTATTGTGTTCTTTTTGTTGTGTTTTGTTCTTGTTCTTCATTTGTTATTTACGGGCGGCTGGCTTTTAGGCGCAATACCGCCCCCTGGATTATATATAGTGTAATACTGCCCTGAGTGACAGACTTTTGTCCCACTCGTAAAAAAAGGCGTATTCGCCGTGTGACTGCATGTGCCGAACCGTGACGCCCGAACCGTGACGGTACGGGACGAATACGGATACCGTTACACCCCTAGTTGTAACCGGTTTATTGATGTGTTGTTGAGGCAGGAGAAAAGAGCATTGCAATAATCAAGCCGGGATGAAATAAAGGCATGGATAGCCATCTCCATTTCTGCGTTGGATAGAACCCCCCTGAGCTTGGCAATGTTCCTGAGATGGAAAAAACCGGTACGGTTCGGGAGTCTTATGTGTTTGTCTAGTAGCATAGACTGATCGAAAGTTACACCAAGGTTTTTTTTATGTTTGCCCTTATGTTACCACTAAATGAACCCAGGTGACTTGCTACCAGTGTTTCCGCCAGACCAGGGCTGAGAGGGCGTCCACCCCAAGAGCGTATCTATAAGCCGTCCCTTATAGATACTGTCTTTTTACGTTAGTGAGCCGGATCATTTGGCTCGGCTCTCTTAAAGCGCCGGCTGTTTCGGCTCCCAAACGGCTCTTCGTGTTACCACAGTTTACCACGGAGCCTCAGTTTCGCCGCTGCGAGGCCAGCTAGCACCGCTCATCGCGTCCAAATCACGCACGTGAGTTACAGGTCTGTGAGAGCCAGAAATCTTGTTTGTTTGTAGGTGACCAAATACTTATTTTACAGAGGAATTTACCAATTAATTCATTAAAAATCCTACAATGTGATTTCCTGGATTATTTCCCCCCATTCTGTCTCTCATAGTTGAAGTGTACCTTGGATGAAAATTACAGGCCTCTCTCATCTTTTTAAGTGGGAGAACTTGCACAATTGGTGTCTTTTCAGTTTCCTCCAGTCAGAGTAGTGATGCACTAGCTTGCTTGTGGCATTTAGGTCGGTTGCAATGGTTAGGTTCACCTTGAATATTTTCCTTCCTCACCTCTGGATCATCAGGATAGCTGTCATTGACCACTTTAAGTGCGTCCTGAAACTCAGGCCATTTGTCCTCAGGCCATTTGTCAATTTTTTCAGAAACAATGGACCGTGTATCCAAGTCTCACATTTCAAGAACGATTCTGCTGTCAATCCCCGAGATGCACAATCTGCTGGATTCAGTTTAGTGTTGATGTATTTCCACTGTGCTGTTGCTTCTCTTGTAAGCTTTCTATCTGCTTTAATCCCACGAGCCATCTTTGCCACTGTTTCTTGAGAGCCTCTGGGATTTCTTCGTCCCACCCACAATTGAGTTTGCACAACACTTGTAGGACATGCTTTGCAGTGAAGATAAATGGTGAAAGAAATCCAAGTGGGTCATACATAGACGATACATACGATACATTTTCCAGTAAATTATTGCGATAAACGATCATATTGTCGGCACTGTTGTAAGACCATTTTAGACCACTGACATAATGATAATATATAATAATAATTCAAGTACATCCTTTCAAACATAACTTTTTATTGAACATTCAACATTGCAAATGAAATGTGAAATAATATTCAAATATATAAATTATATATAATAAATAAAACAAATACATTTAATTATAACAAATTCATTAAAATCTCACAACCAAAACAATCAATCAATTAAATAGACTCATGCTGGAAAACAGAGCTCTCTCTCTCATATATATATATATATATATATATATATATACAAACCCTCCTTAAAACAACAGTCAAGTGTACAGTCCATTGTCAATACAAAGACCCAGATGCGTCAACAGGCCATATCCAAATCTGTATTCCAAAGATTTCGAGCAAGGAACACCAGCATGTTTGCATTGTCGGGCAAATGCATCTTTGATTGTAAACTGTCGAGAAGGTGGGGGCTCTCCATCTCCAGCTGCCATGTTTGCTCCCAGCTGGGAAAACGGAATGGGTTGGTTGTGTTTCAGGTGCAGTTTAAGGTTGGTCGTATTGCTAGCTTTTGTTGCTACCTTTTTTAAAACAAATGCGACACACCGCCCGGCTCATTCAAGTCCATAGGTCCGCCTCGTTGATTTGGCTTGAATCCAAAATATGTGGTATTAGGTTTTGCAACCACTTCAATTTAACTTCAAATTCCCCTCGAGTAAGTCACACATTGTCTCCTGCTTTTCTCCATATTATTAATGTGACTGCTGCACGCGGAGTGTCCTGACCTGGCTGTGTCATGGGCTGTGTGTGAGCCCCGCCCCTCACAGCGCGCCTGGCTAAAATGCTGGTCGCATCCTTATGTAAACAAACACGCCTGTAAACGGCAATTTATCGAGCTCAGAAAAGTTATCGAGTCCATTTTTATTTATCGTACGATAAGTCCATTTATTGATCATCACGTCAGGCCTAGTGGTATGCACCACACCTTTCCACTCTCAGGTTTGAGCTGCTCTTGGGGCAGTAGCTGAGCGTGACCTTTTGCTATCACAGCCTCCAAGAATGTTTTATATTCATCATTCATAACAACAGCACATGAAGTATTCTCAGATTCAGTGGTTTCCTGATTCAGTCCATTTACAACCCAACCGAGGACTGTCTTAACCTGTTTTTTTTCACGAAACTGTGTCTCAGGGCTTCATAACATTTATGAAACCATTAATGTTCCATACTCACTTAACGGGAAGAAACTCAGCTAACTGACGATATAAACAATTTTTACCGAAACAAAACACAAACTTCACAAGAAGCGTCTAAATGAGCCCGAGCGAAAAAATGCTATCGCACTTTGCACAAAGCTCAGGGCTTAAATACCCTTAATACTTATCGTATCTGCACAAACAAGACATCGATTAGCAAGCTTATATTCCAGAAATATAAGTATCATCACTGAGCGATCTGAACTCGCGACAGGGGAAGCGAAAACAGTCATCACAACACGTAGCTTCACGGAGGAAACGCATAGATATTCTTACCTTAGCTGTTGTTCTGATCAAAAGTTGTGTTCAATGGCATTAAAACAATAAAAACGCTGTTGAAGGTTAATCCAATGGTTAATCCAATGTGTCTGTATCACTTTGAAATGATTACTAATTATTAGGGGTGTAACGGTTCACAAACATTTCGGTTCGGTACGTACCTCGGTTTTTAGGTCACGGTTCGGTACGTTTCCGGTACAGCAGAAAAAATTATCACAAAACATTAAATATTTTTAGTTTTTTTTAAATTATTATTAAACTGTGAATGTATTCACTCAAATAAATACAAAATATAATAAAATAAACATTAAGGTGCAGCATTTCGATGAACTGAAATAATCTGTATTTGAACTTTACTGTACTAGTACTCACAAAACATAAAGTATTAGTTTTGGGTTTTTGATTATTATTAAACTGTGAATATTCACTCAAATAAATACAAAATAAAATAAACATTAAGGTGCAGCATTTCGATGAACTGAAATAATCTGTATTTGAACTGTACTCTACTAGTACCTAAGCAGCCAGTTTGACATTATGACTTGCTTGTAATTTTTTTAAAGAAAATGAACTTGTCCACACTGCTTGCCGAAAGGGCAGATCTGCTGTGGAGAACACCCTCTCGCTAGGGACAGAGGTAGCAGATACAGCCAGGTAGCGCTTCACTAACATGGCAACATAAGGATATTTGCCGTTTGTAATAGCTTTGGCTCGGTCTGAACTTTTTGCGAGTGGTAGAGGCTTAAATGCTAGCGGGAGTTGGGTTTGCACTTCAGTCTTTTTTCTTTTGGTACCGGTGATATTCACGTTCGGGTGATGCCTTTTCAAATGAGTGCAAGTCTGATGTATTGCCAGCCGCGTAACCAATTTTAGTTGAACAATGCCGACAAACAGCTTTGGTTCAGTCTACCTGTCTTTGTCCGTCATCCTTGTACGTAACTGCGAAACCAAAATGTTCCCAAACCAGAGACTTAAAATGATGCTGTAGGATATTCGAGCTCAACTTTATCTTCGTTCGCCATTTCGACAGTTCCTCAAATTACTGACTAAATATGAACGCATCCCTGTGACCAGCTGTCATAGTATGCCTCTCGTCCAATGAAATGACTTGGTCGCTCTGACGCGTTGAAATTGCACTGAACGCTTTGGTCTTGAAGTGTCAATCATTTTCTCCTTACCCATTGTTTTTAAGACATTTTTTGTTCTCTTGGCCTTGGCATGCACATCTTGTTGAAGGGCTTGAGTACAAAAATGTGCAGTGCTTCCCTGATCCATAAATGCATAAGTCTGCACAGTCTGTTTTGAGTTTGACAACTTTATTTGAACTGGGATAATTGGTAGGGTTTGTTGATCACCGGCCCCAGTGTGGTTTCTGCCATTTAAAGAGACTAATGCACTACTTACAGAAGCTGCTTGGGTGTATTTATCAGAGTTGTCTTTTTGTTCAATCCTTTTCTTGTAGATGTGCAATATTGTTTGATGTTTCATTGAACAAACTTCACATTTCATTATTTTCTGACAGTCTTTGCTTAGATGTCCTTTCGTTAGACAGCTAAAGCAAATTCCTTGTGCTTTTAAGCAGTCAATATTTTCATTGTGAGATTTTTTGTTCATGTTACATGTCTCAGAGGTGTGTTCTCCTGCACAAAATACAAAGCGCTTCTGAACAGTAATGCCTTTATGGTCTGATTTGATGTTTTGGAAAGGTTTTTGCTCCTCACTGACTCTTGGGCACAGTAACACAACTACTTCCCTTATAACCATGAGCAGGCTAATTGCTGGGTGATAAGTACACTTTAATATCCCTTTTTGGAATGACATCCTGTATGTCTCCAAACATGGGGTCTGATGCAATGCGTTCATGCTTTTCAAGTAAGTCGACCAATATTGGAAACTTTGCTCTTGTCTTATTGTGTTCATAGTATGCATATGCAGTTGTTCTCCACTTTTCCCTAAGTTTAAATGGGAGTTTCCTGATCACATATCTCATGTTTGATGTGCTATTAAATAAATCCAAAAACTCAACATCTTCCATTGTGTTGCAACATCCACGAAGAAAGATAGCATAAGAATTCAGTGCTTTTCTATCTTCACTCTTGATGGTATTCCAGTTCAACATTTTGTCCAAACAAGCTGCTACGAGAGTTGATGTCCATAGTTCTCTTGGAGCAGTCTTGCCATTTTTTTAATCCATGTATTGGCAACTTTTTACCAAGTCTTAAGCTTGGCCTTGTGTATACTGCTCTAGAAAGAACAGCCTGTCTTTGTAATTGTCAGTTTTATCTTCCATTGTATTTTCAAACATTCTGATGAATGAAAGGTACTGTAATGGATCTCTTTTAACCGGTTAAGCCCCAAGCCTGTTTCCCAGGTCTCAGGCTCGAAAATGACAATCCCAGAGCAAATGACCATAACTTCACTTCTAAAAGGGGTAAATTAATAATCTTTTTTCTAAAAGCAATGATAAACCTGTGAGTTGGATGTAGAAAAGTCAGAATCAATATAGAATTTGTTTTTATTTGAAAGTAAATTCAGATTGAACATATGGCGCATTCATACCGCAGTACTTTTCCCGCTATAGTTCCGAAATGTCGCGTTCACACCAAAAAGTGTCAGAACTAAAATGAGTTAATCAGAACCTTTTCTACCCCCTTTTCCGTCCCTGCTAGAGATCAGGTACTTTCGTGGGAGAAAAAGGTTCCTATGTCTGATTGGCTGGGCGTCCCAGCAGCTTCTACTGAAGCCAGTCCCCAACTCCGGGGACTCCCGGCCGGGGACTTCGGGTGGCAGTATACGCTGTGAAGTTGTTTGCGGCCTGCCAGTAAACCCGAAGAAGAAGAAGTGACGTCAGCGGCTTCATTTGCCTAACCCTTCCCCCAGGAACTAAAGAGTTCTCATGAACTAAGTTCTCATGAACCTTTGTGGGAAAAGTACTGTGGTGTGGATGCGCCTATTGTAAAAAAAAAAGCCCACTTCTGGGGTCATTTGGGTGGATTTTCCATATCTCCGGCCCCCCTTGGTCGATTTTGATGATTGACACCTCTTTTTAACCGTTGGAGCCAATAGAATCGAGGGGAAGTTCCTAAAATTCATCTAAACATTACTCATTGGGGAATGAGTGATGAGTAGCCAGAATGCCCTGAACCAGAAGCTGTCATACACTCTTGCAGCAGCTAATATGAAACCTCCGTTATTGACATAAATATGGTGATGGGTTATCAGTAATCATTTCAAAGTGACAGACACATTGAGTTTTACTCTCTACAGGGTTTACTTTAAGTAGGGATGCTCCGATCGATCGGTCACCGATCGAAATCGGCCGAAACTCACTCTCTACCGATCGATCGGTGCTCTCTAAACATGCCGATCGCGAGAGCCGATCACATGACGTAAAATACATGACACTTTTCTCTGTGTGCGGCAAAACAAGCTCGCCAAAATGGCTTCACCGGTCTGGCATTATTTTAAGGTGTCCGAAAAAGACAGTAAAATAGCGGTATGCAACGTGTGTGAAGCAGAAATCCTGCAGCTCCGCCCGCCGGACCGGTAAGCGCAGCGAAACACACACAGGGAGAACCAGACCGCAGTTCATTTCCTCATATTCCAAACGAGAAATTACGGTAGCAAATCACCTGGTTCTTTATGACCAGAACTATTAATGGGATACAAACCGGAGGAACCAGGCATGGAGGGAGGTGGCAGAGACAGTGGGTGAAACCTGTTTGGGGAGTATATATTGCTCTCATAAAATCCCCGGGGTTTTTTGCTTTGTATGTCGGGGGCAGGAGATTCATGTGATTGGTTGTTGGTCGCGTTGCTCGCAAAAAATCCCCAAGCTTTCAGACACGCCCAGCTCCAAGATTTTCAAGATTTTTAAAAAGCTGCTGTGTGGACGTACCGTAAGAGTTACACCTAACACACTTAACACACTATTTTATCTACCTCTGGAACAAGCTAAACTAGTTATTATAAATATATGTATTCTTCATTGTCGGGTCACTCATTACTGGATCAGTGAGCTGCATGAGATACTGACAGGCTGTCAGGAGAGGGAGAGAGGGAGGAAGGGAGGAGAGAGAGGGAGAGAGGAAAAGAGAGCGCTTCCGATCATTTCTCTCGTGTTATTATCCAAAGTGAATGTAAACTTGAATAATGTACATAATTTGAATGTAATAATTAAGTTGATGTTTGTGGAAGCTCTATTGAATGAGCCCCATTAACTGAGTTTTAAACATCACTTTAAATGGAAGATTTAAAGTGATGTTTAAATCTTCCATTTAGGCCCCGCCCACTCGATCGGATCGGCGATCGGTATCGGCCGATACTGATTCCGGCGACCGGCCCCGAAATTTGCGATCGGAGCATCCCTATTTGTAAGCAACCAGAAAATGACACCAGTAATGACAAATAGATGAGAATGCTGCGTGGGGTCTGGGTGCTGTGGTGGCGGGACGTTGCGAGGCTTGCTGCTGCTCACACACAGACTCACAACCTCGCCGCGTTCCGCCGTCTCAGGCTGAGAAATCCGCGGAGCTGTGAAAAGATTGAGTGTGGTCAATATGGACCAAACCGCGGACTTACCGTAACGGCTCCACGGACGTAATGTAATGGCTCCTGATTGGTACATTTGGATCAATGGGTCCATTTGGGTCGTTGTTACGTCACTTGGTACCAGGAAGAAAAAGAGAAATCTCCAACGAGGCGTTCTGGAGCAGCATAGACAGACCTTTTCTGTGTTCGAGTTTTACTCGCTACAGGGTTTACTTTGAGCAGGGATGCTCCGATCGATCGGTCACTGATCGAAATCGGCCGATACTCACTCTCTACCGATCGATCGGTGCTCTCTAAACATGCCGATCGCGAGAGCCGATCGCATGACTTAAAATACATGACACTTTTCTCTGTGTGCGGCAAAACAAGCTCACCAAAATGGCTTCACTAAAATGGCATTATTTTAAGGTGTCCGAAAAAGACAGTAAAATAGCGGTATGCAATGTGTGTGAAGCAGAAATCCTGCAGCTCCGCCCGCCGGACCGGTAAGCGGAGCGAAACACACAAGAGTTAGACCTAACACACTTAGCTATTTTATCTAACTCTGGAAAAAGCTAAACTAGTCATTATAAATATATGTATTCTTCACTGTCGGGTCACTCATTACTGGATCAGTGAGCTGCATGAGATACTGACAGGCTGTCAGGAGAGGGAGAGAGGGGGGGAGGGAGAGAGGAAAAGAGAGCGCTTCCGCTCATTTCTCCCGTGTTATTATCCAAAGTGAATGTAAACTTGAATAATGTACATCATTTTAATGTAATAATTAAGTTGATTGTTGTTTGTGGAAGCTCCAGTGAATGAGCCCCATTAACTGAGTTTTAAACATCACTTTAAATGAAAGATTTAAAGTGATGTTTAAATCTTCCATTTAGGCCCCGCCCACTCGATCGGATTGGTCGTTTCTTGCAAGATGTTGCGTTTTGCCCCCGCGGAAATGTTATTGCAGTATCATAACTTTTACATGAGAAGGTGCTGTACATTTTTCTGTTAATACTTGCGTACTTTTACTAAAATAAGGTTTGAATGCAAGATTTTCATTTGTAACAGAGTATTTTCACTCTATAGGCGTAGTGTATCTGTGAACGATGCTAAATACAATTCCTTGTTTGCATTGCAACTAGTGCTAAACTAGAAGTGGAAAGGTGCTGGGCTACAGAAGGTAAATTGAAAAAACAAAAATACACAATGGGTGGGACTAAGAAAGATAATATCAAAGTATAAAAACAAAGGCATTAATTAGGGCTGCAAAATGTCTCCCATTGTAATGGAGATTAGATTTTTAAATGCTAACACTTAACAGTTATTTCTGACTGTTTCCTGCAGATGTCCAGCTGCTGGTGGTGGTTAAAGAAGAGCTTCTCCCTGACCACCAGGAGTGGAGCACCAGTCTGGACCAGGAGGACCCAGAGCCCCCCCCACACATTAAGCAGGAACAGGAGGAACTCAGGATCAGTCAGGAGGGAGAGCAGCTTCAGGAGCTGGAGGAGGCTGATATCACCAAGTTCACTTTCACTCCTGACCCTGTGAAGAGTGAAGATTATAAAGAGAAGTCTCAGTCCTCACAGCATCATCAAAGACAAACTGAACACATGGAAACAGAAGCTGATGGAGATGATTGTCAAGGACCAGAACCAGCCAATAACTCAGATCCAGAGAGCAGTTTACAACCAAAGACTGAGTATGACACTGGAGACTCTTCTGCACCTCACACTGAACACAGTGCTGATTGGAAGGAGACCAGAGAACCTGCGTCAGGCTCAAAATCACTGAAAAATAGACAAGAATCTGTCGGTGATTCAAGCCGTAGTGCTGTAAAGAAACAATTTGGCTGCTCTGTGTGTACGAAATATTTTACATATAGAAGCACTATTCAGCGACACATGAGAATCCACACAGGAGAGAAACCCTTTAGCTGCTCAGTTTGTACCAAATCGTTTGCATTGAGTCAAAGTTTAAAAAAACACATGAGAATCCACACAGGAGAGAAACCATACAAATGCTCAGTCTGTAAGAAATATTTTTCACAGAGTGGAAGTTTAAAAGAACACACGAAAATCCACACAGGAGAGAAACCCTTTAGCTGCTCAGTTTGTACCAAATCGTTTGCATTTAGTGACAGTTTTAAAAAACACATGAGAATCCACACAGGAGAGAAACCATACAGATGCTCAGTCTGTAAGAAACCTTTTTCACAGAGTGGAGGTTTAAAGGAACACATGAGAATCCACACAGGAGAGAAACCATACAGCTGCTCAGTCTGTAAGAAACCTTTTTCACAGAGTGGAGGTTTAAAGACACACATGAGAGTCCACACAGGACAGGAAATATACAGCTGCAATGTTTGTGACAAAAGATTTAAATGGCATGGTTATTTCAAAAGACACAAGTGTGTTGGTCGTCAGTCCTCACAGCTTAATGAAATACAAACTGAGGATAACAGAGAGGCAGAGCCTCCAATCAGCAGCTCAGTTTAACACATGGAAAAAGAAGCTGATGGAGAGGACAATGAATAAGTCTTATGACAGTTCACACATGATAAAAACCTGTCTGACTGAATTAACATTGTCTCACAACATTCATATAAGACTTAAAGGTCCCTCCTGACTGGTCTACTTGCATGTGCGATCCGACCTCTGCAGCTCATCCAGAATGCAGCAGCTCGTCTGGTCTTCAACCTTCCTAAATTTTCCCACACCACTTCGCTCCTCCGCTCCCTTCACTGGCTCCCGGTAACTGCTAGAATCCACTTCAAGACACTGGTACTTGCATACCATGCTGCGAATGGATCTGGCCCTTCCTACATCCAGGACATGGTTAAACTGTACACCCCAGCGCGTGCACTACACTCTGCATCAGCCAAACGACTCGCTGCGAGGGGGGACCCAAGTTCCCATCAGCAAAAACACGTGGGTTTGCTATCCTGGCTCCAAAATGGTGGAATGAGCTCCCCATTGATATCAGGACTGCAGAAAGCCTACACATTTTCCGGCGCAGACTGAAAACTCATCTCTTTCGACTCCACTTCGAGCGATATAATTACTAACAAAGAACTGCTAACAGAGCACTTATATACTAATAAATGACTGGCTTATCTATAGCCAGTTGAGTAGCACTTGAAATGTTTGGCTCTATGAAACCTGATGTACTTATATGATTCTGTTTTCTTCAAGGTTGTGTCTTCCTGGTCGAATGTAAGTCGCTTTGGATAAAAGCGTCAGCTAAATGTAATGTAATGTCATGCTTTTACGGTTATTACCCGTCCCCTTGTGTGTTATGAAGGTTTTTATGCATGTAAACGGTCTGCAGAGTTAAAACCCTCAAAGTACACCCTGTAGCGAGTAAAACTCTAACACAGAAAATACCTCCTCAAAACGTCTCGTTGGTGAAACGTTGTCATCCATTTTATTCTTCCGGGTACGAGATTATGTAAGCACGTATCCGGAACTAAATGGACCAATCCGTGGAGCCGTTACGTCCGCGGAGCCGTTACGTTAAGCCCCCGCTGATTGGTCCAAATGTATCAATCCAAGGACTTCCTCACACACACAGTGCAGGCAGCTCTGCTGATTTCTCCTCCCTGGCTGCAGGCTGATAACAGACAGTTGGGATTTCTGCAGAGAGAAATTCTCTCTGCAGACTCATTCTCACTGCGTTTATCAACCCTTTTCTTACTCAATATCAAGCCACGCTTATTGTTTTTACTTCCGCTGTGAATCTGTGTGTGCTCAGGATGAGTTTGGCTGTGTTTCGCTGTGTATCGCTAAACAAGGAAACAACACCTCCACGAAGCTCAGCGTGATTCACAATGTCCCGACCAATCGGAGCACACTGGGCTCACAGGGAGGGTGGGGGCTGGAGCTATTGGAACTACAACGAGCCGTTAAAGGCCGAGAGTGAAATTCAGTGAATACACGTACTTTACAGAGATGTTGTATGAGAAACCAATGTGAGTTTGGAAAATTACACAATATAAATCTATTCTAGTAGACCTCAACAATGGAATCATGATCAGTGGAAATGGCCATGACATGTCTCCTTTAAGTGAACTCTTAATCAACATAAGTGGACAATATGTTTAATGTTTTTGTCATACTGATTTTCTGAGTTATACGTTCACCACTGACTGTTGATGAACCATTTTATGTTGGATTGAGGGCTCCAAGTTTCCATATAGAGATATAGGATGATTTAATGTATTCTTTATTTCTAAATGTTTTGTATCATTGCTATCCTGTTAATGAGCCCTGTTTTACATAAATGTACATGTTATCTGATTGTTTATTGTTTTTGCTTCTGTGACTGTAAGGGAAGTAGGGCTGCACAATATATCATGTCTTGACGATAATCGCGTTATGCGCAATATTCAAATCGCAGGAAGTTTTTGTTTTTTTTGGAAGTGCAATAATAAGTAGGCAAATTAACTCAAAACATGTCATGTTACAATTATTTTGCTGCTTGCTACAAAAGGAAAACTCGCCCGGCTCTCATGTCAGGGGTACTTAAGTGAGTGACATGCAGGCTCTGCATGCACAGCAAATCAGCAATCACAATCATTCTTGATCAGATCACAGCAGGATAACCGAGCTAGCTCAGCTTGTTGCTCTGATAACTTAAGATCCAGAAGTCCGTGACTAAAATCCTTCATCCGGTTGAATATCGTTAAAAAAATACCAATTGTATATCATTAAAGTTCAAGAAAGGATGGTTTGCAGATAAAAAAAACCTGTCTTTTCTTCAATTCCTGTATTTTTTCATATCGCAGGGGGAAAGAATATCGCAATGTCAGTTTTTTTTCCAATATCGTGCAGCCCTAAAGGGAATACATTTGCCTATTTTGTATCCTGATGACCTAAAACCGTTACATGTAATACATTACTCCCTAAGCCTGATTTCACCCACCTGCAACCACTAATAATCACAAATGTTCATTTATTTGACGCCTTGACTCGACTATTTCTTATTTAATAATCATTACATCTCCTCAGGACCAGGTTCCTGTGTCCTGCCTTTCACCTGGGCCCAGGAGTTCAAAACTTTTAATCTCAATTAGATCCGATCAGATTTTGAAATCCCATTTTTTGTGATCCAGGATCAGACAAGTCGGCCAAATGTTGTCCCTGGAGTTCAAAGCAATTCAGGATAGGATCACCCTGATCCAGATTACGACTTTTCAAGATGACTAGATCCTGAATATCAGTGCTTTAATCCTACCGATCGCCATCTAGTGGATATGAAAAATAATACAAGGAAGACAAGAGAACACATTGTAGAGACATCTATTGTCTGCAATTACTTTTGAAAGGTGATGACGGATGATGGACTTTTTTTGTTGAAGATATTTTTAATTTAATCTAAATTACATTTGTGATTGACAATCTTTGTTGTGATACTTTTATGAGCATAAACATTTATGTCATCAACATTTGGTTGAAAACAATTCATTATTTGGTTTAAATAAATGGTACAGTACATTTTGCTCTGGTGATCCACTGGAAATCCACCCCTCTGGTGGGATCAGGATAATCCAGTTTTTTGGGATCAAACTAATCCCAATCCTGTGTTGTCGGTTTGAACTACCCATTTTGAAGATTTGATACAGATTAAAGCTTGGATTGGATTTCCTGATCTGATCGGATATCAAAGTGATCCTAATCCTGTTTTTTGGTTTTGAACTCCCCAAAATCCAAATCTGATCTGATCAGATAGGGATTAAAAGTTTTGAACTTCTGGGCCCTGCTGATCACCCACTGCTCATTTAAGGAGGACTGACCTTTACAATGGACCAGCCAGTCTTAATGTCCTAATGCAAACGTTTTGTGAAGTGATGCTAGACCAAAAACGTGCTGTTGTGTGCTCTCTGCAGGACGGTGTCTGTACTCAAAGATTGTTTATGAAATGAGAGCTGTCCAAACGACGCCAACAGAGCGATACATCTTCTTTCCAGCAGATGGCATAAATGTTACATCATCCAGTTCAACTGTTATCCGCATATCAATGACTCAAATCAGCAATGTGTAAGATATGGCTAGTAATTGACTATTTGAACAGAATGTGAAGCGGTTACAGTCTTAGGTTATATCCAATATGTTTATATTTTGTTTGATTAAATCTACTGAAATGAGCATTCAATGACTAAATTAGTCTTAATTACGGTCATTACATCATGGGTTTGTGTTGCAATATTAGAATGCATAAAACCCAACTTTATTTCTTCTAAATTGCAGGTGTTCATTGTTTAGAAGTCCGCTGTGTTTATATATAGACATTTTTATTGATTGGTATAAACCCCTTGAGATGCACTATCTCGTATTCAAGGGGGTCCCGACAATAGCAACAACTTACAGACATACATAAACAAAAAGACAAAATGCAAAACATGACACAAGAAAAACCACATACAGTCTGTTAAGTAACATTCAAGCAATGCATACAATCATTACAATTTAAGACAGTCAAGCAAATCAGTTTCATCAATATCAGTTTCATTAATAAGAAGTACAGACCAGTTGAAAGTGAGATCATAATGCATGTTTAAACATACCCAACGATGCAAAAGATCTGATAGCAGCAGGTAAAGTATTCCAGTCAGTCGGGGCTTTGAACATGAACGCTCTTCTGCCAATCAATTTTTTTGCAGAGGGGACAGAGAAATAAATCTGAACAGAATGTCTAACTTGATGATTTGACGAGTAGGGTACAAAATACTGCTTTAAATAAGGGGGATAGTTAAGATAAATGCATTTAAATATCAGCTGGAGCTAATGCATGTGTCTTCTTACATTTAAAGAAGGCCATTTAAGTTGGTTATACATTGTGCAGTGATGTGTATGAAAAGGACAACCAAGAACACATCTGCATAGTCTGTTGTAGGCTATGTTGAGTGGAGCAAGATCTGATTTATGTGCATTTTGGTAGAAAACATCACAATAGTCCATAATCGGAAGAATAAGTTGAGAAGCAATTCTCTTTCGGACACTGAGCGTAAAACAATTGCGAGAGCGGTGTAAAACACCGATTCCGTAATTTACTTTTTGTATTACATGCTTTATATGTAGTTTAAATGAAAGTTCAGAGTCTAGCCATACACCAAGATATTTAAAGCTATCAACTTTATGCAGAGAAGTGCCATCCTTACATGTTATTACTAGATTAGGTTTGGATTTGAGCTTCTACCTGGTACCAAAGACCATGGTATAAGATGTTGTTTTGTTAAACAGTAGTTTATTGTGTGATAGCCAGTCCTGTAAGATATTAAAATCCTATTGAAGAGAGATCTGAATTTGTGAAAAATCTGATTTGGATGTATATATGACAGTGTCATCAGCATAAAGGTGAGTACAACAATTAATGAGACAAGAAGATAAATCATTTATGTAAATAGAGAACAGAAGTGGGCCCAGAGTTGATCCTTGGGGTACACCCTTTTGTTGGATCAACAGGTCAGACTGTTTTCCATTAACAACCACACATTGCTTTCTACTGTGAAGGTACGAGTTAAACTATAACACTGTATTATTAGAAAGGCCAATGCCGTGAAGTTTATCCAAGAGCAGATATCGATCAACGAAATCAAAATCAACATCATCTGCAGCAGAGTACAAGTCATTCGTACATTTAAGTAGGGCAGTTGTTGTGGAGTGATTAAGCCTGAAACCAGATTGAACCAGAGATAAAATATTATAAGTATTGAGATAATATGAAAGTTGATTATAAATTATTTTCTCCAAAACTTTGGAAATAGAACAGATTATAGAGATTGGTCTATAATTATTTGTATCAAGTAAATCACCACCTTTATGCAGTGGAATGATGCGTGCACATTTCCAAATAGTCGGCAACTCACAGGTGGACAAAGACAGGTTGAACAAATCAGCAAGTGGGTACATGAGAATATGGGACGCCAGTTTTATGAACCTGTTTTCTATACCATCGAGTCCTGCACTGCCATCCACTTTTAATTCTGTGATAGCATTATGAACTTCGTGTGGTAGAATCTTCTTAAAAGAAAAAGAACTGTTGCAGTATGAGTTACTATTAGAAATACCAGTCGTCAAATAGGAGTCAGATAGTAGTGTGGAACATACATTAGCGAAATGCTGATTAAATATTTGGGCAATGGATAATGGGTCATGAATTATTGTATCAGCAGTTCTTATTTTATTAATAGAATGTTTACCTGATTTATTTAAAATAGATTTAATTTTAGTCCAAAATTGCTTGGGATTCTTAAAGTCCGATGTGAGAGATTCTTTATAGTAGTTGGATTTAGCATTTCGGGTTTTGGTTTTACTCAGATTTCGGAGATGCCTGTATACTTCCCAATCGGCTATAGTTCTTGAATGACGATATATCGACCATGCTTTATCCCTTTCCCTAAAGAGACTGATGAGTTCAGAATTGATCCAAGGGAGATGTTGACCTTTGACCTTAACCGTTCTCACAGGTGCATGTTTGTTCATGACATCAGTGAGCTCTTTATGCAGAAAATCCCAAGCATCTTGTACAAAAGGTATTAGTTTAAATCTGTCCCAATTAAGGGCAACAACATCATTAATAAATAAATCAACATTCAATTTTTTATATTGTCTGATTTTGACTAGTTTTGGAGGTAGTTTAATTAATTTGATTTTCCATACGCAATAAACAATTGAATGATCGCTGAAGCAATCTGACAAGACACCAGCTTTTAAGATTCTGTCAGGGTGTGACACCAGTATCCAGTCAAGCAGAGATTGGGTTCTAAGAGTGATACGAGTTGGCTCATTAATTAGTTGTTTAACATTTAGACTACTGAAAAGTTTTTTCTCTCTATCAGATGATTTATCCAACCAATTTTTGTTGAAATCACCAAGCAAGATTATTTCATTTCCGCAGGAAATGGAGTTGATAGAGTCAATTATATGGTTAAAAGACTCTGCAGGTGAATAAGGTGGCCTATAGATGCTACCAATAGTTAAGCATTTATTTTCATGAAAAATGCATTCAAAATGTAGAGGCTCTATAGAAGTAGCAATTAGCTCTGTCACAAGGTCAGAGGAGACATAAATAGCCACACCTCCACCCCTGCTGCATCTATCGGATCTGTAAAGCAAATCATTTGTGATTTGTAGTTTACTATCGGAAATGTTACTATTAAGCCAAGTTTCAGAGAGTGTGATGATTTTTGGTTTATGTAGAACAACCCATATCCGAAGTAAATCACTTTTGGGCAATAGACTCCTGATATTCAAATGAATGATTGTTATACCCTTTAATTCATCCAGTCTGGAAATAATAGCAAATAATGTTCCTGTCACTTGTTACGCATACATGCGATTCATGATTGTAAAGATTGCTAGATTCAACCATTAATGTAAAACAGACATACAAAACATTCAAACACAAAAAGAAAAATACAGAAAAACACAAAACAACCTTTAAGAAGGCCCAGCAGCCCTGGACACCAAATCCCAGAGCATTATCATGAATAAACTTAAACATAATAAATAATTACATAGAGCTCAGTCTGCATTACGAAGAGGTTAAAGAACTCATAGCTCAAAGAAATTCATCCGAACGAACACAAACATTATTTAACAATAACAGCCACTCGGGGCAGTATTGCAATAATAGTAGTGGGCTCTAACGTGCCAAAGAAGAAGTAGTGACGTCAACGTCACTGTAAAATGTAAACAAACAACACAACTGAAAGAGCCAGGCGGGTGACCACCTGGTATATAAATAAATAAACCAAAAGAGAGTGTCAACAACATCTCAGCAGTCATGACACGTCACGTAAACAGGTCTCTGTTTTTAGAGAAGATGAGAAAAATAAAAGAAAGAAAGAGAAGAGAGGAAACCGAGGAGAAAGTCACTTAGCTGCACCATCGAAGTGGATCAACATGCTACCATTAGCAGCAGCCTCATCTCTGGGGATGTTCGTCACCCAGGAGAGTTTGAGGTAGACATGAAGACTGCCTCCGCGTCTTTGTGGGTAGAGAAGCGTTGTTGTGTGCCATCAACAACAACGCAGAGGGTGCACGAGTAGAGGAGAAAGTACTTCATGTTGAGTTCACGGAGCTTGCGTTTGACTGGATCGAAGCTCCGGCGTCTTCTGGTAAGCTCAGGACTGAAATCGGGATATATGCTGGCAAGACGAAGAATTTTCACTTTGTCCTGGAAGTTCCGCAGCTCGATCATGATGGCCCGCGGGCTGGCACGGGAGTTTTGCCTGGCAGTCGGTGAGCGGTGTGCCCTCTCAATGATCGGCAGGGTAGGGAAGGCATCTGGCCCCAGGAGCTGCGGGATGAGCCGAGACATGAAGCCGATAATGTCACTGCCTTCAGCGGACTCCTGGATTCCTACGAAGCGAAGGTTAGTACGTCGGCTCCGGTTCTCCAAGTCATCAACTTTAGACATTAGGAAGGGGTTGTCTTTCTCAAGCTGCTTGACTCGAGCGACACACTTGTGTACATTGTCCTCATTAGCCCCGACACGCTGCTCTAACAAATTGACCTGGTCTCCCAGACTAGACAGGGAATTGTGTATCCTGCTCAAGCTACACTCAATGGTATCCATTTTTGAGTCAATGTGAGTCAGCATGTCTGTCTTGATTTGCTGAATCGCGTCCCACAAAGTTTGCAGAGACATGTTTCCCTCCATAGTTGCAAATGCAAAAAATACAATAATCCAGAGACCGTAGTGAGCCACTTTGCTATGTTATTCAAATGATCATGGGTTCAGATCATGTGGATCAATGACATGAGCATTAAAGAGCTAATTTAACAGCAACAAACAGACGAGCTTGAGATGCGCTTACTCACGCTGCGACCATCTTGTCGCTTTCATCCAAGCTTCCACTTTGTGCTCCGATAATGCTGAAAGTGTTGTATGCTTTACCTGCTCCAGTAACAAACATGTAATTCACTGGCCAGAGACAAGAGATAGTGGATGGATCCAGAGGAGAACCAGAAGATAGTCCGTATAGAGCAGGGGTTTTCAAAGTGTGGGAAGGTGAGCCTCCCCTCAGAGAACATAAGATCTCTTGATGCAGTCGTATGTTGATACTAGATTTTACAGCTTGACCTACAGGGCATAGGGAGGTTTTGCGAGTGTGAGAACGCTAGCTTCTAAGCTCCAGAGATGGGAGAGACATCTCCTGTGTCTGCAGATGTGTTTACGCCCATCCCCAATATGTGGATTTGACTCTCTGTAAACTAGTTAAAAGGTCTACCAAGATGCGAGGCTGATCAGATTTGACATGGCAAACCACCCGTGCAGTCAGAACCTTTGACTGTGTGACTTGTGATGTGAATTTCTCCGGCCGATGCTTGTACCTTGGGAGGTGTGTGGCGCAATGGGTATTCGGATCAGGGGGTCACAGGTTCAAACCCCACTGCAGTCAGCATGTCGTTGTGTCCCTGGGCAAGACACCTCACCCCAAGTTGCTCCTGTGGTGATTGCCCACAGTATTGAGTATGTAAGTCGCTTTGGATAAAAGCGTCTAACAAGCAACATGTAATGTAATGTAATGTATTAAATATCAGTGTTTGACATCAGATCTCCTGCTCGTCCCGTGTCTCCTTCATGAGTCGGTGACTCCCACTGCATTGCTACACAGAAGTTTCCTCCACAAATTGGCGTCGTCGGCAGGATACCAACAAATCTTCAGAGACTGGTAAGTGTAATTTCAAATCCACATTTGGACATTGCCTTACCAGAATCTGTGATTGACGGTATCCTAAAATTATCTGTGAAGCTGAGCGGCTGTATTTCGTTTTTGGTTAATGAACATTTGGGGATAAAAAAAAAACCAGGGAATCAGTATCTGGGGATTTTTATCCTGGCTGATTTCCTCTGTGTATGCTGCTCGGGACGGAAGTACCATACAAGCACGCACAGCTCATGTTCAGAGTGACCTTAAAGAAAGGCATCAGTAAAGTGGAACTTCTGTTGGAAAGCAATGTAAAGATTTGTATTGAACGAATCGCCGAATTCTGGGGGTTTCAGTGGCCAACACATCAGTTAAAAATAAGCAGCCTGAGATATTTCCCCTCATTGCCTCTGTCAGCAGGGCTGCAGAAGCAGCCGCGGGTGTGTGTGTAAATATCCCCCCGTGTCTGGGTGGCTGCAGCCGTGCAGCTGAGAGGAAGAAAGTCACAGCCTTTTGTCTATATCTTTAACTCACACCACCGCCGTCTCTATTAAAATTGAGATGGTCTAAAAGCACTCGTTGTTTGTGACCGTCTTCTACATTGCTGGCAAGGCCGGGGCAGCGTGAGGTGCGTGCATCACCTGATGAGTCACAGCTCTCTACTCTGCTGGAGGAACATTCTCTACGTTGCTTGGAAGCGTTCCCTACGTTGCTGGAGCAGCTGGTGGCGGTCCGGGGTGCATACATACAATTATAGGCTAATTGATCACGGGTGGGCAGTGGCAAGCAAGTGTAGAACAAAACTGTGTTTCATCGTTGTGATGAACTCGATGGCGGGTGTATAGGCTGGTCGTGTAGGACTACAGTTAACTGTGCTGTTGTTGGAGAGAAAGGGTAGCGTAAAAAAGTCTATGTTCTCCTGGTCGGGGATCATTGGCGCCACTAGAATAGAGTAGTGGTGTCGCAAGAGGATAAGCTAGTTATCGCTTTTGGACGGTCTTCAGGCACCATCTTAGCACTTGTACAAGGGTGGACGCGCGAGTCAAGGTGCTCCATTTCTATAATTCCCTACCCCTATTTAGAGAGAATGGACGTCCAATCTCCGGAGACGTCTGACAGTGGTGCGGTTACCCAAAGTGACAGACCTAATTTTACCTCTATTTAGAGGCAATGGACTTCCACTCTCGGGAGAGCCCCAAACGACAGACTGTAAGCAGGGTCCCACACTCAAAGGCACCCATAGATCCAGGGTGATGCACATGGCTTTCTTATCCAAGAATGAGTGTGTGAAACCTGGGGAACATGTACAGGAATCTGTCCATTTCAACCACATTTGACTCATGAAATGTACATGAAATGGACAGGAATCTGTCCATTTCATCCACATTTGACTCATGAAATGTACAGCAGAGTCACTGCTGTAAGCAGGGTCCCACACTCACAGGCAGAGCTCCAGGGTGATGCACATGGCTTTCTTACCCAGGAAGAAGTGTGTGAAAGCTGGGTAAAGTGTTCCTGCAGCCCCTCCATAACGGTAATAATGGTTAGAAATCGTTTCCAGGGCAGAAAGCTGTTTTTGACTCATGAAATGTACAGGAATCTGTCCATTTCATCCACATTTGACTCATGAAATGTACAAGAACATAAGGGCAGCAGAGTCACTGCTGTAAGCAGGGTCCCACACTCACAGGCAGAGCTCCAGGGTGATGCACATGGCTTTCTTACCCAGGAAGAAGTGTGTGAAAGCTGGGTAAAGTGTTATGTGAATACAGGGCGGGAGAGAGGAGCAGCAGCAGGCTGTGACCCAGAGAGCTCCTTCCAGCACCTCACTCAATCCCACACAGAGGACAGGCTGCTGCTTACAGAGTCACTGCTGTAAGCAGGGTCCCAAACTCACAGGCAGAGCTCCAGGGTGATGCACATGGCTTTCTTACCCAGGAAGAAGTGTGTGAACGCTGGGTAAAGTGTTATGTGAATACAGGGCGGGAGAGAGCAACAGCAGCAGGCTGTGACCCAGAGAGCTCCTTCCAGCACCTCGCTCAATCCCACACAGAGGACAGGCTGCTGCTTACAGAGTCACTGGTCCCACACTCACAGGCAGAGATCCAGGGTGATGTACATGGCTCAGAAAAAGTCTAAGTTAACTTTTGGAAGAACCATAGAAAAGGGTGGATAAAATGTATCCGAAAATAGTGTCTCTTAAGGCGGGTAGAGTCCCCTGACAACTCCCTTTACATTCCTCCAGAGTCACAAAAAGTCTAAGTTATCTTTTGGAAGAACCAGAAAAAAGGGTGAAAATGGATCAATTGTACCCCAAAATAGTGTCTCTTAAGGCGTGTAAAAGTTCTGTGGCTGGGGGGGTCTCCAGGCATCAGATATATCCGAGACATAGTGCACTTAGAGAGGGTACTTTCATCCTGGGTATCAGACAGCCGTTTTTGTTTATTGTGTGTTGGACTGGCTGTCAGCACATCATAAAGTATTATTAGAAGCAGTGTCAGCTAGAAAATGGTCTGTCAATCCTTTCCGTGTCCGGGCTGGGTGAGGTTGCCCGTATTTAGTCAAATTAAGCCGCAGTCTCCACTCCTGGTGGTGCGCTTCCGTCAATTCCCCCACGCAGCACACCCTCCCGGCCATCAGAGTCGAACCCGCAGTTTGGAGGAACCGACCGCCAGAGCACCGGCACGAGGCCGGGCCGGCGGAGGCCCTCCGATGGCGGGTCGCGTTTTTCATTCGTGAGTGCCGTTGTCTGCTCTCTTTAAATCTGCTGCGTAGTTCCCCTGCTTTATCAATTCTTTATGTCACAGCGGGAGTTGGCCGTGGGATTTGCGGGTCTCATTCCCTCCCTTGTCGGCTCTGTGGCTGCGCCTGGCTGCACGGGCTGGTACGTATGAGCCCCTCCCCCATATTATAAATTAAACCGTCACTTTCATACAGATTTATAGTAATTCCAATCCCCTTTCCAGGGGTGTTCTAATTATTCTCGCTAGGAAGGATTCTTGCCTAGCCTCTGAAGGACACAACTCGGAAGACATGTCCAACCAAGGAAGCGTCCTCAACATTGAGAAACACCCTAAGACTAGCTGGTCTATTACTTGGTCCTGAGGAGACGTAACGATTATTAAACAAGAAACAGTCGAGTCAAGGGGTCAAATAAATTAACATTTATGATTATTAGCGAATCGGTTGCAGGTGAGTGAAATCAGGCTTAGGGAGTAACGTATAACGGCATTAGGTAATCAGGATACCAAATAGGCAAATGTATTCCCTTACAGTTACAGAAGCAAAAACAATCAGATAACAGCTACATTTATGTAAAACAGAGCTCATTAACAGGAGAGCAAGATACAAAACATTTAGAAATAAAGAACAAATCATCCTATATCTCTACATGGAAACTTGGAGCCCTCAATCCAAAGTAAAATTGGTTCATCAACAGTCAGTGGATAACATATAAATTATGTTGATGAGTACATTTAAGTCTTATGTAAATGTTGTGCAACAATGTTTATCCAGTCAGACAGATTTGTTCACGTGTGAACTGTCATTTAAAACGTATTCATTGTCCTCTCCATCAGCTTCTGTTGCCATGTGTTCACCTGAGCTGTTCAGCTGAGCTACTGATTATCTCTGTTATCCTCAGTTTTGAATTTCATTAAGCCCAACACACTTGTTTCTTTTGAAATCACTACGGCATTTAAATCCTTTGTCACAAACATTACAGCTGTATATATCCTCTCCTGTGTGGACTCTCGTGTATTATTTTTTTAAACCTCTACTTTGAAATGGCTTTCTTACAGACTGAGCAGCTGTGTGGTTTCTCTCCTGTGTGGATTCTCATGTGTTCATTTAAATTGCCACTCTGTGAAAAAGCTTTCTTACAGACTGAGCAGCTGTATGGTCTCTCTCCTGTGTGGATTCTCATGTGTTTTTTTAAACCTCCACTCGCCAAAAAGGATTTCTTACAGACTGAGCAGCTGTATGGTCTCTCTCCCGTGTGGATTCTCATGTGTCCATTTAAACTTCCAGCCTGTGAAAAAGCTTTCTTACAGACTGAGCAGCTGTATGGTCTCTCTCCTGTGTGGATTCGCATGTGTTTTTTTAAACCTCCACTCTCTGAAAAGGATTTCTTACAGACTGAGCAGTTGTATCGTTTCTCTCCTGTGTGGATTTTCATGTGTGCCTTTACATTTTTATTCCGTGAAAACGCTTTCTTACAGACTGAACAGCTGTGAGGTTTCTCTCCTGTGTGGAGTCTCATGTGTCTATTAATATCTCCTTTCTGTGTAAAAGATTCCGTACAAACAGAGCACCCAAATTGTTTCTTTTCAGCACTACGTTGTTGATCACTGACCGATTCATATCTATTTTTCAGTGAGTTTGAGCCTGACGCAGGTTCTTTGGTCTCTTTCCAATCAGCACTGTCTCCAGTGTCAGGTTCAGAAGAGTCTCCAGTGTCACCCTCAGTCTTTGGTTGTAAACTCCTCTCTGGATCTGAGTTCCTGACTGGTTCTGGTCCTCGACAGTCATCTCCATCAGCTTCTGTTTCCATGTGTTCAGTTTGTCTTTGATGAGGCTGTGGGGACTGAGGTTTCTCTTTATCATCTTCACTCTTCACAGGGTCAGGAGTGAAAGTGGACTTGGTGATATCAGCCTCCTCCTGGCCCTGAAGCTGCTCTCCCTCCTGACTGATCGTGAGTTCCTCATGTTCCTGCTTAATGTGTGGGGGGGGCTCTGGGTCCTCCTGGTCCAGACTGGTGCTCCACGCCTGTTGGTCATGGAGAAGCTCTTCTTTAACCACCACCAGCTGCAGGATGTCTGCAGGGAAACAGGAAACACACACACAGTTGTTTGTTCCACAATCATTCAAAGTAGCAGTGATAAAACCGCTTCTTAAAAAGCACAACCTCGATCCAGAGGTTTTAGCCAATTATAGACCTATTTCTAATCTTCCGCTCCTCTCAAATTCTTGAGAAAGCAGTCGCAAAACAGTTGTGTGATTACTTAAAAACAATGATTTATTTGAAGATTTTCAGTCTTGCTTTAGAACACATCATAGCACAGAGACAGCTCTGGTTAAAGTCACAAATGACATTCTAATAGCCTCTGACAAGGGACTTGTCTCTATTCTTGTTTTGCTCGATCTCAGTGCTGCATTTGATACTATCGATCATGATATCTTATTGCAAAGACTAGAGCACTTAGTTGGCATACAGGGAACTGCTTTAGGTCCTATCTATCTGAACACTCTGAGTTTGTACTAGGGTTGCCAGAAACTGACCATGATCAAAATCGATTATTCGGCAGCCTTGGCGAATAATAATCGATTATTCGACCGATACACGTCCTTCACTAGCATATTGGTGATTAGTGCAGTTATTTCACCTGCACGCATGTCATCATAACGACGTGGCCTCGAAGGAAAGTTGGTAATGGCCGGCTGTGCTGCGTCTTTCTCTGTAACCTCTTTGGCTTTGCACTCAAATGCGAACGCATTGTTGAGGTTGAGCTATGATATACCAACGTCTTTTCGCAGAGCTTGCATTTCACTTCCTTTGGACTTGTCAATTCAAAGTAGTTCCACGAGGAACTCTTTTTACCTGCCGCTTTGCTCCTCTTTAGTCGCACGTGTGGGGGAGAGGAGAGGGGGGGGGGGGGGCGGGGTCCGTGTGTAGTCTGCTCTGCACGCAGGCTTCCTCCAAGTTTACAGTAGAACAAACTGGTGGTGTGACCAATGGCCATTTACAATTATTAATACTATTACTATTATTAGCATTAGTCGATATGTTGGTTGAAACTAAGCCAGAAAAAATATATAAATAAAATCGATTTTTAAAAATAATATTCGATTATGGAGACTGTAACGAATAATCGAATAGTCGAATAATCGCTGGCATCCCTAGTTTGTACGTGTCAATGATGAATCTTCCACGCAAACCAAAGTTAGCCATGGAGTGCCACAGGGCTCAGTGCTCGGACCTATGTTGTTCATATTATATATATATGCTTCTCTTCGGCAATATTATAAGGAATCATTCTGTACATTTTCATTGTTATGCGGATGATACTCAACTATATTTATCAATCAAGCCTGATGAAATTAATCATCTAAATAAAATTCAAGACTGCCTCAAGGACTTAAAAACGTGGATGACCTTAAACTTTTTGATGTTAAACATGACCAAAAGTGAAGTTATTGTACTTGGCCCGAAGAATCTACAAAACAAATTATCTAAAGATATACTAACTATGGATGGCATTAATTTGGCCTCCAGTGAGACTGTAAGGAATCTTGGTGTTATATTTGATCAGGATTTATCCTTTAACGCCCACATAAAATCAATTTCAAGGACCGCCTACTTCCGTCTACATAACATTGCAAAAATCAGGCATATCTTGCCTCAAAACGATGCAGAGAAACTAGTCCATGCATTTGTTACTTCAAGGCTGGATTATTGTAACTCTTATTATCAGGGTGTACCAAGAAGTCAGTCAAGTCGCTTCAGCTGATTCAAAATGCTGCAGCTCGTGTACTAACCAGAGTTAGGAAAAGGGACCACATTACTCCTGTTCTGGCTGTCTTACACTAGCTCCCTATAGAACACAGGATAGAATTTAAAATTCTTCTCGCCTACAAAGCCCTTAATGGGCAGGCGCCATCTTACCTTAAATAACTCATTATACCCTACTGTCCTACTAGGCAGGGCTCTCGACTAACTTTTTTCCCCATCCTCCCGGAACCGTCCCGAAATACAATCTAAGCCGTCCCGAAATTAATGTGGACCGTCCCGAATTTAAAATGTGTTTTTCTACATTATCATTAGTTAAAATCATTCAAAGTGACCTTTAACATAAATAAAACATCATACAAATCATTAGATGATAATTCATCAACCTTTTATTTGAGTAAATCATTCAATCACATAAACAAAGGCCAAATATATTTAAACAAACACACAAACGAGAAAATTACTCTAATATTGAATCCAATCAAGTCCCATCCAATTAACAAAAAAATCCAACACTGTGTCCTGAAGACAGAACCCAGAGAACCACTAACCAGGATGACAGTCTATAACACAGTCAGAAGACCTTTACGAACGGCCCCGCACCCTCGCACACAGACGGGAGAGAGATCTCGTCTGGATTGGAAAGCTCGAAAATACATCATAGACGCATGTTGTAGTCTTATTGCATATTAGAAACGGAGTTGGTGAAACTAAAACTGCGATATAATGTGTATGTAGCAATAATACATAAAAAGTCCGAGAACGTCGGAGCTTAACGTTACCACTGTCTTTAATAATTCCGACCCGGGGCCCGTTTAATACCGGGGCTCGGTACCCATCCCTATATGGGGAGAGGCGCAGCATATTGCTAAGGACGATGGAGAGTTCTCATCTCAGCCTTATTACCCATAGGGGATGAAGAGGAGTAAGTAAATAAAGAGGCCGGCGCTCCAGGGTCTGGTTCTGCTGTGCGTTTTTATGATGCAACGGTAAAACATTTCAGAATTCCTCCACGGGATGCCATTGTACATCACTCAACCCGCGAAATACACACACTCAATACATAGCTAGACCCGGGCCAGGAATTCGCGGGCACAGCCAGCTGGGCGGCAGGCTGACAGCCAGCGGCACAGCTGTAGCTACGTGTGTGTATTTCGCAGGTTTCTAAATGTTTTGTGCGTGTGTGTTTATGTTGACAAGGAGGTTTAATAACTGTGTGCTACACAAAACGTGCAGTCGGTTTCATTTTCATCGCTGTTTGTAGTAGAGTTAGCACGGTACTTTTATTTTAACTCTCGTCCCAAATTCGGCCCAAAATTATTTTGTATCCTCCCCGACACTATTTTTTTCGGCCCCGGGACGACGGGACGTCCTTAAGCTCGAGCCCGGCTACTAGGGCATTGCGTTTCAAGAATGCAGGGTTGTTGGTTGTTCCTAGAGTCTCTAAAAGTACAATGGGAGCCAGAGCCTTTTCTTATCAAGCTCCACATTTGTGGAATCAGCTTCCAGTTTGTGTTCGGGCGGCAGACACCCTATCCGTTTTTAAGAGTGCGCTTAAGACCTTCCTTTTTGATAAAGCTTATAGTTGGGGCTGATTAGATTCAGCCCCTAGTTTTGCCGATATAGGCTTAGTTTGTCGGGGGACATCTTACTTCTTCCTTCTCTCTGTCTATACCTGTGGACTCTAATGTTCCGATTAACCCAGCTTCCCCAAATGTCTTTCTTTTTGGTGTTTATATACGCTGGGATCCGGAGTCATGGATGATCCTGCGGTCCTGTGTCCTGCATCGCGAGCACTGGATCTTGAGTCGTGGCTGTGGTCCTGGACCATAGGTCCTGGATGGATATCCTCGTGGATTCATCTTCCTATTATACACACACATGCATTTCCAAACATTTGGACTACCTATGTTGCAAATTTATTATCTTTTCAATTTACACACGGCATCTATTGCATGTCTGTTCATCCTGGGAGAGGGATCCCTCCTCTGTTGCTCTCCCTGAGGTTTCTCCCATTTTTCCCTTTAAAACTGTGGGTTTTCTTCGGAAGTTTTTCCTTGTACGATGTGAGGGTCTAAGGACAGAGGGTGTCGTATTGTCATACTGATATTTTGTACAAACTGTGAAGTCCACTGAGACAAATGTAACACATATAAATAAACATTGATTGATTGATTGATGGAGCGTGAGATGGGCCGGAGAATCGGAGCAGCGGGAGCAGTAGTGCAGTCGCTTTACCGCACCGTTGTGACGAAAAGGGAGCCGAGCCCGATGGTCATGAAGGATGGGTCATGACCGAAAGAACGAGATCGCGGATACAAGCGGCCGAGATTGGTTTTCTCCGCAGGGTGGCTGGTGTCTCCCTTAGGGATAAGGTGAGAAGTTCGGTCATCCGGGAGAGACTCGGAGTTGAACCGCTCCTCCTTCGCGTCGAAAGGAGCCAGTTGAGGTGGTTCGACCTAGGACCAGGTGGAGGGGTGGAGGGATTATATCTCTTCGCTGCCCAGGGAGCGCCTTGCGATCCCCCAGTCAGAGCTGGTTGATGTGGCCAGGGAAAGGAAAGTTTGGGGCTCTCTGCCGGAACTGCTACCCCCGCGACCCGACCACGGATAAGCGGGAGAAGATGGATATTTATATTACATGTTAATAAAATATAAAAGTTAACTATCAAAGAAATCACATACACTCAAGTATAAAGAAGAGACCATGTTGTAAGAAAACACTTAACAGAAACTACAATTGTATTGATCATGAAAATAATAAAAGAAAAGTATCGAAAAAGAATCGGAATCGCAATTCTTGACTTGGTATCGAAACCAAAATGATGTTGAACACTAATCCACACTCTGCTGTTCTTCAGCGCCGCTTCCCCTCCCTCCCGCTGAAATTATGAATGAAAAGCATATAGTAATCATAGATAACACGGCAGGGTCCGTGACAGTTTGTTTTCATCTGATTTCAAATAAACAAAGTCTTGGGTTTTAGAATATTAAACTTGTTTCGCCAAATTCAGATAAACGCAACTTTTAAGCTTGTAAAGGCATAATTACAAGTGGCAACTTAACGTCCCAGCAGGCATAACAGCCACTGTTTCTTGTGAGTGTTTCCCGGGAAACAAACACAATACACACAAATGCCTCAGATTATTTCGCGGTATTTGGCTGCCGAACGAAATCATGTACGCAGCTCGAGACGTAACTAGGAGTCTAGTGGACGGTATCAGTACTACTTTTTTTTTATTTTTATTAATTACGTTGTTTATAAATTAATCTGAGGGCCGCCATTTGCCCATCCCCAAGTTAAAACCTCGAACTACAGAAGAGTTCTTCAGAATTGGTTTGGCATCTCAACCGTGGTCAGATCGTGGCCCTGTGACATGTCTTGTGAATTACTGGTGTCATTTTCAGGTTGCTAACGCCATTGTAACACATAATCACTGATGTTCCGCTGTAACTGTGGTGGACTCATCAGAACAGAGTGGGCGAGCTGACCAATCAAAGCACAGTGGGCTCATAGGGAGGTGGGGGGGGCCATACTTGGCAACCCTCCCGATTTTCGCGGGAGACTCCCGATTTCATTGCCCTCTCCCGGTTTCCTCCCGGGGTCATATTTCTCCCGCATTTCTCCCGATTTCTGACAAAATCAGATTTACTCTGGACTGTTTCCACTCGGACTTTAATACAGCTACACCATGGTAGCGCGTCTCTTTAGCAGCGCGCGCAACTCAAAGTCTGAGAGGGTGACGAATATAGTCACAGAAAACTGAACAAGAATCGACAACACGACCCTCTGCTCACTCCTTTCCTGTAAAATACAGGTCCAGCCCACACACATGCTCCATCAAGGAAGGTGCTACAGGCCGCAAGGCAGTGCACTTGCCACTACAATAAGCATGTTAATGTTAATCTAATACAGCTCCGGCGATGATCCACTAGCAACCCCCCCCCCCCCGCGGTGGTTTTGAAATGCTCCCGATTTCTGAGGTCTCAAGGTTGGAAAGTATGGGGGGGCAGGAGCTCCAACAAGCCGTTTAGGACAGAGACCAGGGCTGTGAGGGCATCCACCCCGAGAGCGGGCCCTTATGGATACTGTTAGTGAGCCGGATCATTTGGCTCGGCTCTCTTAAAGCGCCAAACTTCTCACCTTATCCCTAAGGGAGACACCAGCCACCCTGCGGAGAAAACCAATCTCGGCCGCCTGTATCCGCAATCTCGTTCTTTCGGTCATGACCCATCCTTCATGACCATAGGGCTCAGCTCCCTTTTCGTCACAACGGTGCGGTAAAGCGACTGCACTACTGCTCCCGCTGCTCCGATTCTCCGGCCCATCTCACGCTCCATCAATCAATCAATGTTTATTTATATGTGTTACATTTGTCTCAGTGGACTTCACAGTTTGTACAAAATATCAGTATGACAATACGACACCCTCTGTTCTTAGACCCTCACTGTTTCGGCTCCCAAATGGCTCTTCATGTTACCACAGTTTACCATGGAGACTCAGTTTCGCCGCTGCGAGGCTCTGGTGCTCGCAGCTCATGCGCATGCTCCACTAAAACCCCCCCGCTCAACGCGTCCAAATCGCGCACGTTCCGTGTTGTTCCGAAAATAATCTCACCAGACTCCTTTGCCCCTCCAACAGAGGGATGTCCTTGTCCTTTTTCCTTTTCGTTATTTCAAGCGATAAAAACTCTCGATCTTCTCTCGAATTATTAATATTTTTGGACGCCTTCGGCTCGCGTGCAGGGTGCCCCGAGCTGAATAAGGGCGTCAAATGACGGCAAGACGCCCCCCTGGCGGAAACGCTGACACATACTATACAGAGATGCTGTATGAGAAACCAATGTGAGTTAGGAAAATTGCTCAATATAAATCTATTCTAGTAGACCTCAACAATGGAATTATGATCAGTAGAAATAATAATAATAACTTGAATTTATATAGCGCCTTTCATAACCTCAAGGTTGCTTTACAAAGAAACATACAAGGACAAAACATAAAAAACATAAACGTAGAACAGGGGGCAGAAATTGAAGTGTAAGTGGGGGGGGGGGGGGGGGGGGGGGGGGAGAGTGAGTTATTGTTGGAAGGCGATGTTGAACAGATGAGTTTTAAGGGTTGATTTGAAGATGTTGAGGGAAGGGGCATTGCGGATTTCTGCAGGGAGGGAGTTCCAGAGGGTGGGGGCAGCGACACCGGAGGCGTGAATGGGGAATGGAGAGCAGGCCAGAGTCTGAGGATCGAAGGGTGCGGGACGGGGAATGTATGGGTAGAGGAGATCTGTGAGGTACTGAGGGGAGAGGGCATGGAGGGATTTGTAGGTGGGGAGGAGGAGGTCCGAAAACCAGTCAGTATCTGGTGTGAGGGGTAGGATTAGGGTTAGGGTAATGTTGTGAATCGAGTGGCCTGTGTTCGTCGTCCATAACATACGCCTGCCGATACCATAACCCCACCACCACCATGGGCCACTCGATTCACAACATTACCCTAACCCTACCCCTCACAGCCCTAGTTATAATAAACATACATACTGTATGTTAAATGGATATACCCGCCTTCTTTCATTTATCTTTCCATTCCCACAACAATATACATAAAGAAATGGCATATTTTGGACATAGTTCGAATGGTGATTAATCATGATTAATTAATTTTGAAGCTGTGATTAATCTGATTAAACATTTTAATCGTTTGACAGCCCTAGTATAAAGTGATAGTACCGAGTCTAAAGTGTTATTACTGTGATAATAAAGTGTGACTGAAGAGTTTAAAGTGTAAATAAAGAGTTTAAAGTGTTAATAAAAAAGTAAAGGGAACAGACCTGCTCTGTGTATCCGAAGCTGAGGCTGTAAAACAGCGTCCTGTAGTTTCTGGAGTCTCTCGTTCTCCTCTTTGGAAAGAGACAGCTCCTCCTCGAGCTCTGCTATAGTTTTTTCATACAGAGCAAATATATCTTCAGCAGCAGCAGTGAGTCGCCGCTTCTTCAACGACAGCAGCATTTGGACTCTACTCATGTTTACTAGATCACCTTTTCCTGCAAACTCCGTTAAACACACCATTTCTCTCTTCATCAAACTCTCGTTCTGACTAGTGTTGCCAACGTGTTTCCAGCTAGCATGCTAAGCTAGCTCCTACACAGTCCGAGGTAAACGCTCCAGAAAAAAGTGTCCATTCGGAGGTTTATCCTGACACACAGATGATGGATCAGTAGTGCTGGAGCTCACACACACTTTCTCAGGAACACAGAGAGAGAGAGCCGTAGCGACAGGAACACAGAGAGAGAACCGTAGTGACGAGACGCCACCACGATCCAGGTTAGAAGGAGCTGGGAACTTCACTTCCGGTGCGGTTTGAGGACGTCAAAATAAAAGCGGGAAGGATTTCTTCTTTTTGGTTTTAACATCCGGACGTTGCATTACCGTCTACTGGATACATATTAAAAACCACACTCTCCAAAAAAAACTATTATAACTAACAGAAAATAATCATATAGGAAAAAGGGAAAATAAATAAACATAATTGAGCTAAACAGGTGTCAGGTACACAAATCAAATAGCAATTACAAATGTTTGGCATATCTGACGCTGATGTTCTTACAGGATTCGTGCTGTTCGGAGTTTGCGTCCTCGTGGCTGACTTGCACAAGTAAAAGTCTTGCATTAAAGACTTATATATTATAAAATATAATTGAAGTTCCAAAAGTAAAAGTACTCAATAATATGCAGATCGACCCATTTCAGAATAATATGTTCCTGGTAGAACACACAACAGTAGGCTACATGTGATCAGACTGCTGCTATGCGTATAATATAAATGGAGCAAAGACAACAGACATTAAAAGGGATAGTTGGAGTGTTTTGAAGTAAAAAATCCTCCAAAGGGTCCCATGATGGAGGCGAAGGAGGAGAGAGCGATGCTGTGGATCTGGAACAGATACAGACGCACCGTGGTCTGCGGAGACAAGGAACATGTGTTTATTGTTCTTTCTTGCTTATTTACATCTTTATTATGAGTTATTTCCATTACATTACACTAAGCTGACGCTTTTATCCAAAGCGACTTACAATAAGTACATTCGACCAGGAAGACACAACCTTGAAGAAAACAGAATCATATAAGTACATCAGGTTTCATAGAGCCAAACATTTCAAGTGCTACTCAGCTGGCTATAGATAAGCCAGTCCTTTATTAGTATATAAGTGCTTTGTTAGTAATTCTATCGCTCGAAGTGGAGTCGAAAGAGATGAGTTTTCAGTCTGCGCCAGAAGATGTGCAGGCTTTCTGCTGTCCTGATGTCAATGGGGAGCTCATTCCACCATTTTGGAGCCAGGATAGCAAACCTACGTGTTTTTGCTGATGGGAATTTGGGTCCCCCTCGCAGCGAGGGTGCAGCGAGTCGTAGTGCACGTGCTGGGGTGTACAGTTTAACCATGTCTTGGATGTAGGAAGGGCCAGATCCATTCGCAGCATGGTATGCAAGTACCAGTGTCTTGAAGTGGATTCTAGCTGTATAATGGTTTAAAACTGCAGTCGAACTTCCAGTCGTCTCATTAAAAAATGTCAGACTTGCAGTGTGGTATAAAAGGCGAAATAAATAAATAAAATGGAAAGCGTTAAATGTGTGCAGCGGGCGATAGCATCTGGTCACAACTTTAAATATGTTATGTTTATGTGCAAATGAAGAATTCTCACTGGTTCAGAACCTTTTTCCTTAAAGAGCATCTTGCAGGTTTTCTACATTTATGTTTAAACTTGCTTGAAAATTACAATTAAAAAAAGTGAATGTAGGATTTGATATGTTACGAGACATAAGGGCAGGAATTCAGAGGGAAAGGAGCAATTTTGAGCTCTGCTCTTAAAAACAGCTTTTTTTTAACGCGTCATATTACATCACAAAGGGTAAACATCTCCGCTCTCTGACCGCGGGTATAGTTAGTAGCAGTGACGTGCGGTGAGGTTCATAGCTGGTGAGGCACTGACTCTTTCAGAGTCAGATTTACAAATATTATATTTTGACCGTAATCAAAATGTTCGGTTATTTTCAAAAGCTGTTTTAGTCTGATGCTTCGATTCATTTTAAACAGACTGTTCAACAAAAGGATACCTGAAATCTAAATATTGGATTGTTCTTTCTTAGTAAGATCCCATTTTCATTACAATTGGGGTCTTACCTTGACTTGAAGATGAAGTCCATGCTATCCTTCTGGACAACAATTTTTGTAAAAGTCCTCCTTATCTTCCTGTAGTTTCAAAAGTCTAGTTTGTTGTTTGCGTCTACCGTCTCTGCGTAGAATAACAGTAGCAACAAGAACATGTGGGCTCACTTGCGCCCCCTTCAGTGCGGCAGAGGTTATGGCTGCCTCCCTTGGTGCTTTTTTCATTGCCGTTGTATAATGAGACCAGCGGGCCTAAATATCATATAAACGTGAAATAAGTTCTTTAGAGACTATGGATGGCGAGGATAAATGTAATAAAGGGATCTACAAACATTACATTGGTGACATACAGTGAGATGGTGCAGGCATGCGCTTAGGGCCCGCTTTCCAGCCAGTTTCTGTGGGGTGACGCATTCTGAGGTGAAACAGAGCTCATCTGTGCCTCACCTCACCCCACAGTAACTGGCTTGAGCGCGCTCACAAAATAAGTGCCCGCGCTACATTAGTGCCCGCGCTCCAGCCAGTTACTGTGGGCTTACGTGAGGCAGAGCTCGTCCCTGCCTCACTCCTCATCGCTCCCATGTAGTTGTAGCGGAGCTCGGCCAATTTGCTGATGTTGACTATAAAAAGCGATTGGAATGATACAGAAATCACACTTACAACACAGATCAGTGGAGACATTTTATTATTATTACTATTTAGTTTTTCTTTAGTTTTTTTCCGTTACATTGGACTAATGTAACACAGAAGTAGCGCGCCCATTTTACATCAAAACGCGGTAAAGACTCGGCATAGTTTTTGTACATGTTAAAAACATATTAGAAAAACATCTCGGTATGATGCAGGCTGTTACAACTCCAAGACTTGCTATGACCTCAATAATTAACATATAAATGAATTAAAACATCTCAGCCCGAATGTCAACAAAACCTGAACATAGCTTTGTAAAGGTAGATTGTATGGCAGGGCTGTTGTTTATGGCAGGCACAATTATATAATATATATCTTTTTATCCTAGCTGTCCAGGTACAGCCCAGGATGGTCAGTGTGGGGTGTCAGACAGAATCTCCACTGCCCAGTCCTGCACACAGTGATGATGAGTCATCTTCTGTAACCATGGACCACCCTGGGGATATGCCATGGAGCCCAGAGGAGGGAATGATGAGCGAGTCGGCTGACGAGGAACCATCAAAAGAGCCACTGCAGCGAACTAATGTTGATCTCAAGTAAGGCTTCATTAAATTTTAGATGATGTGTATTACCAAATTGTGTCAGTCAGAAATAAGTGTTTTTAATTTTTTTGCAGTGCTGCTGACAAGTTCATTGTGTGTGTTAGAGAATATTTTAATCCTGTCTGTTCCCATGTATCGAACTTATCTGCGAACTTCTGTTTCTAATTAAAGTGTTGTTCCCTCAATCTGTGAAATACGATCATGCCATTCTCAGGGTCAACTCAGAGGTCAGATGCCTTGCTCTGTGGAGAAAGGGGGGCATCCTGTCCTGACTGAGTCTTTGTCCAGTTTGTGGCATCTGTTAATAATTAGCAGACAAAGGGCGCGTAAGTTTGGGATCCGCCCTTGGTCAATATATTGTGTAATTATTTTATGTACCTTCAGAGTGCTACTCGGTGGAAGACTGTTCATGTGTGAAACTGAGTGTGCCCTCTCCGGCCGATACTTCAATAAATCTCCGTGTTTGATGAAAGTTCTCCGTCTCCATTCTTCAACATTGGCTCTGCATTGAATCCCAGAAGATTATTCTTCACAGTGTGCCAAACCCAGCTGATGTCCTTGTTCACCATTTGCCCTTCCTGTTGTGGGGAAACCCAGGGTAGTGTGGAGCAGCAAGAGGGAACATATATAAAAATAAAATAAGTAAGAGGATATGTGTGAATTCCACTGATGTAAAAATAAAGGTTGTATCATAACCTGTATGTAAATGTTTGTTTTATTTTATTTTTATGTTTTATCAATTCACTGTGTCTATACTTCATTAGTTTTATGGTATAATTGATTTGTGACTGACTAAGAGTTGTACTGGCAATGTTCTGCTCTCTTAGGTATGTGCAGTATGTGGGTATGAGCGTTTTTGGCAAAACCAGCCAATGCTGTACAGAAACATGCCAGCCTGCAACCTGTTACTGAGTGGGGCCATCCACTTCTCAGGTTGCATGGCTACCCAGACAATACGGATGTTGAAACTGTTAGGGCTTCAGTGCATCAGTGTCGGCACCTTCCTCCGCCATCAACGCCTGTACACAATCCCTACTATCGTGCAGGCCTGGCAAAATGAGCAGGCTGGGATCATCCGAGAACTGAAGGAGATGGGGGGTGGGCTAATCCTCTCTGGTGACTGCAGGTAGAACACTTCAGCTTGTATTATTGATATCAAAAAGAGGTCAAAACAATATTTAAATTACATTCATTTAGCTTTATCCAAAGCAACTTACAATAACTACTTTGCATTGTTTTTTGGGCTTTAACGTCTGAATTAAACTGTTTTTGACACTCATAGGTCAGACTCTCCTGGCCATTGTGCCAAATATGGCACCTATTCCTTGATCGAGGACAGAATAAACAAGGTTTTGGATCGTCAACTTGTCCAGGTAAGTTAACGTTATCAGTCACACAAATCAGATGTGCTTTCGTCTGATGTGACACGGTTAGTGATATGACTGCATAATGTTGTTTTACAGAGCTCAGAGGTCCCAAGCAGCACCTGGTGTGAACTAGGGGGTCTGAAACGCAGCATTGACTTCTTAAGGAGCAACACATGCAAGTTTCAGCCCTTATTACGAACCGAAATTGCCAGGTAAAGACACACAAGAACGAACAGACATATGTACACACAAAGATTCTTGGCGCACCATATTAACAGCAAAAACTAAATGTTCGTACTAGTTAGTAAGTAATTAAGTTGTTGTTTTTCACTCTTTAGGTTGCCAAGTGGGTGCGGGAGGAGTTGTGTCCAGGAGGAACGAGTCATTTCTTTGATATCTGGCATATTGGTAAAAGTATGTATCTTGATGTTGGTAGGTTTGATTAGGCTGAAATTTGTTTATCATTACATTTTCTTTTTTAACATTTTGTTTCTGTTGTGAAACAGGTCTAGCGAAAGCTTTGGATGCTGCTGCAAAGGAGAGGGAGTGTGAGGACCTGAAGCTGTGGAGGCCAGCCATCATCAATCACCTGTACTGGACTGCAGCTTCCACTCCTGATGGAGATCCAGATGTGATGGAAGCCAAGTGGCAAAGTATGGTGAATCATGTTCAGGAAATCCATGAACACGGCACTCCTGCATTTCCCTGCTGTGCACATCCACCTCTGGAGGGAGAAGCAAGGGACAAGGAGTGGCTGGAACCAGGTAACGTACTCTGTACACTGTGTTGCTGAAACATCTTAGTCGTCCAAGTGCTTGTTGGTGCTTAGTTTATTTTGGTTCCAGAGCCCTCCATCAATATATAACCCAAAGTGTGCTAACACATTAACAAGGCGTTATATAAATAACACCTGATAGTATCACACAATCGTGCTTTATCAGTGTAGGTAATACATGCATATGTAGACAATTCTAGTAACGTCAGAACAAAATATGTGTTTGTACAGGAACAACTGCAGCCATTAAACTGGAGAGGGTGGCTTTGAGAACAGCATTGGTGAAGGATGTCCGGAAGTTGTCTCCACAGCATCAGACTTATTCCCTGGAGGCATTTCACTCCCTCATCCTCCACTTTGCACCAAAGCACACTGGGTTCTCCTTCCTTGGGATGTACAGCAGGTAAATATGATGTGATGGTGAAAGAATGTGTACGGCTTAGGGATGTTAATAATTAACCATTTAACCGTTAACGGACAATACGAAGTTTAACCGACTAATGCTATCAGTTAAACAGTTTATTCACATATGTACAAACAACTTGTGAACTGCATTATCTGCCTTTTCTACAGGCTTCTCATGGCCGCCCTGCACTTTAACCACAATAGCAGCAGAGAGGTCGCTCGAACCAGTGATGGTGAGGTGCGTTATGCAGTTCGCTACCCAAGGTTCTGCAAAGGTGGCTGGGTAGTTCGCCCTATCAAGGAGAAGCCATCATACGGTTAGCTGTTTTACTCGGTCCCTAAATATTATTTATTGTGTGATGCATCTATAATATCACTGAATGTGATCACTTGTTTCCTTCCTTCAGCATACGCTGCAGCCCTGATGGAGTCTCTGAGTGAGGGCTACTCCAGGTCACCAGAGACTCTACGAGAGAGCAGTGCAGTCTTGTTCTCCACTGCCCCAGCCCCCCTTTCCACATCCTGCCAGGAGATCGCCAAGGATGAGGCAGTTGGCCTTTATCTGGCACGGCATTCCTGGTTTAACACAGGAAATTAGTGTGAAACCAGCAGATTCTAAAGGAAAAAATTGTCTGGCTTCTGGCTTTGGCTTCTGATTGTCCACACACCCTTGTGGACTCCCTTGTGGCTGGATGCTGGTCTTAGTGCCCCACACACACACACACACACACACACACACACACACACACACACACACACACACACACACACACACGCACACACACACACACCACACTCCCTTGTGGCTGGACGCTGGTCTTAGTGCCCCACACACACACACACACACACACACACACACACACACACACACACACCACACTCCCTTGTGGCTGGACGCTGGTCTTAGTGCCCCACACACACACACACACACACACACACACACACACACACACACACACACACACACACACACACACCACACTCCCTTGTGGCTGGATGCTGGTCTTAGTGCCCCCCCCCACACACACACACACACACACACACACATACACACACACACACACACACACCACACTCCCTTGTGGCTGGTCTTAGAGCTGTTTTTCCCACCCATGACCTGCACCTTGACGTGGTGAGTGGGCTTTCATCCAAGCCAGGTCAAATTACATTATACTGTTACTTCTTTATTTGCTCCTTCGCGTGCCTTGTGACAGAATGAACATAGAGCCGTTTCTCGCGCTCCCAGTCCCCCTTCGTGTCAAAGAGCACCGGCCTTTGAGTGTTGGCAGTGCTAACTGCAGGCGCATAAACTCTGTTGTCCTCTGGGCTCCATTTGATGGGTACAATGACCTTTTTCCCTAGAGCGGGTGCTGCCGTTTCCGTGCGCTGATTTGGATTCACCACTACACTACGGATTTCACCTGAACTTGGAGGGTAATGAGGGCTCATATGATAGGGGAACCAATAGTCCATGCATTTGCAACCTCACCCCTCCAAACACTCCACGGGACCGTACTTATGCTGTACTTCTATAGCGCTTTATCCAAGCTTTAAAGTCTACATCGTGGATTCTGCTGTGACATTTTCAGAGACAGCTCATTAACACATCACAAGATATTGTCTGTAAAGGTTGTGCTTTGTCCATTGCCAAAAATGAGGCACTCTGGAACTCTTTTTGGAGAAACATCGGATAGGCAAAGATTTCTCCTCTATACATATTTAAAGCTTTTAAAAAGGGAAAAAAAATAGTGAGAACAAATCATAAAGAAGGTAAGGCTTCAGATTATCTACAAATAGTTTTTAACCAACCTTTGAGAAGAAATCCATGCCTACACACAGCAATTTCAACACCTTCTTCATCCAACTTGTTGGCTTGCTTAGAGGTCTCCCTTGCTGCTGTCCAGTGAGATTCCCCACACATGAACATATTATATAAACATATTCTATTTATATTTAAAATGTGTGCATTTTATTATAAAGTTGTGTATATTTACAGACTGTTGCAAAAACTAAGAAGTAGTAACATTTTCTTGGCTGTGGACTTGTACTCTACATAATTATGTTGAGGTCATGGTAATCTAATTCAATAAACAATAACTGCAATGAACAGATAGCATTTTCTGACTCGTAAAATGATTGGATATGGTGTAATTTGGTAAATTATTCTGTGTTGAAAAATGTATATCTTTAAAAACTGCATTGGTGTATTAGGGCGGGCCATACTATTTTTTTTTTGTAAATCGATCGAGAGGAGTGTTCAAATAACGTATTTTGGGGGTTATTAATGAAAAGACACTATCTATCAATCAATCAATCAATGTTTATTTGTGTAAATTGAAAAAATACCACATTTACAGCATAGGTAGACAAAATGTTTGGAAATGCATGTGTATGAGAACACATAGTGCGAACACACTATGATTGTGATTAATTTTATTGATCGTCACCAAAATGAGGCCACTCAAAACCTTTGTAAATTCCTCCTCCTTCTTCTGGAAACTGTCTTCTGATGGCAGACACAACACATGGGGGTAAGGGCTTCCTAATGTGCCTGCCTAGAACTCCATAGGCCCAGCGGATGACCTGCCTGTAAGCTGTGTAGCGGTATTACCTGGGGATCTACAGGTAAACTTGATAGCCTTGTTAACATCAACAAGTGTTATATAGTATATAATCTACAAGTTCTGGGTTTTGAAACCTGCTAAACACTCGGGGTCAATAGCAATGGTATTATCTTTAATAGTATTTATCTTTTTAATTGTAATCTAAACATACTCATGTCTGCTGGCCTGAAGCGTTTGCATTAGGTAACGCGAGATACGGCTGATACTTGCGCATTAGTTTCTGTTATGGATCAGTATCAACAGTCCTGCCAGTAACGTTACTATATTATCAATGCTACTTTAGTTATAGCCTGATATATGATAGCTAACTTTACAATGTTGTGATGTGACGTTAGCTAACATTCTGTAGCTAACGCCGGTCACTCACCAAGATAGCTGCCCAGTTCTCCACTGGTTCTCCTCACACCACAGCTCAATTTCTCTCCGATGGCCGTTATTTCTTCTAATCCTTGGCTGCTCCTGGTCTCTTGGACGCCTAGCAGGCTCATAATTATAAGGTTGTCATACTGTATGCATTCGAATATTCATGTTCAACTTCTTCTGTCTTCTTTGTCGAAACTAGCATTGGGATCCATGTTTATTAATACATTACACTCTCCCCCTTGTTTAACCTTTGTTACGTCACACGCGGGAGATCACGTGCAGAGGCTTTTTTATGCGGAAGTGAACATTTCTTACAAAAACGACGCCAGATGTCACTGTAGTGTATATTTCTGTATAATCTTTTGAAAATCTAGTGTATTCATCATTTTCCTACACATTTATTCACAGGTGTCTTTAACCTGGAAGTTGCTCTTTAAGTGAGTCCCTTTTCTTTTCTGACTTTTTTTTTTAATGGGAATTTCACTTTATATTAAATACATAACAATAACAGTGCAGAACATCTAATACACTTAACTATGAATCCAGAACAATACAACTGCAGGAGTATGGATAAAGCAAGATGTTTGTATGCATTTTGAGCAGATTTGGGCAGAATCCAGCAGAGTGGATCGTGCTGTTCATCCTATGTAATGTATATGTGAAGAAAAAAAACTAAATATTTTAAGATAAAAGCTTTGAAACAATCTCAATAATTGGCACAAAGATGTAAGGTTTTGTTAATTAGAATAAAAGGATACATGTTGAGATAGGAAGTTATAATATCTTAAGAGAGGAGCTTGAATATTAAAAGATAAAAAATAAAAAATACAAACTCTTTTGGCTCCTTCCTGTCTTTCGACTGGTTCTTTCTTGGCTTCATACTGGCTATCTTCTATCTCTATTTAGGTATTTTAATACTTTTTAAGACCCCGCGGACACCCTGTATATACGGACGATCTTCTGGTTCTTTTCTGGATCCATCCACTATTTCTTGTCTTTGTGCAGTGAATTACACTTTCATTACTGCAGCATGTAAAGCATAACAGATACTTTCAGCATTATCGGAGCACGAAGTGGAAGCTTGGATGAAACACAGCGGACTTCTAAACAATGACCACCCGCAACTTAGAAGAAATAAAGTTGCGTTTTATGCGTTCTAATATTGCAATGCAAACCCATGATGTAATGACAGTAATTAAGAATAATTTATTAACTAAATGCTCATTTAAAAAAAAAAAAAACATATTGGACATGGCCTCAAGACGGTGACCTCTAAATATTCTGTGGAAATAGTAAATTACTAGCCATATCTTACACATTGCTGTTTTGAATCATTAATATGTGGATGACAGTTGAAGTGGATTATGTAACATTTATGCCATCTGCTGGAAAGAAGACGTATCGCTCTGTTGGCATCGTTTGGACAACAAAAACAGAGTGAAACTCTCATTTCATAAACAATCTTTGAGTACAGACGCCGTCCTGCAGAGAGCACAACAACACGTTTTTGGTCTAGCATCCCTTTACAAAACGTTTGCATTAAGACACTAAGGGTGTTTCTCAATGTCAAGGAAGGATCCTTCAGAGCCACTATTTCAAGGATACGACATCATCGAATCCCGCCGAAGGACTGTTCCAATGTACAGGATCCTTGGAATTGTATCGAGGACTGAGTCCTTAGTTGCGGGAAATTTCGAGGATGCACATGTGTATCCTCTGTGGTGTTAAAAGCCCCACAATGCTTTGTGCACGGTCCCAGATCATTTTCCAAAATCTTTGCCGGAAAATGGCTGAATCCAGGCAGTACACATTTAAATGTAAGTATGTTCAGTGGCGTAGTAAATGTGCATGACTTATGTTTAAAGTTTATAGTCCGTTTGAGTTTTGCCCGTGTGAACGCAAACCGAACCTTCTGAACAATGAAACAATGTAACAAACTCGTCTGGTGCGCACCAGAGAAGCGGACTATTAGCTATTAATGAGACCTTAGAGCGTTTTGAACCTAAATAAATAATTAGAATGAACCTTGTTTTGACTTTGCCTCTTTTGCTGATATTTGTGGTTTATGCTACAATGTGCACCAATATGTGTAAAAAAGGTTTGCAGCCAACAAGTATGATATGAATACAATATAAATCCTGAGGAGATGTAACGATTATTAAACAAGAAACAGTCGAGTCAAGGGGTCAAATAAATGAACATTTGTGATTATTAGCGAATCGGTTGCAGGTGCGTGAAATCAGGCTTAGGGAGTAATGTATTACGTGTAACGGCATTAGGTAATCCAGATACAAAATAGGTGAATGTATTCCCTTACAGTTACAGAAGCAAAAACAGGTACATTTATGTAAAACAGAGCTCATTAACAGGATAGCAAAGATACAAAACATTTAGAAATGAAGAACAATACAGGGCTCGACAGTAATGGTTGCCAGGTTGCCATGGCATTCAGAAAAAATGTCAACCACTTCTTGGCCTTTGGTTGCCATCAGTGGCAACCAGTTTCTAACATAAAGAAAAAAGAACAGTAAACAGTCAAATGTGTACCCCAAAATAGATAAATGTAAATTATGTGTTGCATTAAGACTGATATTTAATTATTGTTGTGACCAGTCGGAACCTGATACTTAAGTTGCACGTGCATTGGTGTAATTACGGAGCCAGAAAGTGATACACGTTTACTCCCGTGCGCGGTGTGCCGTGTGTTTGTGTTACAAAAAATGGCGAAGCAAATTAAATTGTTTGACTGTGGGGTAAAAAGTTCGGCCAACCCGTCAACATCTCAAACGAATGTTCAAAGTGATTCAACTGATAAAGCGCAAGGTGAACCCTAATGAAAAGCAAAGAGGACATGTGTAAAGTCTTGGGAGGCAAAATAGATGTACATTCTGCTCCGTTCCATTGTCCATTCACTTCCAGTAAAAGTTCCTTCAAAATAAGAGTCCCGATCTTGTTACTACCAAAATAAAAGTGCTAAACGGAAAAATATTGTCATACAAATATAATCACTTCTATAAAAAGGTAACACATTTTAAATATAGTTAGACATATTAAAGGTAATTTACAGCATTAATAATTCATATCTAATTCTTAACTGTGAATGGTTTTCATTTATTTAACATTATAAATGTATTAGTCTGGCCAATCCAAGACTTCAATGCTGAAGGGCCAATGGATCTATGGTGGGTATCAGCACAAAGGTCAAGGAAACCCACATTTCAAAGGGAGACAATGGATGACCAAGAAACTAGTGACTTGCTCATTTCCTTTGTGAGGGATCTGTGAAGAACAACCGCACTACTGGTATTTAGTATACCAGCAATTGAGGGTGGATAAGTTTACTACCACTTAATTTTCAAATAAGTGTGTTAATTACTTATTGTAAAGCATTTGAACATTCCTTTGTGTGACATTTTCATTATTAAGTTGATGTATAACTGTATAGTATCTTAATTATTTAAAATATAAGGAGACTACAAATGGCAACCGTATTTTCAGTTTTGGCAACCAAAAGCTGATGCCTGGTTGCCAGCCTGGCAACCACTTTTAAAAGTTAGCGTTGAGCCCTGCAATACATCAAATCATCCTATATCTCTACATGGAAACTTGGAGCCCTCAATCCAAAAATAAAAAGGTTAATCAACAGTCAGTTGTTAACATATAAATCAGAAAATCAGTATGACAAAAACATTAAACATATTGTCATTTAAAGGGGACCTACCATGCAAAATGCACTTGTGTACGTCTTTTATACATGGATATGTGTCCCCGGTGTTCCAGGGAACTAACCAAGTGTCAGAAAACACAACCCTCACTATTTTCCTCCATACCCAAATCTCTAAAAAAGGGGATGCAACGGATCTGATAAAAACTGATCCAGATTTGATCACTGTCCAGACGTCAGGACGGTGGCGCTACGGCTATTGGGCCAACTCTCCACCTATCAGGGGAATGTGGGGTTGGGCCACGGCCGGCCATTGCTGCTCGAAAGCGCTGGAGACGCTGTAGTACATATGACAGGCCTGTAAGTGGCGCTGTAGTCTGCCACAAAAGCAGCGAAGAAAACTTCCCGTGAATGGTTGCCATGGTTGCCCTTCTGTTTATTCTCCGCTGTGGCTATTTTTCTCCCTCCCCGAGGCAAGCGTTTGCTCCCGCTGCTGTAATTCAATGCAATCCCTCCCCGTCGAGGCAAGCACTGTAATTCTCTCCGGTTAGTCCACCAGCAGATGACAAACACCCACCTCTCCGCCTTTTCCAAGGAACGAGGGGACCGTGTGGCAGAGTTTCAGTTCAAGATATCCGTTAAAGTTAAAATCTTCCGGACAAAATTAGAAAAGTGCCAGTCAAAGGTCTTCTTTGTTATTTATTGAGCTTTAAAACAAATGAATAACGACTCTATATAATAATATAATAAAACACGGAGGACAGAGATCTACCCTGTTTGGTATTTTGAAAACAGAAACATATAAATATACCTTATATAGGTATGGCCCTACAATATATAATGTAAATATAGCATGATAGGTGTCCTTTAAGTCTTATATGAATGTTATGCAACAATGTTTATCCAGTCAGACAGATTTTTTCACGTGTGAACTGTCATATTTAAGACTTATTAATTGTCCTCTCCATCAGCTTCTGTAGCCATGTGTTCAGCTGAGCTGCTGATTGGACGCTCTGCCTTTCTGTTATCCTCAGTTTGAATTTCATTAAGCCGTGAGGACTGACGACCAACACACTTGTGTCTTATCAAATCACTACGCCATTTAAATCTTTTGTCACAAACATTGCAGCTGTATATTTGCTCTCCTGTGTGGACTCTCATGTGTGTCTTTAAATGTCCACTATGTGAAAAAGCTTTCTTACAGACTGAGCAGCTGTATGGTCTCTCTCCGGTGTGGATTCTCATGTGTGCCTTTAAATGTCCATTCTGTAAAAAAGCTTTCTTACAGACTGAGCAGCTGTATGGTTTTTCTCCTGTGTGGATTTTCATGTGTTGTTTAAAACCGCCACTCTCTGAAAAGGATTTCTTACAGACTGAGCAGCTGTATGGTTTCTCTCCTGTGTGGATTCTCATGTGTGCCTTTAAATTTAGATTATGTGAAAAAGCTTTCTTACAGACAGAGCAGCTGTATGGTCTCTCTCCTGTGTGGATTCTCATGTGTTTTTTTAAACCTCCACTCTCTGAAAAGGATTTCTTACAGACTGAGCAGCTGTGTGGTTTCTCTCCTGTGTGGATTCTCATGTGTGCCTTTAAATTTATATTCTGTGAAAAAGCTTTCTTACAGACTGAGCAGCTGTGTGGTTTCTCTCCTGTGTGGATTCTCATGTGTTTCTTAATATATCCTTTCTGTGTAAAATATTTCGTACAAACGGAGCATCCAAATTGTTTCTTTTCAGCACTACGTCGTTGATCACTGACAGATTCATGTCTATTTTTCATTGAGTTTGAGCCTGACGCAGGTTCTCTGGTCTCTTTCCAATCAGCACTGTCTTCAGTGTCAGGTTCAGAACAGTCTCCAGTGTCAGGTTCAAACTCAGTCTTTGGTTGTAAACTGCTCTCTGGATCTGAGTTACTGGCTGGTTCTGGTCCTCGCCAGTCATCTCCATCAGCTTCTGTTTCCATGTGTTCAGTTTGTCTTTGATGAGGCTGTGGGGACTGAGGTTTCTCTTTATCATCTTCACTCTTCACAGGGTCAGGAGTGAAAGTGGACTTGGTGGTATCAGCCTCCTCCTGGTCCTGAAGCTGCTCTCCCTCCTGACTGATCCTGAGTTCCTCCTGTTCCTGCTTAATGTGTGGGGGGGGCTCTGGGTCCTCCTGGTCCAGACTGGTGCTCCACGCCTGCAGGTCATGGAGAAGCTCTTCTTTAACCACCACCAGCTGCTGGACGTCTGCAGGGAACAGGAAAAACACAAAACATGTCTGATTTTGTTGGCTCAATTCACCTTACAGGACTGTCTCAGAAAATTAGAATATTGTGATAAAGTTCTTTATTTTCTGTAATGCAATTAAAAAAACAAAAATGTCATACATTCTGGATTCATTATAAATCAACTGAAATATTGCAAGCCTTTTATTATTTTAATATTGCTGATTATGGCATACAGCTTAAGAAAACTCAAATATCCTATCTCTAAATATTAGAATATCATGAAAAAGTATACTAGTAGGGTGTTCAACGAATCACTTGAATCGTCTAATTAACTCGAAACACCTGCAAGGGTTTCCTGAGCCTTGAAAAACACTCAGCTTGGTTCAGTAAACTAAATCACAAGTATGGGGAAGACTGCTGATCTGACTGCTGTCCAGAGGACCGTCATTGACACCCTCCATCAGGAGGGTAAGACACAAAAAGAAATTTCTCAAAGAGCAAGCTGTTCACAGAGTGCAGTTTCAAAGCACATCCACAAAAAGTCTGTTGGAAGGGGGAAATGTGGCAGGAAACGCTGCACAACCAAGAGAGATGACCGCAGCCTTAACAGCATTGTGAAGAAGAGTCGCTTCCAGAATTTGGGGGAGCTTCAAAGACAGTGGACTGAAGCTGGAGTCCAGGTATCAAAAGTCACTGTTCACAGACGTGTCCGGGAAATGGGCTACAATAGCCGTATTCCCATGGTCAAGCCACTTCTGAACTCAAGACAACGGAAGAGGCGTCTGACTTGGGCTAAGGAAAAGAAGCACTGGACAGTTGCACAGTGGTCCAAAGTCCTCTTTTCAGACGAAAGCAAGTTTTGTATTTCATTTGGAAGTCAAGGCGCCAGAGTCTGGAGAAAGGCTGGAGAGGAGCAAAATCCAAGTTGCTTGAAATCCAGTGTGAAGTTCCCACAGTCAGCGATGGTTTGGGGAGCCATGTCAGCTGCTGGTGTTGGTCCACTGTGTTTCATCAAGCCCAGAGTAAATGCAGCTGTGTACCAAGAGATTTTAGAGCACTACATGCTTCCGTCTGCTGAAAAGCTCTATGGAGATGAGGAATTCATTTTCCAGCATGATCTGGCACCTGCCCACAGTGCCAAAACCACCAGTAACTGGTGTACTGACCATGGCATTACTGTCCTCGATTGGCCTGCAAATTCCCCTGACCTGAACCCCATAGAGAATATGTGGGGTATTGTGAAGAAGAAGCTGAAAGACACCAGACCCAACAATGCTAATGAGCTAAAGGCCGCTATTGAAGTATCCTGGGCATCCATAACACCTCAGCAATGCCACAGGCTGATTGCCTCCATGCCACGCCGCATTGATGCAGTAATCTGTGCAAAAGGATTCCCAACCAAGTACTGAGTGCATTAATGGACATTTTCAAATGTTTGATTGTGTTTTGCTGTTATAAATCTTTTTTTTTTACTTGGTCTGAGGAACTATTCTAATTTTTTGAGATGGGATTTTTGAGTTTTCTTAAGCTGTATGCCATAATCAGCAATATTAAAATAATAAAAGGCTTGCAATATTTCAGTTGATTTGTAATGAATCCAGAATGTATGACATTTTTGTTTTTTTTAATTGCATTACAGAAAATAAAGAACTTTATCACAATATTCTAATTTTCTGAGACAGTCCTGTATGTAGCCCAGCCCCTTTCCACTTCCAGTTAAAAATGAAAAAGGGTTTTTTCTTCTGGTTTAGCACTAGCCCCAATGTAAACAATGAATTGTATTTGGGATCGTTCACAGATACACTACGCCTACAGTATAGAATGAAAATACTCTGTTACAAATTAAAATCCTGCAATCAAACCTCATTTAAGTAAAAGTATGCAAGTATTATCCAAACATTTTACGGCAGGGGGGGAGCTTTGCTGGTGTCACTGTTGGTGATTTATTCATAATTCAAGGCACACTGAACCCGCAAGGCTACCACAGCATTCTGCAGTAGCCAGCAAAATATAAATCATATTGTTTTTTTTAACACTTTTTTGTTTACTAGACAATTCCATATGTGTTCTTTTATAGTTTTGATGTCTTCAGTATAAATCTACAATGTAGAACCAATAAAAAAAAATAAAAAAAGAGAAGATTTGTCCAAACTTTTGACTGTGTCTAATACTAGTGTATATCTCTCCCAAAAAATATATTCTGTGTATATGTATGTGTATAATATATATATATATATTGTTAGGGAATAATTTGCTTAGGCATTCAACCTTCGACAAAGTTCATTGTTTTCTCTTCTCACTGTCTCTTTTCCCATGGCATAGTTCTACGACGACAAAAAATACACATGCGTTAATCGCGTTAAAATAATTAGTGGCGTTATTAACGCGTTAACTTGAGCCCTACTATTTTTATAAATATATTTCAGGGTTCATTCAGAGCACATCTCTCTGTTAATCTCCAAAAACAGCCATAAACCTCAGGTTCTTTTTAATGTCCTCAACTCGATCATTAATCCCTGTGATGTTTCTTCTATTGTGCCATCGACTACTCTCTGTGATAAGTTTCTTAAATTTTTTATTGAAAAGGTATCTGCTCTTAGGCTAGCTCACACTAGTGCTACCCCAGATCCTGCTCCCTTTCTGTGCCCTGCTGTCCTCGACCACTTTGAGCCTGTATCCTTCTCTTCTCTCTCGGATGTGGTCAAGCACCTGCGGCCGACAAACTGCACCTCAGATAGCATTCCCTCTCGCCTTCTCAGAGACGTTTTAGATTCAGTTGGAGCAAGTATTTTATTAATTGTAAACACCTCCCTTAGCTCAGGATGTGTCCCTGCTGCCTTCAAACATGCCGTGGTTAAGCCATTACTTAAAAAGAAACATCTCGACCCCTCCTTTCTCGAAAATTTTAGGCCCATTTCCCAGCTACCTTTTTTATCAAAAGCCCTGGAGAGAGTAGTCTACGCCCAGCTGCAGTCTTTTTTAACCACGCATGGAATCCACGAAAAGTTTCAGTCTGGCTTCAAACCCATGCACAGCACTGAAACAGCCCTTTTAAGAGTTTTTAATGATCTGCTCCTAGCCGCCGACTCAGGTAGCCCAGCTGTCTTGGTGCTGTTAGACCTGACAGCTGCTTTTGACACTGTGGACCATAGCATCCTGTTGTCACGGCTTGAACAGTCCGCTGGCATCACAGGCTCTGCCCTTGCATGGTTCAGGTCCTACCTGACAGACCGTAGCTTCGCTGTGCAGCTAGGTGCCTTCTCCTCTGCAAAAGCCCCTCTTACCTGTGGGGTTCCCCAAGGCTCGATTCTGGGCCCCATCCTTTTCCTACTGTACTTACTGCCCCTAGGCTCAATTCTCACAAAACATAATATTCCCTTCCACTGCTACGCCGACGATGTACAGATATATCTCCCTCTCGAAGCAAGTGTCACACACTCATTACAACAGTTGATGGACTGCTTAACGGAGATAAAATCCTGGCTGAGCAAAAACTTTCTAAACCTCAACGAAAGCAAGACTGAGGTCATCTTTTTTGGACCCCAACCTCCAGCCTCCCAGGTTGATATTCTGGGCTCCCTCCAACAAAACATCCTCCCCTCGGTCACGAACCTTGGGGTGACCTTCTCCAGTATTTTTAAATTCGACAAGCAGGTCAGCAGCGTAGTCAAATCCTGCTTTTTTAAAATAAGACTTTTGGCCAAAATCAAGTCGTATTTATCTTTTAAAGACCTGGAAAGGGTTATTAACGCCTTTGTGACCTCGAGACTGGACTACTGCAACGCTCTGTATATGGGTATGGACCAGGCATCAATTAAACGCCTGCAGCTAGTCCAGAACGCAGCTGCACGTTTGCTGACTGGCCATAAAAAGCGTGACCACATCACCCCAATTCTGGCCTCACTGCACTGGCTTCCAGTTCGGTACAGAATTGATTTTAAAATCCTTTTATTTGTTTTTTAAAGCACTAAATGGGCTGGCTCCGGCCTATATAGCTGAACTCCTCCAGCGCTACACCCCAGCCAGAGCTTTAAGGTCTGCTGACCATCTGCTGCTGGTAGTGCCCAAGACCAGGCTCAAAACCCGAGGGCACCGAGCCTTCGCAGCAGCTGGCCCCAGGCTCTGGAACACTCTGCCCCTCCACGTGAGGTCGGCCCAGACCCTAGGGGTTTTTAAATCCTCACTAAAGACTCACTTCTTCTCTCAGGCCTTCTAGTCAGAGCGGAGCACGACTCCTGACTATTCCCTGTGTTTGTTATATATCTGTTGTAAATTATTGTCTTTTATTGTGATTATAAGTGTTTTTTATTGCATGTACAGCACTTTGGCTCGACCAAAAATCGCTTTTAAATGTGCTATATAAATAAAACTTGATTTGATACACTTTTTCACCAATGATTTTCAATGACTTCTCCATGATCTTTACCTAATTTTTAATACCCGAAAAAAATGACTCTCTCAGTGGTACCATTGGAAATTGTTTATTTTAACATGGAACAGGAAAATAAGGCCAGCAAGCATATGAAACATGTTGTGCCTATCTAAGACAAATGAAATAGTAGGCTTACTAGCTTCTACACGCTAAAGCAACTGAAGTCAGAGATGCAAACTCATCAGGTATGAAAAAGGTGACAAGGATCCGAGCCCCCGACCCCACGGAATATCGGCTTTAACACTAGAACCGCCAACGGGTACATTTTACCCGCAGCTGTTTTTTTATTGTATGTAACTTTTTTTCAATAAAATATTAACGTCTCCCAGTCCGTGACTTTTCCTGAAAGTGTGTTATGTAGCACCCTGTGTTGTTAAACATTGTCAATATGAAGTCAGATTGAAAAAATCGCCAAAAAAAAATTGCTATTTATACCTATTTCCGCCAGCGGGTAATATTTACCTCATAGAAATGCAGCGATCCTCGCGCTATTGATTTCGCGCGTAAACATAAACATGACGTGTTGCTATAGCAACGCCTTTTGTCTACTGCTGTAGATAGAGAGAGAGATTGAGAGATAGATAGATTGAGAGAGAGATAGATAGATATATTGATAGAGAGATAGACTTCATGCTCCAGCTGGCACACGAGCTGCGCGCTGAGTGGATGGCATCAAAAGCGCCACCACTTGCGGACCTGCCCTTCAGCGGTGCTGGTGCAGAAGAGCGCAGGGGAATGACCTGCATGGTGAAGGCGCACTGCATGCAGAATAAAACGTTCTGCAAATGTGTCAAGTGTGGGGATGCTGTGTGTGGCAGATGCACAGCCAAGGTGCTCAGTGTTTGCAACAATTGTGTTTGAGTGTTTGTGAAGCGTTGTGATCGATGTGTTCTTATTGTTCTTCTTCTCTGATGGTTTTTGTGATTTGTATACGTTCTGTGTTATCTGCTGTTCAATTATATAACAAATACATCATTATATTATTGTCATGTTGTTGTTTTTTTACGAGTAGAAGGCTATCAGACGATATGAAGCATTTTTACCTTTACGAAACACAAGCCTAACATCAAGCGTTTATTAGCGAGAGTGGGTAATATTTCTCCCATAGAATATGCAGCGATCCTCGCGCTATTGATTTCGGCGTAAACATAAACATGACGTGTTGCTATAGCAACGCCTTTTGTCTACTGGTGTTCCTATAGATAGATGGATATATATATATATATATATATATATATATATATATATATATATATAGATAGAGAGATAGACAGATAGATAGTTATAGAGAGAGAGAGAGATATACCTAAACAAAACACAAGTCTAACACCAAGCATTTAAATCAGCACTGTAGCGATATTTTATACTTCATGCTATCTGTACAAACTATAAAATATGAAAAGCTGAGAGTCCACAGATTATATTGGTATACATTTCATCCCTGTGCGATCAAAACTCACTGTTCTGTATGATACATTGTACCTTGGAAATCAATTGCGGGTAAACTTTACCCGTTGGCGGATATAGGTATACAGCGACCTCTGGCGGTTCTAGTGTTAAAATTAGGAATAACAGAGGATTTTAACAATCAGAACAACTAAAGCAGCAGTGTTAATAATAACAGAAACGCGAAAGAGTCTTATCTATTATAAATATATAAAAGTATTTATTAGGGCCCGACATTCTGGAGTCAATGTGTTCAAATTGTCCAACATTCTCTCTAGCGCCACCTATGGCGATTTCCATTTTTGGAAAGATGTACAAAGTCGCACCGTAACTCCGAAAGACCTGAAATCTTGCACACTTATTTGGGTGGACCTGCTCTACATATTATCTCCTTGAACCCCTAAGCTCTGCCTACTTTGATTTGTTTTAAATGAGCATAATGTTAAAAAAATAGTGAAATATTAACTTAAATTTCAATTTTTTTTGAAACACCAAACTTAATATACAGCATCGGTGGAGGGTCAGACACATTACTGTAGGAAATGAGCATGTTCAGTTGATAAATATGGCCGTCATTAATCTAAACGTGTTTGCAAAAAGGCGGGGCTTAGATAGAAATGCTCATAACTCATCAACAATGTATCCAAACTAGAGAATGCAATTCCTGAAGAAATTGCTAGTGCAGGGCTCGACATTAACGACTGCCCGAGGCAATCTAGTATTTAGCTCGGGCAATGAAGCCTCACCTGCTGGTTGCCCAATCGGGCAATCTATTATGGCAATTGTGGAGACGTGTCAGTGCCTGACAGCGGTCAAATCAGTTGGAAAACGATGAAAAAGTTGCCAAAAGTTGGTCAACCCGTCTTTCTTCATGGACGTCGGCATTTTGTGTGCTTCGCAGATGCGCTCGGCTCCTCTCGACTGCTGCTCGGGTCTGCTCGGTCAGCTTCCGGATGAGGAGGCATTCGTTCGTATAGATATAAGTATTTCTTATATCTATGCAGGGCACGCAAGCGAGCAAACACAAACAAGAACTCATGAAAACAAACAAGTGAAATACAATATAATATTGTGGTGGTTCATCTTATAATTCAGTCTAGAGAATGCACCAGACAGCATCTATTGGCGCGTTTCCACTATAGCGCGGAGCCCCGTTTAAGAGGGCTGTGACGTCAGCGGCCCGCTTTTGGTTGCGTTTCTACTTGGCCTAGTACCGGCTAGCGGGTCCTAATTCAGTTTTTCTGGCCCCATAAAATCGGAGTTCTAGGGCCAGGAACAACCAGGCTGTGACGTCACTCTCGACTGCTGATTGGTCAGAGAGAATCGTCGCAATATATGCGACGCGTTGTTAACAGAGGATCAACAAAAATGGCAAAGAAAAGCACACCGTGGTCCGCCGAGGAAGTTACGACGTTCCTACACTTTATTGCAGATGACAAGATCCAGCGGGAGCTCCACGGGACAACTCGCAATATGAAAGTATTTAGGGAGGTCTCTACACTGATGTGAGAAAGCGGTTACTCGAGGACTGTCTTGCAGTGTAGGGAAAAACTGAAAAAGATGAAGAGTGAGTATCGCGTAGTGAAGGACAACAACAACAACACGAGTGGTGCCATTAGGAAAAACTGGAAGTGGTTTGACCTAATGGACACCATTTACGGCCATAGACCGGCTAGCGTTGGGAGGGAGGGAGGTCTGGATTCAGCAACGGCGTTACTGGAGGCTCTGTATGGTAAGTTGTTGCTAACACTCTGTTATTTGCTTGAAAGCGTTGTGTCCGTATCTGTTCTAAAGCTCACTTCTAACAAAGAAGTCTATTTTATCCTTACATTTATGTTCGACAACCCATGCTTGTAAGGAGTACCGAAGGCTAGCTAGGCAGATAGCATTAGCTAGAGCTATTATGTGCCATTGTTACGTTCAGTTTTTCTTTTCTATAGTTGTTGTTGCTATTTTAGTATTGTGCTGCAGTAGTTTGTGGAATTAACAAGTCATGTTTCTGTTTCTAGATGATAACATTGGGACTAATGAGGAGGAACAGCCCTCAGCTTCAACGTCCTCTGCATCAACATCATCAACTCGACAACTGTTCGAACAACAAACCCCTACACGAGGACAGCCACAACAAACCCCAACAAGAGCACAGACACCAACGCCTAGTAAGTAGCTAGTACAATTGTGTGTGACATCCTATCATATACATATATTTATATTCATTATCAACAGGCTGGAAGTTCACAATCATTGTAAACATCTAGGGCCAGAACTTTCTTTAGTTCATCCTTACTGTTCTTCTGTTTATACATTGTATTCTTATATCCTTGTGTGACCTGTACATGTCCTGTGTTTTTCATTCTTATTGCTAATTATTATTGCTATAATTATCTTGTCACCCAGGCAAGAGGAAACGAGGAGAGGATCTGGCCCTGCTGGAACGGCAACTGGACCAGCAGCATGAACACCAGGTGCAGAACCTGGCCGAGCGGAAGGAAGACCGGGCCGAGCGGAAGGAAGAGCGGGCCATGGCGAGGGAGTGGAGGGAGTCGGAAGCAGCTATAAGAATGGAGGAGCGCGAACGAAAAGAGACATTCAATTTAGCATTCCTGCGCACTCTTAGCCAGTTGCTAGAGGGAATAAGCAGCCGACGTGCCCAGTCTCCTCCGCATCATTGATAAAACCCTACTATAACCTCTATATAGTATTATATTGTTTTATTTACATTTGTTCTTTATTGTTTGTCTTTAAAATGTTTAATCTTTAAAAAGTTCATTTTTATCTTTAACATACTTTTTATGCAGCAATACAAACATTTTTTTTTTATTATTTGTAATTTATAATGTCATGACTTTTTATGCTGCAACAAAACACTTGATGATCAATAAAGTACTTATTTGACTTATCTTATCGCTTGTTGGTAAATAATTGCACCCAACAGCGATCATACAGAAAGATGGCATCATCTTGGCGTCCCTCTGCAGTTAGAAATATCATAAACACCATCATCTTCCACAAAGCACTGTACAGGGGTTTATGGATTTAACAGAATACTTATCACAGTGAAACCTTTATCATCTGTTGCAGTTAAAGCAAATAAGAGAATAAATACTAGGTTAAATAACACATTTTAACTCTTTTGCAGGAAAACTCTGCATACTGTTTGAAATTGAGTTTGCTAGCTTGAGGTCCTCCTCTAAAACATAACATATTTTGTAATGGTATTAACAATACATGATAAATAAATAATACATGTAGTAAAAATTGCTCAATTGTAATACCCTCGTTGTGCTAGACTCAACACATTGCTTATATACAGTGGGGCAAGAAAGTATTTAGTCAGCCACCGATTGTGCAAGTTCTCCCACTTAAAAAGATGAGAGGCCTGTCATTTTCATCCTAGGTACACTTCAACTATGAGAGACCGAATGGGGGGAAAGAATCCAGGAACTTTTGCAGAGCTGTGCTTCGTTGACATAAGTCCAGCCATGAGTCACGCCTCTTTTAAACATCACTGTTGGCTGAAATCGACTCTAGAGAAGACATCAGTGTACCCTCGGTTATAGCTCCTCCAGAGAGACTCCTCTCTCCTCTAAATCATTGTATCCTCGGTTACGGCTCCTCCAGACAGCCTCCTCGATAATCGATCCTCTACGAGCCTTTAGAGAAATGTGTTTTCCTTCGAGACGGGACGACCAGCCGCCCTCCCCGACAGGCGCATGGAGGCGAGGGCCCGCTCATCACTGCGTGCACATCTGTGACCGCAGTTTTAATTATTATAATAAAGTACATTTGTCTAATAATACTTACATACTTTTACTTAAAGGTCCCATGTCATGCTTTTCCGGTTATTACCCGTCCCCTTGTGTGTTATGAATGTTTTTCTGCATGTAAGCAGTCTGAAAAGTCACAAACCCTCAAAGTACACCCTGTAGCGAGTAAAACTCTAACACGGAAAATACCTGTCTGTGCTGCCCCAGAACGCCTCGTTGGAGATTTCTCTTTTTCTTCCTGGGTACAGTGACGTCATCATACCCAAATGGACCCATTGGTCCAAATGGACCAATCCGTGGAGCTCCTCACACACACATACTCTCTCAGCTGCGAAACTGTGACTCGCTGGGGGGGTGCTAGTGGAGCCTCACAGCGGCGAAACTGTGGTGAGCTTACACTGTATAGGTGCACCGTGTTTGGGGGTGCGGGTGCTAGTGGACACCGCACCCAGACCCCACGCAGCATTCTCATCTGTTTGTCATTACTGGTGTCATTTTCGGGTTGCTAAATCCATTGTAACACATAATCACAGATGTTCCGCTGTAATGGTGGTGGACTCATCAGAACAGAGTGGGCGAGCTGACCAATCAGAGCACAATGGGCTCATAGGGAGGGAGTGGCAGGAGCTCCAACAAGCCGTGTAGGACAGAGTGAATACACATACTATACAGAGATACTGTATGAGAAACCAATGTGAGTTTGGAAAATTGCACAATATAAATATATTCTAGTATACCTTAACAATGGAATTATGATCAGTAGAAATGGCAATGACATGGGACCTTTAAATAAGATATGAATGCAGTACTTTAACTTGTAATGGAGGATGTTCACAGTCTGGTGTTTGTACTTTGACTTCAGGTACTACTACCTGCAGTAAGTGATGATAAAGGGTTTAAAGTGATAATACAGAGTCTAAAGTGTTATTAATGTGATAATAAAGTGTGACTGAAGAGCTTAAAGTGTAAATAAAGAGTTTAAAGTGTTAATAAAAAGTAAAGGGAACATACCTGCTCTGTGTATCCGAAGCTGAGGCTGTAAAACAGCGTCCAGTAGTTTCTGGAGTCTCTCGTTCTCCTCTTTTGAACGAGACAGCTCCTCCTCGAGCTCTGCTATAGTTTTTTCAAACAGAGCAAATATCTCCTCAGCAGCAGCAGTGAGTCGCTGCTTCTTCAAAGACAGCAGCATTTGGACTTTACTCATGTTTACTAGATCACCTTTTCCTGCAAACTCCGTTAAACACACTGTTTCTCTCTTCATCAAACTCTCAATCTGACTAGCGTTGCCAACGTGTTTCCAGCTAGCATGCTAAGCTAGCTCCTACAGTCCGAGGTAAACGCTCCAGAAAAAAGAGCTCAGAGTCCATTCGGAGGTTTATCCAGACACACAGATGATGGATCAGTAGTGCTGGAGCTCACACACACTTTCTCAGGAACACAGAGAGAGGGAACCGTAGCGACGAGACGCCACCTCGATCCAGGTTAGAAGGAGCTGGGAACTTCACTTCCGGTGCGGTTTGAGGACGTCAAAATAAAAGCGGAAAGGATTTCTTCTTTTTGGTTTTAACATCCGGACGTTGCATTACCGCCTACTGGATACTTATTAAAAACCACGCTTTTCAAAAAAACTATTATAACTAACAGAACATACTCATATAGGAAAAAGGGAAAATAAATAAACATCATTGATCTAAACAGGTCGCAGGTACACAAATCAAATATCTGTATAGCAATTACAAATGTTTGGCATATCTGAAGCTGATGTTCTTGCAGGATTCGTGCTGTTCGGAGTTTGCATCCTTGTGGTTGATTGCACTTATTGTAAGCTGCAGAGGTGGAATAAGTACTCAGATCTTGTACTTAAGTACAAGTAGAAATACCAGAGTGTAGGAATACTCTGTTACAAGTTAAAGTCCTGCATTCAAGATGTAAAATAAAAGTACAAAAGTATTGGCATCAAAATATAATTAAAGTTCCAAAAGTAAAAGTACTCAATATGCAGATCGACCCATTTCAGAATAATATATATTATATGTTTTGATTATAATCATTGATGCATTAATGTGTTTATCACATTTAAATACTGGATTTATTTGTATTGATCATTTCTACACACTGGTTTTACTATTTTTATTTAAGTTAAAGTGCTGAATACTTTGTCCTTAAATGATACTTATATATGTAAAAGTACCGGGAAGGGCGAGCAACGTCCCCGAGCCTCAGTCCGCGTGCCGGTGGCAGCCACGGACGTCTCCAATCAACCCCGGCATTTCGAGAAAGAAACTCGAGTTTGTGACTTTGCAGACCGCTTACATGCAGAAAAACCTTCAAAACACACAAGGGGACGGGTAATTAGTGATGTTACGTATTGCGCCGAGGCTTCGGAGCGTGTGTCGAGTAATCCCGGAAGCTTTTTGTGAAGCATGTATCGAGGCTTGTATAGTTTTGGGCCAGTGACGTCACCGATGACAAACGAAGCCTCGGTGCCTGTCGATACCACGTGACTGCTTCAGGAAGCGATTCAGATCGGTTGAACCACAACGCTCATAATACCCATGGATGTATAATAAGAACCATATTACCCCTCCTGTACCCGGGCCCGGTGACACGATGGAATCAAGAGAGCTCAGACCCTCACTTATAGAGGTCGGAACATGTCATAAGTATAAATAGATACAAGCATAAATAAATGTAGGAATAAAAACATCAATAAATACAGGAATACATATGTTGCAGTGTTTTCAGGGAGCTTTAGTGTGTGTGCTGTGAAAGCTGGAAAGCAGTTGACTCATGACCGCAGGGTCTCTGGTTCAACGACTGAACAATACGTATTGTTGTTGTTTATAAAAGCTACAGCTAAATGAGATAATGTAGTTAATAAATGTATTCTTTGATATGGTTTAGCCTTTCTCAGGCTACAACATGGTTAAGTTTCTGAATATTATTAAGGAATACAAATCCCTCTTTGCAATGTTTACCAGCCTCCTTAGGCTTTTCAATCACAATCATTAAACTGGAATAAATACAATATTGTTAACATGAAAATATGATTTAATGTTTGTTGTTTAGAGTTATTCTAAGGCTTTACTCATTGGGAACTCGGTATGAGATAGAGCACACTGTTGAGATGTCCAATCTGCCTGTTTTACACACTTTGACCAACAGGGGGGTTTGTGTTCAAATGAAGCCCATGATGAAGCCTCATGAGATGAACCCTTTTGCGAACCAATTGGCTGGAAAGCTTCAAAGCTTCATAAGGCTTCATCTCGCCATCACTACGGGTAATAACCGGAAAACTCGAGTTTTGCCATGTTCGGTTCCGTCCCGGAAACTTCTCGAGACGTATCAGGGTCATCAGTGTAGTGCTGACAGATAGGGAGTCAGAGGCGGTGCAAAATGGTACTTTATTCAAGAGCTGCAAAGGACATGTTGTCGGGTCGCAGCCCGGGACGACAAGAGAAAGAGCCAGGAGGGCACAATATATATAGGGAACCATAACATGTCCGTGTGGGAACAAAACCCCAACTGTAGTTCCATGTGTGAATTATGAACCCAGTGTATACATAGGTGGTCACCACAATACTCAAGTAAATTACCTAAAGATTGTTCAGTAACTGAGTAAATGTACTCAGTTTCTATCCACCACCACTGCTTTAGGATATAAACAGCTGTTATGAAATTGGTCAGTAGGTGTCATGAAGTGGACGTGATATCTATTAATAAATGGGGAAGAAGACAAAGAGGGAAGAAGCCCGTCACATGCACTTTGTTTGTTTTTTTATACCTTTAATTTTCTTGAAACTAAGGCAAAGCACATTTCAGCATCAAAGAGTACAAGTTATTTTATTCAGACAAAATGTCAACAAAAACCATTGCACAGTTTTGAGAATAATAGGGATGTAACGATACCAAAAACTCACGGTACGATAATATCGCGATAACAAGTCCACGGTACGGTATTTATCGCGATATTGAATAATAAAGGGGGGAACAATTTTATTTTATTTTTTTCCAATACACATTTTTTTACTCTGAAAGTTTTTCTTTATTAAATAATAAATCTGATTTGTACAGCATTTTAGTAGAATAGCGGTATTGTCAAAAACAAAGTGACAGTCACAGACTGGAACAAGAAAACCAGTGTTTTTGTACCGATAGTAGGCCTACCACCAAACAAAGTAGGCATTTTTTTTGTGCCACTGCATCTCACAAATAAACAAGGACATTTAATAATCAGACCCTGCAATAAAATAAATCAAGTTTCACTTTAGTTTTTCAAGTAACTCAACTCAAACTCACTAGTCACTCACTCGGCATCATCAGACAGGTTTTTAGGAATATGAGAATGTCCACATTTCCAGGTATTTATAAGCTGGGATGTTTGGGCATTTCCCCTGCTCTGAAAAACTCTCTTGCTTGGTACTGATGTTGCTGGGACAGCAGTGGTCGCGTTAACCGAATATTTTTTTTAACAATGACGGGAAAATCTGAAAGCTGTCTGTCATTTTTGACAGATTAGAACAAACTCGGAACAGCGCCAACGTTTCCCCGCAGCGAGGCTCTGGTGTTATGCCGTGTTATGCATGCCCTCCAAAAGGAAATGATATAGTTTCCAAACCGTACTTTGCCGTACAGATCAATCATAGACTGTATATATAAATGGACATAGGGTCCGTGACGTCGCCCATAGGATTCTGCAGACTTGCCATGAAGTCCTAAATAGGCGGAGTCGGCTACTAACAGCTCGACAGTGACGTCAGAGTCTAACTCCCGCCTTCTCCAGCCAGCTCCAAATAAGGGCAAAGAGCCAAGGCGGAGCCGAGGCGGGACAGGGCGGGACCTGCTGCCAACGAGCGTGACGTTCCAGACCTAGCTCAGGCTAAGAAGCTAAGCTAACATGCTCTCAGTATTAAGCTAACAACCTATGCTAACAACACAGTCTATCCTAACAACCCAGCTTGCAGTCACCGCTCCTCGTTCCCGGCATATTCTGAAGGTACCCTGTAACTTTACAAAACTTGTCCTTTTGATTTAAATGTTCTTGAACCTACACTATACAATTGTTTTTTAAGTGCTTCACCGTTTTTCAAATATAAATGTCATTTGTAACTAAACTTTGTAAACTAGCAGAGATATGGCCAGTGTTGCGTGAATTAAATTTAATTAATGAAATATGACTGTAGAAAAAGAAAGGTGCTTTTATATTGATTAAACCATTTTTATTTCTTTTAGCATTAAGAAAAAAGAAGATGGCAACCTCCTCCACGCCAAACTGCACAACCTGTAAGTTGATGGTCCTGGCTTACTTTACATGACTTCAGATGGTTGACATTACACACAAACATACTATACATATATGTATATATATATACATGTGTGCACAATTGTAGATAAACAGCACACAGTATATAAATATATATATATATATATATATATATATATATACCAAGTTACTGCGTGGCACTTTGGTTTTGATAAAACAGTGTAGTTCCACTATATAAACGTTACATTCATAATCAAACGAGACAATATGCAAGATAAATAGCTATTTGTTGTTATTCTTAATGCTTGTCATTCACACGTTAATAAAATAAAATAAGTAATATAAATAAAAGGGTCGTGTTAGAAAACAATTCACTCACAGATGTTACATTGGAGGGCTCCTTTTCTGAGGGTTCAAGCTGGAACCAGGTGCTTTATCTGCTTTGAGCTCATTTATGAAAAATGCTGGAGTTTGACTACATAGCATTTTTACAGCCTGATCCATAGTAAACTCAATATGAAGTTACATTTAAAATCTTTTTTAAGTAATCATGAAGTCTCAAAGGCACCCAACAGCGATATTGACCAATATTGAAAAGTCTCAAACAAAGTTCAGTTTTCATTCTTTAGTTTAATGTTTGTATATTTATTCAGTGACAGAGGAAGACATGAAACAACTCAAGATACAGAGATAAGTCTTTAATGGTTATCAACAAGCTAGCTAATATAATGTTCAACCAACAGTTTGTTTTCTTCAAGAAATAAAATTCTTTCTCTAACAGTCGGAAATAAAAAAAATAACCACTAACTTTGATGATGAATTCCTTCACTGTCTCAGCACATTGCTAATCAATATATTCATCATATTAACAAACCATAGCTGTGTGTTTACCTGATGAAGCTGGCAATGTAGACATTAACAAATGTGACCATGAGGTACTGGCAGTCGAACCGGTCCATAATGCCACCGTGACCCGGGATCGTGTTGGCAAAATCCTGGAAGAGTAGACAACAGTGCATGTGATCAGAATACTGCTATGCATATAATATAAATGGAGTAAAGACAACAGACAATAAAAGGAATAGTTGGAGTGTTTTGAAGTAAACAAACGTGTTAGAAATCCCTACTTTGATCTTGAAGGCTCTCTTGAAGCCACTGGCAAAGAATCCTCCGAAGGGTCCCATGATGGAGGCGAAGGAGGAGAGAGCGATGCTGTGGATCTGGAACAGATACAGACGCACCGTGGTCTGCGGAGACAAGGAACATGTGTCAGACTCAAACAGAGACCAGCAGTTCAATCAAACTAAACTAGTTAATAGTTATTTGGCTAAAATAGGACTTGCATCCCCAGGCTTTTAGTATCAAAATCAAACCTGGCTGAGAAAAATATGAGGAGGTTGAAACGTATGATAAAAACGGGACATCGGTTCTGTTAATATGTACTCTAGAAACAACATTTAGATATATTTTAACGTTACTTTATAAGTTATACAGGATAAAAACTAAATAACATAACTGACACAATTAAAACTAGCTGAAACTACAGGCTAGGTTCTGACATAAACGTAATAAGCTTTGAGTTTGCAATGTGTAATGTTTGACCTGTTAAGAATAAACCGTCTATATTTTTCTATAGCTTTACAGAGATGCTGTATTATTTCGGTTTGGCATTGTCCACTTCCAAAGTGTTTGAAAGGTTGCTAAACAAATACATTATTCTACAAATATTACAGATCCCTCTTGTTTTTTGGCATACTGGATTTGCAATATAGTGATTTTATTGTTTCATAGTTACATGAATGTTTATCTGACTTGTGATGCCAGAAAACAGGAAGGACAGATGAAGGTCAGGAGAGTCTTACCCATCCGGTGAAGTAACGCCAGCCGGACATCACGTAGGAGAGCAGGGGGAGAACAAGCTTCAAACACTTCTTTTTTAAAAAGGTATCACAGTTTCTTTCTTGTTAATTTACAACTTTATTATGAGATATATCCCGGACTAATACACCCTTCCGCTGGCTTTTAACCGACATAGGCCCCAAAACAATGTAATATCCTTCTCTATGTGAACATAGAGCCTAGATTAGGACCAAAAATCACAGGATTGATGTGTCTTGTATGCTGAGTTGATCTTATCCGCTTCACAAATGTTGTCTTAGTTGATTGCTTTCCCTTTGATTTAACAGGCACTGATATTTCTGCTTGAATATTTCTAGCTGTGAAAAAAAGCAAGATAATAGACAAGGTGACACAGAGAAATATTTCTGGCTGTGAAAGACTTGAGCTGTGTTTATAAGTGTTTAAATCTGCAGTGTAACTTCCAGTCGTCTCATTAATAAATGTCAGACTTGTAGTGTGGTATAAAAGGTGAAATAAATAAATAAAATGCAAAGCGTTAAATGTGTGCAGAGGGTGACACCATCTGGTCACAACTTTAAATATTTTACAATGTTTATGTGCATATGAAGAACTCTCACTCGTTCAGAACCTTTTTCCTTAAGTGAGTCCCTTTTCTGACTTTTTTTAAATGTGTATTTCACTTTATATTAAATACATAACAATAACAGTGCAGAACATCTAATACATTTCACTATGAATCCAGAACAATACAACTGCAGGAGTATGGATAAAGCGAGATGTTTGCATGCATTTTGAGCAGATTTGGGCAGAATGGATCGTGCTGTTCATCTTATGTAATGTATATGTAAAGAAAAAATAACGTGAGATATTTTAAGATAAAAGCTGTGAAACAATCTCAATAATTTGCAGCAAAAATGTAAAGTTTTTTCATTGGAATGAAAGTTCTAATACCTTAAGAGAAGAGCTTGAATATTAAAAAATATAAACTCTTTTGGCTCCTTCCTGTCTTTCTACTGGGTCTTTCTTGGCTTTGTAATGGCTATCTTCTAGCTCTATTCAGGTTTTTGGAGGTTTTTTCTAGCTCTATCCTTGATAATTTTCAGAACCTGAAGGCTCTATATGGATTATCTTCTGCTTATTTTCTGGATCCATTCACTATCTCTTGTCTCTGTCCAGTGATTTACACTTTTATTACTGGAGCAGGTAACACATACAACAGATACTTTCAGCATTATTGGAGCACGAAGTGGAAGCTTGGATGAAACACAGCGGACTTCTAAACAATGAACACCTGCAACTTAGAAGAAACAAAGTTGGGTTTTATGCGTTCTAATATTGCAATGCAAACCCATGATGTAATGACAGTAATTAAGAATAATTTAGTCATAGAATGCTCATTTCAGTAGATTTAATCAAGCAAAGCATAAACATATTGGACATCCACTTATATTGATAAAGATGGAGTTCATTTGAGTCTTATATGAATATTGTGCAACAATGTTAATCCGGTCAGGCAGATTTTTCTCACGTGTGAACTGTTATAAGACTTATTCATTGTCCTCTCCATCAGCTTCTGTTTCCATGTGTTTCCAGCTGAGCTGCTGATTGGAGGCTCTGCCTCTGTTATCCTCAGTTTGAATTTCATTAAGCTTTGAGGACTGACGACCAACACACTTGTGTCTTCTGAAATCACTACGCCATTTACATTTTTTGTTCTGTGTGGACTCTCATGTGTTTTTTTAAACTTCTACTCTGTGAAAAAGCTTTCTTACAGACTGAGCAGCTGTGTGGCTTCACTCCTGTGTGGACTCTCATGTGTGTCTTTAAACTTCCTCTCTGTGAAAAAGCTTTCTTACAGACTGAGCAGCTGTGTGGTTTCTCTCCTGTGTGGACTCTCATGTGTCGATTTACATCTCTTTTCTCTGCAAAAGATTTCTTACAGACTGAGCAGCTGAATGGTTTCTCTCCTGTGTGGATTTTCATGTGTTTTTTTAAACGTTCACTCAATACAAAAGATTTGGTACAAACTGAGCAGCTAAAGGGTTTCTCTCCTGTGTGGATTTTCATGTGTTTTTTTAAACTTTCACTCAATGCAAAATATTTGGTACAAACTGAGCAGCTAAATGGTTTCTCATCTGTGTGGATTTTCATGTGTCGCTGAACTTCTCTTGTATTTGTAAAATATTTCGTACACACAGAGCAGCCAAATTGTTTCTTTACAGCACTCCGGCTTGAATCACTGACAGATTCTTGTCTATTTTTCAGTGAGTTTGAGCCTGACGCAGGTTCTCTGGTCTCCTTCCAATCAGCACTGTGTTCAGTGTCAGGTTCAGAAGAGTCTTCAGGGTCGTCCTCAGTCTTTGGTTGTAAACTGCTCTCTGGATCTGAGTTCCTGGCTGGTTCTGGTCCTCGAAAGTCATCTCCATCAGCTTCTGTTTCCATGTGTTCAGTTTCTCTTTGATGAGGCTGTGAGGACTGAGGTTTCTCTTTATTATCTTCACAGGGTCAAGACTGAAAGTGGACTTGGTGATATCAGCCTCCTCCAGCTCTTGAAGCTGCTTTCCCTCCTGACTGATCCTGAGTTCCTCCTGTTGCTGCTGAGGGAGGGAACACACAGTCAGAAAAAACTGTTAACCAGTTAAGCCCCATGCCCCCGGTACCGGGGGCAAAACGCAACATCTTGCAAGAAACAGCGTCTGAGGGCTTCTTAACATTTAACAAACTATGAATGTGTCGTATCCACTTAACTGGAATAAACTCAGCTATCAGACAATATTAACAATTTTTAGCTAAATTAAACACAAGGGTAATACCAAGCCTCTGAATTAACATAAGCGAAAATGCTAACGCACTTAGCACAGAACTCACGGTAGAAATATTGTATTACTCATCGGATCTGCACTAACAAGATATCAATCAAAAGCTGAGATTCCACAGATTCCAGAGGTATAAGTATCATCACTGTGACTAAAACTCAGGGCAGCGAAGGTGAAACCAGACCACTCACAACTTAGCTTTACGGAGCCAAAATGGCAAATACGTTTTACCGTTGCTGTTTTCTGGTTAAAAGTTGTGTTCAATGGCATTACAATGATAGAAACGCTGCTGAAGGTTAATCTAATGTGTCTGTGTCACTTTGAAAGGATTACTGGTAATCCTTCATAACCTTTTTGTCAAAAACTGAGATTTCATATATAGCTGCTATGAGAGCTACGAGAGTGTGTGAGAGTCTAAGGACAGAGGGTGTCGTATTGTCATATTGATATTCTGTACACACTGTGAAGACCACTGAGACAAATGTAACATTTGTGATATTGGGCTATATAAATAAACATTGATTGAAAACAGGTGGTAATCATCAAAATCGACCGAGGGGGGCCAGAGATTACATTACATGTCACTTGTTAGACGCATTTATCCAAAGCGACTTACATATTCAATACTGTGGCCAATCCCCACAGGAGCAATTTGGGGTGAAGTGTCTTGCTCAGGGACACAACGACATGCTGACTGCAGTGGGGTATGGCAAATCCACCCAAATGAATTCAGAAGTGGAGTTTTATTTCTAAATATCTTGAAAAGATATCTTGAAAAGATCAAATTGCACTTGTTTTGCATCAATCTTGATGCAGGGTACTTATTATATGTTATTGTTTGGATTCCTAAAGCTTTTATTCTACTATCCCAAGGGTGGTTTTCACTAGGGATGCTCTGATCGATCGGTCACCGATCGAGATCGGCCGATACTCACTCTCTACCGATCGATCGGTGCTCTCTAAACATGCCGATCGAGAGACCCGACCGCATGACGTAAAATACATGACACTTTTCTCTGTGTGCGGCAAAACAAGCTTGCCAAAATGGCTTCACCGGTCTGGCATTATTTTAAGGTGTCCGAAAAAGAGAGTAAAATAGCGGTATGCAACGTGTGTGAAGCAGAAATCCTGCAGCTCCACCCGCCAGACCGGTGAGCGGAGCGAAACACACAAGAGTTAGACCTAACACACTTAGCTATTTTATCTACCTCTGGAACAAGCTAAACTAGTCATTATAAATATATGTATTCTTCACTGTCGGGTCACTCATTACTGGATCAGTGAGCTGCATGAGATACTGACAGGCTGTCAGGAGAGGGAGAGAGGGGGGAGAGAGAGAGGGAGAGAGGAAAAGAGAGCGCTTCCGCTCATTTCTCCCGTGTTATTATCCAAAGTGAATGTAAACTTGAATAATGTAAATCATTTGAATGTAATAATTAAGTTGATTGTTGTTTGTGGAAGCTCCAGTGAATGAGCCCCAGTAACCGAGTTTTAAACATCACTTTAAATGGAAGATTTAAAGTGATGTTTAAATCTTCCATTTAAGCCCCGCCCACTTGATCGGATCGGCGATCGGTATCGGCCAATACTGATTCCGGCGATCGGCCCCGAAATTGGCGATCGGAGCATCCCTAGTTTTCACTACAAGTAATGTTGTTGCTTTTTGGACGGACACTATAATTTAAAAATGTTTATTATGTTCAATCTGAAATTAAAATCTATATTGATTCTGACTTTTCTACATCCAACTCACGGGTTTATCATTGCTTTGAGAAAAAAGATAATTAATTTACCCCTTTTGGAAGTGAAGATATAGTCATTTGTTCTGGGAATGTCATTTTCGAGCCTGAGACCTGAAAAACAGGCTTGGGGCTTAACTGGTGAAGTGTTAGCATTTAAAAATCTACACTGTAAAAAAACATCCTAATTTTACAGGAAATAACTCATTTGTTATAGTAATTATCATGTTATCATGTAAATAACTAGCTAAATCCTGTACAATTACAGATATTAACTATAAATGAACAACCCAAAACATTATTTAAACTATTTGACAACAACAAATAACATTTTTCATTTTTTTAAAGTAAATTTACTATATAATATTTACAGTATTTTTGCACTTTCAGAAAATACATGCAGATGTACGTAAAATAAAAATTATCTGTAACTCATAACATAAAATCGTATTACTATTATAAAAAATAAGCCCAAAAAATAATGCGCTGTGATGTGCAGTCGACACGTTGGATGCGATCCGAATTATCTCACAAAGTCCCTTGTCCTCCACAATGTTAATTGTCCTGCAAGCTGTAGCCACCACCACCCATTTAGCTATCACTGTTGAAAGCATGCTGCTCGTAGATGCCTTGTCCAGGTGTCTCCCCGGCAAACTTTCAAGCGTGGTCTGCCGCAAGCGAGCGGCAGGAGTGGGGCTGTCAGCATCAGCTGTGTGCTTGGCTTGCTGTTTAAAACACCTTTCCTTGTATCCATATCTCTCGCTAGAATCTCCCACCATCCAACTAACAACAACAACGTCAAGCTTTTGGGCTCTGAAACTACGGGGCGGGCCAAGGACAAATACTAGGGGTGTAACGGTTCACAGACATTTCGGTTCGGTACGTACCTCGGTTTTTAGGTCACGGTTCGGTACGTTTTCGGTACAGCAGAAAAAATGATCATAAAACATAAAAGTTTTTGTTTTTTTTAATTATTATTAAACTGTGAATAATGTATTCACTCAAATAAATACAAAATATAATAAAATACACATTAAGGTGCAACATTTCGATGAACTGAAATAATCTGTATTTGAACTTTACTGTACTAGTACTCACAAAACATAAACTATTAGTTTTGGGTTTTTAATTGTTATTAAACTGTGAATATTCACTCAAATACAAAATATAATAAAATGAACATTAAGGTGCAGCATTTCGATGAACTGAAATAATCTGTATTTGAACTGTACTGTACTAGTACCTAAGCAGACAGTTTGACATTATGACTTGCTTGTCTTTGTATTTTCATGTTTTTTTAAAGAAAAATTAACTTGTCCACATTGCTTGCCGAAAGGGCAGATCTGCTGGCACTAACAATGTCTCCTGCTGTGGACAACACCCTCTCGCTAGGGACAGAGGTAGCAGATACAGCCAGGTAGCGCTTTGCTAACATGGCAACATAAGGATATTTGGCGTTTGTAATAACATTAAAAGAAATAATGCATGGATAAAAGTTACAGTGCAGTCTAAGATATGAATAGTTCAATTAAAAGCAGCGACAAAAAGAAAAGTCTTCAGTCTGGATTTAAAAGTAGTCAGAGTTGCAGCGGACCTGCCGGTTTCTGGGAGTTTGTTCCAGATATTTGAAGCATAATAACTGAACGCTGCTTTACCATATTTAGTTCTGACTCTGGTGACAGAAAGCTGACCAGTCCCTGAAGACCTGAGAGATCTGGATGGTTCATAATTTAGCAGGAGGTCAGAAATATATTTTGGGCCTAAACCATTCAGTGCTTTATAAACCAGCAGCAGTATTTTCAAATCTATTCTATTACACACAGGAAGCCAGTGTAAAGACTTCAGAACAGATCCACTTTCTTAGTGTTAGTGAGGACTCGAGCAGCGGCGTTCTGAATCAGCTGCAGCTTTCTAATAGATTTTTTAGTGAGACCTGTGAAGACACCATTGCAGTAGTCCAGTCTACTGAAGATAAAAGCATGGACAAGTTTTTCCAAATCTTGCTGTGACATTAGTCTTGTAATCCTAGATATATTCTTTAGGTGATAGTAGGCTGATTTAGTAACTGTTTTAATGTGACTGTTGAAACTCAGGTCAGAGTCCATGACTACACCTAGATTTCTGGCTTTATCTGTTGTTTTGAACATTGCAGACTGAAGCTCAGCGCTAACTTTTATACGTTCTGCCTTGGCTCCAAAAACCATTACCTCAGTTTTATATTTGTTTAATTGGAGAAAGTTCTGACACATCCAGTCATCGATTTGTTCAATGCACTTACTCAGTGTTTGAATTGGAGCATAGTCTCCTGGTGAAATTGTTATGTAAATGTGTGTGTCATCCGCATAGCTATGGTAACTTATTTTGTTGTTCTTCATTATCTGAGCCAGTGGTAGCATGTAGACGTTAAAGAGAAGGGGCCCCAAGATGGAGCCTTGAGGTACCCCACATGTCATATTTGTCAACTCAGATGTGTATTTACCTATAGAAACAAAGTTGTTTCTGTCCTTTAAGTAGGATTCAAACCAATTTAGAACTGTTTCCGAAAGTCCCACCCAGTTTTCCAGTTGGTCTAGTAATATGCTGTGGTCAACAGTGTCAAACGCAGCACTGAGATCTAATAATACTAACACTGAAGTTCTGCCACTGTCTGTGTTTAAGTGGATGTCATTAAAGACCTTTACAAGAGCAGTCTCAGTGCTGTGGTTTGGAAGAAAGCCTGACTGGAACACATCCAAACAGTTATTTAAATGCAAGAAGTTACTCAACTGTTGAAAAACTACTTTTTCAATGATTTTACCTAGAAATGGGAGGTTTGATATGGGCCTGTAATTGTTCATTACTGAAGCATCTAGATTATTCTTTTTTAAGAGCGGTTTAATGACTGCAGTTTTCAGGGCCTGTGGAAAAATACCTGAGTGAAGAGATTTGTTTACTATATGAAGTAGATCTGAGGCCATGCAAGGCAAAACATCTTTGAAAAAATCCTGTTGGAATAACATCAAGGCAGCAGGATGAGGATTTCAGAAGTTGAATAATGTCCTCTAGGTTTTTATCATTAATCTGATGGAATTGTGTCATGGTGTTTGAATTGATGTTAAGTGGACACAGAGATAACACATTTGCTGTTCCTAATGCAGAGGCACTGACTGCTTGTCTGATTTTCGGAATTTTGTCAGTGAAGGAGGCAAAATCATTGCACGCCCTGGTGGATAGAAATTCAGAGGCTACTGACACTGGGGGGTTAGTTAGTCTGTCGACGGTAGCAAACAAGGCACGTGCGTTGTTTTTGTTTTTGGTAATGATGTCAGAGAAGAACGATTGTCGTGCGTTTTTCAATTCCAAATTATAAAGGCCAAGTCTCTCTTTATAGATTTCAAAGTGAACCTGGAGATTTTTTTTTGCCACCTGCGTTCAGCTTTTCGACATTCTCTTTTTTCTGTTTTCACGGTCATGGCCTTTCTCCATGGAGATATTTTCTTGCCAGACACTTCCTTTACCTTAGTTGGAGCAATGGCATCTATACAATTTTTTATTTTTGAATTAAAACGATCTACTAGCTCATTTACTGAGATGTTAGCAGGGGCAAGTGTGGAAGAAAAATTCTGAGTAAACATTTCCCTAGTATTTTCAGTTAAATATCGCTTTGTGGTTACCTCTTTCTCAACATTTTTGTGAACAGAAATAGAGCTCTCAAAGAAAACACAGGAATGGTCAGAGAGTGCAACATCAGTCACCACAACCTTAGAGATATTCAGACCCTTTGAGATAATTAAATCCAGAGTGTGCCCCTTATTGTGCGTGGGCTCTGTCACATGCTGAGTCAGTCCATAGCTATCAAGAACACAAAACAGTTCTTTTGCCCCTCTGTCCTGGGGGTTGTCAACATGGATGTTAAAATCACCAACAATGACTAGACGGTCAAAGTCAATACACACTATAGACAGCAGTTCGGTAAAATCATCAAAAAAGCTTGCACAGTATTTGGGTGGTCTATAGATATTTAGGAACAGAGCTCGAGAGGAGCATTTCAGCTGAAGGGCCACATATTCAAAAGAAGCAAAGTTCCCATAAGATGTCTTCCTGCATTGAAGGGAATCATTGAACAGAATAGCAACTCCACCTCCTTTCTTATGCATTCTTTCCTGACTCATAAAACTAAAGTTGGGAGGGGTTGATTCAATAAGAACAGCTGCACTGTTATTTTGTTCAATCCAAGTTTCTGTTAAAAACATAAAATCGAGATTGTGCTCAGTGATAAAATCATTGATTAAAAATGTTTTTCCTGCCAAAGACCTGACATTTAATAAAGCTAGTTTAAGTTCGTTAAACACACTATCAGTCAGGTTGTTTGTAACAAGCTGTGGCTGACATGGAATCACAGCTAAATTAGATAAACTCACACAAACGTTTGAGAGCTTCCTGTATCTAAGATGATTCACCGCTCTTAATCTATTACCTATCAACACAGATATCGGCAAAGCTACAGGCAGGCAGGGCCCCGGCATGTCCTGGAAAGAGTTGAGAGTGCCATACGCCCTTGAGCCTGGACCCAGCAGATTTCAGTTTGCAGCGTTTTGTACACACACATCCCTATCAGGCTTTGAAGGGGAGGGAGGACCCACCACCCTGCTCCTCTCATCATAGGACGGCAGCATGAGGGCTACACTGTAAGCTCTCATAGTATGCCTCTCATCCAATTAAATGACTTGGTCGCGCTATGACGCGTTGAACCCAATGTGAGCAAATTACTCTGAATGCTGCGACGCAGCACCTGAGATTACTTCCAAAAAGTTGTTCACGTTCTAAATTTTTTACGTTTAACGTGTACCGAACCGAAGGGACCGTACCGAATAATTTCGGTACGGGTACGTATACTGTTACACCCCTAACAAATACGTTAATCGCACGTTAAAATAATTAGTGGCGTTAAAAAAAAAACGCGTTAATTTGACAGCCCTAATTATAAGACTTTAAGATATTTCTTAGTAATTTTAAGGTAAATATAAAAGTGTCAAAAAAAGTGTCAAAAAAAACAAAACGTAAAATTTAAGTAAAACATTTTTACATAAATCATTTTCTCGATAGTTGATTGAATCCACCACAAACACAAAATATCCAATGTTGAAACAAAAGTAAATAAATATGTTTTCATGAAATTCCTAACCTACTATATTGTAAACATCTTCAGTTGACAATATAATAAAAACAAATTAAAATCATAGACAGTGAAGACATCTCTGCAGGTTTAAAACACACACACTGTTATTTACTCAACAATAAGTCAGTTATCCTTGTTTTATTTATGTGTTATGTTGCTGTGGGTTTTTTCCATTGGTCAATACACAGTAATAAGCCTATAGTCTTAGATGCAGTATAATGTATAGTTTTTTAATTTTTTATTAAATGACATTTAAACAAAAAATTAAATAAGCAACTTCCCAATTTACAATAATACCCTATAAAAAGGTCTGATATTAGAGTGGGCTGAGTTTGGATTCGGATTCTGGCCGACAGCCAGAGCTACGGCACTTGAAATAGAATTCAGCCAAAACGATCGCCGATCCGATCGAGTGGGCGGGGCCTAAATGGAAGATTTAAACATCACTTTCACAAACAACAATCAACTTAATTATTACATTAAAATGATGTACATTATTCAAGTTGACATTTACTTTGGATAATAACACGGGAGAAATTAGCGGAAGCGCTCTCTTTTCCTCTCTCCCTCTCTCTCTCCCCCCTCTCTCCCCCTCTCTCCCTCTCCTGACTGCCTGTCAGTATCTCATGTAGCTCACTGATCCAGTAATGAGTGACCCGACAGTGAAGAATACATATATTTATAATGACTAGTTATTCATTTCATCTGAGATGAAAAGACTTTGATATGTGAGTAATAACTAACTTGTGTCTAACATAATATTGAATGTGGTTTAGTAAAGTATTTACAAATGTACCCACATTGTACAAGTACAGGACAATCAGACCTTGTTCAACAAAGATCATCAGACAATTATTGTGTTTTTTAAGGTTCAGCCGCAGCAGAGAGTCTGAGTTTGAAGAAAACACTAACATTTTATTTAGTGTTGTTTAATCAATCAATATTTACTGGTCTTGAATTTCCTCACTGGATTACAAAATGCTCGAATCTTATTGTACAGGGACATTATGCAGATTTCATCAACTGAAGATGAAAATATAGATTCAGCGATATGTACCATTTTAAGGAAATCGACTGTTAGCGGTATTGACCGAAGCTCTGCAGCTAGGCGCTGCTAATGAAAACTCAAGTGCTCAATGTGTTACTTTTGCTTTTTTTTTAAAGAATTTACCAAGCATATATTCCTCTTTGTTTTACTATGTTCAATCTGAATTTACTTTAAAATAAAAAACATCTATATTGATTCTGACTTTTCTACATCCAACTCACAGGTGTATCATTTTTCCAGGTTTGAAATAAAGCAAAAATAATGACATTTAAGACGGTTTCCCCTTTTTTAAGAAAATTATCGAAATCGCAAATCTTGACTTGGTATCGAAACAAAAAGGTTGGTATCGTGACAACACTAGTGGGGACAGAAACATGGAGAAAGGTACCAAACTCTTACATGGACATTTTGTATCTGTTCCAGGCGGCGGAGTCGATAGAAACAGAGTTATGTGTAACCACTGCAAAGTTGACTCGGAGGCTAACTTGTTTTCTATAACAAACTAGATAAAACGTTAATGCCCTGGCAGTGGCAAATAGTTTTGGTTTTATATTTGATTACATTAATTAATATTTGTTGAGATTTAGAAGAAATATTTTAAATGCTACTCTGTAAAGGGAATAGCCCTACTACTGTTAAAAAATAACCTTATTTGTTTAAAATAAAAGTGCGCAATATACTACTTTTGAATTCATTATTGAATTGTGTGCATAACAATTCAATTAATCGCAGAAAATAATTTGATTAATCATGATTCAATCTGCTGTTTAATCGTTGCCCAGCACTAATAAATAGTCAGAAGTGTTACCAAATAAGTGTTTAAACACAGAAAAACATACGAAGGGCTGGACGACTTATAGAGGTGAGGTATATTGCCTTGTAAGTTAAGTTATAAGTTAGCAACATAATTATTTTGGGAAAACCTCATTAAACATGCAAATGCTTGCCTTTTTTACAAGATTGTCAACGGCCTTACCTCACCTCCTCTTAGACAGTTTATTAACATACACACAACTGCAACTAGGGTAACAAGAGGTGCAGTGAGAGGAGATTGCATTATTCCACTCAGAAAAAGTTATTTCAGTCAGTCTTCATTTTCTGTTAAAGCTGCTCAGCGATGGAACTCAATCCCACCTTCAATCAGAGACCAGACCACATTCACTTTATTTAAATCAAAACTCAAAATATGGTTAGTGAGGAATCAGCTCTGCCAACACTGACCCAATATTCTGCTCCTTACAATCCACTGCCTGTGTTTTAACATGTTATTTTGTTTTGTTTTAATGTTCTGTATTTTAAATTGTTTTATTTAAGTATCCCAGTAATGTCTGTTGCATGTTTTAAATGTATTGTATTTACTTGTTTAAAATGAAATGTGTTTTAGGTTGACTTTTATAATCTGTCCAGGGACTACAGATGAAAAATAGCCTCTTGGCTAACTCTGGCACGTTTACAGAAATGTTCATTAATGTGCACTGTCCCTGTTAAATAAATGAATAAAATAAAATAAATAGGCTTGATACATGAATATGCTTTAAGAAAAGAAATAGCCTACATCACAGCTCTCTATAGGGTTTCATTTATCTTGTTGGCAGCTCATCCCTTAAAAACAGAAGTCTCAGAGTGATTATAATAAGATGACATATGAAGGGTCTATTTCAAGCTTGATATGCAAATAACTTATTAGGCTTTTTTGTATCAACTAAGATTTGTTAGAAAATGTTATCAACATGAATTGACTGAATTTAAAAGTGGGCTTATTAATACATGACTAGTACTTATATATATATGTGTACATATGTATTTAAGAAGTACAATATAAGAAAAGCAGAAGTTTCTTTTGTGGGCCATATTTCATTATACTTTTTGAATTAGCTGAGGGCCGATTCAAAATGGCCAGCAGGCCGCATTTTCCCCCGGGGCGTAGTTTGGCCACCCCTGGTTTAAAGTGTTAATTAATAGTAAAGGGAACAGACCTGCTCCGTGTATCCGAAGCTGAGGCTGTAAAACAGCATCCAGTGGTTTCTGGAGTCTCTCGTTCTCCTCTTTTGAACGAGACAGCTCCTCCTCGTGCTCTGCTATAGTGTTTTCAAACTCCGTTACACACACTGTTTCTCTCCATCAAACTCTCAATCTGACTAGTGTTGCCAACGTGTTTCCAGCTAGCATGCTAAGCTAGCTCCTATAGTCCAAAGTAAACGCTCCAGAGAGAGAGAGAGAGAGAGAGAGAGAGAGAGAGAGAGACAGAGAGAGAAAGAGAGAGAGAGAACCGTAGCGACGAGACGCAACTGTCACTGTCACTACCCGATCTGTCCCCCTGCCCAATCTGTACTGCGCATGTGCGAGATGGTCCGCCATATTGGACAACTCCGGACGGCAACCCAAGTAGGACACTTGACACAGTGGCTTTTGGCAAAGTTCAAAAAGAAAACTCGAGAGGGATGAGTTATTGTTATTACAACGTGACTTTTAGTGGGTTCTATTATTGGGTTAAGTACATTGTCAGAATAAGTGAGAAATGGATTTCTCTATATAAAAAAAACAACTTTTGAATTGAATTATACATGAACAATTATTTGAATATATTTCGTAAGTATAACATTACATTGCATTTAGCTGACGCTTTTGTCCAAAGCGACTTACAATAAGTACAAAATGAATACTCGTATGGCTTAACACATGATAATATTACATGTTACTTGTTAGACGCTTTTCTCCAAAGCGACTTACATACTCAATACTGTGGACAATCCCCACAGGAGCAATTTGGGGTGAAGTGTCTTGCCCAGGGACACAACGACATGCTGACTGCAGTGGGGTTTGAACCTGTGACCCCCTGATCCAAACACCAATGCTCAACCCACTGCACCACACGCCTCCCTTATAAAGTAGCAGGAAAAGTAAATACTCAAGTGAATTACCTAAAAATGGTTCAGTAACTGAGTAAATGTACGTAGTTACTACTGCTTTAGGATATAAACAGATGTTATGAAATTGTTCAGTAGGTGTCATGAAGTGGACGTGATATCTATTAATGAATGGGGAAGAAGACTAAGAGGGAAGAAGCCCATCACATACACTTTTTATATATTTTTATACCTTTAATTTTCTTGAAACTAAGGCAAAGCACATTTCAGCATCAAAGAGTACAAGTTATTTTATCCAGACAAAATGTCAACAAAAACCATTGCACAGTTTTGAGAATAATATACTGAAATGTCAAACCGCTTCTTAAGATAAGCACAACATAAAATGTCCACAAAGGGAAACAGCATGTGGGACGTTCAATCCTTAAGAAGAGGGCACTCTGTTGATTTAAAATGGCATAACGGGTGCCATAAAACAAACAAATCTTCTTTGAATAGTGGCATTAATAATATTTTTGAACTTACTGGAATGTATTCAACAGCACTAAGAAAGCTTTCTGCAGCATCAGTGTTACATCTCAGGAGCTGCAGCGCTCTCTAGTGGACAGTTGTGACACTAGAGAGAGAAATGGCAGGACAGAGCTGCAGGGAAATGACCTTAGAAATAGAAATAGAACATATCTATAAATGCTGAGACACCAGTCCTAAACGCATCATTTCTGGAGACAATGCTTTATTTATAGTTACAGTGGAACAGCCTAAAAAACACAACTGCACTGAAGTCAGAGCAAGAAAAAAAGACAGAAAAATACTTTGCCATCTCCATACTCTCTCCTATATGGCAATCATTTAAATATTCCTCTAACCAAAAATACTGAAGAACACCGTTTCTAAACATCTTCTTAAATGTACAATATAGTCACTTTGAAAAGGTTTTCTCACAGTAAATAAATACTTTAGGAAGTTAAGAAAAGTTAATGAAATGATGGAGTGACAGTCGAAAAGGGGGAAAATGAAGAGTCTATACATTAATTATTTATTTTAGAAATTGATTGCCATAATGAAGCAAATGTTGTGTTACAAAAAAGTGAGTAAATTGCTTAAAAATATACAGCTTTTTCTGAGGACAGAACCCAATAAAATGGATATTTAAAATGGCAAATTATTTCCAAAAGGATTACGTGAAGCAGTCACAGATAATAGCACAAACGTAAGCTGTTTTTTTTAAGAATAGCATTTAGATACTTAACTTAACATTTCTGCTACACTGACTGCTATATGATTGTTCATATTGCTGTTTTGTCCTTGACAAATAAACACAGAATTTTTATAGCCAGGGTTACATTTACACATAAGGTACTTCATTTGGCTTTCACTGACGAGGATAAATTATATATTTAGTTTGGATGGAAAGGAAAGGTTGAATCTGAAGAGACATGATGGACAACCTGATGTGATTAGATGAATATGGTGACATAAAAGAGCCTTTATCTTTATCCAACCAGAGTTGGACCCACGTACACTGAATACAGATGTTTGTTCCCAAAATAACTCAGAAAGATGTGACCATTTGTTGATGTACTTAGCAATATTACTTTGTACCAGTATTTGGCCTTTGTGGAAGTTTGAGGCACAAGCCAAAACTGCTTTACCTTTCTTTATAAATATCAATGTAAAGTCATACGGACATTTCAGTTGCTTTTGAGTTAGTTACGACTAATTTAAACTTCAAAGGTCCAAATGCCAGTGAGGCTATTGATTTATCACAATAAAAAGAACATAACGCAAGAAATTCCAATTTGTTCCCCCTTTTTACCTGGGGTGCTTCCCCTTAAGAAAACATAACAAAATGAAATCAACATTAGAGAATCTTTTATATTTGAACCACCAAATGAAGCGAACATTTGCCACTGATATAAATATCAAAGGGTCCTTTCTGTAAAACCTCTTGAATTGGCAATCAGGTCACATCTGGCACAGCTGCCGTCTCACACACACACACACACACACACAGGTCCACCAGTGATAAACATTCTGTATATAATCTGTATTTCTGCCCTGAAGCTGCTAACATTACAACATAAAGAAGCAGATATTGGCAGTGTAGAAACCATTATTGTTTCTACTAATGTAACAGACAGATGCACCAATCCCACCACCTTACAAAATATGTGGTAAAACAGCTCTTGGTCAGAGATTACAACTATGTAACAGAGAACAAGCCAATTCAACAAAATCATGATTGTATTCCGAGAGCTTTTCTGCAAATTATTGACCATTATTCTGAGAGGGTGCTGGTGTCAGTCGCACTGGCCTTCAAAATAAAACACTATTCTTGTATGGAGGATTGTATCTGTAACTGATCCTGTCAAACACTGACACTGACAAAACTTAGCTATTCTTCTCAGGACATTATTTTGTGTTAATACATGATGAAATTATGTCAATGTCTTTTTTATGAAATGATGAATGGCACCAAAAACAGAAACAAACTCACATATAAATGCACGTGGCGAATGGCAAAGGTGAATTCAGTCTGAATAAAACACAACATTTAGATATAATAGAACAAATATAAAAAACATCTATGTATAAATATAAACAATCACGACAGAGAAACTTAAAATCTGTGGAGGAGGAGGGGGGGGGGGTAACAATACAGTGAGTGTTGAGAGCAGTGCATTAAAACTGAAAAACACACATTAATAGGTATATAGAGGATATGCAGGCAGACGTGTCTATCTGACCAACATTTTTAATACAAGTCGTCCATAACGGAAATGTGTAACAGTGCAGTATCTCACAAACACTGGACTCCCAAACCAAATGACGTGGAATGAACAAAAGCTGACGTTTTTTGTCGGTTTTCTTTTTTCTCTGATGATTGCTCACACACAAATCACTGCCAGTGTCCCGGGTCAGCAGGGGGTCCTCGGGGTGCTACCCTCCTCTCTCTTCTCCCCCTCAGGGTGAGCCACAGTGGGTGAGGGAGGGTGTCTAAGCCATGACGTCCTCCAGCGCCGGCAGGAAACCCTTTTCCGTCAGGTGAGCCTTCAGGGAGTTGAAGATGTGGAGCTGCTGGTCGATGCGCAGAGCCAGGAGCTGCTGGATCACCTTGCTGGGGTTCGGGCCCCTGAGAGGAGAGGGAAGATAATTAGGGATGGCAATTAGGAAGATTATAACATCAAATCTCACCATCGATCCAAAAATAAATTAATCGGTGGTAAAAGAATAAAAAACAAAAATATAGACATGTTAAATCGGAGGGGTGATTTTCTGAGGGTTCAAGCTGGAACCACGTGCTTTATCTGCTTTCAGTTCATTTATAAAAAGTGCTGGAGCTTGACTACATAGCATTTTTACAGCTTGATCTACATAGTAAACTCAATATGAAGTTACATTTAAAATCTTTTTTAAGTCTCAAAGGCACCCTTCAGCGATATTGACCAATACTGAAAAGTCTCAAACAAAATTCAGTTTTCATACTTTAGTTTCATGTTTGTTTATTTATTCAGTGTCAGAGGAAGACATAACACAACTCAAGATACAGAGATAACTCTTTAATGGTTATTAGCAAGCTAGCTAGTTTAATGTTCAACCAACACTTTGTTTTCTTCAAGAAATAAAATGTTTCGTCTAACAGTCAGGAATAAAATAAACAGTGGCGAACTGTCAGGGCCTTCAAGGTATTCAGAGAATACCCTGGAACACTCAGATAAAACAAATCGATTAAATTATATAAATAAAATGTATATAAAATGAATAAATGAGATTCGTATCTGTGTTTGTCCTTCTCGGTCCATGCCCTATGCATTTCAGTGTTTTTTTGTTAGAAAAGAAAGCAACCAATCAGATCTTGTTCTGGGTCTCTGGGAAGAATATCCTTCAACCAAGGTATTCTACATCCTTGATCGAATGCCCTGGCCGTTGCACTGAATGAGAGCGTACGTTTGGACTGACAGTTTGATCAACCAATCATATATTGATTTGTAGCCAATGGGCGTATTCTTTCAGAGTTTCCCTCGGTTCCAGGGTACTCTAGAACAGCGGTTCTCAAATGGGGGTACGCGGACCCCTAGGGGTACATTGGAGTACTGCAAGGGGTACGTGAGATTTATTTTAATGAAAAAAAACAACATAAGTAATGCATTTAAAAAAACTGCTAATAGAAGATGAACTACTTTATTCAAAGGTTTACAGTATATCTGGATAATAAAATGGGAAAAATAAACGGGGTGCTCTCTTTTCCTCTTGAGAACCACTGCACTAGAACAGTGGTTCTCAACTGGTGGGACCCGTTTTGAGTGGGTCGCAGATGTGTGAGTGAAGAAAAAAAAAAGTATTTTAATTTTATTTTGTAAGAAAGTCAAACTTTTATTTTGAAGGCCCGATTTTCTAACGCTGTGCATGCAGTGGGCGTTGGACTGGAAGTACCAGAGACCATAAACGGTTTTGAAAACTTCTGTCACTAGTGATCATCTTCTCGATAAAGCATCTTTGCTGATGTTTTTTCGAGTCTTCTGGCCAATCAGAATCAAGATTGTTGCCGGAAGTCCCCACGGAGAATAACTTTGGGGTAGAACTATTCTTTATACATCCATGGGTACAACTTCAGATACAAATGAACACATAATGAAATATGACCCCCGGTTTGATGATTGACAGGTCACAGAACAATGGGGGCTATCTACCCTTATCCACATTTGAAAGTAATTCACACAGACTATCTCCTCTTTACTCTTCTCTCTGTGTGGAGCAGCAAGCTGTCAGAACAAAGTGACAAACAAACAATGGCATAACATATTATTAATATGTCGGGTAGTAATAGATGAATTTCTTTTCTTTTCAGAGTGTACCAGAATGCGTAGTTTATATGTTAGTATTTCTAAAAATCTCCTGGGGGGAATCAGCATGTGGGCCTTTCTATGTTATACAGTTCAGCTTTGTTTCCATCATCTCATTAAACCTTTTTTAAAAGCATACTTTAGTTCTTTGAAAGGTTATAAGGGATATATGCACTGTACTTCACTTTAATTAATATTGGGGAAATGTACTTCACTTTAATTAATATTGTATGTTGAAAGGCGTATATATTACAGCACGATTTCTTGTTGAATAGATTTGAGTGGTTCAAAATTTTGGGTCGCGATTTATTGACAAAGGAAAAAGTGGGTCCCGAGGCCGAACCAGTTAAGAACCACTGCTCTAGAAGGCCCGGTAGTTCACTGGCTCGAGACAGAGGATCTAGAACAGGGATGGGCAACTTTGATGGTGGTGGGGGCCACATAATTGATGTACTGGCCACCAGAGGGTCGCCGATTCACTTGGAACACACACACACAAAAATTCCATGTGTTGTATGTAATTATTAACAAATATACTAAGTCTGACATCGTCATTGACATTTTACAATCTTTCAGGGAACATCCTCTAATAAGCTCACTAAACAAATATTAGTTCACAGAAATTGTATTTAATTTTTACAAGTGGCATGTTTGTATTGAACAGGCTATTAAACAGTGGAATAAAACTATTTTAAACTATTGGAAAGCACGGAAAATGTGTGTGTATTGAGATTAACCATTAAGATGAAGTCATGAACACTAACCCATCCATTAGTTGTCTAACTAGAACCAAAAACACTTGTAGCCTGTCTCTGCATTCCCCTTATTCCACAATAAGGGGAATGTCAACACAGACACCTGTCAACCCGCACTCAGCGCCGCTCCCCCTCACTCCTGCTGAAATTATGAATGGAAAGCGTAGTAATCATAGATAACACGGTAGAGTCCGTGACAGTTTGTCTTGGTTTTTAGAATATTAAACTTGTTTCGCCAAATTCAGATGATAAATACAACTTTTAAGCTTGTAAAGGCATAATTACAAGCGGCAACTTAACGTCAAAGCAGGCATAACAACAGCCGGTGTTTCTTGTGAGGGTTTCCCCGGGAAACAAACACAATACAGAATGTACATCAACCAACTCACTGTTTCAACCACACCCTCAACCTTGTTCTAACATGGTATTCAAATTGAGCAACTATCAGTCAGTGCTCATAACCCCGTTTTATCTGATCACTACTTATTAACTTTTGGTGTTCTGTTATTAGACTATAAGCCACTGCATAAGAATGCCTACAAAAGAAATCTATCAGATTCTGCTGTAGCAACATTTATGGAAAAAATTCCATCAGTGGTTAGCTCATTAACATCTAACAGTCCAAGGGAGGACTCCTTTACTAACCTTACGCCCCCCCAAATAGATCATATGATTGATAGTGTTACAGGGGCGCTAAAAGTAACACTGGACTCTATTGCCCCTTTTAAAATTAAGAAAATTAAACTAAGAAGACTAGCTCCATGGCATAACAATGAAACACGCATAATAAAGCAGAGGACAAGGCCACTTGAAAGGAAATGGCGCTCCACCAAGCATGAAGAATTTCGGTTACTCTGGCTTGATAACCTTAAAAAATATAAGAAGGCACTAGGCACTGCCAGAGCAGCTTATTATTCCTCCCTAATAGAAGAAATTAAAAACAATGTCAGGTTTCTTTTTGGTACAGTAGCCAGGCTGACCGAGAGTCACAGCTCCATTGAGTCTTCTATTCCTACATCCATCAGTAGTAATGACTTTATGAACTTCTTTAATGATAAAATGATAACTCTCAGGGACAAAATAAACCACCACCTACCCTTAGCCAGCACTGAATCACCCTTAACACCGGACATATACTTAGAGTGTTTCTCTCCTATATACCAAAACCAACTAAATTCAATTATTTCATCCTCTAAAGCAGGGGTTGAAACACTAGGAATAAGTGGAATAAGTGTGCAAAATATTTAAATTAGATTTTCGGATCCTGAACGTTCCCTCACTGTCGCTCTACCATCCACAAACACACATGCACAAGCCACACCCCTCTCTCTTTAAAAAGGGACAGCGATCTCATCTCACACTGCGTGACCCTAATATCATAACATGTGTGCTCTGGAGAATCACAGAACGGACGATCGTCCTTATTATTATGCCGTTTAAATCAATTATTTAAATGTGTTTGTTAAATTCGGCATCATGTAAGTTGTGCTGACAGGTCCACACACTGCTTCCCCGCAGGGAGGCTCCCCCGCCCTCCTGCTGATAGTTGACGAGCGTCAAGCTCCTCAACCCCCCCGCCCCATGGAGTACCGCAAGGGTCTGTACTTGGACCCATCCTGTTCATCATATATATGCTACCATTGGGCAATATCATAAGGAATAACTCCATCAATTTTCATTGTTATGCAGATGATACACAATTGTATCTATCAATTAAACCAGATGTACAATTTCCATTAGTTAAACTGCAAGAATGCCTCACAGACATAAAGACATGGATGACCAGCAACTTTCTATTATTAAACTCTGACAAAACAGAAGTCATTATACTAGGCCCCCAGCACCTTTGGAACGAACTGTCCAACAACATAATTTCTTCGAATTGTATTACCATGACCTCCAGCACCACGGTAAAAAATCTTGGTGTTATCTTTGACGTGGATTTGTCTTTTAAATCCCATATAAAAGCACATTTCAAGAACTGCCTACTTCCATCTACGGAATATTGCAAAAATCAGGCACATCCTAAATGACAACAAAGCAGAAACACTAATCCATGCTTTTATCACCTCCAGGCTGGATTATTGCAATTCTCTTTTATCAGGCTGTCCAAACTCATCATTAAAGACCCTTCAATTCATACAAAATTCTGCAGCACGGGTTTTAACAGGAATGAAAAAGATGGACCACATCACTCCTGTTTTAGCAGCATTGCACTGGCTACCAGTTAAGTCCAGGATTGATTTTAAAATACTTTTACTCACATACAAAGCTCTAAATGGTCAGGGACCATCCTACCTACAGGATCTTTGAATCTCCTATTGCCCCAGTGCAGGTCTGTTGGTGGTTCCCAGAGTCCACAAAAAAAGGTCAGGTGCTAGAGCTTTTGGCTACCAAGCCCCGTTCCTCTGGAATCAACTTCCAGTGACGATTAGGGAGGCAGACAGTGTCCACACATTTAAGAGCAGGTTAAAGACTTTCCTTTTTAGTACAGCGTATAGTTAAGACTGGTTTTAAACCCCCTTTTATACATCCTCATGGACCCTTCGTTTTATGGAATTTTATTTATTGTACTCTAACTGTATTTGTGTCATTGTGTTATGTTCCTTTTTAAATTGGTATTTTTACATTGATCTTGTAAGATACGTTTGTTGTTTTTACATTGTCAATTGTGTTTGTTGACTTGTGAAGCCCTCTGAGACAAATAGGATAGGGGGGTGTGTGTCTGAGTCTCTTCAGAAGGTCCATTTGTGATAGACACGGTTCGCCGCTGAAAATAAATAACCACTAACTTTGATGATGAATTATTTCACTATCACTGTCAGTGGCGACTCGTCATTAGGGGCAGGTGCATTTGCATTACTTTCTGAAATAATAAATAATATATATAATAATAATAATTCCCAAAATATGCAAAAAATATATATGTTAAAATATATTTTAAGATCATGTTTAGTCATCTGATTCGTCTGTACATTGCTGTTTTAGTCTGCGTTCTTCTAATTAGTGTCTACAGTGTGCCTATTGAGCGATGTGGGGCAAGCCCCTCTCTCTGCTGTCAAAATGAACGTGTACTGTAAAAACCACACTGCGCATCCTCAGAGTATTTTTCTATTCAATGTGTGCGGCAAAAAAATAATCACCATAGGGGCACTGTGCTGCCATACCCACCAAACGTCATCTCATAATTGAGAGAGCTGATTGGCTGTAAGTACGTGTATCGCGAAAAGTTATTTGTTTACGTGTTTAAAAAAGTACCAGAAGCTTATATATACACATCCAAGTTGTTCTTGCCCCACCACTTTTGTACATATAAAAACGCCACTGATCACTGTACATTGCTAATTAGGTTATAAAACATATCAACAAACCATAGCTGTGTGTTTACCTGATGAAGCTGGCAATGTAGACGTTAACAAATGTTGCCATAAGGTACTGGCAGTCGAACCGGTCCATAATGCCACCGTGACCCGGGATCGTGTTGGCAAAATCCTGGAAGAACACACAACAGTACATGTGATCAGACTGCTGCTATGCGTATAATATAAATGGAGCAAAGACAACAGACATTAAAGGGATAGTTGGAGTGTTTTGAAGTAAACAAACGTGTCAGAAATCCCTACTTTGATCTTGAAGGCTCTCTTGAAGCCACTGGCGAAGAATCCTCCGAAGGGTCCCATGATGGAGGCGAAGGAGGAGAGAGCGATGCTGTGGATCTGGAACGGATACAGACGCACTGTGGTCTGCGGAGACAAGGAACATGTGTCAGACTGAAACAGAGACCACCAGTAAACTAGTTATTTGGCTAAAATAGGACTTGCATCCCCAGGCTTTTAGTATCAAATCAAACCTGGCGGAGAAAAATATAATGAGGTTGAAACCTATGATAAAAACCTGGTGTTAAACGGGACTTCGGTTCTGTTAATGTGTACTCGAGAAACAACATTTAGATATATTTTAACGTTACTTTATAAGTTATACAGGATAAAAACTAAATAACATAGTTGACACAATTAAAACTAGCTGAAACTACAGGCTGGGTCCTGACATAAATGTAATAAGCTTTGAGTTTGCAATGTGTAATGTTTGACCTGTTAAGAATAAACCGTCTATATTTTTCTATAGCTTTACAGAGATGCTGTATTATATCGGTTTGGCATTGTCCACTTCTAAAGTGGTTGAAATGTTGCGACACAAATACATTATTCTACAAATATTACGGATCCCTCTTGTTTTTTGGCATACTGGATTTGCAATATAGTGATTTTATTGTTTCATAGTTACATGAATGTTTATATGACTTGTGATGCCAGAAAAGGAAGGACAGATGAAGTACAGGAGAGTCTTACCCATCCGGTGAAGGACTCCAGGAAGGAGGGCAGGGTGTAGTCCTGCAGCTGGAAAAGCTCCGACGGCTCGCAGTCCACCTGGAACCGGTTGGAGTCGTTGTTGAACTCCACCGGGCAGACGAAGTAACGCCAGCCGGACATCACGTAGGAGAGCTGGGGGAGAGCAAGCTTCAGTTACTGCATGCTGCCTCTGATTTTTTCATTATAAATATTGTTTCACTGTCAAATGATGACAGACATAACTGGAAGAAAAGCTGCAACACATACAGTGTTTAATAATTCAGAGCTACCATAACAAGGTGTATTTAGATGTCGCACATCTCAGTGAAACAGCCAGGATGTTAGGATTTTAGGCTCATTTTTTCTGTCTACCGATTTTAATGAAGCTTGTTGAAAAGCTGTAGCATGTGCCAACAAGGATCTAATTAAAGTGTAATTTTAATTTTCATAGCGATATAGGGCATTTGTGCTGCATTATCTTACTAAACTATCTTAAGATAGAAAAACACTTCCAAAAATGACAAAACTCAGGACTCTCTATAACTCTTACCATGATGCCGAACACTATGGTGGAGAACAATCCACCGATGAATCCCTCCCATGTCTTCTTAGGGGAAAGCTGCAGAGGACAGTGAATGTGTCGATAGCAGGTTAATACATCACCATGTACCAAACAACACTTTTAAAGTGTCTGTATACAACTCCCCCATTACTTGGACTATTCCTTGCACCCCCTAGCATAAGCCCGAATGGTTTCAACCACATTGCAGCACTAACGTGCACTTGTTGTCATAACGAGATCGCCAGGACACCAGTAGCGATCGGACAATCGGGAGTGTTGTTCAATTTGTATGTTGTGGACATGTGTGCGTGCATGAAAATGTGCGTGCATGAAAATGTAAGTGCATATATTCTTGCCTAGTTTTGTTATTTGTGGTTTAATGTTCATAATACAGAGCTTACTCTGCAATAGACAGCAGTTAGCAATAGCCGCTAACTTTGCCATGCTGACTATGGGACAGCACGAGGTGCGGCCGCACCAGGCATGCTCCCTCACATTGCATAATGAACAATGTAACGCCAAGTTGATGCAGGGGCCAAATGTATGCAGTGTTCTTTATATTGTAGTCATTATAGAGACTTCATTGTGTGCATTCCTGTATGTTGTTCATGCGTGATTGTTTGTAATAGTTCATTACTTTATGTAATAACGTGTCACTTCAATCGCCATTCTGTTGCGGCCTTTGGCCAATAGAGGGCAGCATAGGCCTGCTAATTGTGCCATTTCTTTGTCTGCCCGGTCACTAGTCATTGTCCCTCTGTATTACATGTTTGTTCATACCTGTTACAGATACCACACCCATTCACACACCCATCCAACTACCATTGCATGTAAAATGTACTACCCTGGAAATCAATAAAGTAGTTAAACTGGAACAGCCTGTGGAAACCCATTCTTCCTTGCACGTCCGTCGCCAACACCTTCTGACAGAGGACAGGAAAATATAGCTGCAGCACGACCTGTATACTTTTGCACGCCGTGTTCCCAACAGTGTCCATGAACTGTGTCAATAAAACACTGACTGCCGATAAGTAAACAAGATCAAGGAGAAGGAGCTAATATTACGGAGAAATACCTAAAAGGATGTCATAAAACGTTCATATTCTCTGGAGTGGAGTAACCTAACAAGAGTCAATATCCAGACTTCAGACAAAAACTAAGTGATACTTACAAATTGGATTTTCATTTACTAGAAACACGTGAGTTTTATTGATGAAACACAGGCTGGACATCTGTTGCTTGCATTAATAGTTCTGAAAATAGGGAAAACAATAATATGCAACCAACCTTGATGAGAGGGGTGCGCCCGAAGAAGAAACCAAACATGTAGGCCATAATGTCGTTACAGATCACGCAGGAAATTGGCACAATGAACCTGTGAGAAGAGAAGAGTTAACATGAGACTCATAAGAGACTTAGAGAAAACAAGTTTTGTAAAACAAGGCATGTATGAATGTATTTGGATTGTTCTAGCCAATATACGCGGTAAACATAGTAGGTGCAGTTTTTTTTTATTGAAATGCAATGAGGCCCAGTGTGAGTATAATATGAAAATGTGAAAAGTGTTAAAGTTTATTGAAATGGTAAAACAGTGGAATATTTTCTTTTTAAAGACAGAAACTTAAGAAACTATTAAGGTGAAGCTTAATCTATGCAAAGACGATAAAGGACTGTTTATTTACCAGATCATCCCCTCAAACAGGTTGTGAATGATGAAGTGAGACTGAGTCACCACGATCAGCAGAGTCACATGAGTCCAACCAAACTGTGGAGACAAAACATCATTAGGAAAATATGTTTACAATCAACCCAATGATATTCATGACTAAGGGTCCTTGTTCCAAATATGTATTGATAGATTTGATGGTGGTACAACACCGTCAGTTGTGACTACACTGAGATGGGATATAGCTGAAAAAGATATTAGCTTGATTAAATTCAAAATGTGTTTGAAGGCAGCATATCCTATTTAACATTAAGAGCTGTGTTTTTGTAAACCTCATGGCTCCATATTTAATATATATTAATTCATACATTCCACTGACACAAGAGTAAGGTTTGTCTATTATCAGCAGTGTTTTAGGGCCAAATTAAAGAGAAGGGGAGGAGGGTAATGAGAGTAAGGAAAATAAGCAAGATGAAATTGTTTTAAAAAAGGTGGGTATTCTCTGAGATTTGTAAGAAAAAAAAAAACAGGAAAACAAATTAATTCCTACATTGAAAAAAAGGAATTACTTTTTTTTTTATTACTTTGTTATTGCTTCACTTGCAAGGTTGGATGAACCTCTATCAAACACACAAAAAAGGTATCTTTCTTGTTAATTTACAACATTATTCTCAGTTATTTCTCAGACTAATGCACCCTTCCACTGGCTGTATCATTTACATTTCTTTTTTACAAACACTGTAATATCCTTCTCTATGTGATCATAGAGCCTGAATTAGGACCAAAGATCACAGGATTGATGTGTCTTGTTGATCTAATCCAAATCACAGATGTTGTCTTAGATGATTGCTTTCCCTTTGATTTAACAGGCACTGATTTTTCTGCTTGACACATATTTAATGACTGTATGCCAGACAATTTATTAGAGCAATCTCCAGCCCTCTTCTACACACACACTTGAGGGCCCGTATTTCATCTCGCCTCATCAATAACCCAGGAGCCTCCAGGTTGCCACTCACCATGTAGAACTGCAGGCGGTAGTGCTTCTTCACCAAGCTCAGCACAAACATGCAGAAACCTGCAACAACACATGCTGCGTTAAAAATGTTGATCTAACCTGGTCTGTGACAGAGAGGGGGGTTAATTAAGTCAGAATTATGTTCATCTCTGTTCCAACTCATCTAAATTTAGCTTGACCTATTTCAGACAAAGCCCTGAGTAAATGTGCAGAGAGGAGGTTTGTACAAGACTGAGCTTGGAAGAGGATGTTCCATAGAAGAGACGAAAAAGTGCTTTTACTGGGAAGAAGAAGTTAAAGCAGACATACACTGAACAAAAATATAAATGCAACACTTTTGTTTTTGCTCCCATTTTTCATGAGATGAACTCAAAGAACTAAAAAATTTCTATATACACAAAATAACCATTTCTCTCAAATATTGTTCACAAATCTGAAAAAAATCTGTGATAGTGAGCACTTCTCCTTTGCCGAGATAATCCATCCCACCTCACAGGTGTGGCATATCTAGATGCTGATTAGACAGCATGATTATTGCACAGGTGTGCCTTAGGCTGGCCACAATAAAAGGCCACTCTGAAACGTGCAGTTTTATCACACAGCACAATGCCACAGATGTCGCAAGTTTTGAGGGAGCGTGCAATTGGCATGCTGACAGCAGGAATGTCCACCAGAGCTGTTGCCCGTGAATTGAATGTTCATTTCTCTACCATAAGCCGTCTTCAAAGGCGTTTCAGAGAATTTGGCAGTACATCCAACCGGCCTCACAACCGCAGACCACATGTAACCACACCAGCCCAGGACCTCCACAACCAGCATGTTCACCTCCAAGATTGTCCTCATCGGGGTCTCGACCTGACTCCGGTTTGTCGTCGTAACCGACTTGAGTGGGCAAATGCTCACATTCGATGGCGTCTGGCACGTTGGAGAGGTGTTCTCTCAGCGGATGAATCCCGGTTTTCACTGTTCAGGGCAGATGGCAGACAGCGTGTGTGGCGTCTTGTGGGTGAGCGGTTTTCTGATGTCAATGTTGTGAATCGAGTGGCCCATGGTGGTGGTGGGGTTATGGTATGGGCAGGTGTATGTTATGGACGACGAACACAGGTGCATTTTATTGATGGCATTGTGAATGCACAGAGATACCGTGACGAGATCCTGAGGCCCATTGTTGTGCCATTCATCCACGACCATCACCTCATGTTGCAGCATGATAATGCACGGCCCCATGTTGCAAGGATCTGTACACAATTCCTGGAGGCTGAAAACATCCCAGTTCTTGCATGGCCAGCATACTCACTGGACATGTCACCCATTGAGCATGTTTGGGATGCTCTGGATCGGCGTATACGACAGCGTGTTCCAGCTCCTGCCAATATCCAGCAACTTGGCACAGCCATTGAAGAGGAGTGGACCAACATTCCACAGGCCACAATCAACAACCTGATCAACTCTATGCGAAGGAGATGTGTTGCACTGCGTGAGGCAAATGGTGGTTACACCAGATACTGACTGGTTTTCGGACCCCCCCAGACCCCCCCAATAAAGCAAAACTGCACGTTTCAGAGTGGCCTTTTATTGTGGCCAGCCTAAGGCACACCTGTGCAATAATCATGCTGTCTAATCAGCCTCTTGATATGCCACACCTGTGAGGTGGGATGGATTATCTCGGCAAAGGAGAAGTGCTCACTATCACAGATTCTTTCAGATTTGTGAACAATATTTGAGAGAAATGGTTATTTTGTGTTTATAGAAAATGTTTTAGATCTTTGAGTTCATCTCATGAAAAATGGGAGCAAAAACAAAAGTGTTGCGTTTATATTTTTGTTCAGTGTAGTTTATACCCGAGGAAGAAGGATGCTTCAAGGTTTTAAAAAAAATCTACATATGATTAATGTATGCATTTTCTGGCACTGGTGTGGCAAAATGATCATCAAAGCTGACTGAAAGCGTGTGAAAGAGCTGGCCCATTCAGTGTGAACATAGAAGGCAAAAGGCAGCGACAATCAAGGTGCTTCCTTCCACCACACTTCCTGTTCAGCTGCAGCAGAACTGAATTACCAACTGAAAACCTGCAGACAGGAAGTGGGACTTCTTCAGTTTTCACAGAGCCTAAAATAACCCACTTTTAGGGTTATTATGTTCATAAAGGATATTCTAAATGTTGGTATTCAACTCTGGAGAACTCAGAATTAATTCAGTTTTTCCAGTAAACTAAGACGTCCGGATACAATATTGACAATGTAATTAGCAAATGACAGTTTAAACAGTAGCTTGATCATTATATATATATACACTTTATATCAGGGGTGCCCAACCAGTCGATCGTGATCGACCGCGGGGAGATTCCCAGTCGATCGCGAGATGCGTCTAAAAATAGAACAACAACATTCTGTTTTATCGTTAATGTCCTATAACATAATCTTCCCGTGCCAGAATAATGCACTTGAACGCATCAAAGCTTTGTGATTGGCCGGCGTGACCCCATGTGTCGGGGCGTGGCTGGTGGGAAGTGTGCACTAGTTTGCTGACGTTGTCCGTGTCAACAGGAGTGACAGTCCGCACACACACAAGACCACAATTATGGCAGAAGCAAAAAAGCCCAAAATATATAATTTTCACTCCGAGTGGGAGGATGATTATTTTTGTATCTATTCCAATTCAAAGTCCATCTGTCTCATCTGCAATGCGAGCGTGGCTTTATCGAAGAAGGGTAATTTAGGAGCGGCATTTCAAAACAGTGCACAAACGCTACGAGATTGAATTCCCTCCTAATTCTGCCCTACGCTCCCAAAAGGGGAGGGGCCTGAAAGGACAGCTAAATGCACAGCAGTCCATTTTCACCAAGCCCAACAACAAGAACAAGGCTGCTACCAGAGCATCTCATCGTGTCAGTCACGTTCTTGCGAAACACATGAAGTCTTTCAAAGACGGCGAAGTTGTGAAAGAAGCATTCCTGGAGGCTGCCGACGCGCTTTTGGGGGACAGTAAAAATAACAGTATCATTTCAACAGGTTTGTGATAATAAAAACTCAAATTAGATACCGTTATTAATCAGCTGTAAGTTTTAGTTTGTTTGAACTTATTCATTATAATTATTGTACAAAATGGTGTAAGAATGCAAACTTAAATTGATTATAGTCTATTATCAATTCAGGTTAAGAAACTAGTGTTGCTTGCATCCTATTTTAAACGCCTTTATTTTTATACTCTACTAAAATGCAACAAAAAAGGGTTTGATTCTATTAATTGTGTCTTTTTTATTGCACGTTGGCAGCAGATTCCTGAGTAGCTTCAGATCTGAGTTGTCTTATTAGTAAGCCTAATTTATACTTTTGTAGCAACACTATTTTTTATATAAGAAAGGGTTCAGAGTCTTTTCTTTTGTTCCTGTGTCACATGTGGCAGCACTGTTCAATGTTTCTTGAAAACATTACCCACTGTAGTGACGTGTGAATAAACTCCAACTCTGTATCAACAACACTGTTGTGTAGCTTCAGTTAAATACTTGTATGTGTGTAGATTAGAAAGAGGTAAAATAAAGGATCTGCAGTATTTTATGAAGTATTAATTGTACAAAGGTCAGTTTTATACAAGTAGAAGTGTGTATTTACCTGGTAGTAGGCTGTCAGTAATGGCTACGCCTCTCTATTTGGACTGGTAGATCTCGGCAGACTGGCAATTTTAAAAGTAGCTCTCGGTTCAAAAAAGGTTGGGCACCCCTGCTCGATATCCTTTACCATGTGAAAAAGCACTTCTTATCTGCCCACATTAAGTTAAGTGATTTCATTTGATAACATTTTAAAGTCTGACGCCAAGGACCTTCGCACTGTGGCATATTTAGACGAGGCAACTATCCAGTAGAAAGTGATCATGTGTGTGGCTGGAGTTTGGTCAAAGTGATAAAAGTGTGAGTGGTACACCACGTGTCACTTCCTCCCTGCTTAGCCGGCACAGTTGTACTATGCAAGGACACTTTACTTTCAAACTAAAAAGAACAAGCTATTCCAGAAAAAAAGGCACAAAGAGTAAGATTTCTTCAACAACAACAAAAGTTTCAACTCATACACTAATAATCTCTCCTAATCATCACTTGTTACCTACAATGGGGTTAACACTCTGCCTCTGTTTTCTATTGTTCTGCCTTTACTCTCATTTTACCTCAATAAAAATGCCTTCTCAAAACTGCAATGAAAGTCAAATGAAAGTCAAATGATTGTAGCTTGTTGCCTATATGTTGGAACTGCACACTTGTTTATTCATTCTGATAACAATTGATTTAAATTTTAAGAGACTGGTTCTCTTTAGATGCTCAGATGACTTTTCAAAATCTACCTTCACATATTCAAACAGCTCTATTGATGGGCATTGCTTAAAAAACAACAACGAATTCTCCAAGAATAAAATGCATGAACCCGTTTGCAAAATTGCAAACTGATCATTTCAATTGTCAACATTAAGGGGAAGCAGTTTGGGGACCCTTGCATTTCTTTTCAAAAATAAAGGGTGAATCTTGGCTTATCACACACTGGCTCCATAACCCCTGTGCCAAGTTGGACAAATCCAAGTCTTTGGACCTTTAAGTTGATCCCTCTAACACAGTGCTTCTCAAAGTGTGGTCCGCGGACCACTGGTGGTCCGTGAGCGCCCCCTAGTGGTCCGTGAGTATCCATCCATCCATCCATCTTCTTCCGCTTATCCGTGGTCGGGTCGCGTGAGTATATTGGTACAATTTCACATTTTAAATAAATTAATAAATTAAAGTTTTACGCACTCTCGCGGGAATATCTCCGCAATGGAGCGAGCTTAAGTTTCACTTTCGATTGCATGATATAGCCCAGCGCAACACCTTCATCAAACATGTTGCCACTTGTTTGTACCATTTTCAGGCAATTTGTAATCTGTTCTAGAAAAACGATGTGATTTTGGATATTTGTGGAGTTAGGTGGTCCGCGAGTGTTTTTTTATTGGTTAAGTGGTCCTTGGTATGAAAAAGTTTGAGAAACACTGCTCTAACCCACCGACATGTGGACAGATGTTATAACTATAGCTATATTTCCCCCAGGCTTGTCAGTGTTTGTACCTGTGAGGTAGAGGGCAAAGGAGATAAATCTGTGGTATTTGCTGAGGATGCGAAGCGGCTCCTCTCTTTGCACCAGAGTGAAGAAGCAGTCCGTCACGGTTTCACCATAGAAGAAGTAGTTGACACACAGCAGGAAGTACCTGTGGGGTGGAAGACATGTTCATGTTTCAAGGCTTCACACCAGCAGCATATCAGACATTCAGTATGCCTGCAGAAAAACCAGTGAGGCCATGTTAATGAACTCACCGACTCATCACACTGCATTTGACTAATGTTTTGTCAAAGAAGAGAGTTTAGATGTTTCTGCTGAAGGCATAGGGAATGTCAGGATTATCAAACTAGTGTACACCACTAAAGCTAAGAAATAAAGATGCACCGATGGAAATGTCATATAAAAGTCACACCAGCCAAATTCAATGTTTGTTCGTTCTAAGACAAACATTTTTGTAACTTTTCTTGGTGAAAATTAAAAGTAATGTTCATAAATTATTAATATAAGAGAAACATCTGATACAAATATTACTCTGTACTGTTTCTGGAGGCCTTTTATTACATTACATATTATATATCTGACGCTTTCATGCAAAGTGACCTTCATATCATTTAACACTGAAGACTTGCCTACAGGAGCAATTAAGGTTAAGTATCTTTCCCAAGGACTCTTCACATGTTGTCAGGAGGTGGGATTGAACTGCTGACCCCCTGATTCTCCTATTAAAGACTCTCCCCTATTTATTATTTATATATGCGTCAGTTTAACTACTTAATTATACAAAAATATGTATAAGTCAGTAATATCTATTTACACAAAAGTAAAGGTGTGTGTGTATTCTATGTTGATTACTTTGAGCAGCAGGCATGGGAATGATTTGCAATATATTATTGAAGTGTCTCATTAAGTATTTTCCTCCAAGGTCCTGCCGGTGTTACAAATCAAAAGCTTTAGGTCTTCGTTGCTCGCACTGAAAACATTTCTACACAGATGACGTGTTCACACATATCATCTGTGTAGAAGAACAGATTGTGTGTGTTTGCCTGGATAATGGATATGATGTAAAATAATCATGTTGTATTTAAATGATCGGCCACTTCGATCGGTGCATCTCCACTAAAATCACGGCTCTGATAATTCACAATCTTTGCCATTTTTGCTGATTGGCTTAATAATCTACAATCTAAAGCAAATGTAATCAGGTCAGTAAACAAACCTCAGGAAGTCTGCAACAAAAAAGACAAAAAAGCAAGACAACACAATAAGATGGAAGCAAGGGAGGACATATGCAATGTTCATGACACACAAGTGTGTGTGTGTGTGTGTGTGTGTGTGTGTGTGTGTGTGTGTGTGTGTGTGTGTGTGTGTGTGTCTCACCAGCTCAACGTCCTGAACCAGGGCAGGTGGTAGGAGTGGTACACACTGTAGCCAATGGTGATGATTTCCTGGAAGCACTTTATCTGAACAAAGAGCACCTACACACGGAGAAACAGTGGGGCATCAGAAGTGTGCGTGTGTGTGAGAATATGTCCTGGTACCATAGTGACACAAAATGGCTGACAGGCCTATCTTCAGGGAATTCCCATATGCAGAGATCTTGCATGCTATTACAAGATGTCACTTAATGTCATGATAACAATTTATATTGATGTGCTGGAAGTCAACTGAACGTGCAGCAGAGAGAAAATATTGAATGACATCTAAAACACTGTACAGGTCATGGAGAAAATACGCCTGTACCTTTAATATAATTATGTAAATAAACTAGACCATAGCTCAGACTTTACATAACCAACCATGACCAAGGCTTACACCTCTTTTTCAGCACTGGTTGGAAGTCACTTTTCTAACATATTCTCTGTAAGGTAACTCTGGAGGAGTCTGATGGTTTTGCACGGCACCATCAGTTTTGTACTCACAATCATCATAAGCACTATGGGGCCCAGGTAGATGATGAGGAAGAAGAAGGAGATCATGGCTAGCGTGAGGATGCCTCGGACCCACCAGTTCCTCCACCTTAAAAAGGAAACACACACATTTTCTTTTTTATTATGCACATGCATCTCATATAGGGCTGAACGATATATCGTGTCATGGCGATAACCGCGATATGCGCATGCGCGATATTCACATCGCAGGGACGTGCGATTTTATTAATGTGTGCCTCGGAAATAATTGTTTACATTAATGGTGACCAAAACATTTGAGACCCACTGAGATAACACTGAGAGAGTCCTTTAGCTCAGGGGTTCCCAAACTTTGCCATGCCAAGGACCCCCATATAGCATTATCCTCTGGCGGGGACCCCCCTGTTGCAATTTCTTTTTTACATGATGTGTACAAGTGCCTCCCGATGGAGCATGCAGTGCGTTGCCACTACATTTGGGGCCTTCTGCCTGATCGAAGCGGTCACTCCGCTTTCTTTTCCTGTCATAGCCCCACTGCCCCATCTGAACACACACCCACACAACGAGACCAGTCAAGTCCGTTTGAGATTATGTACTCATCTAAAACTTAGAAAATGTCTCTTCATGTGGTCCTACCTTCCAGTGCTTTGCAAAATAATAACTCCAACTTAAAAAAAATAAAAAAAAACTGTTTCCCTCAAACTTTGAGTGAACCCCATGGCGCCCCCTGGCGGCCCCCCGGGGGGTCGGGGCCCCCACTTTGAAAAACACTGCTTTAGCTCACTGAGTCTCTCAGTCTGACAGGAGAGGACTCTCCTCCACTTTGTTGTTGAAAAAACTCCGTTAGCGTAGCTCGCCAGCACCAGAAGCTAACAACAACGATCTCCGGTACCGGTGCGCTCTCTCTCGCTCACGCACACAAAATGGCTCATTCCACACACAGAGCCGAGCTTTAATGAAAGACAGAGACCCAGACGTAATAGTACTGTACTGCATCATATTATTTTCGAATCAATCATTTTTAAATGTATGATTATTATTTTTTTTAATCTTTTATTTTTTTTACCATTTTTCCTCCTGGTCTCTCGCGCCCCCCCTGGCATGCCTCTGCGCCCTCCACTTTGAGAACCACTGACTTAAGGTATGATGAGTCAACCAGTTAAGAGCCAGACGTCCTTGACTAAAATCCTTCATCTGGTAAAATATAGTTAAAAAAAACGCAATATACATCGCAGGGGAAAAAAAATGTATCGCTATGTCAGTTTTTTTCAATGCAGCCCTAATCTCAGTTATTTTACAAGTTAACATAACTGGTTAGTAAACAATACATTTAGCAGTAGTAGACTTTACAGAAGGAAGTGGATTAAAAATGCTTTATAGGATACCTCGATCACAGTTTAAGAGTTCGAAAGTGGTCTTCGAGATAATGCATAATAATAATAATATAAATCATTGCTTATCTGGTGGTCGTGAATAGATTACTGAAAAGGGCCACATGGCACAGGAGCAGGGGCCCCAAGAGTCAAGGGCCCCCCAATAAAAGAGACACTACCAACAAGAAAAATAAATTAGCAAAAAAAGCACAAAAAGACTGCAAATAAACAATAACGGCTACAAGGAGATGCAAAACTGCGACAGAGACATACCAAAGAACTACAAAGAGACAGATACAGCTGCAAAATGACACACAGAGACAACAAAAAGACAAATAAAACTACCAGGAGACGCAAAACAAATGCAAAGAGACACAAAATGACCACCAAACACACAAAACTACTCATATTTCTAATAAATATAAATACACAAAAACTATACAATACATGGACTGTGTCTTATTCCTATGTGGGAGAGGTAGTGTGGCTAATGTCAATGATTTATATTACAAAGTGTTGCGACACAGAGTAACGGTGTCTCATACAGGGACATCCTGAGTTTTATATTAACCTTCCTGTTGTCTTCGGGTCAAATCTGACCGATTTACTACTTTCATCAATCATAACTTTTTTGTTTTAGATTTGATTGCATTAAGGGTTCATGATATCCTTCACAGTAGAGATTTGAACCAAGCGGCAAACTCTGGGGAACAGCCGGGACGCCAATACGGAAGTGCCACACACTGCAGTTCATACATGGGCCGCTAGGGACTGGCTGCAGAAAGGAGCAATTTCCATAGACCCCCATGTTAAAATGCCCAACTTTACAGCAGAAAAAAACATGTTTCTACCCCTGGATGCAACAAATATTATTATCGATATAGTTAGATTCCACCTTCATGATTATGAATCTGTGAGTGAATTGTTTTCTAACACGACCCTTTTATTTATATTAGATCTTAAAGTTTTTGCATAAATTAGGGCGTGGTCACTTTGATGGACATGTACATGCCTCACTGTCAGCTAACAGCAACTTGTCCACTCTGCTAGGCTACAACCATAGAGGCTACAACGTTAGTTAGTCATAGTACTGTACTTGACCCTTTAGCTTTAGCCGTGTTCGTGGTGATTGTGCCTTTTAGGGAATATTGTTACAAATACCAGAAAATTAAAATGTCGTGCTGTGCGCTTGAATGTACTTACAGAACTTCCAAGAAGTCTAAAATGATAATATTATACATGTTAACCCCGTTCGCAGGCGTTTGTGTGCTTGGTAGCTTAGCTTGTTACTTATTAGCCAGCTAAGGATGTAACCCTTTATACATACATATACATTTTAGTTTATGATTCAGCCTTGGGTAAGACTTTTATAGTCTATGGCGATGACGCCCACAATGCTAAATGGGAGCAAATGTTAATAGGGGACCCGATTATCCCAGTGGTGGCCGCCGGAGCTAACGGAGCCGCAGGGTCTAGCTCCAGCCGGCGTCCCGGAGCTAGCCCACTGCGGCTCCGTTAGGTCCGGGCGGGGGAGACCGTCGTTATAACTGGAGATCAAGGAATGCAGCGAAACACAGACTTGGTTCGCCTGCTGTAGTATTAGCTAAATAAATTATGTTGAACAAGGCTTATTAAGCTGAACATCGCCACAATTGTTCTGCTATGTATCGGTACTTCTTTTCTTAACGTGTGAATGACAAGCATTAAGAATAACAAAATATAGCTAATTCTCTTGCAGATTGTCTCATTTGATTATGAATGTAACGTTTATATAGGGGAACTACACTGTTAGCAGTAACTTGGTATGCATGTATTTCATGTTAGCTTAGCTTCTTAGCCTGAGCTAGCTCTGTTTACTTCCAGTTCGGAGGCAGCAGGGATTAGACTCTGACGTCACAGTCGAGCCGTTAGTGGCCGACTCCGCCTACTAAGGGCTTCACGGCAACTCTGCAGAATCCTATGGGTGACGTCACGGACACTACGTCCATTTATATATACAGTCTATGATTTGAACATACAAAATTGCTGATCACCACTTTCATTGAATTTTGGATGATTTAGTCAACTTTGTAACACCATGGTGTTCCTGGTCAAAAATGACCGCCATAAAGAAAAGGAATTAATAACCATCCAGCTCAGATAAAACACAAACACCCACACACACATATACTCTAGATGTGTTCCCCCCCCCTTAAGTGCCCAATCCCCCATGTGGATCACACCTGGCACACGCAATACATGTTCAGTGTCTATTCTTTGTATATTTACTGCAGTTTTTCATGTATACCAGTAGTCTGATACAACATTTACAGTTTGAAAGGGTGTTAACCTGTTTAGCCCCAAGCCTGTTTTTCAGGTCTCAGGCTCGAAAATGACATTCCCAGAACAAATGACCATATCTTCACTTCTAAAAGGGGTAAATTAATAATCTTTTTTCTTACGCTCTGAAATCTGAAAACTAGCTTTATTGCTGATGGATTATCAGAAATCATTTCAAAGTGACAGACACATTGGATTAACGTATGGATTAACCTTCAGCAGCGTTTTTATCGTTTTAATGCCATTGAACACAACTTTTGATCAGAAAACAAATGGTAAGACATATTGCCGTGTTGGCTACCTAATGCTACGTGGTGTGATGTCTTTGTTAGCTTCTCATGTCGCGAGTTCGGAACGGTCAGTAATGATACTAATACCTGTCGAATCTGTGCAATCTCAGCTTGCTAATCGATATCTTGTTTGTGCAGATACGATAAGTAATAAGGATATTTTACCGTGAGTTCTGTGCTAAGTGTGTTAGCATTTTTTCGTTCATGACGCATTAATAGGTTTTTAAATGTTAAGAAGCCCTCAGACGCTGTTTCTTGCAGATGTTGCGATTTTTCCCCCACCCGCTGGGGAATGGGGCTTAACAGGTTAAATGAAAGTTGGTGACGATTAATGGTTTTTGTGTTAATGTAATAGCAGCTGAAACAGGACCGGTCAAATTTGACAGCGAACACCAAAGTAAGGGGGGGGAAACAAAGGAGGGTTAATAATGTTTCTACCAGGAATAGAGGGTCAAGTTCAGTGAGACACATTCACTGTGTGAGGAAGGAATCCTGTGTGTGAATCATGACACCACTGCTGTTAGATTCCCTCTCTACAAAGCAATGTAGTGACTCACTGTATGACCCGTAACCAAGAGTAGCTCTTTAGATAAAAGGCGTTAAGTCAAATAGCTATTTTTATATTCTATGCTGGACAATTTGACATCACTGAGCAGGCTGAACACCTTGCTTCAAGATCATATTGTATTTCAATTACAAACAAAACCCAGCAATATGTTTTACCTTTTAAAAGGTCACCTATTATGCAAAATCCCCTTTCTCATGTCTCTTCTACATCAACATGTGTCCCCTCTTCTTCATGTCTCTTCTACATCAACATGTGTCCCCTCTTCTTCATGTCTCTTCTACATCAATATGTGTCCCCTCTTCTTCATGTCTCTTCAACATCAACATGTGTCCCCTCTTCTGCATGTCTCTTCTACATCAACATGTGTCCCCTCTTCTTCATGTCTCTTCTACATCAACATGTGTCCCCTCTGTGGAAAGAGACTCTGAAAGTTTCAGGAACAAAGATTCTCTCTCTTTCTGTCCTGATCCATTTCTATAAAAACCTGTCTGAAAATGAGCTGATCAGATTTTGGCCACTTTGTGATGTCATAACGATTTGTTGGCTTGTGTAACCATTAGCCAATCAGCAACCAAGGTAACCCCCCCCCCCCCCCCCTCCACCTTATCACCTGAATCTCCTCATAGAGCACCATTGTGTTCTTGTTAACCAAATATCTCTCCGAGGGGCGTGGGGAGGGGCTCCTTATTTTCATCTAAAGTAACAGACAGAGAATCAGCACTTTGGAAACAGGGCTGAAACAGAGGGGATTCTGGGATGCTGGAATGATCCGTTTGGTGTTTCAGCCAATCAGAGACATGTTCTGTATGTATCTGAGACCTGTAATGTATTGATGAAAAACAGTATAATAGGGGACCTTTAACATTCAGTGATAGTACCTTGAGGAGAGACCAGAGAGGGCCTTGTTTAAAACCTCTGGGGTGTCATCAGCAGGGGCCGGCACCTCGGGGAGTCCTGAGTCCCCCTTCGACTCTCCATCTGACGCTCCATCTTTCTCCAGCCTCAGCTCGCTGTCTGAACCCTGGCGAAGAGAAAGAAATATGACATTTAATAAAGATATGAGGCTGCAGAAAACATGTACTGTTCATTTTATATTTAATTGAACATCCCATGCACACATGAATTAAAAAGGTAATCTTGTCAAATGTATTTTTTTGAGAGAAACCCTTTTATGGTCCTTCTTGTCAAAGCTTATTTAGTCCAGTCACAACACCCTATGCATAACACTTTATCCACAATGCACATATATTCTATGCTCTAATAAATAATATGTACTCTAAAAAAATGTTTGAATATGTTATTGAACAGCATATTGATAATATCAGTGGGGACATACAGTACAGTTAAACAGCAGCAGTTCTGCCAGTAGAAGTATGTGACACACCACACACACACACACCACACACACACACACACACACACACACACACACACACACACACACACACACACAACACACACACACACACACACACACACACACACACACACACACACACCACACACCACACACACACACACACACACACACACAAACACACACACACACACTCACACACACACACACACCACACACACACACACACACACACACACACACACACACACACACACACACACACACACACACACACACACACACACACACACACACCACACACACACACACACACACACACACACACACACACACACACACACACACACACACACACACACACACACACACACACACACACACACACACACACACACTTGTAAAACCCTCTGATTTCTGCCTCTCTATGGAAACAGCTATCATAGGATGGATGTAATCAGACAGATTACACCCCCCCCCCCACCCCACAGACCTCTCTGCTGCTGGTGACCAAATTAGGCTCAGAGTTCTCACTTCACAGGAGATGGTCTGCATGCTGTTTGAGTCTCACAGTTTAACATCTAAACACCTCGACATTACTGCTGCTGGATATTTTCTGTATGAATGACAGACCTTTGTAGTATGTCTTACGGCAAAAGCAACAACGGTACATTTCTTGGAAACATGTTCCTTTCTAAAATAGGGTTAAAAAAATACATCACAACAAGCAATGCCAACATAACAACAATTTCCATTAATGTTTAATCTGGCTAATAGTTTCTACATTCATGAAATAATAATTTGCTCTCTAAAATGTCCAAAAACTGTGAACATTGTGAATCTCAGTTTAAAAAGTCCAAAGTGATGTCTTTAAATGTCAGGCAACTCATACACTAAATCCAGAAGCAGGCAAGGCGAAACACACTAAATCCAGAAGCAGGCAAGGCGAAACACACTAAATCCAGAAGCAGGCAAGGCGAAACACACACAGAGACTTTCCGCCTGCTGGTTTCTATGGAAACAATGTCCGTCACTCAGGATGTTTGAGTTAAAAATAGCCGCTTTTTCACACAAACACTCCTCCCCTTCCATGCTTCCTGGTCATCAGCGTCAACACTGAGTGTCTCCAATTCATTAGAAAGAGCTAAATCTGCAGGCTATGAAAGGATCAGGAGCACAGGTTTTTTTTTTAATCTGGTTTAGGCTTTATTTGATGTCTTTCAGAAAATAAAGCATAACGCAAAAGAGGAGATTGGTGATTCATCTTCTCAGCTATGGGTTTACAGGCACACATATTTCACAGCAACTGTTTTGAATAGCTGACGACCACACGTGTTCAGATACTCATTTTAAAAAGTAGACTTCCGGACATCGCCTGACTTGCACACAATAAATGTCTATAATTAGAAATGTACTCGACCAGATGACAAAGATATCCAAAAATGGTGAACATCTCTAACGTTCAAAGGTTTGATCATAGTGTAACTCATTCATAAATGGTGTCACCTGCAATTCAGTCCTCCCATATTTATGCAAACCATAATACAAGTTACCAAAACTAATGCCATCCTTATTTCATAAGCTGATCCAGATAAAAAGGTCAAAGCAGGGCCAGAATAGATTAAACCTTTTTTACATAATTTTAGAAAAGGGGATCGAGTAGAAAGGTTGTGTTCCCCGCAGGAATACACTTTATATTTCTATCTGATTATTTTTTAGTGATTGCTTGTGGTTCTCCCTCAGCTAAACCACATGACAATTCACTATTTACCTGCATTTCCATATTCAAATAGGTCTCTCGTACACAATCCCTGCTCTAGCATTTACTCTGTGAAGGGGCGAGTTAGATTGGAGCCACACGAGAACGGTCACGTAAATAATAATAATTTTAAATGTGCAATGATATGAATAACCCACATTTAATCTTTCGACTATAATATTTTAGCTTTTTTGTCACTGTTTAATTACTTAATTATTAGGTCTTTACTGTTAAACAAGGTGTTGTTTTTCTTTCGTCTTGTAGATGCATTGTCCCCTGTTGCTGCGGTAACGCTGCAAATGTCTCTTCTGTGGAACAAATATTAGACCTTTCTTATCTTTAATAGTAGTGATGTTATCTAGATATCACTATACCTAATTGTGAATGGAATGACCAGATTAGGAGCACAAAGGCAGCGTCTTGAACTACTCACTGCTGGGCTGATTTAAAAACACAATACAATCTAGGGCTGAACGATATACCGTGTCATGGCGATAACCGCGATATGATAGGGCGTTCGATATTAAGTAGGTAAATTAACTCAAACACGTCATGGTACAATTATTTTGCTGCTTGCTACAAAAGGAAAACTTGCGCGGCTCTCATGTCAGGGGTACTTGAGTGGAGTGACATGCAGGCTCTGAGTCTGCATGCACAGCAAACAACTATTTCAGATGCCTTTGCCAGTGTTACACCATATGAGAAAGGTTCAAAACGGCATAAAGGAGCTGGTGTATAGCTGTTCTTAATTTTATTTTTATAATGTTGTTTAAAAGATGTCCACTACGTTGCTGCTATTTGCACAAAAAAGGTTTTAATTGTGGAATAAAAAGTTAAATTACCTATTTGGTCACGTATGTTAATTCCCTAATGTGATAATGAAGCTTCCTATAGTTTAATGTAATATGTTTAATCTCTCGGATCCCTTCTAGACACCACTCTTCTTCATTCACAGATGAACCCCCTTATTTGAGGGTAAGCAACCTGCATTATCATGACATGTTAGATCATGACTTAAGGTATGATGAGTCAACCAGTTAAGATCCAGACGTCCGTGACTAAAATCCTTCATCCGGTTAAATATAGTTAAAAAAAATGCAATATATATCGCAGGGGAAAAGAATATCGCAATGTCAGTTTTTTTCAATATCGTGCAGCCCTAATCAACCACAGCATGAAGGTTACAGCACTTTGAGGGCTGAGTGGCCTATAGTTTATAACCATTCCTTACATCTGCCCTATGAGGTTTTGTGGTCTGGATGTACTGTAGTTAATGGCCCACTTACATCTGCTTTGAGCTGTTCTGCAATTATCTGTAATCATGTCGTCTTGTTCTGGATTATGGATCCTAACGCCCATCACATCACCACCATGCCTCTTTGATGGCATTTACTGGAACATAATGTTGTCCAACACACAATAATGCATTTAGTTTCCCTTCAGTACAACAAGAGCATTTTAATATCCTGTTACAGACAGCAGAATGCCTGAAGCAGTTGTTGTTATTGATTTAGCAGCTAAGCTACACTACCATAAAGAAGTAGGTGAGCCTTGTTTGTTTAGAGGCAGCTGAGTAAACAGATGACTTTGTTGGAGAAATACATGTAATTAAAATCAGATTACAATCAACATATTTTAGCTTGAGGCCATTTCAACCCTTTGCGTGATGTATGGGGCTCACTCCAAAACATCCATCAAATTGCTCATATTTAGCTCTTCATGAAACAAAAACACTGCTTCAAACTCAATTTAACATCGTTTCATATACAAGAAAAGCAATTCTACACCTCGGCATGTATATGTTAAAGAAAGAAGACTTAAAATTGATGTAATTTCTATTTGTGCTTTTGTTTTGCCTGTTGTATTCACCACGACCCACACCAGGAAGAACCGTCTACCAATCAGGTTTATAATGAGAGTAATTTGGCGGATGATTTGTACACCACATTTCATTGGATTTGCATCCCCCTTTAAAATCAATTTACTACTAAATCGACTGTATCCAACAACAAAAGGACAAATTAAATCAATATTTACATAACATCCCCTCTAGCTACAGGTCAAACACCACAGCCATTCCTAGCATTCGGTGACATTATCCATATATTTAGCAATTAAAAGGGCTATTGTTATTTGCAAAAGCTTGGTTTTACATGTTTAATAGGCTACCCCACTACTATAAAAAAAACAATGTTATATACCCAGGATATTCAAAAGTCTAAATAATCACTCTGATTTTAGTAGGCCAAGCTGCCAAAAGCATGTTTGCTCAACTTCCATAACATATACACACAAAGAAATACTAACATATTCTACATGTTTGTCCCTGTTGTATAATCAAATTATGAATAATAATGCATTACAGTGCGGAGCATCAGAGCTATGTGGCTAACTAGCATTAGCTTCCCGTTACCTTGTCCTCTGACGGCTGTGTTTGTATCGGTGCTTCGGCTCCACGGTGCCTGAGCTCGGTCATATTTAGAGGTTTTGTAGCCCCAACGACTCCAGAGAAGCTCCTGTGTCTCAGAGGCACTTTTTATTCGGACTGACAGATCTCCTGCTGAGCGTGTTAGCTGGTTTCTGCACAGCGACACTTTCCACTCGATTAACCAAGTCTATGTCAAGTCAGAATGAATGAAAAAGCTTGGGAAAGAAGAGCACTTCCGCTTTTCAAAGTAAAACTAAAATGGTTACATTTAAAGGTAAAATGTATGTACTGTTTTTCATCAATATACGTCTCAGATACAAAACGGAACGCGTCTCTGAAGTGTTTGGCTCGAAACAACAAACAGATAATTGCAGCATCCCATAATCCCCTCTGTTTCAGCCAAGTGGCAAACTCTGGGGAAGAGCCGGGACGCCAATACGGAAGTGCCACACACTGCAGTTCATCTAGTGGCCAGTAGGAGCAGGCTGCAGAAGGGAGAGATTTCCATAGACCCCCATGTTAAAATGCCCAACTTTACAGCAGAAATAAACATGTTTACATCGTGGTTCAAAAAACCATATTCTCTGTATAGTTAAATTCCCCCTTCATGACTACTGTGTGGGGGGTGAATTTTTTCTCAACTCATCTATTTAATTAATATTAAGCTTTAAAGTTATGCATAAATTAGGGCGTGGTCACTTTGATGGACACTACATTCCTCACTGTCAGCTAACAGCAAATTGTCCACTCTGCTAGGCTACAACCATAGAGGCTACAATGTTAGTTAGTTGTAGTTACTGTACTTGACCCTTTAGCCGTGTTCGTGGTGATTGTGCCTTTTAGGGAATATTGTTACAAATACCAGACAATTAAAATGTTGTGCTGTGCGCTTGAATGTACTTACAGAACTTCCAAGAAGTCTAAAATTATAATATTATACATGTTAACCCCGTTCGCAGGTGTTTGTGTGCTTGGTAGCTTAGCTTGCTACTTATTAGCCAGCTAAGGACGTAACCCTTTATACATACATATACATTTTAGTTTATGATTCAGCCTTGGGTAAGACTTTTATGGTCTATGGCTATGACGCCCATAATGCTAAACGGGAGCAAATCTTAATAGGGGACCCAATTATCCCAGTGGTGGCCGCCGGAGCTAACGGAGCCGCAGGGGGCTAGCTCCAGCCGGCGTCCCGGAGCTAGCCCACTGCGGCTCCGTTAGGTCCGGGCGGTGGAATCCGTCTTTTTTTAACGTGTGAATGACAAGCATTAAGAATAACAAAATATAGCTAATTCTCTTGCAGATTGTCTCATTTGATTATGAATGTAACGTTTATATAGGGGAACTACACTGTTAGCAGTAACTTGGTATGCATGTATTTCATGTTAGCTTAGTTTCTTAGCCTGAGCTAGCTCTGTTTACTTCCAGTTCGGAGGCAGCAGGTCCCGCCTCGGCTCCGCCTCTTTGCCCTTATTTGGAGCAGGCGGGATTAGACTCTGACGTCACAGTCGAGCCGTTAGTGGCCGACTCCGCCTACTAAGGGCTTCACGGCAACTCTGCAGAATCCTATGGGTGACGTCACATGACCAATGAGGGCACGAGATAAGTGTGTGCCCCGATGGAAGGCTGACAGGCAGGTAGGCCATCCAGTTATTTTAGCCGGGCCGGCTCAGATGATTGGTCGTGCTTTTTACAGCGCCACGGCTTCCACAGATGACATTTTTTTATGGATTTTTTGTCAAAGCACTTCAGATATTCATTGCTATCGGGATGTTAAGAGCATTCCATGGAATATAACAAAAAGTGTATCTCGAGCCGGTTTCTCAAACTTACCTACCCCACCTTTAATTCACTTAAAATGAAAGAGGAAAAAGTAAAATGTTGTAAAAATAACTAAAGATTTTCTGAAGACTAGTCGGTAGTAGTGTTGGATAACTGAGGCTCTCATGCTTGTAAAGCTATCTGTAATATACACCTTTAACACCAAGTGGCAGCAAAGGCTCACGATAACTGTGCGTGTGTGTGTGTGTGTGTGTGTGTGGTGTGTGTGTGTGCGTGTGTGTGTCAGCTCTGTGGCCTGACAGCAGCCAGCAGTTATAAATACTTAATGCCCTACCGCTGTTGCAGCAGCAGTGAAGGGGGTTGATCACTGCAGCCCAAATACAACAGGTCAATACGTTCAGACTTCACACTGTAGGTGTTCACTGTCTATCCAACCTGTGATGAGAGGTGTCATTAATGATGATACACTAATAATAAAAAGGCCTGCATCACTGGAACAGGCTCCATTAAGAGACAAGAGGCGTATTTAGCACGGCATCTACAAACTCTTCCACGTATCTTACATAAACTATTTTAAAATGTTGTTATTATATACTTTATTTAGGATCCCCCTGCAGTAACAAGTACTCTTCATTGGATCCACATCAAAGAAGAGATATTAAAACACCACATTCTTGACAATCTGCAATATCAACAAAACCAAAACTTATAAAAAGAAGAGAACATCTCTCGTAATTTATTCATTACAATCAAGAGTCGTGGTTAGATCAAATAATACACATGGTTAACGTAGGTGTATCAATGAATACAAAGCTGCACAATACATTGTACACATAACCCATTTATTACGACAACTTCTTTTTAAACCCAATCTTACTGGTAATCTGAGTTAAATGTAATGGTAGTTTAATTGTCTTTTTCTTTGCCTTTTACATTAGAGTTTTCTTTAAAGCATTGGTATTTTGTAACAATGTATATCATAGATGTGTGCAAGCTATGACTTTATATACAGGCACTAAGGTTTTATGAACTTACAGTGACCACCATCTGCCTTTTTTTGTTGAAATTTGCATTGCTAATCTTACGTGTAGTTAACTCAGCCAGTGCACACTGTGGGTTTTCTCCCGAAGTGTTTCCTTGTATGATGTGAGGGTCTAAGGACAGAGGGTCTAAGGACAGAGGGTCTAAGGACAGAGGGTCTAAGGACAGAGGGTGTCGTATTGTCATACTGATATTCTGTACAAACTGTGAAGTCCACTGAGACAAATGTAATATGTGTGATATTGGGCTATAGAAATAAACATTGATTGATTGATTGATTGATTGAATCATGACTCAGCAGGTTTATTACAGCATCCTGAAGGAGAGATTGAATGAACCTCGAAAATCATATAAATGGTTATATATATAGTGTTATGTTCTGTTTCCCTTTGTAAAGCACTTTGAATTTCAATTTGTTTTATGTTCTAGCTTTAATGGAAGTTGACAGTTACATTTAGGCAACTCTTCAGAGCATATGACATTATGTAAGTCATCATATTGTCCTAACCTCTTCATGAAATTGTCATTTTGTCATAACCAGAAACAATAAAGATTGTTTTAGTGTTATAAGAATGTTACAGGTACTGAACCTTGATAGGCATGCTTAAAATCTTCAAATGTGTCTTCCTATTCTTTCATTATTCTTTGCTTTTTCTCTTATTCTGCTCCTACACCAAATTTACTTTTAACTATTTTGCATGACTCTCTGTATTGAAATAATTGGGATAAAGTGTGACTCATTCAAGGTGTATTCATTCACTATCCAACCTTGACATCTAAAGCTAATTTATTTTTAAACAGAGCCATGACTCAGGCAAAAAAAGGACATAAGAACCAGGGGAAAAAGGTAGAGAAACATTATCATGACAACAAGAGTCCACCCACCCGAAGATTATGACTGCAGTGCTTTTTACTCTGTTCTGATGGGTGGGGGGGGGGGCACCTCATCCTTGCTGCAGTGTAATGCCTCGGTCTTCCGGCACGCTCCACATGTTCACTGCTACTGTCCCGTAGAGTCTGTAAGACTGTGACTGTCCCTCTTTAGGGGGCACATGTTCCTGCTCTCTGGGGCTCTGTGTGTGACGGGCTGTTTTTGGCTGGGACTCCTCAGCAGAACCTCCAGAACCGCAGGGCTCTGGGACATCTGCAATGCAGAAGTCTATATATAGATGTGGAGTTACTGAGAGAGAGGTAAGGGTGGGGGGGAGAAAGAGAGGGGAAGGACAGAAGAGGGAGACAATGTATGAAAAAAGTGAACTGAAAATTACATTACATTTCATTTGGATGAAACCTTATCCATACGTGCAGTCAACCATGACGATGCAAACTCGACCAGAAAGAAACCTGCAAGCTTCACATATGCAAAATATTCATACGTGATATACAGATATTAGATTTTGGAGGGTACCTACTTAAGTGCTAAAGTTAAGATAAGTAAATAACATCACAAATACATTATCAAAAATGACTTAATGCAGCCATATTATGCTTTTTGGAGGTTTCCCTCTCCTGATGTGTTCTGTGCACAAAACAAAGGATAAAATCCCTCTGTTCCCTCCAGAGGGAGTTTCAGTCCCCCCCCCCCCTGCCTGAAAGGCCTCTGTTTACTTCCAAAACATAATGACATCACCATGTAACACTCACATTTATATTGGCTAGCGCTCCAACACATTGTACTTGAAAGGCTGAGGGGCGTGACATCTCCAAGCGGTTAACCAATCACAACAGAGCCGGCCAGCTAACCAATCAGAACAGACTGGGCTCTGGTTTCAGACAGAGGGTGAAAAGAGATGGTATGAGAAAAATAAAAACCTTTTTGAACATTAAAGCATGTAAATGTCAAAGTTGAGGCACAAAATACAAATATGAACCTGAAAATGTATAATATGTCTTCTTAAAAGTAGCTCAATGTAAATATATACATATGCTTTTTAACTTTTCTAGCTCTTTTAAAGTACATTTCTACTTTTTGAAAAATAAAGACTGTGATCCTACTTAAAAAAAAGTTGCTGAAAACCACAGGAAACTATGCCTGCAAGTGTCCACTAAGGATGTCAGCTGCAAAAGGCAAGGTCACAGTGAAGTGTTACAGTGTTTAACTCACTTAAAAAAGAGGAAATGTAATTACATGCTTGTGGAGTCCCAGCAACAGGGAAGGGTAAGTGGTGGTTAAATGCTGAGGTTGAGTATTTATTGCTTTATCTGGAAGGGTCTCAGAGGGCAGTGGAGGAAGAGGAGGAGGAGGGCAGTTGAATTATGTATTCACCTTCACAACAACAGGATCTGCTGACAGCAGCGGCACGGCCAAATCAAGGACGACTCGGCGGCCCTGCAGAGCCGTGGGATTGATCAGAGTCTTGCATTTTCAATAAATCTGCCCTCTGACACGCTCCCTGTCTGACGCGCAGAGGAACATGCCAAGTCATAACTCTCCTCGTATCACGGCCGGAGAGATAAAGCATCCATCACACTGCATGCAGAGAGGAGGGCTCGAACAGCACCAGGGGCTTAAACACTGTGTAATCTCAAGAAACATCATTGATTTACAATCATGGACGAGTTTGGATTGAGATTTAAGATTTGTTTGGCATTTATGAGTACTTTAATATCATAGTTAAGGAAGCTTAGACACTGGATTTACATATTAAATGTATACTATTAACAATGAATTTAGCATGTGCAGATGTGCGGTACATTTTTATGACTTGAATAAAAATAAAGGAGGCATTGTTTTTAATGCTCAAAAAGTAGAAGTACCTGAGATGTTGTTCAAGAGTATCTTTGAAGCCCTCCAACACACTGACAACAAAACTGTGTACAGCACAATTGTTAAAGATGTTGTTTTAAAGATGCATACTATAAAATAATTGGTGGACATTTGGGGAAATATGATGATGAATTTTTCTAGTTTAGCTTAGGAACAGGGATGAGCTAACTGGCTCTGTCTAAAAATAACAAAGTAGTTGATAAAGCTAATTGATTACCAGATGATTAACATATTTAACCTGTTGAAAAAACTAAATATAAAACCAAAAACCAGTTGTTTCACAGATTGTAATGAAGTCGGGGAAGTGCAGAGACAAAAGGTTACAAACCAATGCCTGAAACTTAGATGAGATCTGAGTGGAGGAATAGTCTGATGGGTGCAATCTGCAGTCTCCCGCTAAACGCCACTTAATACTAGCCAGGCCTTTGGGGGAATTGTCTGGCAACAATCCTTAATTGTAAAACCACAACTGGGTTTTATTACGCTTGGCCAGAGCCAGGCTATTTGTTCTGCTAGCTGCAGCTTCATATTCCAGGCAGATTTATATATTGAAAGATGCAAACATGCAGTTAAATTCAACACTCATGGCATCTCTATCTCTTGTGCAGTATTGTGGTGATCCATCTCAAGGAGCATCTACATCTTATTGATTGTCCCAAGCACGTGCAAAGGGCCATTTCCTTCACTTATCAAGCTGCCACATTTCTCACTTCGTCACATTGCAAGGTTTTGATGCTCTTACTGTAAATAATCATTATTGGCATGTTTGCTGTTGCACACATGTGGCATCATGCTTTCTCCACATACGTGATGTGAAGTCATGAAGGCGTCTGCAGACTTTAACGCATTTGGCATTTATAAAGCTTTTCTAAAGTAATTTTGATGTATGGCATATTTTAAAATGTATGTTCTGTCATGCCTTGTCTTACTTAACGCATTCATACATTGATTTTTATGTATCTCACATGTGTTCATTTCATTCTTCAGTAAAACATATGCGTCTTTGCTACTTCTTCCCTTCTTCTCTGACAGTTTTATTGATTGTCTGTTAGTGCTGATAATATTTTGACCACTGTGCTCATTCTCCCTTTCCACACACACTCATACACACACTCACACAGACCTGACAGTGTGTGTGTGAGGCTGTGATGAAGTTCTTGCTGGTGGCAGCTTTGCTGGAGAGCCAGCGAGAGCAGCTGCCATCCATCTTATCCGACCCCATCCTTCACCTCTGAGTGGAGCTGCACCCTAAAGACATTATGCAGCTTCGCTCTGTTAATGAAAACGTTTCCACTTGTGACGGGACAGTTTGTATTACTTCATGTGCGGGGGTATAGCAATGAGGTGCATAGGTGGGAAGTAGTGGAGTGCAAATACTTCATTACTGTACTTAAGTAAATGTTTCTGGTATCAGTACTTTACTCCACTACTTATTTTTCTGACGACTTTTTACTTTTACTTCTTACATTTTGAACCCAAATACCTGAACTTTCTACTTCTCACATGTTGAACTCAAATACCTGTACTTTCTACTTCTTACATGTTGAACACAAATACCTGTACTTTCTACTTCTTACATGTTGAACTCAAATACCTGTACTTTCTACTTCTCACATGTTGAACTCAAATACCTGTACTTTCTACTTCTTACATGTTGAACCCAAATACCTGTACTTTCTACTTCTTACATGTTGAACCCAAATACCTATACTTTCTACTTCTCTCATTTTCCAAACAGCTGGTTCCTTTAGTCTGAATGTGTGTTTGGTGGCGTGATCATTATTCTTTAGAGTCATTGCGTGCCTATTGATTTGAACACGATCCGTGTATCCTGTCACAAACGAGCTGAGGACCAAAATGCAGAACACGGGAAACCAGAGATAGTCGGTAACCAGCTTTATTAGAGTCAATAGGCTGGTAGGAGACAACACGGCAGATAGTAGGCAAAGGGCTGGTCGGGGACAGGCGAGGTTTCCGGGAGAAGGCAGGACGGGAGTCGTAGGCACAGAACGGGTCAGGGAGCAGGCGAGGCAGGCTGGTCAGGGACAGGCAGGGTCGAAACCGGGAGAGCAATCTGAGGAGTAGTGCGGGAAAGACAAGCATGCTGCGAAGTACGATCTGGCACTGAGGTGAAGGTGAAGTGGGCCTAAATACTAATGGAGCTGATGGGTGTAACAGAGTGAGAGAGAGAGAGACAGGGTGTGACTACCAGGTGACTAAGGAATGATAATGCAGAAAATAGGTGAGTGAGAAAGCAGACTGTGACAGAACCCCCCCCTTAATGGACGGCTCCAGACGTCTAAACAATACTAAAAAAAACAAACAAAAGAGACCCAAGAAAAAAAAACCCTACAGACACCGGGTGGAAGGTGGAGGTATGGGAAAGGTTAGTACTCGTCTGAGACTGCTCTCTCGGCCTCTCCCTCCTGGCAATCCTCGTCCTCCTCGCCCGATGACGACTCCCCCTCCTCCTCGACGAAGCCTCTGGTCCGTAGCGGACGAGTACTCCCTGGCTTAACGCCTGGTCGAGCGTGGGTCCTAGACGGCTGCTCCGGGTAACGCAGGTGGAAGTCTCGGATGAGCTGAGGGTTGAGGATATGACGAGCCGGAACCCACTGCCTCTCCTCAGGACCATAGCCCTCCCAGTCCTCCAAATATTGAACTCCTCTTCCTCTGAGACGGGAACAGAGTAAACGACGAAGGGTGTAGGTAGGGCCCCCATCGATCATCCTAGGGGGTGGTGGTGGAGGGGCGGCGGAAACCATAGGACTCTCCCGGACAGGTTTAATCCTAGAGACGTGGAAGGTGGGATGGATTTTCATGTTCCGGGGCAAACTCAGTCAAACTGCTGCAGGATTAACGACCTTGACAATCTCGAAGGGTCCAATAAACCTGGGCGCTAACTTTTTAGACTCCATCCGAAGGGGAATGTTCTGGGTGGAAAGCCACACCCTCTGGCCTACCTGGTACACAGGTGCCTTGGTTCGTCGGCGGTTCGCTGATGTGGCGTACCGGTTAGCAGACTGAAGCAGAGTTGTACGAGCCTGCCTCCAAGTCCTCCGACAACGTCGGATGAAAGCCTGGACAGACGGACAGGTAACCTCCTTCTCCAATGCAGAGAACAATGGGGGTTGAAAACCGTATGCACACTGAAAAGGGGAAAGACCAGTAGCGGAACTGATGAGGGTGTTGTGGGCATACTCCACCCACAGGAGTTGTTTTGACCAGGTCGTGGGATGATCGGAAGCCATGCAGCGGAGAGTGGTCTCCATCTCCTGATTCTTCCGTTCGGTCTGGCCATTGGCCTGTGGGTGGAAACCGGAGGTGAGACTAACCGTCGCCCCGATGAGCTCACAAAACTCCCTCCAAAACACAGAGGTGAATTGGGGCCCCCGGTCGGAAACCACATCAGTCGCCAGTCCGTGAATGCGAAACACGTGGAGCAGAATCAGTTCTGCCGTCTCCTTAGCTGACGGGATCTTAGGCAGGGGTATGAAATGAGCCATCTTACTAAACCGATCTACCACCGTCAAGATGGCAGTATGTCCGTGGGACGGTGGTAGACCAGTCACAAAGTCCAATGAAATATGTGACCAAGGGCGACGTGGGACCGGTAATGGATGAAGGAGGCCAGCTGGCGCTTGGTGAGATGGTTTGTGCCGATTGCACACAGGACAGGCGTTCACAAACTCCTGGGTGTCAGCCTCCAGCGTGGCCCACCAGAACCGTTGTAGGACCATCCCCTTGGTACGTTGAATTCCAGGGTGGCAGGAAAGTCTGGAGCTATGAGCCCACTGAAGCACCTCAGCCCTCAAAACCTGAGGCACAAACAAGCGGTTAAGAGGACAAGAACTAGGACCGGGTTGGTCCACCAAAGCGGTCTTAACCCTCTCCTCAATCTCCCAAGCGAGGACGCCGATCACTCGAGGAGCAGGAAGAATAGTGTCCGGAATACCCCGGGTGTCTCCCTCCCTCCCGAACTGCCGGGACAAAGCGTCGGCCTTCACGTTGCGGGAGCCCGGGCGGTAGGAGAGAAAAAAATTAAACCGGGTGAAAAATAACGACCACCTGGCTTGCCGAGAATTCAGTCTCTGTGCCGACCTGATGTATTCCAGGTTCTTATGGTCGGTCCATACCTGAAATGGTTGTTCTGTCCCCTCAAGCCAGTGTCGCCACTCCTCCAACGCCAACTTGACTGCTAGAAGCTCTCGATTCCCCACGTCATAGTTTCTCTCCGCCGGACTCAATCTCCTCGAAAAGAAAGCACAGGGGTGGAGCTTCTGGTTCTCACCAGAACGTTGCGACAGGATGGCCCCCACCCCTACGTCAGAAGCATCCACCTCCACCACCAACTGACCAGCGGTGTCTGGTACTTGAAGGATAGGAGCTGACGTAAACCGGCCCTTGAGGTCCTGAAAAGCCTCCTCGGCTGCAGGGGACCATCGGAACGTCACCTTGGATGAGGTCAGGGCGGTGAGCGGGGCGGCCACGGTGCTGTAGCCGCGGATGAACCGTCTGTAAAAGTTGGCGAATCCCAGGAAACGCTGCAGCTCCTTCCGGGAATCAGGGACCCGCCACGAGGTAACTGCTGAGACCTTAGAAGGATCCATCTCCACACTTCCTTGACCCACGATGTAGCCAAGAAAGGCGACCGAAGAAGTGTGAAACTCGCACTTCTCCGTCTTGACGAACAGTGAGTTCTTCAGAAGTCTCTGGAGGACTGTCTGGACATGATGGACGTGCTCCTTGAGGTTCTTAGAAAAAATCAAGATGTCGTCCAGATAGACAAAAACATAACGATCCAACATGTCTCGGAGTACGTCGTTCACCAACGCCTGGAAAACTGCAGGGGCGTTGGTAAGTCCAAATGGCATCACCAGGTACTCGTAATGTCCCGAAGAGGTGTTGAAGGCGGTCTTCCATTCGTCCCCCTCCCGGATTCGTACCAGGTGATAAGCGTTTCGTAGATCCAGCTTAGTGAAGATTGTAGCCCCCTGTAGTAACTCAAATGCTGACGAGATGAGTGGCAAGGGATAACGATTCTTCACCGTGACGTCGTTCAGACCCCGATAGTCAATGCAGGGTCTCAGGGTCTTGTCCTTCTTCGCCACAAAAAAAAACCCTGCTCCTGCGGGTGATGTGGAAGGACGAATAATTCCCGCAGCCAGAGAGTCATTGACGTAGGTCTCCATAGCCTTCCTCTCCGGTGCCGAAAGCGAGTACAACCGGGCTTTGGGTGGGACTGCGCCTGGATGTAGCTCAATGGCGCAGTCATAGGGCCGATGAGGTGGGAGAGATGTCGCCTTAGCCTTGCTAAACACCTCCTTAAAGTCCAAATACTCCGCCGGAACCCCTGTGACATCCGGAACCAGGTTCATATCCACAGATAGTTGAGGTGCGGCGGCCTGCTTGAGACAAACCTGATGACAGGAAGAACTCCAACCTAGGATGGACCCAGTTGCCCAGTCAATGTTCGGGTTGTGGCGGTGGAGCCACGGATAACCCAAAATCAGAGGGATTTGGGGGGACCGTAGCACATGAAACCGGATTGTCTCATGGTGGTTCCCCGACATGAGCATACGGACCGGTGTCGTCTGGTGTGTCACTGTTCCCAGCAGGTGACCATCCAAGGCATTAGCCGGTACCGGCTGGAGCAGCCGAACCTGTTGGATGCCCAGCTGTCGTGCGAGCTCCTCGTCAATGATGCTGACATCTGATCCGGAGTCGATAAAAACAGCCAGAGCCTGGGATTTGCCTGTCAGGAGGAGTCGAGCATGGCACAAGGGTCTTAGATTGGGGATCAGCTCAGAGGTTTGGCCCACCAGTATACTCCCCATTACTGATGAGCTCTGTCTTTTACCTCTTCGACGTACTTCCCTCTCCTCAGAGGTAAGACTGGTACGACCCACTTGCATGGGCTCGACCTCGTACCGTGAGTCAGAGTAGGAGTGGGAACTCTCCGCCGAACCCGGAAGTCGAAATCTCCCGGAAACCGGAAGTTGTTGTCGCGAGCAGCGGCCCGCCGCTCGCGTCTGTTGCTCTCCTCTCCGAGTCTGGATTCGTCCGTCAATCCGAGAGGTGAGCTCTATAAACCCATCCAAGGAAGCAGGGAGATCATAGGAAACCAGCTCATCTCTCATATAATCCGCTAATCCTCTCAGATATGCGTCACACTGCGCCGGCTCATTCCAGCTGCTGCGACGGCTACTGGTGCGGAAGTCAATAGCGTAATCCACCACCGTGCCGGAACCCTGGCACAAACTCAGCAGGCCTCCAGCAGCGTCGGGACCCAGACGAACGGGACCGAACACCTTCCGCATCTCCGCGGAAAAGGCAGCAAACGAGACGCAGGCTGGTGTCTGCTGCTCCCACTCAGCAGTTCCCCATAAACGTGCTCTCCCCGTCAGATGATTAACGGTGAAAGCTACCCGAGCCGCCGAGGAGGCGAAGGTGTGTGGCTGCAGTGAAAACAATATGGAACAGTTTGTGAGCAAAGGCCTGCATCCCTCCGGCTCACCAGCGTAGCGTTCCGGCGTTCCCACACGAGGCTCCGGAGCGTATCCCGTCGACCCAGGGGCTGGAGCGAGCATCGGAGCTGCGGGCGGAGGGACGGTAGCAGCCATGGTAGCGGCTAGCTGTTGTACGGTGGCGGCCATCTGTTGCATCTGGGAGGTAAGGTGAGCCAGCGTTTGTCCCTGGGTTGAGGTTGCCTGGTGGGTCTCGATAGCTAAGGTAGCTATTGTGACCTCCTGTCTTTGGATGGCATCCTCAACCCTCTCAAAGCGGTCTCTAGGAGACCCGGTGTTTGCTTGGTCCATTTCTGGCCAGATCGTTCTGTCACAAACGAGCTGAGGACCAAAATGCAGAACACGGGAAACCAGAGATAGTCGGTAACCAGCTTTATTAGAGTCAATAGGCTGGTAGGACGGGAGTCGTAGGCACAGAACGGGTCAGGGAGCAGGCGAGGCAGGCTGGTCAGGGACAGGCAGGGTCGAAACCGGGAGAGCAATCTGAGGAGTAGTGCGGGAAAGACAAGCATGCTGCGAAGTACGATCTGGCACTGAGGTGAAGGTGAAGTGGGCCTAAATACTAATGGAGCTGATGGGTGTAACAGAGTGAGAGAGAGAGAGACAGGGTGTGACTACCAGGTGACTAAGGAATGATAATGCAGAAAATAGGTGAGTGAGAAAGCAGACTGTGACATATCCATCATTTCCTGGTCTTCTCTAAAGAAGAGGGACCAATGGAAACGTTGTCATGTTGCCGTTGTTCAACATGGAAACATTCATTAGCTAACAATGACATTATTGTTCTATTAATATAAAGGGAGGTCAGGTACTCTTTAAAGCAGCTGCTAGTTACGGCTACTTTTTACTGAAGTACATTTCAAAGCCTCTTTACTTTTACTTGAGTAAAGAAGTTTAGTCAGTACTTCTACTTTTCTATTATTTACACTGGAGAAATATGACAAACCTGTTATTTGTCGATTTTAGACCTTGTTCTTTAATAGAAAGCTCTTGGATATTTTAAATAGCTTCCGTATCATTTGACCTAATGACTCCAAACAATTCAAATTACATTTCTACACTGACAAGTAGGAGCTCACCTCTTTCTCTTACATCTTATTTCACCTATTCATATATTAATATTACTTTGCAACCATTAGCACAGTTTTAATGGAGATCTTCTCTTCAATAACTTCTGTGTCAACCTTTTATATGTCAACCTTAATTGTATTTTTATAAAATATATATATTCAGGGTAGATTGTACATACTTGTCTTATGAAATGCATTCAACATTAAAAACTAGGGAGGATTTGTAATATTTAAAAACATGTCTTGTGTATTTCTTATATACATTGCAGCACTTGAAGTACTCTTTACATGATGAATAAAGACACAGAAATGTGGTGAATATTTGGTTAATAAATGTCTTTATTTGGCTTTGAAAGGAATATCACTGCATGAGATAGCAGCATGTAAGTCACAGTTGTATAGCAGAGGTCTGGAGAGCCAGCACTCCTCAGCCTCCCCAGAAACAATTGAGATGAAGAAGGGGAAAACATGTTTTATTTTCACTTTCAGACATAGTTAAGGCAAGTTTTTTATTTAATTGAAAACACAACAAGCAAAACATCTATCCCATCCAGCAGATATTCAAGCTCGAAGAGTCAGGCCATGCATTCATGCCCGTTGGTTGATTCATTTGTCAAAAAAGAAAGCAGAGGAAAAGGAGAAATTAAGTAGTTTACAGCAACGTGATAAGGAAGGGGTTAAGGTGGAAATAGCCCTTAAATGCTACTCTTTACCCGGCGACATCTGCCACTTCACTGAGGGCTGTCAGTGTCACCTTCAGCTGTCCGACACCCGCAGCCTCACATCTACCTACGTTCATTTATCTAGCAAAATTAAACAAAAGCACTGTTCACGAGGAGAACGAAAAAAGGTCTTGGAGATAAATATGAATACTCTGACGGGGGGATAATTGACAAATGAATCAATCAAAGAATCAAAAATATATATATTTATATAGCATCAATTTAAACTCTACATTCCCTGGTGGAGAAGCTGAAGGAAATACCCTCCAACCTCTTACAACACATTCGTATATATACAGTTTTTCTGAGCTCCGATTTGCCGTTATTGTCGTGCTGTGACACTGCCGTGAATTAAATAAAAGGCTTTAATGGTAACGGGTACATTTCGGTTTTTCGTGGTGGGATGCAGAAAAGTGAAAACATGTATCTTGCTGTGTTTATGTGCAGAAGCGTTTTTCTTTTTTGCTTCCCAACATTCAAGAATGAGCTGGTAGAGCTGTGATACAATCTTTTACTTTCAGTACTGCCAAACTTTTATATGTAAAAATTAAATAGCACCGTAAAAGTTGGACTGGCTGTGCGTTTGTCTCAAAGTCTGTGTGCTGACTGGAGAAGGTTTTTTGATTGCTCTTACTGTAAATAATCATCGTGGAGGAAAAACCATTGTAGCATCATGCTAGCTTAAACAATCATGATGACCCTCTTCTGCCTTTTGGATACTTGTTCTCAATCTAATAGCTTTTGTACTACTCACGTCTGAATTACAGAGCAAACAGAGACCGTTAAACTAGGAGGGCGTGATGCGTCTGGAGCGTGATGAAGAGTGTGATGTGTTTTTGGGAATGATGAAGATTTAGCAGTTTAGCTCTTGGTGGTCTTGTTGGTGGGGACCTCCTCCTTCTTCTTCTCCTTTTCCTTCTGCTTGTCATCCTCATCATCTTCTTCCTCATCCTCTCCCTCAGCATCATCTCCCTCTTCTGCCTCCTCTTCGTTCTCGTCTCCCTCCTCTCCCTCTCCCTCTGCCTCTGCCTCCTCCTCTTCATCTTCAGCCTCCTCCTCTTCCTCTTCCTCGGGCTTGGCTTCAGACTTCCTGTAGGATCCGAGGTTGTAGCTTCGGGCCGACATGTAGGAGAAGCCGGGGTATCCGGACTGAACCATGGCGCCGCTCACAGTGCTGAGGCGGCACTCTTCACCTTCCAGAAGCTTCCTGTACGGACAGAACAAAAAACAATTCATACTTTTAGTTTGAAAAACACAATAAGATATCAAAAATGGTCTTAATGTACATTATTTAATTTCAAATGATGTTCTTGTACATATCATATATTCTAATATATAACATGTATATAGACTTCTTGCACTATATTTTATTTTGTATTTTATTATATATGTTGGACTGTTTCAGGTCAGAAGACTGTACACTGTAGCTTTGTGCATATGACAACAAAGCATAATCTCAAAATGTTAGGTTTGCAAAATAAAATAAATGAAATGGAAAATATAAGTAAATACATATGAAATAACCGTCATATCTTGATCCTCGCCCTCTGGTTAGATATTACACTTAATGTATGAATAATAAATAATAAAATATAAATTAATTTAACATATTTTTGCTTCTGATTTGTAATTGTTATTTTGTACTTTAAACTGTTTTTGTTTTGTGTACGCCCTGTTACAGGCGACAAGAGATGATGTTGACCTCTGGTGTCGTTGCTATAATTATCTCACTGTGTCGATCCCGAGGGATCAAATGTCACCGCAGTGTCAGTGGCAACACCTCGGATGTCTGTTTTGGTTTATTTTCCCGAAACACAATCCCAGAGATATTATTGTAAGGTTTCACTTCATCTATCCGGTTACAGCATACATTTATTTTGTTGATAGTTTACTGGGAATTGTGGAAATGAGAGACTTGCAGCAAGGATCATTTCTGTAACAATCAGAGTCCCTATGTACGCTTTTAAAGGAGGCTTTGAATGTGTACTCTGATTTTATGATGTCTTCAACCAGTGAATAATGAGATTAAATGAGTTAGTCTGTTTTAATTAAATCCCCTGTTGTGTGCAGCCACAGAGAGCAGCTGATCTATGTATTGAAAATGTTTTTATTGAAAGCCGTAAAGCAGAATTTTATGTGAGATATTCTGCTTTTGTACGGTGTGATCACATTGGAGTTACACAATATGGGGTTTTTGGAAATGGTTGAATCACACAAGTCTGTATCCTGCTACTCATCACTGACATTTAATTCTACTGTTGATGAAGCTTCGAAACACATCAGAGCTCCTCAGGCTAGTTTAAACACTGACCTGTAGGCAGCGATCTCGATGTCCAGGGCCATCTTCACGTTCAGCAGGTCCTGGTACTCACGCAGGTGACGGGACATCTCTCCCTTGGTGCTGCGCAGGGCGGACTCCAGCTGCTGGATGGTGTCCTACACACACACACACACACACACACACACACACACACACACACCGTCAGACACTCAGTCCACCGTGTCCTTGAGACTTGATGCACAGTTTGTGATAAAAGACCACATGTGTTATCTGTCTCTTACAGTATATCCTACTTTGAGCCTCTGATGCAGATAATGAAATATAAATTAATAGAAAAACCAAATCCTTTTGATGCTGCAGCAGTTTTTATTGATGCCTGCTACAAATATGGTTTTAATATTTGTATTATTTAGTATTCATTTTCCGTCAGATTTCATGCATTATTTTTAAAAGAAAAATGTGCAGAATTTCTAGTATGAAAGGTGATAAAGTGTATTTATGTTTATTTTATTATCTTTGCTTTTTAATGACTGTTTTTAAATGCCATTTTCTTCATAAGTGAACCTTTATGCCTCATGTGTTGCCATATCTCCCTCGCCTGGACAAATACAAACTATCCAAATGGGTAAAACACTTTAAAACGTACCTGCATATCTCCCATCTCGTTGTTGTGGCGGTCTTCCATCTCGGCGATCTGCCTCTCCAGGGCCTCGTTGTGGCCCCTGAGGGCCTCGATCTCCAGGGTGCGGGCCTGCACCTGCCTGCGGTACTCGCTCAGCTCCTCCTTGGAGTGCTTCACGGCCTCCTGGTTGCGAGCAGCCGCCTCCGTCACGCTGTTGAACTTGGAGCGGTACCAGTCCTCAGACTGGGCCGTGTTCCTGGCCGACAGAGTCTCGTACTGAGCCCGGATGTCCTTCAGCGCCGCCGTCAGGTCCGGCTGCTTCATGTCCATCTCCACCGACACCTGTGAAGGACAGAGGGGTTTATTTACAGGTCCCCTATTACACTGTTTTTCATCAATATATTATAGGTCTCAGATATATACAGAACATGTCTCTGAAGTGTTTGGCTCCAAATACCAAACAGATCATTGCAGCATTACCCAGAATCCCCTCTGTTTAAGCCCTGTTTCAAAAGAGCTGATTCTCTGTCTGTTACTTTGGATGAAAATAAGGAGCCCCTCCCCACGCCCCTCTGAGAGAGATTTGGTTAGAAAGAACACAATGGTGCTCTAGGAGGAGATTCAGGTGATACGGTGTGGGGGGGGGGGGGGGTTACCTTGGTTGGTGATTGGCTAATGGTTACCAAGCCAATAAATCGTTACAACATCATAAAGTGGCCAAAATCTGATCAGCTCATTTTCAGACAGGTTTTTATAGAAATGGATCAAAAAGAGAGAGAATATTGGTTTTTTTCATTAAAATGTCTGGAAGAGCCCGGCTATCAAACTGTCAACATAAATCATATTTCAATTTATTTTTTAGGAGTTGATAAAAGATAACTGATTGTGTTTAATATGATGATACATCTATCTCAGGCCCCTGAATTGAATCAAAACCATATAATAGCAGACTTTGTGATATAACTCAAATATCATTTGTTGTCCAAGAAATAGATACAGAATAAAACAGTGAGGACACTTGTGAAGTATACTTTTTGAAAGCTGCACAATTAAACGCTTTATTGTGATTACTGATTGCCTATAGATTTGGTTCTTTATAAATTGGGAACTTGACTTTTTTGTAACTGATATATGAAGAAACTGTAACACACCGGTTTGCTAGACTTTTCTCTAGGATGTCAAATAAAAGTAGCATGATAAAAACAGTGATGTTATTTGTTGTTGCTAAACAATCAGGCACTGTTGTGATGTTGATGAACTTCTGTGCCAGAGGAAGAATTTTGTATTACTTCCACTTTGGGATTGAAAGATACATTATGTTGTGTGTTTGTGTGAACAAATATGCAAATCTAATGAGCAATACAAGTAATCTGAATCTGTTATAATGTGCAATTTCAGAAATAATCAAGCATTTTATGTGTTAAAATGATGTATGACCGTCTGCAGAAAAATGCTCAGCGCACAGTCCTCTCTGGTGACATGCACATAAATGTATAAGGTGTGTGTTGATGCTGCAGGACTGATGAATGGACTGCTGACTCGGGCTTCTCTGCAGGAGAAAACTGTGCCGTCAGTAGCTTACATGGCAGTAAAATTCCCTGCAGGCAGGAAGAGAAACCCTGGAGATATCTAGCCAGCAGGCATCTGCACTGCTCATGCAAGGAATCGATTAATGCTTAAAGTTGCAGTAAAAGCTGCTGCCCTCATTCACTTCAATGTCTTTACACCTGCACCGTGATATATTACATACCAGCTCCTTTCCAAAAAGGATGTTATTGATGGTTTTGTAATTAGTACAACTTCAGATCAAGCTAATCTAAACTGTTGTTTATCAAACAGTGACATTATTTTCACTGTGTTGCTGAAAATGTGTCACACAAACAACTGCTGGTGGGGGTCCTGCATGCTGGGGCCCCCTTGGGACGACCACACCCCTGGATAATGCGCTTTTCCCCCGCATTTTTATCCCTCCCTCCCCCCTCCACCCCATTTTCCTCTCCTCCTCTAAAGCAAATCGCCATTATTACGCCCAAAATATTAGTTACCAACTATCTTACCGAAGCTTACTTAAAGATTACAATGATCTTTCTTTACATTTGCAACATGCTACTTACATAATATCGCAACAGGGAGCCGTTTTATAGTTTCTAGCTACAAACCGGCATTAAGACATCTTAAAGTTCAGAGTGGGAGGGGGGGGGGGGCTCGTGGTGTTAAAACGGAACTGCAGTGCCATCAATTATAGAGTGCGCAATATGGAGTAAGTCGTGAATACATATAAACAGACTTCTATTGGACTGGGTGGGCGTTTGCCAATCAGAAGGTCACCGGTTCGATCCCCAGCCCACCCACTCAATGTGTCAACATGTCCTTGGGAAATATACTTAACCTCTATATTGCTATGGTGTATGGGAGTCACTTTTGCATTTTAACAGCTTAAAATAACACGTTTTGGTAGCAGGTTGTTGAATTTATGCGACACTTGCTCATATTTAAACAGTAAGAAGTTGTATTTGTGCACTGCGTATTTGACTTACACTACAAGGTTATTTCTAACAGATCAATCTTTTTATGCAGTGACGTTTTGCAGCTTTATCAAAGGAATCGAATAAAACATCCAATAACCTCTTAAAGTTGAACAGTTTCCTGCAGATATATTAAAGAAATATGAAGTTTTTGTGATTTCTTATATATCATACATTGTTATTATGGAAAACTTCTAATTACCTCCCATGAAGTTTACAGTTTAAAAGTTGCCAGCAGCACTATAGCGAAGTCTGGATTTAGTCTTGGCCGTGTGACATTGAAAACGAATGAATGTGACCTAAAGCACCACCTATACCTGCACTTGAATTTCAGTGTGTGTGTGTGTGTGTGTGGGGGGGGGGGGGGGGGTACCTGAGTGGCCTGCAGAGATGCCTGCAGCTCCAGCAGCTCCTCCTCGTGCACCCTCCTGAGGAACGAGATCTCATCCAGAAGTGACTCCACTCTTTTCTCCAGCTCCAGGCGCGAGATGGTGGCGTCGTCCACGTCCTTCCGGTATCCCTTCAGGGTGTTCTCCGCCTCCTCGCGGAGCTTGGTCTCCTCATCCAGCTTCTCCCTCACCCGCTCCAGATTATCGTTCATCTGCTCGCACTCCACGTGCATCTGGCTCTTCTCGTGGGTCATCTCGTCCACGCGCGCCCTCAGCTCACGGATCTCCTGCTCATAGAGCTCGTGCAGGCGGGACGGCTCGTTGTGGCGCTGCCGCAGCATGGTGACCTCCGCCTCGAGCACCTTGTTCTGCTGCTCCAGGCTGTGCACCTTCTCGATGAAGGACACGAAGCGGTCGTTGAGTCCCTGCAGCTGCTCCTTCTCGTTGGTGCGCACGATCTTCAGCTCGTTGGTGACCGCGGTGGACTGTGCCAGGTCCATGGAAGAGTCCTGCATGGAGGAGAAGACGCGGCCGGGAGCAGCGCCTGTCCTGCGGTAGCTAGAGGAGGACACCATGTTGGGAGAACCGTAGGTGCGGGGCCCGCTGCTGCTGCGGTACCCTGAGGAGGAGGAGGAGTGCATGCGGGACGGGCTGCTGCTGCTGCCCAGACCGACGCGTCCGGAGCGGGGTGCATCTCCGAAGATCTTCCGATAGGAGCTGCTGCTGTGGAAGTCGTTGGAGTAACTCATGTTGACTTGATGGTGTCCGGCTCAACTGCTGGCGAAAGAGAGAGAGAGAGTGGAGTTGAGGAGTGTGTGGGAGGAAAGTGAGATGCGAGTGAAGTCCGGCGGGGCAGGTGCTTTTATAGTGAAGGCGCCGGCGCATCATGTGACGCAGAGACAACAGGAGGTGAGGGGAAACCTGCACGCTTTAGCAGAAAGCCTCCACCCTTTGGGGAGACACGAAGTCACTCATGCAGCTCCTCTTTTTTGCCATAGCTCATGCATCAACACACAATCACTATAAATGAAGTTTTGAATATAAAGGCTTGGACCTCAGAGCTTATACCACCTGGAATAAGTCATTAACACTATGATACAATATGTCATTGGCACAGTATGATTCCACCGGACTGTCTCGTGTTACTTCAGACCATGCTGTCCACTGTCATTGCAGTTTTTTCTTTGCTGTCCCAGCAGAATGGCAAATGGGATCGATGTGTAAAGCTGTGTGCGTGTTGCTGCTGCAGTCTGCATCCTCCCAGACCTCCGCAATATCTGAATACGGGATGAGACTCATTCCCTGCTGCTTCTTCACTCCCTCATCCTCACAACGTGGACACATCGGGGACGAATTGGTATAAATGCAAGGTGTCTTAATTGCGACCTATAGTTTGTCATCGTCAGATTACACAACAAACACATGTAATTATACAGATGAAAACAATAACCTTAGGGTGTCTTTGGCCATGCATTAACACTGCAGTGCTCATTTTAAGTCTTTAAAACCACAAACAGCCTCCATTAACTTTCAATACTTGAACTATATTCTCTTAAAATGTGTGTTATTTGTATAAATGACATCCTTCTCGCTGCATTGACATGATAACACCTATATTTTATTATCATAATTAGAATCAGGTCTAATGCCAAGTTTGATGCCACATTAAGAGGAATTAAGTTACTATATAATATGTTTCAAATGTATATGTATGTACACAGAGTGAAACATCATCATACGTTGGTAAAAAAAAGGAAGGAGAGTGCTGCAGAGCTGTCGCTGGCCTTGGTCCTGATGCAGGCCGGACCACACCCCACACACACACACACACACACACACACACACACACACACACACACACACACACACACACACACACACACACACACACACACACACACACACACACACACACACACACACACACACACACACACACACACACACACACACACAGGACTGCAGCCTCCCACCTCTAAGCACCACACACGGCGCCTAGTGATGCTGTTCACACTGACAGTCTGTAAAACAATGAAAGTGTGCAGCACAGCCGGCTGCTGTCAAGTCATCCGAAATCTCACCGGACCAGCTCTGACTATTCCTTTTTTGGTGGAAATGTGTTTTTTCACAGCAAAGTAACCCTCTGTACTTGGACTTATTGGGAGAATCTAAAGGCAAGAACATCCCAAATATTCATTTAGGTCTTTATTTTACTAACGGTGTCTATGTGCCTCTGCAGATTTCTCTTAAATGTACCAACATATTAGATAATGGCTCATTTGTATATTGAAACATAACAATACAGAAAAGATGTAATACCAACAATAAATTATCCCTAATGTTATATAATCAGTCTTGAATTATTATCTTTAAACACTTCATTGAGTGTTGTCATGGTGGTCCAATCTGTAGATGATATCCTTATAAAAGATTGGGAAATGTACTATTTCAATAATGTCATTACATATCATACAATTATGGTACTTTGTAAACAATGTCAATACAGCAGATGAGATTTGAAGGAGTTTTTTTTATAGTTTTACTTCCACACATTAACCACTAGAGGGGGTTGAAGCATCAGGAAACACAATCCACATCCTTACAGTTTCAGTTCTACCATCTTTAAATCCAAGTCACTGCTTCATTTGCATTTAGACTCATTAGCAAGTTCATTAGGAACAACAGCCCTGCAGTGATACTATTCTGATGCTGTAAAGCGACCTTGGGTCCCATGAAAGGCGCTATATAAATCTAAGCTATCATTATTATTATTAACTGTGATGTCTGGTTTATCAAACATTTCAGACAATGCAGTTTTCAGCTTCTAAGATGTGAGCATTTTCAGATGTTCTCTGTTTTATTAAACATGAACGTTAACAGAATTGGGGATTGACAAAACAACACTTCTTAAGACATATTTCCTTGGACTTTGAGAAACTGAGACATTTTTCACGATTATCTCACTAGTTTTTAGATCACTTTTTAATTGTAAATGTAAATGTAATCTAATGGAATGTAAAACCATATGACAACAATACAAAATGGTTACAGCTTTAACATCTCTGTACATCCTATTAATGTTGAGTGTGTGAATTATGTAAACTCATATAGTCCCTATCGAATACAAAACAGGTTTTAATTCAATTTAAACTATTAAAGAGAGAAAATAATCAATGGAAAATCAGTCAGTTACAGTTTCAAGGATATTAGGCTGCAGGCGTGTGTGTGTGTGTGTGTGTGTGTGTGTGTGTGTGTGTGTGTGTGTGTGTGAGTGTGTGTGTGTGTGTGTGTCTCTGTGTGTGTGTCTCTGTGTGTGTGTGTGTGTGTGTGTGTGTGTGTGTGTGTGTGTGTGTGTGTGTGTGTGTGTGTGTGTGTGTGTGTGTGACCCAGCAAGGTAATGACAGATAGACAGAACTACCAGATTTCTGATTATTTAAAGCTTTAGTTAAATTGAGGATTTTGATTAGGTAAAGATAACACTTCAACGAGCCCTTGGGGGAATTCAAAAGCTCAGTATTTATAGTACAAATGAATAAAATAGCATTCAGTTTAATATACCGGTATATATGCATGTTTCTGCATCAACAGGATCATGATAATAGTGTAATGCTTATAAACAAACAGGACCACAGGTGGCAGCTGTGAGCAGTCTCCACATTCCTTTTGCATACGGTACCACTGGTTATTCCGGAATTACTTTCTGGTTTCACCAAAAAACAGCTAGAGGGCGCTGTTCTTCAAGCAGAGACAGAGAGAGAGCTTTGTGGCAATGCAAATAATGGGAGGAGGGAAAGACAAACCTCTACCAACATATTATACATCTTGTTTATTCTCATGAGAGAAACCCCACAAAGACCCTTCGATAGATGCAAGGTAGTAAACCATTTTTAAAGCAGAGTTTCTGACATTTTATTGTGGGGAAATCACAAGTTAACAACATTTGTGCCAATGCCTGCTTATTTTACCATTATATATTGTGTTTCCTTTAGCTGACGCTTTTATCCAAAGTGACTCAGAAAAGGATGCCATAAACCATAAAGCATTTTAAAACTCTCGGGCCCCAATGATTTAAATAAGGGCTTAATTAATACATTTTCGACCTGGCAAGTTAAAGAGGCCCTATTAAGGATGGGTTATCCCTTTCCTGTAGTGTGTTATATGTTTTTGTGCATGTAAATGGTCTGAAAGGTTAAAATCCTAAAGTCCCCCCCCCCCTGCCTGAAACGTCTCCATTGGACTCCTTCTTTATTTCTGTAACACAATGACATCACTATGTAACCCTTGTGCTTCTATTGGCTAGCGCTCCAACACATTGTACGTGATAGGCTAAAGGGGCGGGACATCTCTAAGCAGTTGACCAATCACAACAGAGCCGGCCTGATAACCAATCAGAGCAGACTGGGCTCTGCTTTCAGACAGAGGGTGGAAAGAGGTGCTGCAGCACAGGCAGTGTGAGAAATAAAGAGCTTTTTGAACATTAAAGCATGGAGACATGTCAAAGTAGAGACACTACATACTGATATACACCTGAACATGAGCAAAATAGGGCCACTTGCCTTACTGTTACCTTATTTAATTGAGAAACGGTATTTTTGGGCCAAATTATGTCAAAGACTGACCCGGAAGTTGCAGTATCACCGTTTGGCCACTAGAAAATGTTGCTTCAATGCTCAGCTCACATCCTGGGAGCTTGGTCCCCTCAACAAGAGGGATTTAAACATAGAGACCCTAACCCTCCATCAGCCTGCTTCTCTCACCTTTCTGCTGCTGCACCAGAACAACCCACACCCAACTCACTGTGGGTTCTCCTTATAGAATACACTGTTTGTACACTTGAGCTGGCAGACAAAAAGCTATTGTGTATATACAGGTTTTGTAAATATTGGGAAATCTGCCGTTGTAGGCGATTTCATTTCATTTTCATTTAATGGTTTATTTGAATAGGGACAATGCACATTAATGAACACTTTAGACAAATAATGCTTCAAGCGGATTTTTGCTTTGAGCTCATTTCCATCCGTAGTCCCTGACATACAGCATATAAGAACATGACATTTGTAAACATAGCAACAAATAAATACATGATATGGAAAAGAGCCAGAGCAGCACACACGTGTTTACCACATGGCAGTACGCTATAGCAGCAACGGCATTAAGTGCAAGAGATAGAGTCCTTCCAATTGCCAGTAGACGTGTTTGCTATTTTGGACCCATTTTTTTCACTAGCCACATATCTTTCCTACATTCACACACTGAGATTGCATTTTCAGACGGACACATCAGGAGGAAATGAACTTAGTGGGAGATGTATATGCACAATTTGCTCCAAATGTTAACCATCTCACAGTCACGAGTTACCAACTAGATAAAAGAGAAAATTCCCATCACTGCCACGTTCGTCCCAGGACTGAAGTGAGATTTCAACATTGCCCACTTAAGACAAAGTCCAGATGTTACTGTTTTTTCTCCAGTGGGTAAGGGGCTTTAGATACCTTTCAGTCAGTGTGCTGCACCTCTCATCATGCAGTTTGTATACCCATACTGCATTCAGTTACTGAAAGGAAAACATTGTTTTGTGTATCATAATGTCTAGTCCTTGAGAGTCCTTATTTCCGTTCTTTCAAATATAATGATACCTTTTAACTCAGAAATGTCCGGATCTCCCTATACAAACCCCCTCTCCTTTGAAACCTGCTTCCCTTTGTAGCTTTGATATGCCAGGTGTTCTGTTGCTGTGAAGACCTTCACTCTGTGTCACGTAGCGGCCACTCAGCTGCCTCGCTTTGTTCTTTCTTGGTTGCAGTGATCTTGTGTGATGTGAACTCTTCACTCCCATCCCACGGGATCCCTCTTTGCAACATGCCGACGATCACACTCGCACTCGCACACACACACACACACACACACACACACACACACACACACACACACACACACACACACACACACACACACACACACACGCACACACACACAAAGCATATATACACAGACATTCAAATATCTCTTTCTGCTGTCAGCTGATGGAGGAGGATCATGTTGTCATTCAGCCTCATTGTTCTTATAGCTACTGCAGGATTTCTATTAAAGTAAGGCCGCAATTATAATATATTGTATTTTGAGGTAAATAAATCGTATGCTATGACATGCAACCACAATCGACAATAATTTGCAAATCTGCAATGGAGAGAGACTTCCTCTGGAGGGAACACAGGGGTTTTAGTCTTTGCAGACCATTTACATGCACTAAAACCTAGAACACACTACAGGGAAGGGAAAACACACACAAGCAGTATAGGGCCTCTTTAACAAACATATAAATGCTAAACATTGTGAAAGGTCAATTATTATTTATGTGGATTTATCATCTTTGTGATGTTTGTGTATTTGAAATTGTGCAAAAAAACGCAAAATAAACTTAAACTATCTGTTCCCTTTTGTCATGAAGAAAGTATTTCTGATTCTGATTATAAGAGGTTAAATCTCTCCGTACAAACTCAAGTGTTTTGTTAGTGTTCCCATGGCACACTGCATTCTGTGTGTGTGTGTGTGTGTGTGTGTGTGTGTGTGTGTGTGTGTGTGTGTGTGTGTGTGTGTGTGTGTGTGTGTGTGTGTGTGTGTGTGTGTGTGCACGACATGTCAGGACAGTCAGTAGTAGGCATAGGTCAGAGTAAAGTATGTGCAGGTCTCAGATAAACTGCAGGATTTGACTAATCTGACAGGGGAGGCCCGTGACCCCGACACAAACAACGCACTTACTGACACAACTCTGTCAATAACATTTCTATACACACACCAACAGTCAACAGACAGACAGACAGACAGACACACAGACACACAGACAGACACACACACACACATACACACACACACACACACACACACACACACACACACACACACACACACACACACACACACACACACACACACACACACCAGAAGGTAGGTTGTGTCAATAGCTGAGCATGTAGTGCTTGGCTCGGGCTGAGCTGCAATGCGGTGTGTGTCTCGTGTTTCATGTGCCAGTTATACACAAGGTGTGTCTTTTAAGTGCTTCACCGTGGGATAGATAGATAGATAGATAGATAGATAGATAGATAGATAGATAGATAGATAGATAGATAGATCGATAGATAGATAGATAGATAGATAGATAGATGGATAGATAGATAGATAGGTAGGTAGATATATAGGTTGGTAGAGTAGGTACAGTAGGTAGGTAGAGAGAGAGAGAGAGAGAGAGAGAGAGAGAGAGAGAGAAAGAGAGATGGATAGATAGATACGTTAAATACATAGATACATAAACATAGATACATAAATACATAGATACATAGATCCATAAATACATAGATACATAGATACATAGATACATAGATACATAAATACATAGATACATAGATCCATAAATACATAGATACATAGATACATACACAGATAGATAGAAAGATGGATAGATTGACCCCAATTGACTTATTGGATATACTTTAAAACATGTTTATATTGTACTTTTCCTCCTAACAGCTGGAAGTTCACATTACAGTGGAATGCATCAATATAGGAAAAACGGTTTATACATCTAAACTATGCTAAATCACACAATCCATCTTTAACAGCACACACTTGGCTACCTATTTCTTAACACCTAAATGAGAGTAATGGTCTCTGCTCCTCCCCTCTCAAACTGCAAATCATGGAAGAAGCTTTGTGTCGATGCAAATGGTGGAGAAGATGTGTTTCCCACTCAGATTTGATGTGCTCATTTCCACATTTCACACGTTAGAGCTTATAGGCCTCAGGCAAAACCCACAGTATATTAAAAAAGGTATTGGAGCCAGGACTCCCCACCACGTGAAAAATCGTTTTCCTGTGGCTCCCCTCCCCCTCCAGAAGGGATGCTTTTGCGAGATGCTCAACCGCCTCTTCCTTCTCCTTCTATGGCTATGTGTGTGTGTTATTGAGCAGCAGCAGTCAGATGGCTGTGATCAGACAAACATGGGATTACTGAGAAACACTGGAGGTCTGGCGGGTGTTGAGCCCCCATAGAGGCCTTGTTTAATCTGTGGTGCAAACAAATCTGCTGTGAACGTTATTCAGTGTGTGAGAATCTGGTGGGGTAGGACTCCTCTGTTACAAACCTTCATTTGCTTTTAGAGAGCAATCACTGTACAGGTGTCTGTTTCGGGGGATTATTGGAGAGAAAGGGCCCCACGACCTCTCCAGCTGAGGAGGAAGACACTCAGACTCCATGGATGTTTTCTGTCTATTTGTAGTCTTTTTGAAGTTATTTTGTGGCTTCTTGTAGTCTTTTTGTCGTTATTTCATGTAATTTTAAAGTTGTGTTGTGTCTGTAGTTTGTGTTGAGTCTTGTTGCTTTTCTGTGGTCATTTTAAATTGTTATTGTTTTTAATTTGTGTGTTTTTGTGGTCAGTTCAAGTCTCTTTGTAGTTTTTGTGCGGTTGTTTTGTGTCTCTTAAAGGTAGGGTATGTAATTCA